>OU015653.1:13098750-13712500 GCA_907165275.2 Zygaena filipendulae
AGAGGCATTATAATAACCTTATTTATAAAGTTTACAATACAATACTACTTTTATTGCACTTTTAATACTGGTAAAACGAAGGCATACACAGGTAGGTCCGCGTGGAACGGCTAGTCACAAATTTCTCTAGTAAAACTCAGTAAAGTTACTTTCAGAACTGGGTCAATAGAACCTTGTAAACTTGATATCGCTTTGAGTAATAACCAAAGTTCAAAAATTGTGCGTCATGATATTGATATTTACTAAGGCAGTGGCTGTGCTTATGGATTCACCCACGTGAGTTTAACAAATTCGGAAGAAACTCCTAATTATCTTTTATACAGATTTATATAATTATTTCGGAGTTCCCGCGGGAATTCCGGCATAGAAAGTACTCTAGTACTCTATGTCCTTCTCTGTACCCCTGACAACATGCATGCCAAATTTCATCCAAATCCGTTCAGCCGTTTTTGCGTGATTGAGTAACAAACATACGAACATCCACATTTTCACATTTATAATGTTAGTAGGATAATAATAACCCACTTCACAAAACACTGATCTACTTGATACCACAGTAAGCTATTATTAGCTTGTGTCGTGGAAACCAAGCAAACGTGGTATACAACGTGTTAATGAATTAACGTGTTAAAGAAAACCTGATACACCCCATTTAAAAAAATAAACAATAATATAATTAAAGTATATTTTATGTCGAAAAAAAAAATTATTTTAAAAGTTATTCAACATTAATTTGGAGGTGACCTATCTACGAAATTCCAAGCGCTACGCCCGCGCCTACCGGTTCAATTTCTTTTTGCTGCGGGCGTACGCGCCAAATATTGTATTATAAATAATTTAGACATGGGCTAGTAAAATTGAAAAAATATAACCTATATTAAAACATAGTGCGATTGCTTCGCTAGTTGATTCTGAGCAAACTAGTTTCTAGTTTTCAGTTAATTCATTAACACGTTGTAGACTACACAGAATCACATAATTATATACTATTCTATAGATATATAACCGCACCCAGACTGGAAAGTAGAACCCTATGTTCATCACCCAAAGTGCACCCCCACCGGTAATCGAACCCGGAACCTCTTGATTAGCGGGCAGGCATGGTGACCTACTACGCCAATCGGGTCGTCAATATAAATGCAATCATGAGCGATTAAAAAACGTCATAACATAATTTCGGAAAATATTGTTGTGAGTAGGAAGGAGTAATACAAGTTTCGATCGAGAATGAAACGTGAAATAAAAAACATACGCGTCGAATTGAAAACCCTTTTTGAAGTTGGTTAAAAACAAAGAAGCACCCACTTCGCAAAGCATACCTACCTAAACAATTAATTCGTATTGATTACCTTGAACTAGCTGTGCCCCGCGGTTTCATCCGGGTTAGTTTCAAAATTCCAGCAGTAACTCCAAAGTAGCCTAATTTACTTCTTATAACATCAGCTAATTAACAGTGAGAGTCCCGTCAAAATTGGTCCAACCGTGTCGTAGATTCACCCGCGTGAGTTGCGAAATTCTTGCAAGAACTCAAAACTTCTTTCATAAGAACCTGCTCCTTACAATAACAAACACGACAAAAAAGAATTAGCGAAATTGGTCCAGCCGTTCACGCGAGATGCCGTTTCCAAGCGAAATAGGGATTCAACCTCACATATGACAAAACAAAGTAATCCGCCGTATCTGTCTGTCTGTCTGTCAGCGATAAACTCAAAAATTACTGAACGGATTATCATGCGGTTTTCACCAATAGATAGATTGATTCCAGGGGAAGATTCATAGGTATAATTTATCCTGGAATTCCCGCGGGAACTTCGAAATAATCAGCTATAGTTATTATGTAAATAAATGACATTTGTAAATAACTCTCTTTGTAATCTCAAAGATGGGAACTATGGGTACACATTATCATCAGTGAGTAAGATATTTCACGGCAAAAATGCGTAGAATTTGCATAATCCCGTTTCAGCTGAAACACCAGAGGAACGGATGTTAATGTTGATAAAACATTTTCAAAACTCTATTTATGTTGGTCTGTTTGCTTTAGCCGCGTATGTGGGGGCTTCGCGTTATTAAATAAAAATGTTGGTAAGTGCGAGCTGCTTTGTGCGCTTCAAGTCCTCTTCATATCTCTAGTTTTAGGTATCAAAGAGTCACATACCGCCGCACTCAGAGGTGACTTTAATGATTACTTAGTTAAGTATAGATTTTTAAAACAAAATTGCCGCAATCAGACATGTTTAATAAATTAATGTTAATTGTCATTTAACTAATTAAGTTACATCTCATTAAATGTCAATTAACATAATTTTACTGAACGTCTCTGATTGCGGCAGTTTTGTTTTAAAAATCTATACTTAACTAAGTAATTATTAAAGTCGACTCTGAGTGCGGCCGTTAAACACTTATTGTAATTAATTCATGCGGTTTTGTCAATATAATAACACAGGTACCTACTTAGATATTTTATGTTATATGTACACTTGTACAGGGTGTTATCTTGAACCAGAAAGTTATTTAAATAATCGATAAATCGCGCTGACATGCAGTAAGTAATAGAATTGAATAAATATTGTAAATAAATTGATAAATCATAGGACCCTTAATAAAAACGTGGGGTTACACGAGTAAATGACTTTTGTATTTGCGCCAATGGCAATACAAACGAAAAGGGTAACTTGCGCGATCAATTTGCGTGAATATTTTTTTCTTTTTCCTCACAAACAGATTTAATATTTAGTAAATAAATTTTTTTTTTTTATTTCATATGAGAATCAAATACCCAAGAATCCTCCTTGAATATGTATGTCGTTTTATCTTACACCCTGTATGTAAGTTGTTTAGTCAATTAAACCCATTTAACGCTGCATTTTTGACAACTCTAGCAAAACGACACATTCTGTAAGCGTTTTAATATTTTCATTTTAATTTGTTTGACCCTGATGTTCTTAAAACAGCGTAATGAGATAGAATATTATAATGAGGAGTTGGTTTTTTTTTTTTAACAGCTGCAATAAAATTAAAAGAGGAACCAACTGTGAATTTCGGGTGAATTTAAATCTAATATATAAAATTCTCGTGTCACAATGTTCGTTGCCATACTCCTCCGAAACGGCTTGACCGATTTTTATGAAATTTTGTATGCATATTCAGTATGTCTGAGAATCGGACAACATCTATTTTTCATCCCCCTAAAGGGAGTTCCTGCGGGAATTCTGAAACTCACGTGGGTGAAACCGCGGGGCACAGCACACCTAGGTATAAACGTTTCTCTTGAATCACTCTATCTAATGGTGAAAACCGCATTAAAATCTTTTTCGCTGTCTTCAAAATTAAAAAAAAATCCTTATTATTTATTGTAAATGCGAAAATGAGTTTGTTTGCTTGTTACGCTTTCACGGCTTAACGCCTTAACCGATCATCGTGAAATTGGGCGTATACGTTTTCAGGTATATAAAGAAGGACATAGTGTACTTTTTATCTCGGAATTCCCGCGGGGACTTTGCAATTGATGTGGATGAAATCTCATGAAATTTTGCATACACGTTGTCAGGAGTATAGAAAATGACATAGGGTATACTTTTATCCTGGAATTCTCGCGAGAACTCCGAAATTACCGCGGGCGAAACCGCGGGGAACAGCTTGTAACTTTATATTATGAACATTATTTGTTCGTACCTTTCCTTTTATTTTTATCACAACAAAAAGTATGTACAAATCTTTAAGAACTGTTATTTAATCTTAATTAAATTGTAGTCTGAATTTCGACGTTCGATTTTCAAAGACATCGATTATTAACATTATCGTTTGAACATTAGATATGAAAAAAAAAAAAGAAGCAGTCATTAAAATTCGCGTCACGCCGTCGGCCTAGGGCGCAGAGCGGTCGCTGTGGACAAATGGAGCGCGGTTCGCTCAACAGTAAAATGTTAATGGAAATCCAACCGTTGTGCTTTGAGCAAAAACAACAGGGTGACCGTTTTTGCCCGGACTAATCTGCACCCCGCCTAATAAAAAGGGAGTACAAACCTAATCCATTGTCATTATTTACAGCGCCTTTTTGGGGGCGGACGCGGAGAGGAGCTGCGCAGTGACAGATCGATCGTCGCGGGAAGATTTTGTTTTGACACGATGTCGTCGAAGTGTCTACATAATTACAGTAAACTTCAACTTTGATCGCTGACTGCGAGTTAAGTGTTTTGTTGTTTGTATTCGTCAGCTTAGAGACTGTTAACTGAAACGTGTTGCTTTTCTCTTTGAGCGAAATACCTACTTTTTGTCTTTTTTTTTTAAAGTCCGCGCAAAGTCGTAGAGACCGCTGGTGTGTGGAAGTATTGAAAACGTTTATAATATACACGGTGTTGCAGGAATGTGTAGTCATATTTAAATATCTTACACTCATTATAGCTAACAATTATAATATGACACTTGTAACAGAACCAGTACCATTTCGAGCGTGGAGACACACCACACAAATGGAAAAATATGTTATTGTTTCTTGTTTAGTTTTATTTCGTTTGTGTTGTCCTGTATGTATTCATTTGTATTGTGTTTCTCCTTCGTTTGAATAAATCTTTCTTTTCTTTTCTTTTTTTTTTCTTTACCTACGATAAAATACACAAGCACTACTAAATTTGCTCATTTTTCCTTTATATTATCTCTGCACTTTCAATAGCAATAAATTACATCACATGGTCTAAAACTCGTCACCTGTAACCAGTTAATGACCTCGCTAGTGATGTACCTATCCTGGTTTTTAGTTCTGGAAGTAGTCAATAAAAAAATTTTATGAAATTACCAGTGTCAAATCATTCCATATGTTAATATTGTATATGATTTTACGATTAACACGATCTTCTAATATCACTACACCTATTTGTAACATCCTGTAAATAGACAATATCTTCCTTACTGTTCAAAATTTTTATTTTTAGCCATTAGCTTACATTAACGAATAACGAGTGTAAATATTTTTGCACTACCAAATTATGGTAAAAATTGAATGCGCGAATCAAACAAAAAGATACTGCTAACTCAATGAATCTAGATCGCCATTATAGGAAAAGTTATAACTTAAAATATCCATCAATCAGCATCTCCCTGGAAGACCCTGATCGCAGACTCCTTACTATCGAGTGATTAATGCTATCTACGCCCAGTGGAGTAAGGTTGACATAAAAATATATTCATAATTTGAACTCTTAGATTTTAAAAAAGCTTTTAAGAAAAAATATAGATTAATAAATTCAATCGTTACATATAACTAACAAAGTTAGAAAACTTTTGAGAATTAAAAAAAAACCGCATTAATTATACTAATACCTAAATATATGTATAAACTTATAATATTTACATAATTAGGTAAATTTTTATCTGTTCATAAGCCACAAGACATACCCAAGTTTCAAATGTGAATTTTTATGTCACGTATTTAAAGTTATTATTGGGTACGTCGATCGAAAGTAATCATATCCGATTTTTTATGTTGTATCCTATCCCTATAATTCAATACGCTCAATTTGCTCGCATCAATCGCAAAAATCAATTTTTAAATTGGCAAACCTAAAATTCAATTTAGAAAATGCATTAGTGCATTGTAATATTATTGGTTGACTTAAGCGACTAACACACAGAATCGCCCCCAGTTTTATTTTATAACATCTCAAAACTTCAAGTTCTTATATAAAGATAACATAAAAGAAAAATTACCCACGAGTTTCGAAAGTATTCATTTCTGACTCTACAAAGTAGAATCCGAGATGGAGCAACTAATTAATGATTGTTTTCCACAAACGCTTATTAGAACTAACTGTGAAACTCTTGTTTGTTGTAATAAAAGGTTCCATTTGTAGAAGTTACAGCTCTACTATTTCAAAAGTTACAATTGTTTATCCGTTTAACTAAAATGTTTTATTATAGTGGGCAGAGAAACTATAATCCTGGTGACTTAACACGTACGTTATTGCATATCGCTCATTCGCAAGAAGGACGTCACATATCAAAAACAGTGACATATCAGTCGCTTGACTGTAAAAAGTTGAAGAAACCTATTTGAGATCAGAGACCACACTGGTTCGGTGTCTTGCACTGGTTACGGTTCTTGTTTTTCACACAGTTCACCCAATTTAAGTGACGATCTGATTGAGTTAAACACTCCCATACTCAAGTGAAAATCTGATTCACCAATTTGTTTTTATTCAACTTCAAATTTGAATATACTTATATACTATATTTACTTTATTGCCTTAAACAAGATAGTATAGCTAACTTAAAAGAAAAGACATAGCGAAAGGCGACCTTATTGCTAGAGGCAATTTTTATTTTATTACATCCAAACTGCCAGTTATGATGAATAGAAGACAACAAAACAAAATTTGAAGCTACAGAAATATTTGTGTAGTTTTGCTGTAACAACGAAAAACAAACAATTCGATAGGTAGCTACAGACATCTTACAAGACAATGTGCTTGCAAACATCTGTTACTTGTACAAAAGTAAAGCGTGGACCTGAAGCAATTACAGTGGCAGTGGACGACAACAACGGTTAGCTTATATGCAATAAAGGAACGCCGAGGATGTAGGAATCACGGGTGGATGAGGTGATTGTAGTAGAAGAGGTTTAACAATTTTACAATTACTAGGAACAATCACCAGCTTATTCTAGAAAAAAATAAGTCGAATCGTTGTTTATATGATGGCGTTTGGGCATCCTTTTTAGTCACAAAGTTACCATCATGTTGGTTTTGAGACTAAAAAAAATTAAATTATAGTTTTACTGTATGTACTTACTGTATAATTACTGTAAAAAAGATTATTTTGCTCTTTTAACTTACACGTGGTTTTCTGTTTTTTTTTTTTTTTTTATAAAACCCATGCCCTTTGAGAAATTAACATCAATCTATTTCTGAATCCATTCAATATTTTAACTAACTTAACTGTTTTCTTAAATCAAGAGTTTAATTTAGCATTACATTATCCTGTTCCTTTTTTTTATTCTTTAATAGTCTTCTCCAAAAAGGCTTTGTTCACCGTCCCATCTGAGTAGTTCACTCATCGCTCCAAGATTTAATTAATAAATAAAGGCACAATGAAAAAAGTGATTTGCGCTGACAACCGACGACTCCGTGGCTTAATTAAAGTGCACCGATTAAAATTCCCTCGGCTTTATTAAAATCTCTAAGTCCTTTGTAGATGATTTAAGCCAGATTGTGAAATTACGAGAAAATCTATCGGCGAAGTTGAGATATTGAGTTTGGAATCTTATAAGTTGTTTTATTTAAAAAGTTTGTTCCGAACATGAAACTTCACGCATCTACGTTGAACGTAGGTAGTTGTATGAGCCACATGTGAAAAGGAGAGTAAGCAGTAAGGAGATTTTGAGTAAATAAATAAATATGCTTGGATTTTTTTAAAAACGTTCACTTTTCGATACCTGACACATTGATTGAAATACTTTGGTATTATCTGTGAACTACTGAAGCGATCCTTAAAATTCTTTCTCTGATAAGAAGCTATACACTACTCAGAGAAAAAATGGGGGCTTTTTCGGTAAAGTTCGCGACCGAACTTTACCGAAAAAGCCTCCAAAGACCGAAGTTCCTCACCGAAGATTGTTCAACAGTATTATTTGGTCAGTATACTCTCCCGTAGTCTGCACTATATTGACTCTACGCGGAGTCGGTCAGTGTGCCTGCTGGTCACTGGCAACGAACGGCGACCGCTACCTATTTGGTCTGATTGATTTTTCTCCGTGATAGGCTGAAGTAACATTGAATATTTTCTTTCCAAAGTAAGCAGTTCTCATAGAAGTGTCGTAACTCATAGTAAGCAGCTATTTCATGCAGCAGCAGTCAGCAACGAGTAATTTAGGTCTTCAAATAGGAAGTAGGGTACTTTTCATCCCGATACAAAGTGTTTCCAAAGGAATCTATCTCATAGTTTTAGTTTAGTAATTTAGTTTAGTGTACAATTTTAGTAGTTTCATTAGGTCTTGCATGCATATCGATAACTGCTAAAACCTATATAGAGTGCCACCATAGCGCACTTTTTGTAAGTACTTTCATGAGGTTGCCTGACAGAGAAAACTGCTGTGGTATTAAGTCTCCCTTTTGCGCCATGTTGTGCAACAAGTTAAAATAAATAAACAAAATATATTGGGCCGTAGTATATACATAATATGAACTCGGTCCCAAACCTATGAAAAGATGACTTCTTTTAAGGTGTGACCATGACACGGCGCGTTAGGATAACGTGCCACAAAAATTGTCTTTCCCTCGTAATCAAAGAAGTTTTACTCCAAAAAAACAATTTTCAACGTTGGCATAAGATGGCATACCGAATAATAATTTCTAATATTTTGGTATCTAGAATGTTTGCGTTTTTTGGGGGGCGCATGGGAATGTTACAATACTTGGAATGGAAGCGACCACAAGTCATACAAATTAGTTTAAAAAAAAATCAGATTAAGTCCGTACCTATAACACGCAGAAGTTATAGTTAATATCATAATATAAAGTTTTTACTAAATTGTATCTCGACCAAAAAATGGCGAAAAAAAAATTTTTTATATACCCAATAACTTCTATAAGACATCCAGCTTTGCTGTCAAAAAACTGTTTAACTTTTTAATCTCATTAAAATGACATTATTATGTTATAAAGTGTTACAACACTTCGGACGGAAGCGCCTGTTCCTTTACATGGGTGAAACCGCGGACCAACGGTTAGTGTTAAAATAAAATCGTAGAATTAAAATCGAAAATTGGAATAACTTCTGCCAAAGTTTTCCAATCACTCTCGTTGACCGATGGCAACCAGCCATTGTTTATTTTGTAGAAAGTTATTTCCAACTATCGATTTTACTGATTAATATAAAAAGTTTTTCACTGTCAAATACTAAATATGCTCAGTGAATATACGAAATAAGTCAAACTTGGATACTTTTGCAGTTGCTTCAATAGACAAAGTTGTTCGCAGACCTGATAGATAATTTCTAAGTCAAAATAAACTTTGCAACTTGCAACTTCGAGAGTTCACTTGCTATTTTCAAATTCACAAAGGTACTATATTGAAAGTTGATATTTTCAGCATTCAATATTGTATTGTAAGTTATGTAACATAAGGTTCAATATTGATGAGCAAACACATTATTCCTTATTGAACTCGGCAAACGAAGAGCCAAGCTTTGTGAGAAAACTAGACGGGCTTAAAAAAATACTGTTCTTTGGCGGTGAACATCATGAAAACGAAACAAGAAATATAAACAAATTATTTTACAAGTTTCATGTTAATGAAGTACCTACCTATAAGTATCACGTGTTGCATTGGATACATGGACGATTATCTTTAGCAATAAAGCCGCCATTTGCTTTATGTATGTACGTGTAAAAAAATCTTTACATAATATTATAAAACAAAGTCCTTTGCCGCGTCTGTCTGGCTTTCTGTGCGCTAAACTCAAATATAATAATAATAATAATAATCCACTTAAGAACACAGAAATCTACTTATCTACTTAACACTAAGCTATAAGCTTGTGTCGTGGAAACCAAGCAAACGTGGTATATACTACATATATTATTACATATATATTATACTATAGATATATATATACACACCCAGACTGGAAAATGGAACCCTGTGTTCATCACACAAAGTCCACCCCCACCGGGAATCGTACCCGGAACCTCTTGATTAGCGGGCAGGCATGGTGACCATTGCGCCAATCGGGTCGCCAAATGGATTATCTACTAAATGGATTTTCATGCGGTTTTCACCAATAGATAGAGTGATCAAAGAGGAAGGTTTATAAGTATAGTTTGACCTGGAATTCAAGAGGGAACTCCGAAATTGCCGCGAGTGAAAACCGTAGTTGATTTTCATATTAAACTAAGTTTAATTTTCTATCTGTTCTGTGGGGTTAATTTACATGTCGATTCGCTATTTCATTCCATTTTTCTGTGACTTCATCTCCTGCCATTTTTTTATAAGTTAAAGTAAAAGGCTCTACTTTATTTTAAAACTGTAATAAATTGTTACATTTTATTCAGTCTTTTTAATAAAAATTGAATACGTTTTAACGCTGCACACGTTCACAATACTGAAGGCAAAGGCTTATATTTTAAAGGTGAAATTTATTATCGTATACCGAATAGAAATACCAAGCCACTCCGTCGATTTGTTCCTTTTTAATATCTACAATAGAACCTTTTAGGGAGAGTGTTAGCGGACTGTGAAGAGAGGTTTAAAATATACTCTGTTTATTTAATAAACAGACAGCAAAGTTTGTTTATTGTATTATTTGTTTAACTTGCTCTGTAAATTAAATAGCTTTAGAGTAAATTAATTAGGTAATAAGTTAAATAAAAAAATCTCTCATTATTTACGTTTGTTTATTTACTATGTTAAATTATAGCATATTTTGAAATCAAATACTGTTAGTAATGATTCAATGTGGCTTGAGTTCACAGGTTATTTGTTGATTTATACGAGTACATATTATTTGCTGGTATATTTATGAACATAATTGTTATTTATTTTTACTTTAACTATTTACAGAGTGAAAGCCGAAAATTTTATGGAATACTTACACAGTACATAAAAAGAGAATTTAATAATAAAATATATTAGCTGCCTGACTGCTCTTTAGGTATACTCAGGTGATGTGTGAATTATTACATTCGCAACTATCTAGGAGTAGAATTTAGAACTTTACTAGGTATTTAGTTTGAGCTTTTTAAGTCTTTTTAAATATACCAAAAAGTGAATAATTTACATTAAAAAGAAAATAAATTCATCCAAATCCTATATCAAAGAAATGTTTATCTTATTTTTAATATACAAGCTTAAAGCTAAAAGCTAGTGTGGAATAAAATAAATATGTGTACGTTATTTTGTTTCACGACTGAATTCTATGGAGGTAGGTATATTAAGAACAGGAAGGCAAAAATGTTCCAATTCCACGCCAGGTGTCTCGGGCTCGATGCCTGGGTAGGCTGTCAGGGTAAACATGTGTGAGTCTGGGCGTTTAATATCTTTTGTATATCATAGGAGATTTTTCTGGTATCCATAGAAGAAAGCCAGGCTTAGTTTTGGTCCAGATAGCGCTGGGCGATCCGGTGAGTTTATTATTATTGCTAACTAGTTGTGACCCGTGGTTTCACCCGCGTTAATTGAAATTCCCGCGGGAATTCCGGGATAAAAAGTACCCCATGTGTTAATCTGATGTATAATATGTTATTGTAAAGTTTCGTTTAAATCCATCCAGTAGTTTTTGCGTGAAATAGCAACAAACATCCATCCATCCATCCATCCATACATACAAACTTTTAACTTTTTATTATAGTAGGATAGTAGGATATTAAAATGTATTTAATCAATCCGTTATACTTTAATATAGCGAATATAAAAACGTTTAAAGTTCCACTGTAACCTCTACCGATCCGAGTGTAATAAATTGGGGTTTAAATTGTTCTTTTTTTTTTCATCGCGAACAAAAAACGGGAGAATTCTCAATAAAGGGTTCGCATCCCGCTTTCGGCTATTGCTAACAGCTTAGGTGTTCGGTTGACAAACAGTTAATCCTTAACGCATCCCTTTATTGTACCCTTTGTCTTTTCGAGTCTTGTTTGCTCTCGAATTTATCGTTTGCCTTTCGTTTACTTTAAAAGAAAATTCGTATTTAGATTCGGCTAGTTGATTGATGGAGGGAAGCTTTATTATGGTGAACAAAATATATTAGAAAATCGTTTTATGGTACCTATACTTTTTTCATTTATTTATTGTTACCTAAAAGGCTAGAAGCTTGACCACAGCTCACGTACCTACTATACGTAATACGTATATATAAAAGTATAGTTCAACGCAGTTTAAAGCCGATAAAAGCCCGTAAACACCCAGACCCAAGCACCGGGTTTAAGCCGGATTGATACTTGATTGCCCACGCCTGTATGCTGATGTTAGAAGCCCACAGTCACTATATTCGTTGTAGCTAAAAATGTCTCCGTTTGTTCTGGACTGAAAGCACGAATGTTTTCGCTCTCGTCCTTTCGATATAAAGCGTTTTTTTTTTTTAAATGAACAACGCTGGACAGATGGCGTTGTTCATTTTCCATACAAAAAAACGCTTTCACGACGATATCGAAATGACGAGAGCGTAAAAATTCGTGCTCCCCCACTGCATAGTTTTCTTTATGACCTACTTAGCTGTGCCCAGCGGTTTCACCCGCGGTAATTTCGGAGTTCCCGCGGGAAGTCCGGGATAAAAAGCACCCTATGTCCTTCTCCATATCCCTGATAACGTGCATGACAAATTTCATCCAAATCCGTTCAGCCGTTTTTGCGTGATTGAGTAACAAACATCCAACACTTTCACGTTTGTTTGTTTCACAAAAAAAAATCATTTCATTTCATTTTATTTCATTTAATTTCATTTGTAATATTTGTAGGATGATCCTACATTGGCACTTTACACGTATATGTCTGGAGCGAGACAGTAAGTATATAAACCAAAAATACCAACTTTATAAGTTCATGTAACCGACAATCTCAGTGTTGTTGAGCGAATTACATTGTGGGAGGAACCTCTGGATGCATTAATCATCCCAGGTTGGGATAGTCCAGAGTCCAGACTAATGAAGCTATATATAAATCAGCCAATCTAATTTAACCATCCCAAACTCGGAAGTCGGGTAGGGTTAAATGTGTTATGGGTCGAAGCCGAACTCGAAGTCGAAGCAAACTTATTGTTCCCTGATTAATTAATATTTCTAATAAAAGTATCTTCTATAACATATCAACTTAGCAAAAGTTCTAATAGCTTTTTATCAAGTCCACAAATTATTAATTAGGGGCGATTCTGTCGATTTCTAATCCAAAACAAAAACCACCTACCTACTACTGAATTCTGAGATAAAACACTAAAAATTCTCAAAAAAAAAACAACTTAAAAAAAATTTGAATCTGTAAAGAATCTGCGGATCTTTTCGTTAGTAGTACTTAGTACCTGAAATATATTTTTTTATTGCTTTATGTTGTATATCACAAACTCTCTTTTTCTTATTGCGAACTCTATTTTATACTTAAAACTTATTACTACCCTTGACTATTTAAAAACGTCTGTCAAGCTAGAAAGGTCAAGTCGGCAGAATCAATAGATTTTTAGGTCAAAATTTAGTGCTCAATTAGTGCTAATTTAGTGCTGAAAAAAAAAATTTGGTGCTGTGATAGGTGGAACAAAAATGAGAACACTGCTAACTTTTTATTAAGCTAGCAGTGTACCGTTCGTGACCGCGTTACAATACAGTTGCAGCAGAATTCGCATGGGCTAATAATTTAGTGCTCAATTAGTGCTGCCATTGTAGCGAAAATTTTTTGAAAAATAATCGTTTTTGAATTTTTTTTCAAATAAAATACTGTACTAGCGACACCGGCCGGTCTAAGAGCTCAAAAACGGGAACTGATGAAATTGAAACACGTCACCATTTAGCGCTCAATTAGTGCTGCCAGTATAATAAAGAATTTTTGAAAAATAACCTTTTTTTTAATTTTTTTCAACAACTTTTACTTAATTAAGCTAGCAGATTTAGCTAGCAGTGTACCTTTCGTGACCGCGTTATGATACAGTTGCAGCGGAATCCGCATGAGCTAATAATTTAGTGCTCAATTAGTGCTGCCATTGTAGCGAAAAATTTTTGAGAAATAATCGTTTTTGAATTTTTTTTTCAAATAAAATACTGTACTAGCGACACCGGCCGGTCTAAGAGCTCAAAAACGGGAACTGATGAAATTGAAACACGTCACCATTTAGCGCTCAATTAGTGCTGCCAGTATAATAAAGAATTTTTGAAAAATAACCTTTTTTTGAATTTTTTTCAATAACTTTTGTAAATTAAGCTAGCAGATTTAGCTAGCAGTGTACCTTTCGTGACCGCGTTATGATACAGTTGCAGCGAAATCCGCATGAGCTAATAATTTAGTGCTCAATTAGTGCTGCCATTGTAGCGAAAAATTTTTGAAAAATAATCGTTTTTGAATTTTTTTTCAAATAAAATACTGTACTAGCGACACCGGCCGGTCTAAGAGCTCAAAAACGGGAACTGATGAAATTGAAACACGTCAACATTTAGCGCTCAATTAGTGCTGCCAGTATAATAAAGAATTTTTGAAAAATAACCTTTTTTTGAATTTTTTCAATAACTTTTACTTAATTAAGCTAGCAGATTTAGCTAGCAGTGTACCTTTCGTGACCGCGTTATGATACAGTTGCAGCGGAATCCGCATGAGCTAATAATTTAGTGCTCAATTAGTGCTGCCATTGTAACGAAAAATTTTTGAAAAATAATCGTTTTTGATTTTTTTTTCAAATAAAATACTGTACTAGCGACACCGGCCGGTCTAAGAGCTCAAAAACGGGAACTGATGAAATTGAAACACGTCACCATTTAGCGCTCAATTAGTGCTGCCAGTATAATAAAGAATTTTTGAAAAATAACCTTTTTTTGAATTTTTTTCAATAACTTTTGTAAAATAAGCTAGCAGATTTAGCTAGCAGTGTACCTTTCGTGACCGCATTATGATACAGTTGCAGCGAAATCCGCATGAGCATATAATTTAGTGCTCAATTAGTGCTGCCATTGTAGCGAAAAATTTTTGAAAAATAATCGTTTTTGAATTTTTTTTCAAATAAAATACTGTACTAGCGGCACCGGCCGGTCTAAGAGCTCAAAAACGGGAACTGATGAAATTGAAACACGTCACCATTTAGCGCTCAATTAGTGCTGCCAGTATAATAAAGATTTTTTGAAAAATAACCTTTTTTGGAATTTTTTCAATAACTTTTACTTAATTAAGCTAGCAGATTTAGCTAGCAGTGTACCTTTCGTGACCGCGTTATGATACAGTTGCAGCGGAATCCGCATGAGATAATAATTTAGTGCTCAATTAGTGCTGCCATTTTAGCGAAAAATTTTTGAAAAATAATCATTTTTGAATTTTTTTTCAAATAAAATACTGTACTAGCGATACCGGCCGGTCTAAGAGCTCAAAAACGGGAACTGATGAAATTGAAACACGTCACCATTTAGCGCTCAATTAGTGCTGCCAGTATAATAAAGAATTTTTGAAAAATAACCTTTTTTTGAATTTTTTTCAATAACTTTTGTAAATTAAGCTAGCAGATTTAACCAGCAGTGTACCTTTCATGACCGCGTTATGATACAGTTGCAGCGGAATCCGCATGAGCTAATAATTTAGTGCTCAATTAGTGCTGCCATTGTAGCGAAATTTTTTTGAAAAATAATCGTTTTTGAATTTTTTTTCAAATAAAATACTGTACTAGCGACACCGGCCGGTCTAAGAGCTCAAAAACGGGAACTGATGAAATTGAAACACGTCACCATTTAGCGCTCAATTAGTGCTGCCAGTATAATAAAGAATTTTTTGAAAAATAACCTTTTTTTGAATTTTTTTCAATAACTAGCTAGTTAGCTAAAAAAAAATTCAAAAACGATTATTTTTCAAAAAATTTTCGCTACAATGGCAGCAATAATTGAGCACTAAATTATTAGCTCATGCGGATTCCGCTGCAACTGTATCATAACGCGGTCACGAAAGGTACACTGCTAGCTAAATCTGCTAGCTTAATTAAGTAAAAGTTATTGAAAAAAATTCAAAAAAAGGTTATTTTTCAACAATTCTTTATTATACTGGCAGCACTAATTGAGCGCTAAATGTTGACGTGTTTCAATTTCATCAGTTCCCGTTTTTGAGCTCTTAGACCGGCCGGTGTCGCTATTACAGTATTTTATTTGAAAAAAAATTCAAAAACGATTATTTTTCAAAAACTTTTTCGCTATAATGGCAGCACTAATTGAGCACTAAATTATTAGCCCATGCGAATTCTGCTGCAACTGTATTGTAACGCGGTCACGAACGGTACACTGCTAGCTTAATAAAAAGTTAGCAGTGTTCTCATTTTTGTTCCACCTATCACAGCACCAAATTTCAAAAACGATTATTTTTCAAAAAATTTTCGCTACAATGGCAGCAATGATTGAGCACTAAATTATTAGCTCATGCGGATTCCGCTGCAACTGTATCATAACGCGGTCACGAAAGGTACACTGCTAGCTAAATCTGCTAGCTTAATTAAGTAAAAGTTATTGAAAAAAATTCAAAAAAAGGTTATTTTTCAAAAATTCTTTATTATACTGGCAGCACTAATTGAGCGCTAAATGTTGACGTGTTTCAATTTCATCAGTTCCCGTTTTTGAGCTCTTAGACCGGCCGGTGTCGCTAGTACAGTATTTTATTTGAAAAAAAATTCAAAAACGATTATTTTTCAAAAACTTTTTCGCTATAATGGCAGCACTAATTGAGCACTAAATTATTAGCCCATGCGAATTCTGCTGCAACTGTATTGTAACGCGGTCACGAACGGTACACTGCTAGCTTAATAAAAAGTTAGCAGTGTTCTCATTTTTGTTCCACCTATCACAGCACCAAATTTTTTTTTTCAGCACTAAATTAGCACTAATTGAGCACTAAATTTTGACCTAAAAATCAATTGATTCTGCCGACTTGACCTTTCTAGCTTGACAGACGTTATTTAAAAATCTATATTTGAAATTGAAAGAAAGTTATGGCGTAGTCTTTTTTTCATATTTATGTGATATTGCTACAGTTTGTTAGACTTGATTCGTTATTTTTAATTATACTCAATGTATACATATACCTACATAAAATTTAAGGGGTCTGTTTGTAATTCCAAATTAGCAACTTTTCAGTAAATGCGTATGAACAAACATTAAAAAAAAACAATTATTTTAAATTTTTTCTCTGTCTGTTTGTTTCACCGACTGGCTGGACCGATTTTAACAAGACTTTCACTGGCAGATAGCTGATGTTATAAGGAGTAACAGCTTAGTCTACTTTTATTTTGGAAAAAAAATAGTTCCTGGGGGAATTTCGAAACTCATGCGGGGGAAACCACGGGGCACAGCTAGTTAATAATATAATCTATTAATAGCAACTACAGTCCTTTGAAAAAAAAAATTAAGACCGCTTCACTCGGAACATATTATCCGACGTGTTAGCTTACAGTGTACCGTGTTAATGAACTGCTGCTTTGATCATCGAAAAAAAATCGACTCAACAGCGTTTGTGATAAGGTATAAAATGTTGTTGACGAAATATAATACTTACAGCTTCACCGAGTTCCGACTTAGTAATAACATCGCTAAATGACAAACGTCCGTTCCGCTACTCATATTATGTCGATGGACATGAATATTGCGTTAGTATTTCGATGTTCGTGATTATTTTGATACGGAAAATGGATCAACACCGCCCAACCACTATCGACTGTGGCGCCAGGATCGCGGTCGATAAGTATGAACTAAGTCATTAAGGTAAGTAATAAGTATCTATACTATTTGCATATTTATGAAACTTATTATAAAGTGGTTAAGTTTTTGTGTGTTTTTTTGTAGAATGATATCTCTTGAAATGAAACTAAGTCTTGCAGAAATTACACTTTTATTCTAACTTGATAAATATCACAATTTGACAATAGCCTGGGCTAAACAATCCGGTAGAATGATGAGAATGCCCTTGTTTTTCCTGACAACAGCATTTATAGTCTTATCCCCACCCAAAACACGGAAACGGATACGGTGCAGCGGCTGACTAAATTATAGTGTTGCCACAACTTAATGTTAGATCTCCTCAGAATATTAACAAATTTATGGGAAACATGACACTCTATCCTAACTAATATTATAAATGCGAAAGTGAGTTTGTTTGTTTGTTTGTTACTCTTGCACGGCTTAAAGGCTCAATCGATCACCACAAAATTTCGCATACACGTTGTCAGGGGTACAGAGAAGGACATAGGCTACTTTTTATCCCGGAATTCCCGCGGGAACTTCAAAATTACCGCGGGTGAATCCGCGGGTCACCCGCGTTAGTTTCGGAGATCCCGCGGGTATTCCTTGACGTGTTGATAGTGTGCAAAATTTTATGTAGTTTCGTCCGCGTTACTTTTCGAAATTCCCGCGGGAATTTCGAGATAAAAAATAGCCTTCTCTGGACCCCTGACAACGTGTACCTACGCAAAATTTCGTGGTGATCGGTTGAGCTGTTTAGCGTGTGAAAGCGTACACACAGATTCACTTTTGCATTTATAATATTAGTAATAAGGATTGTTTTCCTCCGAGAAAGAAAATATAGTAATTATCGGTTTCAGCCATGTTAATTTTGCGGTTCCCTCGTGAATCCGGCATGAAATAATTGTTCTGTAGGAACCTACCTCTGACAACGTGTATGCAAAATTTAATGATGATCGGTTCAGGGGGCGTCCATTAATTACGTGAGGCGTTTAGGGGTAGGGGGTTGAGTCGAACCTCACCCAATCTCACGTGGTCTCGGCAAATATCGCTTAATTTTTTACCGCAAGAAACTCTGGAAAATAGTAAACTTATTTTTTGTAATAAATGCAATAGAATCAAGCTCAGATTAAATTAGTTACGTACATTAAAAATACGCGTTTTGAAAAATCTCACGAGCGTCGAGTAAAATCTCACACCTCACTTAGGGAATGGGGGGGGGAATAATCGTCAAAACTGCCTTACGTACCTAATAAATGGTAGCCCCCTTAGTAGTAGAAGCATGAAAGCTAACATAGTTACTTCGTATTTTTAATATTGGTATTCAAAGAACTTATAAAATTGTATCAGAGCGATAGTAAAGCTATAAATTATAGTTTCACCCAGGTTCAGATAACGCGACCGTTCTTAGAAGAACATCTGCGAGAAACTTACTTGGATTTTCTTTCGTTTTAAAAGTAGGTACGGTCTTAAATTACAACTGGATGGTAAATAAAGATTTGAGATTTTGCTACGATATTATTTCATCGATAATAATAGCTAGAAATTTTGTTTTTTTTTTTACTTATTATACTTTTTATTTGCAATTAAAACCAATCAAAAGTGCCCGTTGTTGGTGCAGTTACGAGCGAAAAATGTATTTTTTTTTAAATACCTATATTTTATAGATAAAACTATTGACTTCGTTTCGAAGATTAACTGAAACAAACTTACAGGCAGACAGACAAATGATATTACAGCAAATAAAACATTTTATAAAGTGACCCGAAACAGGAATAAAAAATAACACGGGGCGAAGCAAGAATTTTTAGGAATGTGGGACGAAAACTTGAGGCGAAACAGGAACAAATCAACAGACACTTTAATTTTAGTCATACGCACGTGTAGGTATACCAATACGGATGTATACCTAGATTTAGAAAGAACGTTGAGAATTAAAATCACCTGACTCACTGAACACATCTATCCGGGATGGTTTAATTGCAACACCGTCTAACATTTGCGATGCAAACAGCGTACTCGCCCGCTGCACAGTCAGTGTCAGAAATATGTACCTAGACACTGATCATTTGGGCGCGGTTGAATTTCAACACTCCACTGTTGCAATAAAATCCAACATGTGTCTAAAGTGGTTAGGGGTCATCCACGAAGTACGTCACTAATTTCGTGATTTTAGGCCCCTCCCCGTCCTTTCCACAGTTTCACTATAGACAGAGTTAGAAATATTTTAAGTTATTCGTTAAAGGTTCGTTTGGCATTTTGACACTGAGAGAGAGAAAAATAGTAATAATATGTATAATAATAAATAATCATTCATTTATTCATCTCCACAAATTAAGTACATGAAATGTGTTTTAATTAAGGAAAGTAGGAAATCTGGAGCCTAATCTAGGATAACCTGTATTATAGGTCTCCAGGTCCCGAACTTAAAAACTATTATTAGTAGGTACAAAACATAAAACTATAAAATAAAAATAAACCGGGATAGAGAATTACAGTTCTGTGTATGAACGAGCGAACGAACGTAAAGTTCGCGACCAAAAAGTTCCCCACCGAAGCTTGGTCAACGATATTTCTGCTACCGGTGTTCGGTTGGACACCATATTTGGTCAGTATACTCTCCCGTAGTTTGCACATTATTGACACCGGGCGGGGCCGGTCACTGTACCTGCTGCTCACTGATATTGTGTCGCCAACATATCCTTTGGGCAACGAAGGGCGACCAAAGCCCCTACGGTCTGTTGATTTCTCTCCGTGTAGATGTATAAGATTTTAAAATGTGACGTCACGAAACTTAGGACACCTTCCACCCCTTGTTACACAATGTCACACTTTGTTGTTCCCCTCCCCTACTTTATGAATGGTCTCTTACATATTTCTGATGTTGGCTATATAGTCAGTGACAGAAATATGTAAACATTTTATAGTCATTGAATCTTATTGCACTAATGATAAAGATCAAAAACTGCCAAAAGTGGTTACATATTTCTGATGCTGACTGTACGTGGCGGAATAAAACAGAGGCGCTGCACCGCGGCAGAGATGGGAACGCACGGATGCTCGACGCGTCTTGACTATATGAGGTACGACTCGTGTTAACGACTCGTTTTAAACTTAATTGTTCTCTCATTTCCCAAGAAAAGCTGAGGATATAATAATTCAATCGCAGTTTTACTCCAGTCGTTCCCCATAGTTCGTCAGTTTCGGAGTTCCCGCGGGAATCCCTGGATGTCTTTTACTATACCCCTGACAACGCGTATGCAAAATTTCATGATGATCGTTTGAGCTGCTCTAAAAGCATAACAAACTCATATTAAAAACTCTTGTTATAGTTCAAAATATATGTACGTCCTTTGTTTTTCCACTTCGACATTTCAATTTTGGATCGAGATCGTCCCTGCGCCTGGGCTTGCAACGACATCGTCGGTCATCTGATGAGGTCGACTTCAAGAGCATTAATCCATACTCGTAGATTATTATTTGAGTTTATGAGACGCTTGACACCTATATTGGTTGGAAAGATTGAATTTAAATGTTTAATATTTTGCCACTTGTATTGTAATTAATTTTGCCTAAAAGCTTTTAATTGTAAGGTGGGTACGTACTCAGTACGTACTCGTACGTATTCATGGATACTCATCCGTGAATATACCAAAGATCGAAAGCTTTTTTTCGATCGAAAGCTAGTTTTGTTACTCTTTAATTGTTTTCATTTGTGTTGTTCTGTATGTGTTCATTTGTGTTGTGTTTCCCCTCTTGCTTGAATAAATCTTTTTTTTTCTTTTTTTTTTCTTCTTTTCCATTTGTACTTTTTTTTATTTTATTGAAAATGAAAATGAAAATGAAAAATACGTTTATTTGGTTATTAATTATCAATTTTACGTTCTACACTTTTCCAGAATACAGAATGTTTGAGTTGATTAATTATAATAATATTCATTTAATCATTAAAAGTGATGTGCTATAATTACATAACGCGGGCGAGGAAAACTATTCTAATTGTTTCAACCCACCAAAATCCAATTACAGCTGCCTTTAATAATAACGTTAGTGTCGATGACTCATTATCTCCATTGGCCGTCTGCTATGCTCAGATATCCTCAGTGGACGGTGCGCGCGGTCGCTTGCAAAATTAAATTCAATTTAGTCCCCTTGATTAGTTTTAGAATCATAATGCTTGGTACGTTACATAAGATTGACTATTGTCGAATACGATGTTTGTGTTTGATTGAACATGTCCTTGTTCCTTAAACGTTGTGGTAATGGAATCCATTTTCCTTTTTCTCTTTTTCACTTTCCTCCAATCCATGTTATGTTTGTTCCCACCGATCAAGATAGGTATAAGAAAAGAAACTTCTTTGGTCACGAAAGTAAATATTTTTCAGTTACATTCGCGTTGGCCGCATATTATTTTTATATTGTCATGTTTTATTTTGTTGTTCGTCCAATAGTTGTGGTTTAATAGTAGACGGATTGTGATTGCTAAGTTCGAATTACGATTTGTAGAAACTTTTTTTTTTTTTTTTTACAAATTGGCCATCATTAAAATGTGACTAATATTAACCGTTTGCCTCAGACTTCCCTAAAAGTTTTAATTGTTTTTGTTTATTTTTTTTCAATTCTTTTTTCTTCTTAAGTTTTTTTTCAGTTTTTTCAGTTTTTTTGTTCTTAAGTTCAAATTTTTGATTAGGGTTCGTTGTCAAATAAATTTATTTCTTCCCTTTACAACAGAAACAACACATTAAAATTATATTATATCTAGCTGTGCCTCGCGGTTTCACCTGCGGTAATTTCGGAGTTTCCGCGGAAATTCTGGGATAAAAAGTCTCCTATGTCCTTCTCTGTACCATTTCATCCGAATCCGTTCAGCAGTTTTTGCGTGGTTGAGTAACAAACATCCAAACATCCACACTTTCACATTTATAATATTAGTAGGATCACCTACAGCAAATTGACTGTCTCTATTGGGACAATTAACTCGAGACTTGCGGAACTATAGGACCTGCAAGAAGTAGGTAACCCTTGAGTCATTAATTAATATTATTATTAATGATTAAAAGGAATTGGTAAACGTCCGTGTTATCAATAAGGCTTTCTCGCGAACAACACGATGCGTCGAAATACAATACAAATTGTTAAGTAGAGCAGAAGTCTAATTGATTGAATTAATACTGTTTAAGCTCATTGAGACGTTAAGATAACGTGAGCGAGATTCTGCTGTAATTGTAGTAATATTATATCAATACACAAACAATGCTATGTCGTTTGTTGGTTATTATTGTACGTGCCTGCATATTTGCTATTGAAGTAAAAACAAAATGCCACCCTTTTTTCTTAAAATTCATCTGTATTTTTGTTTTTTTTAAGTAAAATATGAAATGACAAGGAAAAATGCTTAATATCATCCTGTCAATGCATTCGCTATCTTTTCGTGTGAAAAGAAATTTGACGACGTTGACAAAAATTGTACTAAACATATACAAATTAAATAAAGAGTCAAAACGATACCGGCTGAGCTGAAGCTAGAAGACTGTAATTTAAAATTTAAATTCCTATGAAGATGTGACGAAACCTTACCTTAGTATTTTTAAAAATTCGTAGGTGCAAAAACTACTTTCTAACCAAGTGTTCGACGACACTCACGCATTTTTACTAGCTGTGCCCCGCGATGTCACTCGCGTTTATTTCGGTATTGCCACGGGATTTCTGGGATATGAAACACTATGGCCTTTTCTGTACCGCTGAAAACGTGTATGCAATATCTCAAAGGTGTGTAAATAAATAAATAAAATAAATTAGTAACAAACAAACTCACGTTCGCACGTATTTATTAGTTAAGATGTTTTTTTTTTATTGTTGCCCTTATCAATAGAAACATTATCATTGTTATTTAATGCCTCAACCATCACAGTAGATCCAAAACTTTCTAAAATATCTTCAATCTCACATTTTTCTTCGACAGTTTTTCCATTTTATTTGACAAAACAACAAAAAGTTCTGACAGAAACCTTGAGATTTGAAACGGTGCCCAACCTGTCGCTAGATGCATGTCGTTAACCATTTGATATCGTTACAAACTTAGAAGCGCTATAAAAAAAAAATTCCTGTGTACGCAAAGAAGTTTCACTTTAAAAAAGTATCCCTAAATGCTCATCTTTTATCACTTCAGTGAACAGATGTTGACCGCTAGACAAAAGTGTTCCGAGTCTAAGGACCTTCACAATAATCCTGCGCGGCCAGTTTCATGCAATATTCCCTCATGATCTTCACCAGATGTAGGCCTATCTCGAGGGGAGGTCTGTCCATCTATTTTCATCAGTGTCACTTCATTTTAATTAAAATATGTTTCCTTATTAAAATTTCGTGCCATTGAGTTCTTTTGAAAAAAATCATCTTTTATGCCTGCCCCGTGACGCTATGACAATTTTTAAAGGCGTTTAGGGCGTAAATGAAATTTCAAGCTCTCCCGTATTTCTTTGAGATAATGATGATGTAACATCAATTAGCGCCTACTTAATTAATGTTGGTTTTAATCGAAAAAAATTACGTTGCCATTCCATTCTTCTCACTTGCTGATGTGTTCATTCGGATAAATTAATTGGGTTAGTTTATCTCTCTTTAGGCGGCCTTCAAAGTCCGTGTCTTGAAGTTCTTATCAGTCAATGCACATTCATAGTTTCAACAAATTAAAAATTACAGTCAAGATATGAAATCGTCATTATAACTAACTAAAAAAAATTATTTGAAACAAACTCACATAAAATCACCGTCGAACTCTTACTAATATTACAAATGCGAAAGTGAGTTTGTTTGTTTATTTGTTACGCCTTAACGGCTTAACCGATCATCATGAAATTTCACATACACGTTATCCCAGAAGTCCCGAGGGAAATCTGAACTTATCGTGGGTGAAACCGCGGGGAACAGCTAGGCTGGTTATTAAAGGGAACAATGTAATATCCTACTTGTTGTAGATTTGTAATCTATATTGTCTGTGATGAATTATCTATGTCATAACTGGACGCAGATAAGCAATAACATGTTAACTCACAAAACAAAGTTATTGATACAGAACGATTTATTGAGAGTTAGAGAACGTTTTTTAATTATGTGTTTACCTTATTACATTGTTTGAATATGTAACTAAATATTGAATATAAAAATGTTGAAACAAAACGGCGCTATAATTTTAAAACTTCAATTTACTCAAAATTTCTCCAGTGTGGGTTAACACACTATTGCTTATCTATGTCCAACTGTATATCGAATGTCGAGTGTCATGTGTACAATGTCGGCTGAACATAAAAATATCTTCTCGTCACTGATCTCGCAGTCTTCATTTTATTAAAAAGTAATCCATTACGGCCAGCCAAATCCACAATATAATCCACTTCACAACACACAGATCTACTTGATCCCACACTAAGCTATATAAGCTTGTGTCGTGGTATATACTACACATAATATTACATATATATTATACTATAGGTATATATATACACACCCGGACTGGAAAATGGAAAAATAAAATTTGCAAAAAGTAAATATAAAACAATATTTACTTTTTGCAAAACCAAAAATACTTGATAATTTACGGTTTATAGCTAGGAACAATCTTCAAGGCAACCTGCACCTACACGGAGAGAATTCAATCAGAGCGAAGAGATCAAATCGCTGTATAAAAGATATTGTGTTGTCGACATAATATCAGTGACCAGCGACACAGGGACGGACCCCGCGCGCTGTCAATTAAGTGCAAACCACAGTTTACTAACCAAATATTGTTCCCAGCCGAACACCGGCAGCAGAAATGCTGGTGACCAATAACCAAATATGGTGCCCAACCGAACACCGGCAGCAGAAATGCTGGTGACCAATAACCAAATATGGTGCCCAACCGAACACCGGCAGCAGAAATGCTGGTGACCAATAACCAAATATGGTGCCCAACCGAACACCGGCAGCAGAAATGCTGGTGACCAATAACCAAATATGGTGCCCAACCGAACACCGGCAGCAGAAATGCTGGTGACCAATAACCAAATATGGTGCCCAACCGAACACCGGCAGCAGAAATGCTGGTGACCAATAACCAAATATGGTGCCCAACCGAACACCGGCAGCAGAAATGCTGGTGACCAATAACCAAATATGGTGCCCAACCGAACACCGGCAGCAGAAATGCTGGTGACCAATAACCAAATATGGTGCCCAACCGAACACCGGCAGCAGAAATGCTGGTGACCAATAACCAAATGTGGTGTCCAACCGAACACCGGCAGCAGAAATGCTGGTGACCAATAACCAAATATGGTGCCCAACCGAACACCAGCAGCAGAAATACTGGTGACCAATAACCAAATATGGTGCCCAACCGAACACTGGCAGCAGAAATACTGGTGACCAATAACCAAATATGGTGCCCAACCGAACACCGGCAGCAGAAATGCTGGTGACCAATAACCAAATATGGTGCCCAACCGAACACCGGCAGCAGAAATGCTGGTGACCAATAACCAAATATGGTGCCTAACCGAACACCGGCAGCAGAAATGCTGGTGACCAATAACCAAATATGGTGCCTAACCGAACACCGGCAGCAGAAATGCTGGTGATCAATCTTCGGTGGGGACCTTTCGGTCGCAAACTTTAGCTAACAAATCCCTATTTCCCTCTCAGGGTAAAGGCGATAGGAAAATAATAACAGAAAATATTTCGGGGTGGGTGTAGGCCTTGGTGTAGACTAACATCATAACTTAAAATTACATTGACGGATTATTATAATTTTTAAATAAAAAAATAGGTACCTACTATGCTATTGGAAATAAAAGATAAATAAAAAGGTAAAAATTTATTTACATCAAGTTGCCTGATATAAAAGAATAATTAATTCAACCTTAAAATAAATACGCACCTACCTAGAATTCGCCTATAGCATTAATTAAATAGTCCCCCGAAGAATCTCTCATGACATACCTACGTAATGGCCTACAAAAGTATGAATACGTTTCAATTCAATTCAAATATTTTTATTCAATTTTGGCTTTTATGTATGGCTTTTTTGATGTCAACAATAATTACAATAATTATGGCAGTAGGTGCCATAAAACATCCGCCTTTTACAGCTATGGACGAAGAGAAGCTTCGCAGTATCTTGAAAACTGAAACCTAATTAGCTGAATTTATTGTTTGTCGGTACAGACAAAATTGTAAGCAACGTGGGTATAATGTTTAAGAAGCCGATCGAGATAACATTCAGTGGATCGGACCTTGAGGAATCTAACGATGTTAAGACAGTTGTGTTTTATCTTCAAGATGTAGGTACAAAGACTGGCTGAAAACTCAGCAACAAGTAAGGAACATCAGGTGCGCTCCCATACGATATAATCATTTAGGGAACTCGCGTATTCATATGTACGTCTAGTTGTAGTTAAGCAGTCGCGAATATCACTGTGAAAATAATAAGAAACTCGTATTTCGATTCAATGAATGAACGTTTGGATGGATTTGGATAAGAAATGGAAATAAAATAATAACACGACAGCGAACCTAAATAGTGATTATTATTATCAGTAACAAAATTATAAAGTTATTAGCTGCGCCCGCGGTTTCACCCGCGTGAGTTTCGTAATTTCCGCAGGAACTCCCTTTAGGGGGATGAAAAATAGATGTTGTCCGATTCTCAGACATACTGAATATGCATACAAAATTTCATAACAATCGGTCAAGCCGTTTCGGAGGAACGAACGAACTTTTGACACGAGAATTTTATATATTAGATATCATAGGTGACTATTATTGTCATTTATACTTATATAATAAGGATAAAATATTTGCTCCTGCTAATATTATAAATTTTAAAGTGTGGATGTTTGGATGATTGGATGTTTGTTACTCAATCACGCAAAAACGGCTGAACGGTTTCGGATGAAATTTGGCATGCACGTTGTCAGGGGTACAGAGAAGAACTTAGGGTACTTTTTATCCCGGAATCCCCGCGGGAACTCCGAAATTACCGCGGGTGAAACCGCGGGCCACAGCTAGTGGTACTATAAATTATTTATTTCAGTTCCTTTACGTACTGGATAATTCTAATTTAGTACCTAGTCGTTCGATAACGGTTTATTGATATTGAAAAATATTTCATTGTTGGTACTTATTACTACTTCACTCATCATAGTATAAAACAAAGTCGCTTCCCGCTGTCTGTCCCTATGTATGCTTAGATCTTTAAAACTACGCAACGGATTTTCATGCGGTTTTCGCCAATAGATAAAGTGATTCATGAGGAAGGTTTATATCAATATTTTATCCTGGAATTCCTATGGGGGACAGCTAGTATTACATATATCGCAGTATTGTTAGCTATTATATGAAGAAAACCCAAGTGAATACAATATTTTATTCAGTGACGCGAATCTATCCGCAGTTCGACAGTTTCCCAAGTTAAGACGGAGTTAACACCCGTGACCTGTGACTCCCGAACAAAGATGGAAGCACCGACAAATAAGTTCTTTTCTTCTCTTTACATATACACTCATATTTTATTCCTATTCTTTTTTAAATCGAATTTCTACACATAGATATGTATGTAAATTATCAACTTTTCCTTTGTGCTTTCGTAGTTTTTCCACTCCCTTCTTATAAAAGACACATTATTATAATATCTGTCACAAGCAATGAATAGAATGTCTTTGGTCACAAGCCGTTTTCTTCAAGTGTGACTTTGAACGCAATAAGAGTAAAAAGATTGATTCCGACGGAGAAGAGGTTTCGCTTCTGTCACGAATGTAAGTACGTTAAATCGTAACGTTCTTTTTCTACAGTACCCTTAGACAAGTTTACAATCTATAAGTAGTCGTTATCGCTATAGAAAACTAAGGAACTTATCGTCATGTCACGACTCACGTGGTCGCAAAAGATCATCCAAAGTTAAATTTTTTGCGACGGTTCCTTAGCTTTCTGCAGCGATGAAGATTGTCAACTTGGATAAGGGGGCAAGTGGCACTAAGGGCATTATGCTAACTGATATTACTAACGCGGATGTGAGTTTGTTTGTTTGTTTGTTTGTTATGCTTACACGATCGTCATGAAATTTCGCATAGGTACACCTTGTTTATACTGGGTGCAGAAAAAGACATGATATGGAACCTACCAGGTATATGGTATGGTAGGAATTCGCGCGTTGAACACTGAAACTAACACGGGGGA
The DNA here is from genome assembly GCA_907165275.2 of Zygaena filipendulae. Lineage (NCBI taxonomy): Eukaryota > Metazoa > Arthropoda > Insecta > Lepidoptera > Zygaenidae > Zygaena > Zygaena filipendulae. The sequence continues at coordinate 13,127,342 of OU015653.1, forward strand.
AAACGCAGGGCACAGTTATAGTTATTATTAATATATAACAATGTATGGCAAACAATCAAGTGCAAAAATAAAACCGGCCAGGCGTGAGTCGGACTCGCGCACGAAGGGTTCCGTATATCTATAAACACAGCAAAAAAAAAAAAACCATAAATACTTGTTTTATTTTGATTTACTTATTTAATTTTAAAATTCATAAATAACTAAATATTCTGTGATTATTTTAAGCGTCTACCTGTTGCCGTTATTAATATCAAGCAAAAACGAACAAAAAAATCACATTTCTTGAATGGGAGCCCCCATAATATTTTATTCTGTTTTTTTAGCAAGTATTTTGCTGTTATAGCGGCAACAGAAATACATTATCTGTGAAAACTTCACCTGCCTGTCACAGTTTACCATACACCACCTGGTGACAGACGCACAGACTGACGGATGGACAACGAAGTCTTAGTTATAGGGTCCCGTTTTACCCTTCGGGTACGGAACCCTAAAAACATGTCCAAACGAAAAAACGAATAAACTTCATTTCATTTCATTTCATTTCATTTCATTTCATTTCATTTCATTTCATTTCATTTCATTTCATTTCATTTCATTTCATTTCATTTCATTTCATTTCATTTCATTTCATTTCATTTCATTTCATTTCATTTCATTTCATTTCATTTCATTTCATTTCATTTCATTTCATTTCATTTCATTTCATTTCATTTCATTTCATTTCATTTCATTTCATTTCATTTCATTTCATTTCATTTCATTTCATTTCATTTCATTTCATTTCATTTCATTTCATTTCATTTCATTTCATTTCATTTCATTTCATTTCATTTCATTTCATTTCATTTCATTTCATTTCATTTCATTTCATTTCATTTCATTTCATTTCATTTCATTTCATTTCATTTCATTTCATTTTATCTGTTGCGATGATACTGCGATGAAGAACGGCCACTATCTATCTCCTATTATACAATTAAGACTTTAATAACTCAAATGTTGGGTGGCTGGGCAACTGTATTGTTCTACTTCGACTGGGGTTGGCTGGGGTGGGTGTCCGCCCAGAAGGTGAGAAATATAGTGTTTTATCGGTCGAGAACTGCTCCCGGAGTGATTAACGACCCAAACTTAGCGTTACCTTGTTAACGGAGGTGCGCCGAAGGATTACCGGGAACATCCACGCTTATTACCGTACCTGCAGACTGTCTCAGGCAGTATAAAATAAATATTTCTTAAACATGCGCGGAAATATTGTCATTACTTTTGAATAAAGAACACGCGAAGTATCATATTTACGTAGACTGAAAAACCAAAATCACTTCCCGGCGCGTTCTTTGAATTTGGAACGAAGAGCGCGTCGGCAATGTTCTATGAAACTTTGTGCTGTTTGAATTTAGAACTCTTTCATCTATCGTATACATTGCGTTCTCGTGGCTGTATAGCCACAGATGCGTTTACATTTCGGCACAAACTGTAAAAAAAAAATGGCGGTAAAGCGGAGTTCGTTGTTATTTTGTTATTAATATTAATTAATTTTACTATGTAAAAGGCTCTTTTTTATTTCCTTGCATTTTTTTAAGAAAAGCACTATATATGCCTCGGCCGAAATGGCAATTGCCTATTTCGCTGCCTTTGCAATAATGTACTATTAAAGCAGATACCTGGAATTTGTCAGATAGTATAGAGGTGTAAGGTCGTGCGACGACATGGCGACGACAAAATTCCAATGTAAAGATCACTCGCTCATCTAAACCCACGTTTTCGTCCAAGGTTTTCTTTGTGATCTATTAGTTTTTTTTTTCTTTTTACTATCTGTTCTCGCGGTTTCACCTACGTTAATTTCAGAGTTTCCCCAGGAATTCCGGGATATACCCTATGTCCTCGGTACCCTTGATGAAGTGTTATATGAAAACTTGCATGATGATCATTCTAGTGGTTTAGCCTTCGAAGCGTAACAAACAAACAAACTCACATTCACATTTATAGAATTAAGGATTAGTTACAATTAAGCGATGATATTATAGAGGACTTGAATAAGTTATTTTAATAAAGATAATAATTTAAAAAAATCATAAACCCTGGGGCGTTTTTACTTAAAAAAATCGAGCGTTTTTTTCTTGTAGGAGCCGATTTGAAATCAACAAGTTATGTAGGTACATTGGATTTATTTAAAATATAACCAAAGTGAAATATTTTCACATCCACCGCAAATAAGCTCGGAAAATGTTTCGATGACGAAGAATATTCCCAAGAGAAAAAAATGCCTATAGAAACCCAAGAGTTTCTATAGGCCTTCTTGTTATTTTAAAACTGGAAATGACAGCAAGCTGTCATTTTCAAAGTTTTCAAGTAACAGTAGAAACCGAAAGTCCATCAATAATTATTATTATATTAATGAGCTACAGGTAGGTACTAAAGGTAAAGGGAAAAGGAAAATGTTCTATGAAAAAAAAATGCGATAAAAGCAACTCGGTCTTAAGCTTTTTTTGTCATCAGTGTACCTATTTGGGAACTCTTAATATGCACTTCCAAATGACTCGGAACAGAACATAGAGCTTACATGAAAATATAAGATACAATAAAAAACGCTAAAATATTTTTCTTTAGTAGGTACCTATTTGTTGGGTTTGTAGGATATAATTAAGGTTTTTCAAGTACATACAAATGTCTTAATTTTGTTTTATGGATGTTTGCTGTCGCATTCGTTGATGTCGTTTGGTAGCTTATTAATCTTGTGTGCTCTCACAAATAACATTGTTTTCATACCGTAATTACTTTGCGCGTTATAAATTTGAATTGATCTATAGCAAAATTTAGTACCTACATTAGTTTTCGAAATGATCGCTCTATAAGTTTTTACAGTAGTAAAAATACTATTGCAATTTTCGTAAATAATAAACAAACGTTATAATAGAGCTAAAATATATTATTAAAATGAGTATTATTTTCGTAAATTGACCACTAAATATTAAAAAAGGTCGTCCGCCGCATCTGTCTGCTGTCTGTCTGTTTGCGATAAACCCAAAAACTACTTAACGGATTTTCATCCAGTTTTCACCAATAGAGTGATTTACGAGGTATTTCATATAGTAGGTTTAGGTGTATAATTTGTCAAAGTTTTGTGTCAATTTGTTTGTTGAAATAAAACAATAATTGTCATATTTCTACTTCACTTGACTATATATATGCATATATATATATACCTCCTCTCTCTCTATCATACCTATACTCTTCTAGAATTTATATTCCCTATTTATAATTCAATCAAATATTACAAACATTTTATGTAACTGGACTTTGAAGCTCAATAACTTGTCCAATTTAGTTGCCAAATAATGATGATTAAACAAACTGAAAGAGGTTCTTAGAACTTTAATATAATATCCAATTCATATTTTAATTGGACACCTACAGAGAAAAAAGAAATCATAGAAAAAATCAGAAATCAAAATAATTTGTATAGAAAATGTTTCTATAAATTGGTCCTTATATTTACGTATTCATTAGATAGGACAAGCTCCCCGCAGTTTCACCTGCGTTAATTTTAGACTTCTTGCGAGAATTCCGGGATGAAAAAATGTGACAAAGAAATTGGAACTGACTAAAAAACGCGAAAAATGCACGAAATGAAAAGCGAAAAAAAAAAAGCCTACCTAAAATACAAAAACGCACGAAATACTTACATAATAATAATTATTATTGGTCTGTGCAATTAGCAACCTAATTTGAACAACTACTGTTCATGTCAAAATCATTAGTTTGAAACCATATTAAGTATAATTAAATAATATAATTAACAATATTGTCTTATACAACCAACAAGTATAGGTACCTACAGGAAAAAATCAGAAAATATTGTAAAATATTTGCAATTAAATCATAAAAAATATAGTCTTTATTTAAACTACGTACAGTCATGGTACGCGCGGTCATTTACGGAACCCTCGGTGGGCGAATCCGACTCTCACTTGTCCGATTTTTTTACCACACTAAGATATATTTTTAAATTGTCTACACTATTTTTAAATATCTACTATCTTTAGGTGTTTATTCTTTTTTACTTGCATGTTGTCTTCGTCTATAACTGTGATGTCACTCAGTGCGTTTCTTCTGTTATATTTCATGCTCTTGTAGTGGTGCACGTTATGTTGACGATCAATAAATAAAATAAAATAAAAATAAAGCAAAAGGTGGACATGCCTCCAGTGTATCCAGCGGCAGCTGTCGCTAACAGCATTATTCCGCTCCCGTCGGAACGTAACCGATGCTGGTACGCTAACGAAACTTCTTCAATAACTTTCATCGAACAAATCCATCTATTATTATCTATTGAAAAGTTGTACATGGTGTACAGGTTACCCATTGCAGGAGGTTGGTCAGTAATAATCAGATTCTCGTTCTATGTAACTAAAGAAAGAAAAAAGAAAATTAATTGTAATTTGTTGACGTAGAAAAAGTTATCCACAAAAACTGAGCACCCATTTGCCACTAAAGGTTATTTTCAACGCCCCTTTCCTTTGCATTGCCGCTGGCTTACCGACAAATGAAATGTTAAAGATTATTCACCCGATAAATTCATACGTTAACTTACCCTGAAAGAAAAATTGGGGCTTGTTCGGTAAGTTAAGTTCGCGACCGAAAACTTCCTCACCGAAGATTGTTCAACAGTATTTCCGCTACCAGTGTTCGAATGGGCACCATATTTGTCCAGTACTCTCCCGTAGTGTGCACATTATTGACACCGTGCGGAGTCGGTCACTGTGCTTGCTGGTCACTGAAATTGTGTCGCCTACGGTAAAAATCATGCGGCTTTAGTCACCCATGTAGAGGGTCTCTGGTCGACTGCATGCGAGAGAAGTGTGACGGCAGCTTGCGCGCGCGACGATATGAAACAAAAAAAAACCTTAAACACCACCACCTTATTGATTGACTCTATCTATGTATTTATATGAAATTCTAGTTGTTTCAATATTTAGAAAAATATTTATTAACAATTCCTTTTCATTAAATCTAAATCAATTAAGAACGTACCTACCTGTTATATAGCGCAGCAGTTGCACTCCTGTATGCCTCTTAATTTCGAAAAAACCTCATTTTGAAACAAGAAAAGAATTTATAAAATCCGTTGAACGAAAGGCGAAAGAGCTGGAGGCATGTGCTGAATATTAAAAAGCATTTATATAAAACAGGAGTATAGCACTTTATGAGGGTGAATTCCCTCCGAGTACATAATCTTACATAATAAATGCAACGGACGCGGCCGTATCGAATAGGGATTTAACGGTAATATAGAGGATCGAGTTCATCAAAAGACTATATCCTGTTTATCTTTAAGTTTCAGATCTTTCACAGTCATTTTAATGATTACTTACTATACTATACACATAACTTTAAGTGAAGATTTTTAATTGTGCAATGAGCTCAATACTAATAATCTTGTTTTCTTTATTGATGTATTGTAACAATTGTTGGTAAACTTTTTGAATAAATAAATAAATAAATAAAAACAAAACTTTTGTAATCAAAGATGTTCATTAAATTAATGTAAATTGGCTAAATTAAACTTATTGTTTAAATGCCAAATAACATAAGTGCGGCCGTAAATCAAGTATTAAAGCGAATATTAAGCTGTGCCCTGAGGTTTCTCTCCACGCTAATTTCGAATTACCCGCAGTGATTCCCGTATAAAAATTATCATATTATGTCTTTTTCTGTTTGAGTGGTTAAAGGAGCGAAAATGTAACAGACAGAGCTACTTTCAGATTTATAATATTAGTATGCATGCTATATAGTATATTATACCTACCTTATGTTGCTGTATGCTGTGCCCCATGGTTTCACCCGCGTTAAACGATTTTATATGGTTAACAACGTTTTTCCCGACATCCGATTTATGTATTCCTTCATACATAAAATGTAAGTATATAAATTATTTATAAATTTTCATAACTTCAACCGTTTACGCAGCACGCGCAACGGAAGCTCTCAAAAGGAATATTTTTCTCTCGTTTTTGCAATATTTTTCATCGGTGTTCCGTACTATTGGACGTAGTGTGATGTTACCTATATTCGAAACAGACAAACAAACACTTGAGCTTTATAATTAGTAATAGATTAGTTATTAAGCCCACTAAAATATAATGTGGATGAGTCAATTTTGTTATTTTCTTGAAGCCCTTCAATCTTGACTACCCTGACCTAGCACATCGGAGTTCTAGGGGATGTTAACGACTTTTAAAAATCAGAATTCTAATTCATTCGTCTTTTAGAAAATTAAAGATCATTAGACACGTATTTTTTTATTTTTCAAATAAATGAAAATACACAGAGATAAAGCGCATTAAAGTTTAGGGTGGGGGCTCGTGACGTCACTTACCGCTACAAGCCGCCATACAAACTGCACTAGTTAGTGACATTACGCGAAATTTCAACTCAATGTATCACTGTTTTTTTTTTTATCACTTAAAAAAAGAAAAAAATCGTGTTCAATATTTTTTATTAATCTACAAGATAAACTAAAAAAAATTTGTCAAATAGCCCATTACAAAATACTAGCATTTTCTGTCGTTGGCATCATATTTACAAATTAACGTAATAAACAACACACAGGTACCTTTTTTATAAGAAAAGTTCCACTACGATATCTTTCAAATCGTTTGAGTTACCCTTTGACAGAAAAAAAGTTGATTGATACGTAAATAAAACCACAGTTTCTCGTACGTTAGAGATTATTATTTTGCCCCTTTTGCACACAGAGTGAACGACAAAGGCTCCAAAATGATGTGGTATTATATACGTAGGTACGTGCCTACGTTATTTTTTTCCTTTGAGACGATAAGTATTTGATATGTGAATATTAAATCATATTGAACACTATTGTGTCGTATTAAAATGAAGCTCATACGAGCATATCTTTTTAGTGTTCTCAAAGTTAATCATTCTTATTTACATAGATCAGAGAAAAGGGGGTTCAAGATGATAAGCAAAATTTTGCCAAAAAAATTAAACCCACTTCAAGATTTCCGTTGTCTGTCTCCGGAAGTCATCGTCAGATCTACATGAAATTGAAATAGGACCATTTCGGAATTTTCGAACAAAAAAAGAATTTTGCAAATCCGTCTTTCTGAAGTCGGTTCAAAATAAGAGTCCCACCAAAAACATTTTCATGTAAAATGTTGCCAAGACGAGCATATGACTCGCAAAAAAGTTATCAGATCTCATGTAGAGCCAAGCTTTTAACTCTACACGCTCTACTCTACAACTTCACAAATTCTCCTTAGTCAAAATATGTGATGGGCATTTCACTACATTGGTTTATCCAGTTCATTATTTTTCACAATATAGTCTGTAGTAACGAATTGGTTTACTTAACACCAATAGTTACAGTAACAGATAGTACTAGGCTCACATAAATTGTCAGGAGGGGTCACGATCGCTGACAACCAATCTGCCTACTCCCCCATGCTCGTCGCAGCCGACCGCAGCGGTAATGAGCTTGTTTGTCTCTGGTTTAACAACTCCTTGCACGTTCTGTTTACCTGATAGAAATCTATTTGTTTCACTGCGTCACTTAGCTCACAGAATTTCATCAGTTACGTAGTACTCGCCACTTAGGTTTTAAACATAATTTTTCATTTTTGAGATCATTTCAATTTGAAAAATATTTTTCTTGAAATATCCGGAAATCATATATCGATGTGTCAACAGACTAAGGATATAGAAGTAACGTATAATATTTATACATAATTTACTTTGGATTCTTAAATACCTATACATATTAGCAGATGCCTGCGGTTTCACTCGCGTGTTTTGTGGTTTCCTGGGGAGTCTTGCTAGTACGGAGAAAAAGTATCCTAAATATTAAACCAGGTCATAAACAAGCAGTCTCATTAAATTATGCCAAAAGTTTTAGTGTGACATAATTAAAAAAAAAAACATTTTTTTTCAACGTAGAATAGAATAGAATAGAATAGAATAGAATAGAATAGAATAGAATAGAATAGAATAGAATAGAATAGAATAGAATAGAATAGAATAGAATAGAATAGAATAGAATAGAATAGAATAGAATAGAATAGAATAGAATAGAATAGAATAGAATAGAATAGAATAGAATAGAATAGAATAGAATAGAATAGAATAGAATAGAATAGAATAGAATAGAATAGAATAGAATAGAATAGAATAGAATAGAATAGAATAGAATAGAATAGAATAGAATAGAATAGAATAGAATAGAATAGAATAGAATAGAATAGAATAGAATAGAATAGAATAGAATAGAATAGAATAGAATAGAATAGAATAGAATAGAATAGAATAGAATAGAATAGAATAGAATAGAATAGAATAGAATAGAATAGAATAGAATAGAATAGAATAGAATAGAATAGAATAGAATAGAATAGAATAGAATAGAATAGAATAGAATAGAATAGAATAGAATAGAATAGAATAGAATAGAATAGAATAGAATAGAATAGAATAGAATAGAATAGAATAGAATAGAATAGAATAGAATAGAATAGAATAGAATAGAATAGAATAGAATAGAATAGAATAGAATAGAATAGAATAGAATAGAATAGAATAGAATAGAATAGAATAGAATAGAATAGAATAGAATAGAATAGAATAGAATAGAATAGAATAGAATAGAATAGAATAGAATAGAATAGAATAGTGTAAGGTTGAACTATTCAAACGACCATTGCCATGACATCTCTTTATTTCACAACTTCACACCTGAGTTCACACCTGACACTTCCTACTCGCTCTCACTACCTCGCTCGTTCATTCGTCTCATTCTAACACATTTACCTTACATGCCCTCTGAAATTAATAAAATTTAAATTAAATTACAATTTTTTTGATTTCACATTCATACACCTTACATGCTCTTATACTTTTTACTAACATACAATTTATTGCTTACTAAACAATTATTTCGGCGTACTAGCTTACTTTTAAATTTTAAATACATATTAAAATAAGTTCTTGAACTGTTATTATATACATGCCATAACAATTTTTTAATAGAAACTTATGTGTTGATCTATGTACTTATTCTATTATACATATATGACTGTAACTAAAAATTTTACTTTTTTTTTCTGAACTGATTTGAAGTTATACAAAAATTTTACTATACTTAAATTTTACTTTCTGAACTGTTTAGAAGTTTTACAAAATTTTTACTTTACTATGTTAAAATTTAACTGATTTACATACATATTAAATGTTTATTTTTGAACAATTTTTGAGTTGTTTTAATTTAATCCTTAACTTTCTATTTGAAAACTTAATTTACTTAATTAAATCAATAAAATTTTGGTTTTCTCACGATACGTCCTCTCCTTGTTATGTAATTGTCTTTATCCTGGTTGTTGTCGTGTCCATGGGGTTTCATTTGGGTTGTTATTTCCTTGGGTTTCATTTGGGTTGTCATCTCCTTGGGTATCCTTTAGGTTTTCTTCGTTGTGGTTCTCATAAATGTCATCTGAAATATCTGTAATTGAATCTAAATTATGAGGCGGAGACATTAACTTCAAAAATTGAACGTGTACAATTTTGTTTTTTATGGCTGGTTTACATCTTGTATTTGATAGCAAACAGAACCTATTTTTCTTATAATTTTGTATGGACCTTTAAATCTTGGTGTTAGTTTATTGTCTGTTGGTTTTATCCATTCATAAAGTACATAATCTCCTTGTTTAAAGTTATTTTGCAATCTTCTTAAATCGAATTTCTTCTTATTATATTCATGTACATTTATTATATTTTTTTGTGCTAATTTTCTTGCTTCTGATAAGTATTCTAATTGATGATTTCTTTCTAGATCTTCAAAAATTGTACCAAAGTGTATTTCTTGTGGTGGGATTCTTGGTTCATACCCAAACATTAAATAAAATGGTGAAAATCCTGTAGTCTTCTGTTTTGTTATATTTATTGATAAAACTGCTTTTGGCAATAACTTGTCCCATTCATGTGCATTTTCCATTGCAAATTTAGTTAAAGTTGATATAATCGTTGCATTTGCTCTTTCTACGAGTCCATTACTCTGTGGTGTATATGGAGTTGTAGGTATGTGCTCAATACCGTACTTTGAAAAAAAATTTTGTGTTGACTGACTTGTGAAACATGGTGCACTATCTGATATATAAGTTAATGGTGGGCCGTACACATAAATAATATCGTTTTCTATGGTATCTATTACACTCTGTGCTGATAATGAACATGTTGGCTTCGCAAAAATGTATCTTGTAGCGTGATCTATGTGTACAAATATATACACATTTCCTGAAACTGTCTGTGGCAATGCTACTATATGATCTGATGAAACTATTTGCATCGGCGTCTGTGGTATTGGTCGTTGTCCTAATTCTCCGTATGCTAATTTTGTTCTTCTATTTGTTTTTGCACAAATTATACATGCCGAAGTATAAGCTTTCACATCTTTACGCAAAGTTTTCCACCAATATTTTATTTTAATTTTATTTATTGTGCTGTCTGCATCGCTGTGACCGTTCTCATCATGTGCAATCTTAATTATTTTTGAACGTAAGCTCTGTGGAACTACAATTTTTTCTTGATTAAATAACTGTTTCTTATTAACATGTAACAAAATGCCCTCTGACAATGTAAAAGTATCTTGAATTTGTTTTAAATGTTGTGTTACTGGCTCTTTCTGTAATTTTGACATAATTTGCTTGATAAATGGGTCCTTACTTTGTGCTAATATCAATTTCTCTGAGTTGCTGCTAACAATCATCATACAAATGTCATTCAATGGATATCTTGAAAGATGATCTGCTATAACATTTTGTTTTCCTGGCCGGTGAACTGGTGTAAACTGAAATGGTGCTAAATCGACAACGTATCTTGCGAATTTTCTGTTCATTTTTGCCTTATTAATTATATACGCTGTGGAATAACTGTCTGTTATTAATGTAAACTTTGTGCCTAGTAAATATATTCGAAATTTACTAACAATAGCCCAATGTACTGCCGTTACTTCGAGCTCGTTTATGTGATATCTGGTTTCTGCATCTTTCAAGCATCTACTTGCATATTCAATCACCTTTTTCTCCCCTTCTTGGATTTGCAATAAACATGCACCGATCCCTTGGTAACTGCTGTCTGTTTCAACTATTGTTTCAGCTTCTTGCTGAAAATTAGATAAAATGGGTGTATTTGTAATTATTTTCTTTAATTTCAAAAATGAATTTTGTTGTTCTTCGCTGAGTTCTATTGTATCCTTTTTCTTATTTATTCTTTCTGTGATATTTTCTTGTTTATTTTTCTTTAATAGTTCTTGCAACGGTTTAGCTATTATAGCATAGTTTTGTATATATTTTCTGAACGTTCCTGTAAAACCTAAAAATGATCGAACCTCTGTAACGGTTTTTAATGTTTTGTAGTGTTCTACGGCGGCTGTACGTTTTTGATCTAATCGTTCTTCTTTAAAGCCAACGATCTTGCCAAACAATGGGATTTCGAAATCTATAAAAATACACTTTTCTTTATTAAGTTTTAAATTTTTTTCTCTTGTAACTTGAAATACTTTTCTTAAAATGTTCATGAAACTTGAAATATTATTTGCTCCTCCTGATATATCATCAAAATATAACCTCACTCCTTCTTTATATAAGTTTCCATATGTATTTCTTATAACTTTAGACATAATTGATGGTCCTCCAACTAATCCAAACATAACTCGCATGAATTCTATGTGATAATCTTGAGTAATAACAGCTGTTTTGTATATATCTTCTTCTTTTATACAAATATTATGGTAAGCATGATAAATATCTAGTTTAAATTTTATTTTGAATTGTTTTATTGTGTTTATTATATCATCCATTCTTTCTATTGGTTGTACATCTATCACTGTTATAGGATTAATTGTTTTTGAGTAATCTACTATAGGTCTATACGGTGTTGTTTCATGAAATGGTTGTTGTATTACAAACATTGGTGCTGCATAGGGTGAACTTGATAATCTACATACTTTTTGTTCCATCCATTTTTCAATTGTTTTTTTCAAAAATAATCTTTCTGGTTCTGGTAATCTATAAGGTTTACAACTAATGGGTTTATCATGTTTTAATTTAATTTCAAGCTGAAAGTCTGGAAATTTTCCTATATCATTTTCATCATTTTTAAAAATATCATCATATTCTTCTACAATTTTCATAACTTTAGTTTTATTTTCTTCACTTAATAATGCACTGTTATCTGTGTTATTTTTCATGCAACATGACACTGAACTATCTTCTCTAGTAATAGCCGGAAAATATTCTGTATGTGTGGGTGTTATTATACATATTTTACCATCAGGCTCATGTATGATACGTGCATACACAGCTAGTTGCCAATCCTTTCCTAGTATCATCGGTATAGGTAAGTTTTCACATATAGCAATTTGTGGCATAACATAATCTATATTTCCTACCTTTATTCTCGCCGAAATCCATCCAATTGGTGTTATTATGTTACCAACAGCTTTGTAATCGCCTTTTTGCCATGGGTAGACTTGTGTGTCTTGGGGTAAAACATTTTTATCTATGATTGTAATAACTGATCCTGAATCTGGAAGTGCTTCTATATTTATATTTTTATTTATTGTGACAGGTATTAGTGTTACATTAGGTATGTTTTCTTGAACACAATTTATCTGTTTTTTGTTTTTATTTTCGTTATCCGCTGTGAAACTAGAACTGTTTTCATGTTTGTTAAAGTTCTCACTTTGTTTCCTATAATCTGTTCTATAATTAGGCTTAGAATTTGAAGACTGTGATGCTTTGCAATTATAAGAGATGTGACCTTTATTTTTACAACGATAACATATTTGATCTTCTTCTTTTTCTGTTTCTGGGTTAAATCTCGGTATAAATCTATTATTTTTCTGATATTCTACGGTGTTGTTACTTTTTTCTGAAGTTTTTGATGTACTTACGTCGAATTTTGTATTATACTTTTCTCGTGTTTGTACTTTTCGAATGTTATCCAATCCTGTAGCATGTTGTAATAACGACTCCACATTTTTACAACAATGGGTTACTAACGGTACTGCCCATCGATGATCGCTGATACCTTCTAAAATAAGTGACACTTTGTCTGCATCTGAAATATTTGTAGGTGACTTTTCAAATATAGCATTTTTATTGTAAATGTATTCCGTTATGGTTTCTGTAGGTCGAAGCGTTCTTTTAGATTGATATGTTATAAATTCAGCAAATGTCATTTTAGTGCAAAATCTCTCCACGACTTTTACTTTCCATTCTTGCCAGTTTTCAGAGTTTTTCCCTATTGCTTTTTGCCAATCTTTTGCCTGACCCCTTAGTCTCATTGATGCGTTCACTAAAGTTAAATTTTCTGACCAATTTGCTAATTTTGATATTCTCTCTACTTGATTAATCCATTCTTTTACGTTTTCCGTTTTATTTCCCCCAAAAAGTGGAATAGCTTGACTTGTGTCTGATGTTGAAAAAACTTGAAATGTTGGCTGACATTTCGAGCTAGCAATATACTGAACTAAATCTGACTGCGTCTTTGATAACTGAGCTAATATTTGATCAAAATTATTGGATGTAGCTGACATACCTGGATTCGGATTTATTGTTACCTCACTTTCCGATCCGTCCGAACTTTCATCATTATTTAATTTTTCCAATTTCGATTTTAATTCCTGTAATTCCATTTGATCTGACATACGTTTTGTTCGTTCCGATTTGTAATATTCAAGAATTCCGTTTTCTTCTTTGTAAATGTTATCTTTTCGTAATCGTTCCATTAATTCAGACTTATTTCCCGATGTACTTAAATACCTTATTTTCAACTCCTCGCGCAATTGTAAAACCGTAAAATTCTCTAACTCTTCTAATTTGGTTGAATCCATGTTGGATGTAATTCGAAAATGTGGTTGCAACGTAACCTAAAAATTAAATCTTTTCGCATCCGCTGAAATGAAACGTATCTCAACTTTGCAAATACTTGATTTATAAACTTTATAATTTGTACTAACGTTTAGCACTTTTATTTTTAGTAATTGACACGTAATTACTTTAAACTTAAATTTTTGTCGCAAGCGCCATGTAAGGTTGAACTATTCAAACGACCATTGCCATGACATCTCTTTATTTCACAACTTCACACCTGAGTTCACACCTGACACTTCCTACTCGCTCTCACTACCTCGCTCGTTCATTCGTCTCATTCTAACACATTTACCTTACAATAGAATAGAATAGAATAGAATAGAATAGAATAGAATAGAATAGAATAGAATAGAATAGAATAGAATAGAATAGAATAGAATAGAATAGAATAGAATAGAATAGAATAGAATAGAATAGAATAGAATAGAATAGAATAGAATAGAATAGAATAGAATAGAATAGAATAGAATAGAATAGAATAGAATAGAATAGAATAGAATAGAATAGAATAGAATAGAATAGAATAGAATAGAATAGAATAGAATAGAATAGAATAGAATAGAATAGAATAGAATAGAATAGAATAGAATAGAATAGAATAGAATAGAATACACTTTATTGTACACCAAAATAATTTTACAGTGTGTTTACAGAAACTTATAACTAAGGGCATACAAAAGGCGGTCTTATCGCTTTACTAGCGATCTCTTCCAGACAACCTTTACACGTACGTACACACACATCCCTTAATTTTAGTTTGACTACATGTGTAGGATATGGGCAGATGTAATTATTATGCAAGAGCACAGAGTGTGTTTGGTATTGCACCTATTCGTCATTCAGATCACGTACTTGAAATTCAAAAGGCTTCGACAGTTTATTGTACTACGACAAATAATTTAACGACACTAAAACCGTTACCAACTTTACTGACCAAATTATAACTGTGAAAACTGAACAAAAAAAAAGGAAATTTAAGTATTAAAGTGACATCATTAAAAAAAACTTAGAAATCTGTAAGTACATAATATTATGTATCAGACTTATTATATGTATAGTATAATGAAACAAAGATGTTTCGCCATTGGATTTTTATTATGGAATAAGTAATCACAATGTGTCATAAAACGAATAGAAAATTTAAATATATACATGACACATTAGGCCAGGATGTCGTCATGGTAAACCACGGAGTTTTAAAATCCCCCGCAATGAAAACATCCTGTATATGAACGTACAGACAAAAGTTATATACAGCACATACATATTTACAATAAATGCACAGTAAAAAAAAGTATGTATATCAGCACTTAATGACTACACTATACACATAAAATACATTTCAAAAAACCAATCCAAGCATTATACTAACACCTATGCTAAACCTAGACAACGTACACACTTATCGGCAACGGCTTAGTTAGAATGTCAGCTATCATGTCTTGAGTAGGTACCTATGTATTTCAGTTGAAGGTTATGATGTGTCAATGCATCGCGAATGAAATGGTGCTTGATGACAATATGCTTCGTGCGTGCATGATAATATGTGTTATTATGTGCTAATTTAATGGAACTTTGTCTGTATGAATGATAAGGGATGAGTGGTGCCGTCGAACACTTCTGTAATGAGCGATTTAAGATAAATAGACTTTGCAAGCTTCTGCAAGAGCCACTCGGCTTCTGTAGTTGACAGAGCGACTGTGCGCTGCTTGCGAGCTTCCCTAGATATAGGAGCGCCACTCATTAAGAATATGAATCCGGTGAATGATCGTCGGTCCACAAGATTGATAGCATACTGGATGAAGTTGGCCTTCAGATTTAAATTCGATCCGTCCGAATCCGAAAACCCTTTGTACTTAAGGTATCGAAGGACTCGCTTAGCAGCTTCCAGTGTATTCCTTGTTATACCTGTTATAGGTCCAGTATACCTGTTCTAGGTATTATAGGTATAATCTACTTCACGTGTGAATCCGTACTCCCTAATCCTTACTAATATTATTCTTGCGAAAGTGAGTTTGTTTGTTTGGTACGCTTTCACGGCTAAACGGCTCAACCGATCACCTTGTAATTTTGCATACACGTTGTCAGGGGTACAGAAAAGGATAAAGGCTACTTTTTGTCCTGGAATTCCTGCGCGATCTCCAAAATTACTACGGGTGAAACCTTGGGGAATAGCTAGTGGAGTATAAACGATCCCAGTTCTATTCCAAATGAGTTGGATAGAGGCCAACGTATCTTGGAGAGTGATTTTATTTCAGTGTGGAGTTAGAATTGTATGAAATGGCAGATTTGCGTCGACATTGCAGTTTAATTACGAATACCTGTGTTGTCGCATAGCTCAGGGGGCCGCTGCTGCCCTCGGACGCCTTCCGGTGTCGCACTAAGTTGAAACTACGTAATTCAACGAATGTACTAAGTCCAGCTCGTATATACAAGCCGCAAACGCTTTGGCTATTTGCAGAGAGAAGGTAATCGCTACGTGGCTATTTGTGACATTACCAGTTACCTCGGTATACTTAGATATTATCCTTCTTCTTCTTTTTCTTTAATAATGGCGTCTATAATTATAATTTGCCAATGACAATGTTTCTTAATAATAAAAATCTCTTCATCTACTTTTACAATTATGGCGAAACGCCAATGACAATGTGAGATTGTTCCCCAGTTAAAACATGGCTCTCTTGAAAGCCAGTTTCCTGCTCAGGGTCCAAAATAGATGCTGAAAAGTGACTGAAATAACGAAGACAAACGTGACACGCGTGTTTTCGGTACGGCTTTCACTCGTCAACAACCGATATTATCCTTAATATTATAAATGCGAATGTGAGTTTGTTTGTAAGCTTTCACGCCCTACCTTCGTAACCAATCACAATGAAATTTTCCATACACGTTTTAGGGGTACAGAGAAGGCTATTTTACAACTTTTTTCTCTAAATTCTATATTTAGTCCGTCAGTTAGATAAAAAATAAATAATGGACACGTATTTTTTGCTTTCTCAAGTTAATGAAAAAATACCTGGATAAAGCGCATTAAAGTTTGGGAGTGGGGGCTCGTAACGTCATAACTAGTATTATATTATCTACGGTCATACGCAGCTAAAAACTGCGCTTGCTTGTGACGTCACGCGTCATTTCGATTCAAAGTGTCTCCGTTATTTTTTGCTCACGTGAAAAAAGAAAAAATACGTGTCTAATATTTTTTATAAATCTAAACGACGCGGACGGGCTAAAAATAAAAAAAATAGTCAAATAGTCTATTAACGCGGATAAAACCGCGGGGAACAACTACTATTACGACGAAAATCATTTTTGACCATACGTATTCAGTCTCTGTAGGTATAAATATTATAAATTTGAGAGTCTGCACAGGCAGTATCGAAATCAAGGTAGAAAGTTAAGCGATTGTCAAAAGTATTTCAATAATTTTGATGCTAGTTACCTACCTATAAGATATTTAAGTAAGTACCTAGTTATAATATTATCGAGCTATACTTAAAAATACACTGATCTATCTGGATTCTTCCAAAACAAAGATTTACAGAATCTTTTTACACGCCGTCTGTGATGAATTTTTATAGTTCAAAGTTCAAAGTTTTTTATTGGTTAAGAAATCTCTTAGCACCGGAATCGTGTAATGAAACACGTTACAATTTACACAAGAATCGTTTCATTTTCGACGACGAATTTTTTTTTAACTATTACTCCTAAAGAAGTTTTATTTTAAATACGTATAAATATTTCAATAACTTGGAAAAATCTAGTTGAACCTAAGCTGCAGCAGTTTTTAACGATAAAATTAATTCAACCGTTCGTAGTAGTTAAAATACCTATTTTACCAGTGACACAGTTATCGGCAAAATATTTTCCCAAAGAAATTTTACTTTAAAAATGCAATTGCAATTTAGCGCAGTTAGTAAAATATAGTCAACAATATTGGGATACGTATTGGAGTGTGAAATTGCAAAGTCACCGAAGCGATTTGAAGTGGCTGCATGGTGCTAGTTCGGACGTTCGCATTTATAAATTAGATTGGAAACTATAATAATACGTGTATGATATAAGTAGGTAGTGTAAATTAATCTAGGTAGGTAGGTACTACTTTCATCCAAGCAAGGTACTCTAAGCAGTGACCAGGACCTGCAACCCAGTCGGCACTAAACCAACCTTCAAGAGGTGTTCCTCGCTCAACCTAACCAAATATAGTGCGATCCTATAACGCTCTGCATAGTTAAGTTATTCGGTTGCGTCCCAAATCGATGTAGTTTAACTTAACCAAAGGAAAAATTAGGCACAATGATATCAAATATAAGTAATAGTGGCAACTAAATTATAACATACACTCAGTCAATAATGAAGTCTGTAAAAAAAATTCACATAATGAATATTATATTTTCGATAGACAAAATATGGTAGACAATAGAAATTTAAATGTGAAAAACATACATACAGCCGAATGCAGAACCTCCTCTTTTCGAAATCGGTAAAAAATACAACAACCGTACACATTTCAATAGTAAGAATTAATAGTAAGTCAATCTTTGTAAGCACCATAGACAACTAGCATTCACATATTTCTGGAAACATCTATGCACATATGTTACGGAAGCATACTACTCCTACAATATTGAATGTCTGTGCAAAAGACAGCTAGACACCGTGACTCTATTTTCATCGGATGGTTGGAAATCAGTTGCAATATTTATCGCACAAATGCCAGGTCGATCGTCATTTATTTCGGTGTTTAGTTTATCGGTTTTGTGCTTTTTTTTAATACAGTATTTACTTTAGAGGCCTTCGTCGTTGTCTATGACATCTATTAAAAAGAATATATTAGTTACATAATTAAATTTGTTTGTAAATATAGTTATTATTTTCAGTTTTCATAAGTATTTACGTTAAATAAATTGTAGACCCAAAAAAATTAAATTATTGATATAGAACGCTTTAGTGAGGGTTATTCAATTTATGAAAAATTCAAGTTCTTTAACGCACTGGTTTCGACCGTACCTTGTCTGTTTGTCGGTTAGTATATCAGTAGTCACAGTAGGTATATCTACTATTTTTTTATGTAAGTATACATATTTATCTATCCTCAATTTTAGGACTGACTTTAAGAACTTTGTATAAATTTGGCATTTTTTACAGACTATTTTAAATTAGCCTGGCTATGGATATAGGTTTATTGTAAAATTTACTAACGTCGAATTCAAATATTATTTCAAACTAGTTATATCTCTACGTTCAGGAAAAATCTACACTGATATTATAAAAAGGTAAAGTTTGTATGCTTGTAAGTTTGGACTATACCGTCCCATATCTCTTGGAACGGTCTTTTGGGCTGCTGAGTCATATTAGTATAGACGATGTTCAGTTTGGCTTTTGTGCTGGCCTTTCGACGGATTCTGCCATTATTATCACCCTTAAGCACACCGTAAACTATTACGTCGATCGTAGTACATCTGTAATAATACGCTTATTTTTTGGACTTGAGTCGGGCATTTTACCAAACAAATTATGTAAAATGCGGCGACGTGACATCTAATAGTAGACTGCGGTGTTCGCCAAGGTGGGTTGACCTCTCTTGACCTCTTCAGTATTTATATCAACATGGTAACATGGTAACGGTCACGGTTTGAAATATAACGTATCTTAAACTGAAGTGCTCGTTTTTAGAGCAAGAAAAGGACCAGAGAGAGTACCAGACGTTGTTTTAACTCGGTGGTCAGGGTTGTGCAGCGCTTTAAGTACTTGGGGCATATTGTTTCAGAGGATCGCAGGGATGATGCTGATATTGAAGAAGAAAGAAGAGCCTTATCAATTAGGTGCAACATACTGCTTGCTTAGGTTTGACAGGTGTGACGGCCCAGTCAATTGGTGACGTTGTTTTCAGGCGTACCTACTGTCAGTGTCTGTATAACTGTCAACTGTGGAGTAATTTTCGGAGGCGTTCTATCAGCACCATGAAGGTGCAGTATAATGATGCTTTCCGCATCCTCATTTATTTAGTGATTTATTACACAATATTTCTCTCAGCTTTACAGTTACCTCATGAAGCTGCCCCGATAGTGCAGCTGACGCTAGGGTGCCTGATTTCTTCGCCCTTATAAGAGCGCGTGTGGTATCATTCAGGTTCTGGCGTTAAATCCACCATGACTCGAATCAGAAGTAGTTACCGGTTTGTGTTTTATTCAAATTATTGTTTATTTTATATGGTATCAATGTTTTATATTTGTATATTGGGTTTTTTATGCCATTAAATAAATGATTATTATAATTATGGAACTGTAAAACTGATTTTAAAAATTCTGTTACTCATAGAAAGCCACAGTATCCCAGAGTGTTAAAAGATACAGTAGAATCCGTTTATTATGACATCGAAGGGAATTGACAAACACGTCATAATAAGCGGACGTCATAGAAAACGTTTTGTGAAATGAAAAACCTTTTTTATGTAAATATGTATGTACTTAAGTATTTTAATACAGAAACATAGTATTTACATATTATGTCTACATACATATTAAATCAAAATCAAAATTGTACATAATCAGCACATTATAACACATACAAGTGTATTTTTTACTGTAAGAAATCTGTAATTTTTGACTGCTTTTGTTTTTTCATTTTATTGTAAAAACAGTCTCTAATACTATTGTGTATAGAAGACATAGCTATGGTCAAATTATCATTTTCAATATTGCTGTGAACAAATCGTGATAATAATTCTGCAGCTTTTAATGTCTCGGTCATTATAACCGGACAAAATTTATTAAAAATGGGTCATAATAAGCGACATGTCACTGTAAGGGAAGTCATTATATCCGACTTTTTTAAAGAATTTTATATAAAAACCAAACTTCGTGGTGTAATTACGTCATAATAACCGGTTGGTCAATATAGGCGGAGTCATAATAAACGGATTCTACTGTACTTTTTAACTCGAAACAAAGTTCCGCAGGACTACCGTTTATGCGAGTGAAACCACAAGGGAAACAGCTATTTGGTGTATAGTTATGAGTAACTTAGATTTCGAAATAGCAAGTAAAGGGTACTTTCGTCCTGATGTATACACTTCCCACGAGAACACCGAAATTGCGGGTAAACCCGTGGGATGATCATGTCATGAATAAAGTTAAAAGAAAGAAATTCAAGTTCCTTTTTCCTTTTCTCACCGCTACCGCACGTTTATACAGTGGCGTAGTTGAAACAATCTAAAAATTTCCTCCACCAATTAGGTGGGAAGCATGCTGCCTAGATTTTAAATGGTATTCACAAAAAGTTTCCCTATCTGAACACGAGCGAGCTAAAAAAGACATTAGGAAACTAATTGCCTATTTTAGGATCTGGTTCGCTGAAACTAGGTACATTGAAAGCTAACTGCCTTGAAACCACTATGAAAATATTTAATGGAAAACTTTTCTTCCTTACCGTATAGTAGTTTCATTACCTACATTTATGTTGTGATATGTATATGTAAACTTTTATTTATCTCTCCTTTCTATTTGTATAAATCAATTATTCATATACCTACCATAATCCATACTAATATTATAAATGCGAAAGTAACTCTGTCTATATGTCTGTCTGTTAGGCTTTCGCGCCTTAACGGCTCAACCGATCATCATGAAATTTTGCATATTCAGGGGCACAAAGAAGGACTTTTATTTTTATTATTTATTTATTTATTTACTAATTTACAAATATTGTAACAACCTGGCAGTGCTACATAAACCTTTTTAGGTTTTTCCGTGCACCGACACATAGGGTGCTTTTTGTCCCGGAATTATCGCGGTAACTCCGAAATTACCACGGGTGAAACCGCGGGGCACAGCTAGTAATAAATAATTAGGTACATGCGTTAAATTTCCAACCCTGGCTTTCATTTCCTGGGGTACATATTTTTACAGGCGAAAGTACAAAGATATTTTACAAATTATTGAAAAGTGAACGGATAATGCATGGTGTTCGATCTTTGTATAAGAACAAAGTAATTCCAACTCAGTTAGCGGCCACCGTTCAGTTGGACTTGAGCCACGGATTAAAAATAGATAAGATGAGTGTAGCTTGAAACTATAGTTAAGATAAGCTAAATGAGACTGGAACTGGATCACGATCGTTAACTTATTGTTAGAGTATGTATGGCAGGTATATTCACTCACATAGGTTTACCTACACAATCATATTATTTACAAACCAGGGCCCTTATTCACTATGACCGTAACACGCCGTATAAAGATAAGACGCCACAAAAATTGTTTTTCCCCCGCGATCAAAGAGGTTACACTTTAAAAAAATGCATTTACATCGTGTGTTATGGCATACAGAGCATAAATTTTTAATATTTTGGCATCTGGAGCGGTCGGAAATGTTCTTTTAGGACGCGCGTTATGGGCAAGTACCCTATGTCCTTCTCTGTAAACGTGCATGCCAAATTTCATCCAAATCCGTTCAGCCATTTTTGCGCGAATGAGTAAACAAACATCTAAACATCCACACTTTCACATTTATAATATTAGTAGGATTACACGAGATGTTTAACAAATAAATCCTTATAAAACTCTCACTCACTGCATGAAAATATTTTTGTGTAAGGAATTCCGTGAAAAGATTGTCAAGTCGTTTACCCAGCAAAACAGATTTGCATTTATGAAATGAAATGAAATGAAATATAGTTTATTCGTTACGACCAATATAACAATATGAATAACAAAAAGTAGCCTAAATAGCGTGTCGCAACAAAAGGGCAACCAGCTCAGCATAAGCCGGGAACCATTAGGAGCCCGACGCTGATCTTCCGCTGGAGCCGCGTGTGACGTCACGGGTGTGGGCGCAGAGTTTAAAAAAAATAATTAATAAATCATTTTTGTATTAATAAATAGACTAGGGTAAAATATGTACATAAATTACATCGTATACATAAATTTTATCGTGTTTAATTTTGTTTGTTTTAATTCAATTAGAAATATTTTCTTGTTTTTAACAAGTTTCAACTGACCTGTGGGCCAAATATATTAAACTATAATTATGTACTTACTATAATTTTCTCGTGCACAAAAAACACAGTTGTTTAATTATTGTTATCATGGAGAGATCGCTGAAGCCTTTTGCATACCTAATATTTAAGGTTAATTTTAAGAAAATTTGTTAAAATTATTTTTGTCCGTATCTATACATCTATAAATACATATAAATAAAATTGAAGTGTCTGTTTGTAATTTCAAATTAACAGATTTTCACTAAATACATACAAAATTATATACGGTACTCACAAAAAAAATCTATTTTTAAAATTTTCCTCTGTCTGTCTGTCTGTTTGTTCCGGCTAATATTTGAAACGGCTGGACCGATTTCAACGGGACTTCCACTCGCAGATATAGCTAATGTTATAAGGAGTAACTTAGGATAATTTTTATCCCGGAATTCCCGCGCGAACTCTGACATTAATGCAAGTGAAACCGCGGGGAACAACTAGTCTACAATAAAGAATTATCTATCCATCATAATATTTCATCAATCAGCATTTTAGAAGTAAAAATTTGGTCGTGAGGAAAAATAAACAATCGCAAATTCATAGTTTATTGAATTTCATTTTAATAATAGGAACTTATGATATTATTATTATAAACAAATTTGTCATTTATTCATTTAAAACAACTGACATCGTAACTTACTTTGTAAGCAAAAACAAAACATACATACAGCCGAATGACATACATGTAAACTAGTATAGGTAAGTCCATCATGAATTAACATACTACAATGACTATAAAAACTTTTTATTGACATTTCACATTGTACCTACAATAGTATTTATTTTAAATGACAGATATAGTCATATTTATATATGTATAATAATCATAGACTATTTAATAGCTACTTATATCAGAATTGCCCGCTCTAGGTCACTACAATTAATTAGCAACGTCATTAATTATTTTCATAATAATGGTTACAAATGTATAATTTATTAAGTTGATGACTATCGCAATGATTGCATGATTTAAGAAGAAACTCTCAAAGTGGATCATCAGCGCTGGTTTTTGTACAAACAATAAATAATTTCTTACACTATGGCTCTTTTCATTTACCATACCTAATCAATAAAACCATACTTAGCCTATGCAAAAAATTAAAAATAAAGTAGAATATTTAAATACATAAAAAATATTGGATTAGGGGTAATTTGATTTTTTTTTCTTATCTCGCGAACTACTATATAAATTAGAAAAAGTTATTGGCGCTTTTTAATAACATAATTATTATTATTACTTAATTCAAAGTTCAAAATAGTGATAATAGTGATAGTGACATAGATAAGCAATAGTGTGTTAACCCACACTGGAGAAATTTTGAGTAAATCGTGTTTCAAAAGTATAGCGCCATTTTGTGTCAACATTTCCTATGTTCAATATTTAGTTACATACTTAAACAATGTAATAAAGTAAACAGATAATTAAAAAACGTTCCCTAACTCTCAATAAATCGTTCTGAATCAATAAATTGATTTTGTGGGTTAACATGTTATTGCTTATCTGCGTCCAAGTGTTGCTTAATTTCAACCATCGTTCTCAACTAGTTCCCGCTGTGTGGACAGCGTGTACCCACCTATATTTTAATTAACTGAATAATCATACTTTAGCACCGAGGAACTCCGCGACCCAACCTGTCCCGCCGTTATTTCGTGTTGTTGTAAAAACTATCTTAACATAGTTATCTTTGCTAATATAATCCGCTGGAATTTCTGAACAGTATCTAGAAATTGTAGCACCATCTCTATCTACCAACGCAACGTAGTTCTGGTCACACAGTTTTCCTAAGTCAAACACCGAGAAATGTAAATGCAGACGTGTATTAACTGGTGTTTCTAGCTCCCATTCGCAAGACCCCATTTGACGGTAGACCTCTGGGTAGAGTGGACTAGTTACCACTCCTATAGGGCTTGTTAGCGTTCCACCACACCCGCGACCCTTGTCTGTTGTGACATAAACCCCATCGAAATACACCTCATCTGGACCAGCGATACGACTGTATATCAACATGTATTGACTCGTTGAAAAAAGTGCATGTTTTTGATCATATTCTGTAGCAACTCTCAGTAGCATTTGGGAGCTGTTACTTTCGCCGTCATAAACTTCTAAAAATGAATTTGGGTCATAATATGCTGGCATAACTGATGTAAAGTACAATGATATCGTACAATTCTTTGGAGCTGTTATAAGCGTGTAACAATCGACGATTCCATTGGCAAATTCTGCGGAGCTCGACTGCAATCTACCGTATGGTTCCGTATAATTTCTGCCACACTTTCCTTTATAGTAAACTTCTATCTCAAAACCTTTGTAAGTATGCGAATCAGATTCCGCTGATGTACTAATGTCTACACTAAAACTGCCAGTTACATAAAGATCTGCCGTTTTTTTCTTTCCACATAGTTCGATTCGTTCACTCAGATCTTCCTCAAAATAATAATTTACCTGAAGGAATTTGTCTAATCCTTTTGACAAAATCAAATCCCTACCTAAACTTGCATTCGTATTGAGTTTATTGCTTCTTATTAAAAGCCTGTCTTTGTCACAAACATTTCTGTCACTAGGTTGAAGATCAAGGTCTTTAATATGTATAGCAATGATTTCGCTAGGAAAATCACTCGCGTCGAAATAATACGAACAATGTAAGCTCCGAGGTATAAAACCTTGCGCGTAATTTGGTGACTTAAGATTTTGTACATCTTTACTGATTTTGAAATCAGATGGACCGCATGGCGATGGCACAATTGTTAGTTTTGCTTGAAAACCTGAACTTGCAATCTCACCATCTGTAGAAAAACGAACACTTAATGTGTTCTGTGACGATATTAGTTGGGGTGGGAAACTGTGCCCACAATAGATGCTGATAGTCTCACTGGTCGGATTTAGACCATCTTTTATTTCTACATAGTCACAATCACACTTGCTAATGCCTAATGCTGTTTGATTAACATCCCGGCATGGAGACACATGGAAATTGGTGAATTCAATTTTGAAGACTTTATCTGGTAAAGCAATAAAACTCCAGTGACAATCTAAATAGTTTTCATACACGACACTGGTGCCAAGCAGAGGGGACTTTAAAAGAAAATCAGATGTAGAGGTTAAATCAAATAATCCCCCACATCCAACAGATTCCGAATAACTGAACATAACTTCCGCTTTGAAACCCTTAAATGTTACATAAACGTCTGTGACGAAATGTAACAACATTTTGTTTCCAGTGCTTCTCAAAACGATAGTTGAATTAATATGACCGCATAACAATGCCAAACGTTTTTGATAATCAATATTAGGTCCGTCATAAACCTCCAAATAATCAGTACTGCATTCGTAACCTTCTTCTAAGTCGATAAATAAAAATTTCAACACTACTATTTTGTTTTGTGGAGCTTCGATTGACCACGTACAATTTAAATCGTTTTCATAATTTGTTCTTGGACCTGACGTCAGTACTAAAGGGGTTTTCACTACACCTCCACAACTGGAAGTTGAGTAAGACATCATAAATCCTTTTCTTTCTACAAAATCATCAGTTTTAAAAGATATCATTATTTTGTCCCGTACAATCAATTCTGGTGGAAACTCAGAACCACAACGAAAAAAGTAATTAATGTTTTCACTGTATGCAGTATAAGGTGACTGTATAGTAAAATTGTCGTATTTACAGTCTGGATATGTTCCTTCTAAATCAAAATCAAGAAATTTGACCATAATTCTTTCGCCAGGCGCTGATATTTCATAAACACAATTTAATAACGGTTTGTACCGAGATGGATAACCAGGACTGTATAGAAACTGTTCTTTTTCCATAGGTAAATAACTTCCTCCACAAATAGGAGTCCATTTGGCTTTAAAACCATCCAAGTTGTATTCGCTGTCTGTTCTTAGAACTACTTTCATCTTATTATTCGTTGAATTATAGTGTGTTATTGGTAAGTCACGACCACAAAGCTTGGCTATTTGTTTATACGATTCGTTTATCCAATCATATATTATAACTGCATCTTTACTACAGTTAGACTGCATTTCAATAGCAAAGCGTTCGATAAATTTCAAAGAAATTCTAAATCCAAACTCAGCATGTATTTCCCATACGCATTCTTGATTTTCTTGATAATTTTTAGGAAAATTTGGGGATGCAAAGGTAAAATCAGTTTCATAAAGATATCCTCCACATTGATGGCTCACTTTTTCTAAAGTAAGTTGGATATTAGTATTGTTCTTTATATTTGAGTGATATTCCACATAAATATATTCGAATGAAGCAATTATAGCAAAATCCTGTTTTCTTTCCCGGCAATAATCTCCAATAGGATTGGTCGATGAATATATACCTTGACTTATTTTGATAAATTCATCAGGACATCCCAATTGAAAAGTTCCATCTAAAGTCAAGTTTACCCTAATACCATTAGGAACTTCAATAAGCCAAGCGCAGTCTATTGAATCGTTATATAAATTTGGAACATTTACAATATTGATTTTGGTGTCTTTTGGTTGAATTAATCCTCCACATGGCTGCAATTTCCAATGAAGATCAAAATACAAAGAGGCGCCTTTTGACTGTAATGCTTTAATCTCTATTTCATTGGACGGTATTCTCAAAGTTGTTTCTTTATTTCCACAAAGACTTCTGTCAAAATTCTGAAATTTATTATTTATCTTCGTTGTTAAGAATAATTGTGGATCAGAATATCTACAAAAAGTTCTACTAACAGATGAGTTAACTTTGACGGTTACAAATAAAGAGTTAAAATTGCTCATATTTCTCATATCACTTAGCTGTGGACTAAGTTGCCACTGACATGAGTAAGATCTTTCAAGAACAGGCGAAGTAAGCTCTCCACTACGACTTATCAAAGAACCACCACAAAGTGCTTCGTACTCAGAACTAAAACGAGCTTTAAAACGATGCCTTGATTTTGAGGGTTTTAGCCATAAATATAAAGCCATTTCATTACTAGATGATTCAAAAATTTTAGACTCCACCAAGTTAGAAGAAGATAAAGATATAATAGCTGATCTTAGTAAAAGATCGTTATAAATTCCTATTCTATGTAAATCTAAATCAATGCTATCATCTAAAATTTCTAAACGAACCCTTCGTGACTTTTCTGGTACCATGATGGACCACTGGCAGTAAGGTGCGGTGCTTTCTCGTGGATAACCGGGTGTCATGATAAATCCTTCTGGTGACGTTAGTATTCCACCACACATTGGCCTCGAGGAATTGAAGCTGAATTTAAAACCCCTTTTTGCAAAATTTGTTTCCCACTTACTCGATTTACCGACATTTAGTTTAATTATAACTTCATTAGTAAAAGTCTCAACTACTGTGCCTATCTCTTCTTCCAAATCTTCGTTACAGAATTTTTTAATGACGCTAATGGTATTATTCACAGGCACTTTTTCTTCAATAGTAATGGATGTGCCACATAATGTTTCAGAATCAGGCAAATCTAAATCCAAGGCTGTAAGTTTAAAAACGAAACTCGGTTTGGAAATAATTCGCCACTCACATACAGTACCAGGAGGAAATATTTGCATATGTGGAAAGTTAGGAGACTCGATTTCACCGCTTTTGGCTATCAATGTACCACCACATACATCTATGGATATATTAGCTTTAAATCCATCCTGTGGTTCTTGTATTTGCGTCACATACTTAATATATACAGCATTAGTGCTAGTTTTTACTGTACTAGGTTTCTCACCGCAAAACCGACCTATAACCGGAGCTAAGTTAGAAGACCCGTCCCGTATTTCTACTACTTCAAAAATACAATCTGAATTCTGTTTTATATCAAACCTGTCGATAAAATCGACTCGGAGAATTTCTCCTGGTGAACCTTTAAATATCCAAATACATTCTGTAAATGGAGATGGAACTGATGGATAGTTTGGCGACTGAATGGTTTCCCACTGATGTTCTGAATCGAGCACTGATGTCGTTCCACATTCAATATTTTTTTCTTCATAGCGCAATTTGAAAAATATTGAATTATTTTTTTCTGTAAGCCCATGATAAGTAAATCTTACAAATACTGAATTACTTGATGACTCTAAATTCCCACTCAAGTTTTCATGTGGAAAACCACAATACTTTGCATTATTATTAAGTAAAGGCGCTTCGGAAGATTCACCGTTATGTATAAGTACGTAAGTTTTGCAGTCTCCGTTTGGGTTGTTATTTATTATATTAAATTTGCCGAAATATAATTTCACTGTTCGTCCAGGTCGCACTTTTATTTTCCATTCGCAAGTTCTATATAGAACGTTTCCTATGTCAGAACTATTCGAAGAAATAACACCAGATACTGCGCTAAGGGTTCCCCCACAAACTGACTGCACAATTGCCTGAAATCCCGTACGAGTAATCGACACATCACTTATAAACACAACTTTTATAAATATGGAAGCATTGTATTTTTGTCCAATTACTTCAGACACACATATCTTTTCCATGATTGGTTTCCACTGCATTCCTGTATCAGAAGAATATATTGAAACATAATCAGCGAAGCAACCAGAAGTTTCTTCTAATTCAAAATGTGTAAATGACATGGTTAAATGATGTCCTGATTCAGTTTTGAAAACCCATTCGCAGTTCGCATTATTTTCATATTCGCCAGGATAATTATTAGATTTGAAAATTACACTATTTCTCGTAGTAACAATTTGAGTTTCATTAGATCCACAATTTACTTTATTAGTATTTATTTCTTCAATATCTTTGTCACTTTTGGCCCAAGTTAGATGAAATAAAGATCCAGGATTGGATTCCTCTAATTTTAGTTTTATAAATACAACACTAGATGATGACTGGAATGGTTCACCAACATCTATGCCACATAATTCTCTGATAAGTGGTGCAGTATCATCGTAACCATCAAAAATAGCCAAATAGTTGTAACAAACCCGTCCGTATACGGGTATTTCTAAGCGATCTATTACTATTGAAATTGGAAGAGATCCATCAGTGAAAATTCGCCATGTGTATTCTGCCGGGCCATCATATTTATGTGGAAACAACGGTGAAGCTATTTCACCATGATCTAACCCATTTATATCATTTCCATGCAAAAATCCGTAATGCATTATAAAACCTTGACCGCTATTTCCTTTATCACTGTGTAACTTAATGTACAACTTTGTTGCAGTTGTACTATTCTTAGGAAGATCAGGGCCACAATTAAGACCTAACAATTTTCCACTAGCATCATTTTCTCTTACTTCCACGTAATCTTCATTGCAACCTTCAGAATTCTTCAAATCAAATTTTTCGAAAGTTAAATACACTCTATTACCAACCGATGTACTTAAAATCCATTCACAATCGATATTAGGCGGATAAAACTGAGGATAGTTTGGTGATGCAATCGTACCTTCTTCTGAAGTCAAAGTTCCCCCACAAGCCGTCTCTAAAGTTGTGTAATGAGCGGAAAATTGACCTAAAATTTTGCCAAAGTAACTACCTAGCTGAATAGTTATAGCATTGCCGTGACTAACGATCATAGAAGGAACTTTTCGACCGCAATATTCATCAATCAAAGGAGCTTTATCATCATCGCCATCATACAGCCTAAGAAATGAAGATGGACAATGTCTAGTGGAGACAATGCTTAAGTTTTTTGGTATAGACATATGAGTTATGGTCACTGATATTTTTTGGTCTAATTTCGGTGCTATTATTGACCAAGTGCAATTAATATCAGAATGACTGACAAATTTATCAGTAGAAATAATACCATCACTACCTACTTCTATAACACCTCCACATACTACAGAGAAATTTGCTTTAAATCCCTTAGCAGTTCCGGTGCTATCTGATATAAACTGTAGTCCAAGAGTATTATTTTTAGATACAAATTTCGAGACTTGTGATTCCATACATATTATTTTAGAATAGTTTTTACTAAAGACGCCACCATCATAAACTTTTATAAAGTCACCAACGCAATCATTGTCGTCAGCAATATCTCTGTAAATATCAAGATCCATTATATTCAGTTCAAGTCTATGATTAATGGGTACCTGTACCGACCATATACAGTTCAAATTATTGTCATAGTTTTTGGGATAATTTTTGGAATAAATAAATCCTGAGAGTGAATTTATGTAACCACCACATTGCGAAGGTGACGATATGAAACTTGCCTTAAAGTGAACGTCTCTTAACACAGATTGCTTTACAAATTTTACTAACATAGTGTTTGAAGTAGATCTTACGCTGAAATGTTCTCCATGACAAAATCTAGTAAGTAATGGGGAACTGATACTTCGACCATTATAAATTTCAATGACGTCTGTAGAGCAGTTGCTTGTATCAGCAATGTATATTTTAGTGAAATTGATGCTTATGCTGGTTCCAATTGTAGTTTGTATTATCCATTCGCAATCTAACTCTTCATCTGAGTTTAAATTTTTATCATATTTTAAGATGCCAGAGTTTTTCAAAATTGTTCCTCCACATCCATGCCTTGACCATTCCAATCGAAAGCCAGAACGTGGTGTCGGTGAACGAAGTGAACTAGTAACAAGCTTAATTTGTATTGAATTGCTTTTACCGGTAAAAGCTGACGGCCGAGTGTCTCCACAAAATCTCTCGGTAAAATTGCTATCTGAAGCCTCTTTCATTTGCAGGTAATCAAAGTAACACCTATCAAGTAACGAAACGGTAGAAAATGGAGTCCCCCAGCGAGGAAATTCATGATAACTGTTTGGCATAAAGCCATTGATACGAGGTGGAAAATATGACGGTCTGCGATAGATTTGCCTGGAGTAAATATTGAAATCAGTGAATGTTATATTTATTTTATTTCCCTTTGGGACGTTAATTGTCCATAAACAATTTAAGTCCTTTGCATATGAATTTGGATAACCCGGACTCTCAATTATTCCATAACTACCTGATATATTGTTATGACAAATCGTTTCATAATTTAACAAGAAACCTTTTCTACTGATATAAAAGTCTGATCTAAACTTTATTGTAGCGTAATTTGATAAAGTTTGAATCGACGTTAATTCAGATGACATGGAACAATATTTCCCAAAGCCAGGAGAGTTATCATCTTTGCCGTCAAAAATTTCTACATAGTCATCTTGACAATCTGATGTTTTTTCTAAATCTAAGTCAATGAAATGAATTTTTAATTTTGAACCAGAATTTGTGATAATTTTATAAATACACTCTGCGTTATTGAAATAATTTTGCGGATAATTTGGAGAAGATAATGCTCCGCTTGAACCAGTTAGTGTACCACCACACCCAGAAATAGTACCATCCCATTGAATTTTGAAACCATTACCCGTAAGGTATGAATCAGAATAAAAATTGAGATACAGCACATTTGATAATGAAATAATTCTCTTCGATGCAAATGAACCACAATACTTACCAACTAATGGAGAATCTGAAAAACGTCCATTCCTAACCTCCAAATAATCCCCTAAATTACAATGACCACCTATTGGTCGCTCTAAATCAAACTGAGAAATATTAAGTGAAATTTGTTGACCAGTAGAAACCATTATGATCCATGTACAATTTCGATTAATCTGATATCTTTTGGGCCAGCCAGGAGAATATATGTAACCATGATCACTAACGAACATACCATCACAATGGGTTTTTTCATCCAAAAATGAATAAGATACAGAAAAACCTGGGGATCTAACAGATGAATCAGAGGCAAACTTTAATTTAAGTCGAGAAGTTGTAGAAGTCAATGCAGGAGGCAGACTATCACTACAATAAGTACCTAAATTATTTTCATTGTTCTCATCATCTATCTCAATTAGCTTTAAATAATCATAAGAACAGCTGGATGAATCTTCAAGGTGAAAACGATTCCACGATAACTGTATATGCATTCCCGCAGGTGCAACCAACATCCAGATACAATTCAGATTGTTCCTATATCGTTCACTATTTATTGGATAGTCAATAATTCCAGGAGAGTCTTTATAAATTCCCCCACATTCTACGTCAACTGTTGTATAATTGGCATAAAATCCTAAGCTAGAAACACTCATATCTGCTCTGAATCCAATATACATATAGTTATGGGTTGAAATTTGAACTGGTGGTAAAGATCTACCACAAAATTGTCCTAGAAGCGTAGAGTTAGCATCATGTCCATCTCTAATTTCAACACTATCATATGTACAATTGAAACGTCCAGGATCCTCTACATTGAAGTCTTGAAAAGTTAATTGAATCGCTTTGCCGGGCGTCGCTGCAATGATATATTCGCAAAATATATTTTCTGGGTAATTAAATGGATATCCTGGTGATTTCACAATCCCACTGTCCCCTGCTAATGTTTGCGTACACAATGCTTTGTAACTAATTACAAACCCGTTACCAGTCATTGAACTATCAGATCTGAATTTAATAAATAGATTATTTCCGCTTGAAACATAGGACGTGGGATAAGAAATACCACAAAATTTACCAACCAATCGGGATTCTGGTGTCGGACCATCATATATTTTTACATAGTCAAATCTACAATTTAAAGAGTTCTCTATATTAAATGACGTAAAGTCTAAACGAATTTTTGTACCCGGGCCAGTATTAATTTTATATTCACACAACATATTTGGCAAATACCTACCCCTGTATGAAGGTGAAATTATTTGACCTCTATCACCAGTATAATAACCTCCACACCCAGGTATTCCCTCTATTGGAGCAAAAGATATTTGAAAACCTTTTCCATGATTAATTGAGTCAGAGTGAAAATGAATCATCATTTCGGAACTAGATGACTGTAACGGTGGAGGTACCGTTGAAGAACATAATTTGGTTAAAAGTGGATCATTTTCACGCTCACCATCATAAATAGCTAAATAATCATAACTACAATTTTCATGAGATTCAATATCTAATTCGAAAAAATGCAACTGTATTCTTTTACCCATGTTCGTTGTTAAGTGCCAGTAACAATCTCGTTTAGGTGGATATGGACCCGGAGAACCCGGTGAACTGATATGACCGTGGATTGTCGCATTTACTTCACCACCACACTTTGGTTGTACACTAGTCCAATGCAAAGCAAACCCCTCTTTAGCAACGGTTTTATCTGAACGAAACCAAAAATATAAATTGTTGTGACTAGATACAATGTTACCACCATTTGGGAAATCAGTGCCGCAAAATCTACCTATTAATTGACTTCCGGAGCTGCGGCCATCGTGAATTTGCAAAAAATCGAATGCACACTCATTATGATCCTCAATATCAAATTTACTAAAAGTAACATTTATTACTTTGTCTGGGTGTGTTTGGATCACCCAAGCACATCGTGAATCATGTTTGTAAGTGGTGTTATGTAAAGGATAAACAATACTACCTTCTTCCTCCCTTAATATACCACCGCAAGTTCTAGAAACAATCTGGCACAAGTCACCTGAATATTGAGCAGTACATTCACATCTGAATCCTCTCACTGTGGTTTCATCACTTCTGCAAGTTCCTCCATTTCGGCATGGGTCGATTAAACAGTAGTTAGTTATTTTATCACAATGAATACCTCTATAACCTCTATAACAAAGGCAGGTATAGCCGCTCGGAAGATTTATGCAGTGTCCACGACTGCCACATGGGTTATTCTCACAACTATGTGTTATATTATCGCTTGGAATATAACATCCATGAATTCCGATTCCGTCTCCATCCATGCCTTCTGGGCACTCGCACTGAGCTGTTTGTCCACCGACAGTGGGATATTCTACGCACCTAGCCGAAGGATGACAACCTCCGTGATTAATACTGCAAGAACCCCTCCAGGTGCATGTTATGCCATCGCCCTGATATCCAGGTGGACATGGTCCACAAACACGAGACCCAATTGTGTTGATACACTGAACCAAAGGCCTTGTGCTACATCCGCCATTAGGAAGGATCGAACATTCATCTATATCAGAGCAGATATAACCATCTCCCTCGTACCCATGGGGACATTGACCGCAGCGGAATGAGCCCGGAAGATTGATACAATTAACTTTAGGGTTTACAGAACATCGAGGTCCCAGTGAACTGTCACACTCATTAACGTCCGTAAGACAAGCGACTCCAGTACCATTGTTAGTCCATCCTTGTTTACATATGCAAATGATGCTTTCAGCAGTAGTAGTTGGTATACAATGACCGTGTCCACACATTTCGAAGTCACCGCCTGAACAATCTTTAAGTTTTCTTGTACAGTGCACACCAAACCATCCAGACCTACAAATACATTCATACGATCCAGGTTTATTTATACAAGCAGCTCCATTTTGGCAACCTAGATCCGTGTCTACAAAATTTCGACATTCATTCACATCCACGTCACAATCACTGCCTTCCCAATTAGTTGGACACATACAATGATAACCGCCAACCAAATTCAAACAAGTTCCTCCATTTCTACATGGACGAGATAGGCACTGATCTATTGCCCGCCTTCCTATATCCATTTCATATTCCGCTAATCTAGCGGTTAGTCTGTTGATCCTTCTTCTCAATGTCGATATATTGTATGGTAAAATCTCCAGATTTTCAATCCTCTGCAGTATGTCGCTAAGGCCATTTACATTACTATTACTGTTAACACTAGTGGATGGCAGATGTTGTGAATTTCGATCGTTTGTTACATTAATTCCAAGCTTGTTCAAGTTTATGTTTCCGACGTAGACATTTGAGTTAGGTCCATTAGGACTTAGGTAAATGTTTTTGTCATATGCAGACTCTATAAATAAATCACCGTCTGCCGTTTTGATCTTGGGTCTGTCGTTGAATTGTTGACAATTTAGCTGCGTGATATGCAGCATAATATAATACACACATCCTATGGATATTCTCCACATGGTCCATGTAACACGAGTGTCATGGACGAGTGACTGCGGACTACTAATAATTGAAACAGATAATATTCGTTAGACTAAAAAGGGGGCGTTGGACAAAGGGAACGCCCCCAGTTTTGGTTTCATTAGATAATAACATGTCATGAAAGATAATATAGCAGAGCTGCGCGCTGCTGTTTTTAATAGGTGAAAATTATTTGATACCGTGATTTTGACCGTTTAGATTTTAGATATTCTTTGTGAATTATATTAGTTTGTATATAAAGGTTGCCTGGAAGAAATTGCTTTTAAGCAATAAGGCCGCCCTTTGTTGCCTGTATTTTCCACCATGTATTTTTTTTATATTTATGTTTTTGGCGACAATAAAGAATATTTGATTGATTGATTGATTGATTAGTTTGTTCCTAGTTATTATGGAAACATCAAAAATTTCAAAAACCCGTTCAGAAAACGCAACATGGTAAATTAATTATGCAAATTTATGCAGATCTGTGCATCAATAGTACATTGTTATCCTAGGGGTGAAAGTAACTTACTTAGTCCCGAGACGGGGTTTGGCGCCCGAGCGTAGCGAGGGCGCCAATAGATCGAGGGACTAAATAAGGTTACTTTCAACCCGCTTCTCAGGCAACTTCAGACCTACTTTCCGAGTATGAGTAATGAAAAATTATTTGTTATTAAATACTAGCAGAATCCAATACGATCATATCATAAATGTATGTCTTATACGTACTTCATTACGGAATTAGGTAAGATATTCGCAGTTGACTTTCTAAATAGTCTATTTACCAAAAAATGTGTGCTATGCTATGATAAAATAGAAGGATCCACGATTCTATACATAGAATATTTTTACCAAAAATTGAGAGGGGCGATAAAAAAAGAGTAACTAACCATAAAAAAATATTTTTTGTCTGTCTGTCTGTTCACGATAACCTCTGAATCTACCAAACGGATTTTCATAAGCTCAGCGCAGCCTGGAGCAACATATAGGCCTTGGTTCATTTATTACAAATCGGATCTCGGGGAAAAGATTGTTTATATGTATAAAAACTTTTCGCGCGAATGAAACCGCGGGGCACAGCAAGTTACCCAATATACCTCTGTGAGTTAACCAAAAGTTCATTAAGACGCACACCTTTGGCTTTAATCATTACTATGATTTCGCAACAGAGACTTCTTACAGCGGCCGAGAGGCCTTTGTCTTTTGGTTTTATCTTAATTGCTTTAAGAAACTCAATATCGTTTGGCGACACGATGCTTTTTATTCCTCCACCGAGCTCCCCTAGTGGCCGACAATGACGAAACTTTGAATTAGTTTTTGGCGAGATAACTCCACCATTGTTTTCTTTTTATTATACTTGCACCATCGACCGGCACAAGTTATGTTTTAAAAACACAACACTTAGGGAACCTACCCATACTATATGACCTATTTTTTACAGTTTTTTACCCCCTCCCATATCGTCACATCGTCACATCATCGCGTGGTATTTTGAAGGCCCTCCTTCCCCCGGCAACGGGTCACCTAGTATGGGTAGGTTCCCTTACGCTTTTGACGTGAACTTTTTATTTCTCATTTAACAAATTAAGTACTCGTTATAATTGTCTAACATTAATAACTAATACGTTCGTTTGCAATGAGTTTTGTTTGCAAATAGACAAACTTACATTCACATTTCAATGTATTAGGATTACGAATAACTCCATTGAGCACAACATAATTATAAAACGCTGGTTTACCGACGGGAGTTATTAAAATATTTATTAACAACAAAATTACGATCACAACTTTTAATTATATTTTGATATTGAATAGAGTTTCCAATTCCGTTGTTCTCGATGGCGAGGCGTGGGGAAGAAGCGGGGTAAACTTAAACTTTTAGGGGCATTGTTGTTCACCAAATTATTCATGACTCTTAGGAAAATTTCGATTGATTGTACTGTTTGGCTCAAATTAACTCGACTATAAACCCCGTGGAGTTGCGTCGAAAAGTTAACTATGGCGGCAACAAAATTAAATGGGAAGTTTCACTTCTCATTTATTACTTTGTCGCTTCAATTTAATTAATTTCAGTCCTAATTGGCGGATAAACGCCTTGGTGGGCATTGAGTGAAGGCGATGTTAAATATAACGATTGTTTAAATATAGAAAATACACTGCTAAATTAAGGTATACCTACTTCTAAAAATTATTGATCATATTAAATATCTATATTATATGAAACATAAATAGCGTACTTTTAATCCCGAAATTTCCCCGGGACCTCTGTAATTACTGCGTGTAAAACCGTAGGGAAAAGTAAGTAATCTATAATCACACGTTACCAAGCGAAAAATTCTGAAATTGAAAATGGAAACAAGTCCTAAAGTCTGTCGTAAGTTAATCTAAACAGTGGGCGAAGGAGCCAGCTGTTTACCAATTAACGGACCACTTCATTATAATATAATTCTACGTCTTTCGTCTGCAGAGGAGCTATTTAGAAATAAAACAAATTTCAGGGTCAGATTAGGTACTACCTAGTTCGAAAAGATTGATTAAACTGTGTGAAAGATTATGTTCACTGCAATGACCTTATTTTGGTACACTGTAATATTATATAGTCGTGACTCTACGTATGGGTGACTCAATTTATTTGCTCTGTGGGCAACACCGACCACCAAATAAATGGTATTTAAAAATCGTTGAATAAAAATAATTCAATTACAATCGAGACCTCGTAACCGTTTAAGAAGATTTTTCTGATTGAATTCATAAAATTATTAATTTTTTTTTTAATATATATTTTTTTTTAATAGGCCATATCACAACACACAGATCTACTTGATCCCACAGTAAGCTATTATTAGCTTGTGTCGTGGAAACCAAGCAAACGTGGTATATACTACATAGAATTACTTATATATTATACTATAGATATATAAACACCCAGACTGGAAAATGGAACACAGAGGAAATGACGAAGTTGGAACACAGACGAACACACAGTACCGCTCATTGATCACAGACGAAATGTTTAGGGGCTGTGTGAACAAAAAAAAAACAGGAAATTGTAATAAATGGTTTAGAGACGAAATCAGACAAAGCTCCCTCTGGGACATGGAATTAAGAAGTTCACTAATGAGATGTTGATTGCATCGCGCGCCCCGTTTGTCACCACCTCCTTTTGCATTTATAAATTCTTTCCCCTTTTTTTTTTTGCTTTTTTCGTCGCCCACGGCCAGGCGACGCGACGGTTAAAATGCAGAATGCGTCTTTACCGGTCTTGTTGTTGCCCGGCGGCGTATTCAAATTTCATTAAGCGTCCGTTGCAGTCTTTAAATAATCTGTTATTAATATTTTGATGAGAAATTAAATTCTTCATTTATTTCACTTTTTATTTGATCGAAATAATATATAGTAAAATATGTAAGTCAATAAAGTTAAAATCTAGTTTGGAACTGAAACTCTAAGTATACGAGTATAATATTATTCGAAATAACTTTGTCGCGAATTTAGTTTTTTTTTTTTATGTCATAGGGGAAGTGACCTGATGGTAAGTGATTACCGCCGCCCATAGACATCTGCAACACGCAGAAGGCTTGCAGGTGCGTTGCCGACCTGGAATGGGGATGGGATGGGGATGTATTTGATACCTACCGCATGCCAAAGAGTATATAACCTGCTGCATGACAGATAATCTTTTGGTAAGTTCTTCCGCGCGGGTTAAATTGTCAAAATATGGTTAGCAAAAAAAAGGTATAAGTACTTAGGTACTTAAAACGGTGTTATAAATTTGAAATTCCAAAATACTCTAAAATACATAGATATATACGAGATTAATATGATAGGTAGGTACATACCTGCTGAACGTAACGCGTACCGAACTTTGTTCCAGCCGTGTTCAAAGAAATTTTCGTTTCAATAATAGGCTATTTCACTTATTTTTCTTAATTCGATTTAGTCCGTCTGTTAGATAATAAAAAAAATAATAGACACGTATATTTTGCTTTTTCAAATTAATGAAAATATACTTGGATAAAGCGCATTAAAGTTTGGAAGTGGGGGCTCGTATAACGTCATAATTATGCAGGTAAAAATTGCAACTGCTTGTGACTTTACGCGACATTTTGACTCAACGTCTCTCTGTTATTTTTTCCTTACGTAAAAAAAGAAAAAATACGCGTCTAATATTTTTTATGAATCTAAAGGAAGGGTTAAAAATAAAAAAATAGACAAATAGCCTACAGTATAATGCAATCGTTAAACTGAACAAAACCAAATTATTAAATTTTCATAACAATTTCAGTTTCCTATAACAATGTACTTTATACCCGTCCACTGAAATTCATTAGAGCGGTACCCTATCCCAACTAGCGAGTGTATAATTTAGATCGGCCTAACACACGAGCCGGATTGTACCCCTAATTCCGCATTCCACCTGGGTTCCGTACTTTGCATGACGAAACGCGATAAACAGAAGTGTTTATACGTTGGTGATGTTACGATTGTGCGAAAATTTCCGAATGTTTCAACTAATCGGGCGTTGATTAAATAAGTGTTAAAAGGTGGAAAATACTAATAGTGTTTTGAAGGAAATTTCGGTATATAGATCACTTTTTCTCACTGACTGAGAGAGTTGGAAAATTACCTATTATATTTCCTAGTATTTTCCGGAGTATCTATCAAAATTCTAATTAATCTATCAGTTACAAAATAAAAAAAATAATAGACACGTATTTTTTACTTTTTCAAATTAATGAAAATAAACATAGATAAAGAGCATTAAAGTTCTAGGAACTAGGAACTCGTGACGTAATTATTTAGTACTAGCTGTGCCCCGCGGTAATTTCAGAGTTCCAGCGGGAATTCCGGGATAAAAAGTAGTCTATGTCCTTCTCTGTACCCCTGACAACGTGTATGCCAAATTTCATCCAAATCCGTTTAGCCGTTTTTGCGTGATTAAGTAACAAACATCTAAACATCTAAACATCCAAATATCCAAACATCCAAACATCCAAACATCCAAACATCCAAACATCCAAACATCCAAACATCCAAACATCCAAACATCCAAACATCCAAACATCCAAACATCCAAACATCCAAACATCCAAACATCCAAACATCCAAACATCCAAACATCCAAACATCCAAACATCCAAACATCCAAACATCCAAACATCCAAACATCCAAACATCCAAACATCCAAACATCCAAACATCCAAACATCCAAACATCCAAACATCCAAACATCCAAACATCCAAACATCCAAACATCCAAACATCCAAACATCCAAACATCCAAACATCCAAACATCCAAACATCCAAACATCCAAACATCCAAACATCCAAACATCCAAACATCCAAACATCCAAACATCCAAACATCCAAACATCCAAACATCCAAACATCCAAACATCCAAACATCCAAACATCCAAACATCCAAACATCCAAACATCCAAACATCCAAACATCCAAACATCCAAACATCCAAACATCCAAACATCCAAACATCCAAACATCCAAACATCCAAACATCCAAACATCCAAACATCCAAACATCCAAACATCCAAACATCCAAACATCCAAACATCCAAACATCCAAACATCCAAACATCCAAACATCCAAACATCCAAACATCCAAACATCCAAACATCCAAACATCCAAACATCCAAACATCCAAACATCCAAACATCCAAACATCCAAACATCCAAACATCCAAACATCCAAACATCCAAACATCCAAACATCCAAACATCCAAACATCCAAACATCCAAACATCCAAACATCCAAACATCCAAACATCCAAACATCCAAACATCCAAACATCCAAACATCCAAACATCCAAACATCCAAACATCCAAACATCCAAACATCCAAACATCCAAACATCCAAACATCCAAACATCCAAACATCCAAACATCCAAACATCCAAACATCCAAACATCCAAACATCCAAACATCCAAACATCCAAACATCCAAACATCCAAACATCCAAACATCCAAACATCCAAACATCCAAACATCCAAACATCCAAACATCCAAACATCCAAACATCCAAACATCCAAACATCCAAACATCCAAACATCCAAACATCCAAACATCCAAACATCCAAACATCCAAACATCCAAACATCCAAACATCCAAACATCCAAACATCCAAACATCCAAACATCCAAACATCCAAACATCCAAACATCCAAACATCCAAACATCCAACATCCAAACATCCAAACATCCAAACATCCAAACATCCAAACATCCAAACATCCAAACATCCAAACATCCAAACATCCAAACATCCAAACATCCAAACATCCAAACATCCAAACATCCAAACATCCAAACATCCAAACATCCAAACATCCAAACATCCAAATATCCAAACATCCACACTTTCACATTTATAATATTAGTAGGATAAGCCCCGAACAAACTGCACCAAGTTGTGACGTCAAGAGTTTCAACTCAATGACGTGTCGTTATTTTTTGGTTACGTAAAGAATAATCCATCCATCCTTTCCAAATGATGGAACTATTAAAACATTCCTCTCAGTTGGCGAGTGGATGCCATGAGGAGCACAAGCGTTTATGGGTGCAGCATTGACTAGCTAGCCGCCATTTTGTGTACCTCAACTGACTCTCGGTGTCTAGCCGCCGCACTCAGAGTCGACTTTAATGATTACTTAGTTAAGTATAGATTTTTAAAACAAAACTGCCGCAATCAGACAAGTTTAATAAATTAATGTTAATTGGCATCTAATTAAGTTACATCTCATTAAATGCCAATTAACATTAATTTACTGAACGTCTCTGATTGCGGCAGTTTTGTTTTAAAAATCTATACTTAAGTAAGTAATCATTAAAGTCGACTCTGAGTGCGGCCGTAAGTAAGCAAACAAACCTCGCTTTACAACCTTACTCATAGTTGTTATTTTTAACTCGACACTAGCGTAATTTTCATGCGGCTGCGCGATAGAAAGGCCACGAAATAAAACAAAAACTAGCTGAACTAGACTAGAACAGAGAGAGGAATATTTTTTTTCTTTTAATCACTACATCTATCTTTCACCCCACAGATAAAATCGCTCCACTCCGATAAAAATATAGGTATTTAAGCATTTAGAATTATTTGTTCTGAGGTACCTATTACTTTTTCTAAGTTTTCGAATAAATAGGTTTGTTGATAATCGTCAAATAAACTTTGTTTTCTTTTGCTTTTTTCATTTCGACAGTGTTTTGTTTTGACAGATTTCCAATTAAAAAATAGTATATTTCATTATAAGTGCGGAAAGCCTGTCATTACAAAGAGTTCCGACAAATGTCTACCCGAGCCG
This sequence comes from Zygaena filipendulae, assembly GCA_907165275.2. Classification (NCBI taxonomy): domain Eukaryota; kingdom Metazoa; phylum Arthropoda; class Insecta; order Lepidoptera; family Zygaenidae; genus Zygaena; species Zygaena filipendulae. The sequence continues at coordinate 13,170,498 of OU015653.1, forward strand.
AGGCGCAGCCGAAGGTGAGGGTTGACAGTCGGAACTAGTTGCAATGACGGTTCCGCACGTGTACTGAACAACTATTTTTAATACAGTTACGAAAAAATTAAGCAATTTAATAAAATATCAAAAACACAACAAACTCAACTAAGTTCCAACTGTGATCAAGAGATGGCGCTAGTCGTATTAGTAATGCGAAACCTACGTTTCGCAATGCAAAAAGTGTGTCAAAGTCGTGTCGCCATTTTTGACAGTTGGCAAAGAGAACGCACGAGTTCGGGAAAGGTAAACAAAAAGCTCGAGTATGTAATAGCCCACATCCCGAACGCTAAACGTCCTTGCAATACGCCATTTTTTGAGCAACTGTATTAAAAAAAATATTTTCAAACGTCGAATGTTTTCATCACATAGATAATACAATTCTGTGTACGTGCTATATCTAAATAATACTTGATACAAAATTCATAACACAAACGTACCGTTTGGCGTTTCTGGATGCAACTTGAAAATACAGGTTGATCTAAAACTGTTAAGGCAAAAGTCGCTGACGTGCAGCCGGCGCCAGCGAGCGACAACCAACTTGCGATTCTACTCACGTACGGCGACCATCTTGATGTTTTGGAACGCGCGGCCGCTCTCGGACTTACCGAACAATTCTTTGCGATACATACATACTTATAAATTATTTTTACTCGCTATTGTTTAATATTATTTTATAGGAGTGTGTTTCGCATGAATTTGAAAGCAGTTATTTTTTTTATTCATTTATTTCAAAATAATAATCATAATAGTAATATTAATTACCTATCATTTAACTTTCCGTTACTAGATACAACTATAGATATGCGTATATTACTGAGTAAAGAACTGGTACTCTATCCTTCTTTTTAATGTGTTAAATAAAGAGTTAGACAATAATAACAATTGACATCAGTTAGTTTTTCGGTAGTTTAATATTTACAATATTAAAATTGAATCGAAAAAAAAACATCGTCTTTTTCTAAGAAAGTTTTGAAGATAAATCTAATCAAATTTCTAAAAACACACACATACATATAACAATAATGTCAACTGAACTACTGAATTAAATTTTAAAACAATACGCCGAGTGAATTGAAACAAAAAGATGGCTACGCAAAAAAATTTAGTAAGCAAATAACAGGAAAAGAAAATCGAGACGAAGAATTTAATCGTGAACTGCCGAAGTCTTTTTATTTATATTTTATTCCAATAATATTCTATCCTCGTGAGTTTTAATATTCAATAACTGCTTTTATTTACAGCTATCGGGTCCGAGGGACTGTAATGTGTGGTACACTTCGTTGCAATAACACATTCAAGTCACGTCTGACGCTGTCTTAGCATCTGGATTGTTTCGCAACATCCTGTAGAGTCTCTTGAGTTTGTTTTTAAACTAACATCTGCCTCCTTGTAGTTTTAGCTGTTTACGTGACCCCAAGTCCGGGAACTTTAGTATATTCTAATATTATATTACACGTGGTGCAAGTTTGTGCCGTAACATCGGATCTTTTAACTTCTAGTTAATAGAACTTCGCTGTCAGTTCGTCGCCGTAACTTCTTATATTTTAACTAGGACTACATAGTAGATTATGTGACCGAAGTTTTAAAAGTTATAGCGGGAAATAAAACTTAAATTTTAACAACCGTTTCATATTAATAAAACTTTATTATGTTATGTTCCACATCATTGTACCATGTTATTGTTATTAGAATTTATTTTCGATTGTTTCGCAAACATAAAAAGAGAAACGGATGAAAGTTTAAAAAATTTATTCGTATACACGCGTAAGGAGCGAAACTTAGAGAAATACACGTGTACCTACTAGCTGTTCCCCGCGGAAAAATCCAAATTTTAATTTTAGTCCGTGATTTATCAGTATTTTTTTAATGATTATAGGTATTTTGATTAGTTATACGCTTACATGTATGCATTGAAAATTGAGGATTTCAATACGTCTCTCTTTTAACCTTACCTACATCCTGTATACACATTTTACGTGTGACGCAGCCGTCATCAATAAAAATAATTACTTTGACAATGCAATTTTAATTCCAACCCAACATCAAACAATATGTGTAATTAAAACAACTACATAATACATGTAGCTATACATCGTGTTAATGAATTAACTGAAAACTAGAAAGTAGTTTGCTCAGAATCAACTAGCGAATTGATCGCACTATGTTTTAATATAGGTTATATTTTTTCACTTTTATGTGCCCATGTCTAAATAATTTATAATACAATATTTGGTGCGTACGCCGCGCCGCCCGCAGCAAAAAAATTATAATCGGGAGGTGCGGGCGTAGTGCTTGGAATTTCGTAGACAGGTCACCTCCAAAATAATGTTGAATAACTTTTAAAGTATTTATTTTTTCTACATAAAATATATTTTAATTATATTATTGTTTAATTTTTTTAATAGAGTGTATCGGGTTTTCAGTTAATAGGGATGTTGACTAAAATTCTAATTAGTCCGTCTTTAAGAAAATTAAAAAACAATAGATACGTATTTTTTGCTTTTTTAAATAAATTAAAATATACATAGATAAAGCGCATTAAAGTTTAGGATGAGGAGGTCGTGACGTCACTACAAAACGGCCATACAAACTGTCAGAATAGTGACGTCACGCGAAATTTCAACTGAATATATCACCGTTATATTTTGATTACGTAAAAAAAGAAAAAATACGTGTCCAATATTTTTTAATAATCTACAAGACGGACTAAAAAATAAAAATTAGTCAACATGCCCATTCATTAACACGTTGTAGATTAGGAACACTTGCAACACTTTTTTTTTCTCTCTCCTTTTTAGAACCCAGTTCTTTATTTGCGCTGTGATCACCCGTTGAAAAGGCTGAAAATTGCCGTTGGGTAAGTATTATAACAAAGTGAGTACGAAAGTTAGGCCCGTTAGGCGCCAATGCAGTCGGCGAGCACCTACCTCGGACGGATCCGTGGAGTTTTTAATTTCGTTCCGCAGCCACTCGCGGCAAACCTTATTACAAGTTTAAATTGGCATCTCTCGGAGTAATGGTTAGACGCTATTCGGTAACTCCCCCTGCCTAGCCTTGCCCGTTGATTCTTATTTAAAATGTATAAGAGATACACAGCGGGTGCTTGAGGGTAAAAGCGATTGTAATAGTGTTGTGATCTGCTTACCTATCTCCATGGTTTAGCTAACGTGCTATAAGTTTTAAGTGAATGTTTTATGTAACCACAACAAGTTCCCCTCGTCGGACGTGTCTGTACCATGTTGAACACTGCTCTACTGTTCACATAATAACATGGAGTTCGTTTACGGTTTACAGTTGTGTAATTTTATCGTTATAATTTCTAATTACAATCTCGTATATACATATGACCTTTGAGTATCGCTTAGAGACATAGGAGACTTCCCGAGGGAGTGCAGCCTCCTTAGCCAAGTTGACATTTTTAATCTTAGCCAATTTTCCGTGATCACGTGACATGAAGATAATTTCCTTAGTAAATAGGCAGAGTCAGAAAACTGAAAGTGTGATTGAACAAATAAAGAACTAAAGGTACGTTAAAAATCGGATTTTCTCAGGAACTCCTCGGGTAAACTTGGAAACTATTTTAATAAGTACGTCATTATTTAAAGACAATATTTCATTCCAATTGTTAGAACTGTTTCTAAGAGACCAATTATTGTGTGTATAGAAGAAATGGCTCACTTGAAGTATAAGATGAAGTACTCCACAATAATATCTCGAGTTTGCGTCCCGGGAAACCCTAACAACTCCTTCCTATCTTTCGCAATGTTTTTCTTTCTTAATATAAAAGTTCGCGCCGCCTCGCCTGTAGTATAATATTTTGCTGTGTAGTTCCTGTATAACGCATCATTACCCCGTTTGTGCAGAGTAAATTCTTGTCTAACAGAATCTCCCTTGGCATCTTAATGCAGACTCTTGCATTATACCTTGAATAACTTTTAGAAGTACAAAATCTACTATCACAGTTTCATTAATGGAACTAAGACTATTCGTGCGTTGCAAGAATTTTAATAACATTTGTTCATAGGTAATGGCTATGACAAATTGTTTGGGGATTTGAATTAGGAAATAAGAATTATAAAAATACAAAGCGAATCGGCCTAGCGAGGGCGCCTTCCTTATGTGTATGAAACTACATAATGTATTTTATTTTATACAGTCATATACTCAGCTCTTAGTAAATAAAACCATTGGAAAAAAAAATGAGAAATATATGTACATGTATAATCCGTACATTAAAGAGCCTATAAGCTCCTGCAATAGCACTTCAATATAGTAAACTGCCATCGTTATACCATATATTTTTACTGGAAAATTTTATTATTTTCTATAGGATAGATTATGGATATAATGTTTATCAATAACTAGTTGTGCCCCGCGGTTTCACCCGCGTTAATTTCAGAGTTCCCGCGGGAATTCCGGGATAAAAAGTACCCTATGTGTTAATCTGATGTATAAGCTATATTATTGTAAACTTTCATTTAAATCCATCCAGTAATTTTTGCGTGAAATCCAGTAATTTTTGACCCTAATTCACTCAGAATCACAGTAGCTTCTTATAAATGAAAGAATTTTTAAAATCGATTCAGTAGATCCAGAGATTACCTCCTACAATCTCACAAACACACGAAGTCACAAACTCCGGAGTTCCCGCGGGAATCCCGAGATAAAAAGTACCCTGTATCACTCAGGATTACTTTAGCTTCCTATAAGTAAAAGAATTTTCAAAATCGGTTCAGTCGTTCCAGAAATAGCTGTTCCCCCGTGGTTTTACCCGCGGGAAATTCAGAGTTCCCGAGGGAATTCCGAAATAAAAAGTACCCTATGACACTCAGGACCACTGTAGTTTCCTATAAGTGAAATAATTTTCAAAATCGGTTCAGTAGATCCAGAGATTACCGCCTACAACATCACTAACTCACAAACTCACAAACTTTTGCTCTTTATAATATTAGTATAGATGTAATAAGGTTCATAAAGTTGGCGCTGAAAACCAGCGTCGTGGGGTTAGATCTGGCAGTGGATGCCATTTTGGTACCTTGCTTATTTTATCTAAACTCACATTACGTACTACATATATACTTGACTTGAAATGAAATGAAATGAAATAAACTTTATTTGTTATGAAATAACATAAACAAGCACAACCAGCGTGTCGCAACAAAAAGGCAACCACCTCAGCATAAGTCGGGAACCGAGGGGCCCGATGCTGACCTTCCGCTGGTGCCGCATGTGGTGTCACGGATGTGAGCGAAGAGAGATACTTAAATTATACTTTTATATTAATTTCATACATAGGAATCTCAAACAAGGCAAAACTAAATCGCAAAATATGTATTAAATTACATTATAATATTACATAAGTTAAATAACAGTGTCGATATAATGTATGATAAAAGTGTATAATACCATATAATAATATAAACAAAACTTTACTACTTTAATAACTTCAGTTCTATTTTAAAGCAGTTACTTAAGTTCTTACCTTTGCTATCATTGAGGATAGTAAGAGAAGATAGATCATTAAAGGTTCCAACATAACAGACTAAAAGATACAACGGGAACATAACAAAAAGCAAAAATATATTAAAAATAATCTCTTTGTATTTGCTACTCGTATGAAACGTGAGAAGTTATAAAATAAATACTTGCGAGATGTCTCCAACACAATTTAAGAAGGAAGAGATGCGTATATTCCTTATGTGATTATTTCGGAACAGATACATGTAATTGAATATAACATATCATGTTTACTGTTAAGAATGGTAATAGGGTGTCTGGCGTTTCGAGCAACGTGTGGTGACCCTAATGTGGCTCATTTGTTTTGATGACACACCTCACTTACCGAGTTCATGTGGGAATTTTTTATTACCAGCCTCACACGACGTTAGTATGGAAGCGATCGTAAAATATTATAAGCACCAATAAAAGTAGCTGCGCATTATCTCGGTAATTGCAAGGTACGTTGGTATTGTATGGTGATATAAATTTTGCTAGATGACATTTGAAGCGAGCTTGTTACAGTTTGGGATGGAGACCTTAAGGCTACGCGTAAACGAGATTAAAAGTGATAAGCCAGCTACAACACAAGAAAATCACTCTTGTATAAGCGCACATCGGCAACTTCACACGAATAAAACCAGCCAATGATGAAAGGTAATTAACCTGTTGAGGGACAAAAAATTTCAATCCAATGGCGATCGACTGAAGACATCAATATTCAATCAGTCCATCGCATCCAAGCAAGGCAAACGCATTTGCGTGGTGGTATTAGGGCAGTTTCTAGTGCCCGGCTGGCTAGCTACCACCTTCTAATTGAAAATCTGTCGCCGAGCACCTAACGGTGTGTTCCGGCAGCTCCACTTGAAAGCCAGTTGCCATTTCACGCTATAGAATAGAATAGAATATATTTTTATTGCGCAACAGACACACACAAAGTATTCAAACAAAATAACAAATTTACTAACAAATACATTGCAAACAAGTTATTAACCTAAAAATTTGTATTGGTCGCGGTGTGTCTCTGCTGCTGCAAATGGCAGCCGACTCAGCATATGCTGAGGATGAGAACCCTCAACGCTGTTGGCTCTATACAACGTGTTAATGAATTAACTGAAAACTAGAAAGTAGTTTGCTCAAAATCAACTAGCGAATCGATCGTACTGTTTTAATATAGGTATTTTTTTTTTCATTTTGATTAGCCCATGTCTAAATTATTTATAATACAATATTTGGTGCGTACGCCGCCCGTAGCAAAAAAATTCAAACCGGTAGGTGCGGGCGTAGCGCTTGGAATTTCGTAGATAGGTCACCTCTAAACTAATGTTGAATAACTTTTAAAGTATACACTTTTTCGACATAAAATATATTTTAATCATATTATTGTTTATTTTTTTAAATGGGGTGTATCGTATCAGGTTTTCAATTAATTCATTAACACGTTGTATAGGATATACTATTGCATACCGAAGAACATAGTAAATTTCCTTTTAAATCAACTGAAGAACGTCACATGGCAAGAGCTTGATCTGTCTATTTAGATCTCACTTCTTTTATTAGTTGTTCGAGTATTTATAATGCACGTATTTTGTAACTAATCTTGCTTTCTTTCACATTTATGTTTTTCATGTGACGAATGTTTACCCCGACTCGGGATCGAACCCGCGACACCGTCAGGTAGTAAGGTAGTAATGAAGTTCGATAACCACTGCACCAACGATGCTTTCGTATACTTTTATAAAATTTATGAAATTGATATTTTAACTAAAACTTGCAGGTGGATAAAGAAAACAACCTAGAGGCAGAGGTATAATAAATTGGAATAGCTGAAATGCTCTGCAATGAGTCTCATATGACTGGCTCAAGGTAGTAGGTACACAGTGGTTCAGTATCCCAAGCCTGGATTAGTCTAAACACATGTATAATACATTATCTAGATAACAATGATATGGGATCTACTACCTTTAAACGAGCAACTCTTGTATATCCTTACTATTATAAGTGCGAAAGTGAGTTTGTTTGTTACGCTTTTACGCCTTAACGGCTCAAGTCTCAACCGATCACCACAAAAGTTTGCATACACGTTGTCAGAGAATACAAAAACAGAGTTGGACAGATGGACAGATACGTTTTATCCCTGAATTCCCGCGGGAACTCCGAAATTATCACGGGTGAAAGTGAAGGGAACAGCTGGTATATAATACTAGCTGACCCCCCGCGGAAACTCAAAATCACTTTAGCTTCATATAAATGAAAGAATTTTGAAAATTGGTTCAGTAGATCCAGAGATCAAAGGACCAAACGTCTTTTTATCTGTGTTTTCAGGCAATGAAAAATGAGTGTTTGGTACTCTTTGCCGACACAGCAAATGAGTGTTTGGTACTGCTAATAGATAGCGTTGTTAAACTGTGATGATAAAAATTAATATACTTACGTAAAAACTGTAAAATTCCCAAAAAAAAAGTATAAGTAGGTATATGCTAGCTCAACTTGGACATACCTCTGTTACCATTCCGAACTTCCATACATGCAGGATGTAGGTACATAGATAAACAATAGTGTGTTAACCCACTCTGGAGAAATTTTGAAAAAATCGTGTTTCAAAAGTATAGCGCCATTTTGTGTCAATATTTTCTATGTTCAATATTTAGTTACATATGTATTTAAGCAGTGTAATAAGGCAAACACATAATTAAAAAAAGTTCCCTAACTCTCAATAAAATCGTTCTGAATCAATAACTTAAGTTTGTGGGTTAACTTGTATTGCTACAACATTCCAGAGCTACAACGAAATGAGTAAGTTTTCGGGAAACGGGGCGCTAAAATGTCGTCGGTTCGGTTTGTAGGTATTTTTTTTGTGTGTACCTATGTATTTAGTTTATTTTATTATTTTATTTCCTTCATAATCATCGCTACACTTTTGATTGACTGATTAAGTAACCAGAGGAAAACCGTTAATAATGCTCCTATAGTTTTATACTTAAACCAAATTGTTTTAAAATTGCCACAATTTTTAACCAGTCGGTAGAATAAACGCTCAGTTTACGCCAAAAAATAACGAACCAAACTAATTTACAGGGACAACGCAGGGGACTTGAAGATTACCCGAAAAGATGAAATAACCCACAGTGGAAAAGTTTCAACGAAGCTAGTTAGGAGTTACGTTTTGGTGGCGTTACACAGATAAACAAATCCTCCTTCCGAATTCGGGAAGCGCTTGTAATGCCGCGATAATTATCTGGAACAAGCAACACCGGCGGCGTGTAATTTAATAACATCCAACTGTGTACCGAGCTGTGTATTGATTCCACATTAGATGATTTAAGGTAAGGTACCAGCCACCAGCGGGGTTAAGATGCGCAACCCGATAAAATTATATCGAGCCATTTTATCGATTCTCGTCGACAAAACTATACAATATGTCGACGAGAATCGATAAAATGGCTCGATAAAATTTTATCGTGTTGCGCATCTTAGCCCCCCAGGTGACGCACGACGCTGTGGCCATATTTCGCACTGTTGTGGACCCTGGAATTTCTATTTTATTTAAAACATCTAATGCGGATGGTCACACCGGCTATTGGCGTGGCGACGTCACCACGCTATGTGCGATTGTAACATACAGAATCGCACGTAGTGTAGTGTAACATATAATTAATTTGTCTCTATTTGATTTTTTATTATATTTCCTTTTTTTCCTTTCCTTTTATATACCTACTATTCTTTTATGCTCATTATATAACTTGTAAACTCATACCAAATAAGTCTAAGCTTGTTAAATTTTAATAGGGTACTTGTATGAATTTTTTAATTCAGTTTATTTTAAAGATATATGGCCTACTTCAACAAAGCAAGAAAAAGAAAAAATATATATGCATAAATTAATTAAATAGAGCGTTTCAAAGTTCCTACTTTAAACTTTACCGCTGAAACGCGGCATGACGTCACTAGTTCAAAATTACGCCTTAATAATCTGTGATAGAAATGTCACTGTCGTATTGACAGAGTCATGTCACACTGACAGACAGATAACTTCAATATCCAAAGCGAAATTAAGGTTGAACTGTGTCGAGTTACTTCCAAAAGTTCCAGTAAAGAATCGAAATACATCTTACCAATGCATTTTAAAGTAAAAAACTTCAGAAAATAAAAAAATATGCGTTGACTGTATGCACTTAGTTTCTTTTGCCTTCTCTGAAAGAGGTAAGTGTTTCCTAAAAAAATAAAAGTGACGTAATGTGTTAAGCTTGGCTGTGATTGGTGTTTCGTTGCAACGTTCCGTTTCACAAAATTAAACATTGAATATTTTGGAAACTATTGAAATTTTTTTAGTAAATCTTTCACGATAACGCTTTTCTAAGGCTCTATTTTTTAAATATTGACACAATTTCTTATAATAAATTTCATGCAAGTACCCTATTGTAATGGATCTTGCTATCTGAAAATAAACAATATTATTATTATATTATTATCTACAAAATAATTTAGATGGGCCACGTCTGTCTGGCACAACCTGCAACGGCTCAGTATTTATTTTATTTTATTACAAAAACTAAGAGAAGAAACCACATCACCATGCCCTGCCGTCTGCCGTACCATTATCGCCTAATGTAGGGTCATCCAGTAGCATTATGCCCGAGACATGCGACGCTGGTTTTTCAAGCCGAACAGTAAGCTAGTTAGTAAGCTTGCAGTCTAGTAAGTCTGGCTTCATGGATATAGAACTAGCTTAACCGCTGAGCTAGTAAGCTAGTGAGAAATCTAGCGTTTCAAGCTAGGATAGTTTAATAGGGTGGAGTTGTATTTTTTGAGGTAGTATAGTATCCCCACCACATGATTTTACTATTCCCGTTTGTGTGACTGAAAAAAATAGTACCTATTCAACTGACTAACACGTACCTACCTATATGCAAAAACCACATGTTTTATTTTTTAAACGCAACCACGTGTTTTCAGACCCAAACTCTTGCCCATATACATTTTTTTCTAACACATCTAGTATAGTGTGAATTGCTATAGTTTTCCAAAAAATTTTTTTTATTCGTAACTATTAGGTTGTTTTTTTTTTATGTCCGGGGACAAACGGGCAAGTGGTACACCTGATGGTAAGTGATTACCGCCGCCCATGGGACATCTGCATCACCGGAAGGCTGGCAGGCAGGTGCGTTGCCGACCTGGAATGGAGATGGGATGGGATATTAGGCTGTTTTATTAGAAATTATTTGCCCTGGCTGCAATCATCTTCTCGATATTATTATGCAGCAGAGAGAACCCATCTTTCGGTGCCTTCGCGAACATCCCCGAGGCCCTACAGCGCCATGGCAGTCCCGACAGCATCCTGGGCCCTTATTAACTATGATCAACAACATTCCTTGCCCATAACGCGCGTTCCAAAAACGCATTCCCAAACGCACTAGATGCCAAGATATTAGAAATTATTATTTTTTATGCCATAAGAAACGTTGTAAATGTAGTTTTTTGCAGTAAATTTTCTTTGATTACAAGGGAAAGGCAGTTTTTGCGGCGTCTTATCTTAGCGCGGCGTGTTACGGTCATAATGAATAAGGGCCCTGAAGGAGTCGTTATATTGAACGCGCAAGACGTTGTAGGCTCGTCAGTCGTCGCCCATTATGTCACCCACAGACCGCCCTAGATACCATTACTTTAAAGTTTTCACATAATATAGCATACTTACATAATAAGCTCACGTCTCAATTACTTGTACAAACCCGTGCATTGCTTGTTCTTCACAACTTCTAAACAAAAAATGGGCCATTACCACAACTCTATACGCCGTTAAGAGCGTTAAAAACAAAACTTCCCAAAAAAACGGGAGAGGAGAGGAAAGAAATAAATGGCGAAACACAATAAGTCACTTAACTTTATTTTACTTGAACGCACGGGTTACAGCTTTGGCAAACACTTCGTGAGTGAAAACGTGAAGCGGTACGGTTAACGTTAACGACGACGTCACCGAGTGTATTTTGTTGCTATATCAAGACGCGTTTGGTGTTTACGATGTGTTTGTATAATATTGTATTATCATCATCTTGGCTATTCTGTCGACGACCTTCTAAACCTAAAGTTCTTAGTGTTCTGGAATCAAATTGTATTTTTAACGCTTTTATGCTTATCGAAGAGACAAACCGCCCATATTAGTCATCTTTACTAATATTATAAAGAGGTTATAGTTTATAAATTGAAAGTTTGTGAGTTTGTGACGTTGTAGGGTTGTAGTCTTTGGATCTACTAAACCGATTTTGAAAACTCTTTCACTTATAGGAAGCTACGTTAGTCCTGAATGATACAGGGTACGGAAACTCCGAAATTACCGCGAGTGAAACCGCAAAGGACAGTTAGTCTAATATATCGCCTGTCACCGTATTTGCTATCGAACTCCTCCGAAAAATGAAACTTTACAATAATATAGCTTATATTATTCCCGCGGGAACTCTGAAATTAACGCGAGTGAAACCGCGGGGCACAACTTGTATTTCTATATTTGGTAGGTCTGAGAATAGGATTTAGGCTATTTTTTAAACGACTTCCCAAAAAGTAGGAAGTTCTCATTTCGTCTGAATGTTGTTTTTTTTTTTTTTTTGTTGTTGTATGTTTGTTACACGATTACTCGAAGATGGTTGAACCGATTTGGAAAATTCTTTTTTTGTTTGAAATGGTATACTCCAACTTAGGTCCCATTACCAAGTCGGGATCTGATGATGGGATCTTGGAGAAATCGAGGGAACTCTTCAAAAATTATAGGCACACCTATAGCGATTTGGGTATTGACAGCCAACCCACTGAAAAGCGAGAAATAAACAAAATTTTAGCAAAAAAATTAAACCCGTCTTCCAAAAACACAAAACTAAAAAGCTAAAAATAACAAAATACCGATTTAATCCAAAAGACAAAAATACACGTAATATTATTATTGGTTTGTGCTACTTCTGATCGGTTTGAATTCGGTGATGATTGATTGAAGATGATAATAAGCTACCCAGATTTTTTTTTTGACAAAATTTTACTTTGGAGTTCCTGCGGGAATTTCTAAACTCGCGCGGGTGAAGAAATTTTTAATGATAATTAAGTAGGTATAATATTCAAAGATACATAAACCTACTCGATCCCATTTTAAGATAATTAATCATAAGCTTGTATCTTGGAAACCATGCACTACAAAATGCGCCCCCACCGGGAATCAAATCCGGGGCTTAATGATTCGTGGAGCGTAACGGTGACCGCTTTTGACAGTCAGGTCGTAAACATATTTAATTTTAAAGTGTTTTAAATAGTAAAACTTTTGTATCAACTCTATATAACAACAAAATAGAAAACTGAAATCCTTTAATGGTTTCAGGTTAAATCCTCAAAACTTCAGTTTTGCTATTATCAAAGCTTAACCGACACATTCAGAGAGTCGTTAACACCTGAACCTTATATACGCAATTACGTTTAGCCTGATTTCGTTCTTAAATAGCTCGGGTAATGCCTACAATAATAATGGCCAGATTATACGGACCTCTGCCGTTACTTACTTTTGCGTTCACGTTATACCTTCAACTGTAGAATAGGGGAGGTGTGGTATTTCATTTTATATCGGTCAGCTTACGACTAAAGGCTATTGTTTTAATGTACCACTATATGGTTTGTATGAGATTAAAACGCGTTTTGCTCAATTTAAACTTCAGCGCAAAATACGTACGTTCTAATGATTATTTCACTCATTAGTAAGTCATATTTAGTTAGTAGAGGAAAGAAAGTAGTTGTCTAACGGCCGCACTGAGAGTCGTTTTAATGATTACTTAATTTTAAGTAAAGCTTTTTATTTCGTTCATACACCTAGGTACTATATTTTTTTGTTATCCATCGTGTATTATTTTAGTTTTCTTGGTTTCTCGAAAATATCTTAACAAATTTTGTGGTACCTATCTTTACATATAGATCTGTTAATCCTTCTCAGCCAGAATGAGTTAACCCTCATAGTTAGCTCGGGTTAACACCTACTCCTAGTGCACTTTGTCATGTTTTGAAGAAAGTGACTGACTGACTGATCGATCAACGCACGGCTGAAACCACTCAGTCTAGAACCATGAATTTTTGCACAAATATTCCTTGAGTGACGCAGGTGTGCACTAAGAAAGGATTTTTGAAAATTCAACCCCTAAGGGGGTGGGGTGCAAAATTTTAATGGAACAACGTGTTTTCTATTAAAAAAATGAAAAGGTTTTGCTCATTTATTTCTCATGAGATCCCCGAAATTATCGCAGGTGACAGAAAGAAAGAAAGATAGAAAGAAAAGGAGTTTATTGGTCCCCACATTAAAGGTACAAAATAAGAGACATTAAAAATAGATACTTTAACAAATATTGTGAAGGAAATAGAAGGGGTGTGATGTACATAAAGTTGTCAGTCAATTTTCTGACGTCAGTCAACTCCTTTGCAAGCAGAAATCCAGAAAAAAAGCCTTATTTTTCGCACCACATTTAAATTATCGCACCCGTACAACCTTCGAGCATGTGCGCGGATCTTGAATTAAAAAAATGCTGTAGCCTCAAAATAAAGTTAATATTTTGCACGCAGCAGTTGTTTGATTAAATCGGGGAGAAGAGATGACTGGTGTAGCGGGTACACTGAGCCACATAAGCGCATTCTATATGCATAACCTCCAAAATCCATTTTCTTCTGTGACCTAAGACGCTGTTGCTTCACTGCGCCACTGCATCTATCTTTTTATGCATTAAATAACTGATGACCGTTATTTTACCCACTTGAATTTTATGATTCCCTCGGGAATTATGTGCAAGGATAAACAGTAGATTGTACCTACGTCAAGGGCATAAAACGTGTTATGTATTTTATCCAATACTATCCGTCCGAATCAAAGGCGATGGTAGTGGACACTCTTAAAGTCAAAGTCATATCATTTATTCAAATTTGGCCCATAATATGGCTCTTTTTGACGTCGATATAATTACAGTTATTATGACAGCACCCATAAAATATCCACCCTTCACAGCTTCCTAGTGCTATGGCTGAAGAGAAGAAGCTGCGCAACAAACTCTTCAGTAGCACTTGCCCTTCGATTTCGATTGCAAGAGAAACCGCAAGGAACTGGCACTCCGCTCATCCGAGGGAAATATGCGAAGTATAACATTATGCATATGAGGAATACGTTATACACACATCACGGGGCATGTGGATATTTCAAAACGTCGACAAATTGTGTGTCGGTTGAGGTAGGTAGGTAGGTAGGCGTCCACAAGATCGCTGTCAGGGTTCCGCTGGCAGATTCATCGTGGATATAAATAAAACGACACTATCTAGTAGGCATGGGTTTGGATTCCAACTAATTATGAATGAATGAATGAAAAACACTTAATTGAGCATCACAATCTGTAGAAATAAATAACAAAAAAATAATAAAAGAGAAAGTTTTTAGTGGCTCCAAAGAGCGGATAAAGCGATCTCTTCTACGCTACCAGGTATTTCTAACTAATATTTATTGTAGGTATGTAAGTATTTTTGATTTGAATGATATTTGGCGTAAAGATAATAATTTACTACCTAAGTTAACATAGGATTCTTTCAACCCGGGATTCTAGCGAGAACTCCGAAATTAACACAAGTGGATCCGCGTGCAACAACTAATATAACTTGTGAAGTGAATTATTATTATTAAAGAAAAATATACTACTAGTATTATAAACGCGAAAGTTTGTAAGTAGGTATGGATGGATGGATGGATGTTTGTTACTCTTTCACGTATAAACTACTGGATGGATTTAAATGAAACTTTACAATAATATAGCTTTTACATCAGCTTAACACATAGGGTACTTTTTATACCGGAATTCCCGCGGGAACTCTGAAATTAACGCGGGTGAAACCGCGGGGCACAACTAGTACCTAATAGATAATAGTGAATACTAATTTTAACAGGCCAGTGGTAAATAACACCGAAAACAAAGTGTTGTTCTCAAATATCTATTTCATCTGAAATTTATGAGTAATATTGTCAAAGAGGAAAAGTTTGCTTGTTTGTACCTATATGTTTGGTATTGTTTGAAACGAACGAACAGATTCGAAAACTATAACTATATTCCGAAGTAAAGTAGGATACTTTTATCACGATACAAAGAGCTCCCGGGGCAATTCCGAAATTGATTCGGGTGTAAACAAGGGGGGAACAGTCATACCTACCTAACCTATACTCCACTCGTGGATATTCATTTGTTTTAGGAGTAGGTACTATTCGCAAACAAAATCCATTACCTCCCTCTTGCGGCAACAGAGAGGATTTCGCGGTAATAATTATTATCACAAACAAACAAAAACATAAAATGCATGTCGATATGTTGTTTACTCATTAGAAATGTGAATGACTGGTTTTATCTCCTATTTATGATCATGTTCCACTAAAACACGGCCATGTGTTGGATTTGATAGATAAAAATAGATTTATCTCCACACTTGTGCCTGGCACGGGGTATTCGTCAAACGAGAACTTTCATAAAGATAAATAAGTAATTTAATTATTGGAACTCATTTATCTATATATAGTACGAATCATGGTGTAAACTTTAACACAATGAATTAGCAACAAGTTAAAATGACCATCATCAGTTCACACTAATAGCCAAATGTCAATAATGCCTATGTTGCCTGAAAACAAACAATAAACAAATAAAAATATAATAAATAGAATAATAATAATAGGCAATTTAAAATTGAAATTTCGACCTCACACATTTGCTGAAACGTCGAAATTATTCTTTAACAATATGTTGTATTTATGGTGCTACTAGGTACTACACTATAGGTACCAGGCGACTGATATCATACTTATATTTGCACCATTGGGTCTATCTAGGGATTAGCGAACCTGACTGATATACCAGGTGTCCCAGTTTTGATTCCAGGGTCAGGTTCGCCAATTGCAGAACGAACCGTGCTTCCACAAAAAATGTGTACTGCCCACTTACTATCAACAATGAACATGACTTTCACTCTATTTTGTTTAAAATATTTCCAGACCGGGCGCGGTCTTTGTCAAAGGGTTGACTCCCGTTTGGAACAAAATGAAAACACGTCAGGAATGCACGCTTTATTCTGACCCGACCGTACTTCCGACGTTCCCCCGACGAAAATGTGCAACGGTCTCCTTTTGGAAATATAAGGTCGCAAAGTTCTGTGAGAATTTCGTGTAATTGTTAGTTGACACAACGAAACGCCTCTTACACACACTGAGTGTTTCTAAATGTGAGACTCGACCTCTCTGCTTACAAATATAAGACCGCAAAATATATAGAACGGACATTAACACAGTTTAGTTTTAAAACAGAAGAATACCAGTGTAGTCGGCTGATTTCCCGTCTCGCGCACGAACCTTCGGCAACATATCTGTAACGTATCTGTTGTATTAAAATATGTAGAATAGAAGAGAATAGAATAGAAAAAAGTTTATTTGATACCATAAAGATAAAATAAGTACAACCGTGAGTCTTAAACTAGAATATTTGGTACCAAAATGGCTACCACTCAGCATTATGTCGTGGCACTAAGTTCCACGACGCTGATTTTCAGTGGCGACCGTATGTAGAACTTATTTACTTATGTTGCTTCAGAAATTGAGTGAGGGTGTGGTAAATTATAGAAAACTAGCTGTACCCCGCAGTTTCACCCTTTCGTGTTACATATAGTTGTTACTCAAGGATGCTTTATTAAGCATTGTAATGGTGAAAGAATTTTTGAAATCGGTCCAGTAGGTAATGAGTGTTGTGAGTTAAAATCGTAACGAACAAACAAAAATTCAAATCTTTCCCCTTTATAATATTAGTTCAGATATCTGGGATGCCAGCAAAGAAAGTTTTAGAAAGTTATGTACTTTTGCTCACAACTGTAGCGTGCCTGCTCTGCTTGCACTGCCTCTCTAGTTTTTTTTTCATTGTGGGTCCCACAATTGCTACCGGAGCAGTTCAATTAAAAGATTATTTTGAATTTCAAAGTTTGATTGATCAAAACCAGAATCAAACCTATATGTATGATAGTTAGATTATTTAAATGGTGTAAATGGTGTAAAAATATCATGTGTCCTTATCTACACTCTTGAGGTATCTGGTATATGCAAAATTTCATGACGATCTGTTGCGCAATTATGGCGTGAAAGCGTAACAAAGTACTTTTTCGTTATATTTCAACCAATTTACACAAAACCTTGACTAATTATACCTAAACCTTCCTCATGAACCACTCTATCTATTGTTGAAGAAAATCTATTCAGTAGGTTAGACGCTGCGGAGGACTTAGGATTTTATTTTATAACCAGCTAGTTCCCACCATTTCACCCACGATAATTTTGGAGTTACCGCGGGAATTCCAGGATAAAACTTGCTCTTGAATCCCTCTATCTATTGATGAAAACCGCATGAAAATCCGTTCAATATTCTTTGAGTTTATCGCAAACAGACAGACCGAAAGACAGACGTGGCCTCTGCCCTCTCTCTCCTCTGACTATTTTATATGTAATAGCTGTCCCCCGCGACTTCATCCGCGGTAATTTCGGAGTTCCCGCGGGAATTCCGGGAAAAAAGTACTCTATGTCCTTTTTTGTACCCCTGAGTTTACGGTGATAAGCTGTTCCCCGCATTAATTCCGGAGTTCCCGCGGGAATTCCGAGATAAAAACTATCCTATTTTTTAAGTTGAGCCAAATTACAACAAAATGGCCAAAATTCATCATGATCGATTTAGTAGTTTAGAAGTCCATCACGGACAAACGACGTGACACGTATTAATATGTATATATATATATATTAAAGAAGAAGATAAGTACCTATGTATGGATTGTGGTGATTATTTTAGAGTAGGTAGGTACTTTTACATCATTACATTATAATTATATATAGTTTGTTATTTACTTTGTCCAGACTGTAAAGCTTTTAATTTTCACGAGTGCTTCTAGAAAGGGTCCTCGTCCGATAGTTAGGGCGGGTTTCGTAAGCAAACATTTGTATTTGTGTTCTGTTTATGACTGGCTTCGAACAATACTCGCTGCGTGTTTGAGTGTGAAATGTTTTGAGGGTGTCTGCGTGTTAGCGTTGGAAACAATCCTTCCTTGCTATTATATGTATATCGTGTTAATGAATTAACTGAAAACTAAAAAGTAGTTCAATATAGGTTATATTTTTTCAATTTTAATAGCCCATGTCTAAATTATTTATATTACAATATTTAGCGCGTACGCCGCCCGCAGCAAAAAAATTCGAACCGGTAGGTGCGGGCGTAGCGCTTGGAATTTCGTCGACTATAGATCAACTCCAAATTAATGTTGAAAACCTTTTAAAGTATTATTTTTTTCGACATAAAATATATTTTGATCATATTGTTTATTTTTTTAAATGGGGTGTTTCAGGTTTTCAGTTAATTCTTAGTGCAGTGATTTTAAGTGTTGAGTGCAAAAAGAAGAGAAAAAATAATAATATTTTTTACCAACTTTACAGGAGACGAAAAGAACTGTTAATTTAAAAAATCGGTGGAATTTTTCTGTTGTTACTAAAAAATACCGGTTTAGCGGTTAAGAAATAATTTACACCGATTTTTTTAAAATATTAGTTATTTTAGTCTCCTGTAAAGTTGGTAAAAATGACTTATGCGGTGTTTTTAGCTAAGGGACGAAATGCGAAAGTGTGTTTGTTTGTTTGTTACGCTTTCACGCCTTAACGGCTCAACCGATCATTATGAAATTTGACATACACATTTTCGGGGGTACAGAAAAGGACATAACGTACTTAATATTCCGGGATTCCCGCGGGATGTCCAAAATTAACGCGGGTGAAATTTCATTAAATTTTGCAATATAACACGAGGTCAGAGCTATAATAAGGATATAGGGTACTTTTATCCCGGGAGCCGGCGGGATCTCGAAATTAACGCGGGTGAAACCGCGGGGAACAGTTAGTAAAGTAATATGTTAGTCTATCTATACTCACTTGTTTATACTAAGATACTATGGAAACATACATTTACTTATAAAGGTATACTGGCTGTTCCCCGCGGTTTCACTCGCGTTCATTTTAAAGTCCGAGATAAAAAGTACACTATGTCCTTTTCTGCACCCCTTAAAAAATATGATAAACGTATACAAAATTACATGGTGATCGGTTGACTAATTAAAACGTGAAAGCGGAACAAAAAAACTCACATTTGCATTAATAGGTACCTACCTACTATTATTAGTGGAGATTTACATAATTATAACAGTCAGTACTATCTGAATTGACTGGCAGTGAATGACACTGTGACATTAAGTCCGCCTTTTGAACCGTGATGAGCATAAAGTTTAAATAAATAAATCAAAAGAAATATAAAAATATACACACCGGCAGAATTAGCGGAAGATAAAAAGGCAGAGTATAGAAATAATAATTATTTTAGGTTAGGTTACGTAATTATTACGTATATATATTAAAACAAATAACAATTAGACGTGAAGTAATAAATTAATATACATCTAAGTTTGTATTTAAATTATTAAATTTTATTTAAAATAATAATAAAAAAAACACTTTTTCTCTAATTTGTGGGCACACAAATAATGTTGCAAATTAAAGATTACTGTGATTTTAACACTAAATAAATGAACGATTAATAACGTGTGTTTCCCCTTCGTGATTCAACTTTTATTTGCAACATTGTCTGTGTTCTCACAAACTGGAGTTTTTTTTTTTTTTTTTTGTTTACTTTTAATAAAATTTAACTAAAAACTTCTTAAAGTCGATGTTAAAAGATGTATATTAGTTTATTATTTCATGCCTGATAATAATTTGTTTTAATATATGTATATACGTAATTATTTCTATACTCTGCCTTTTTATGTTCCGCTAATTCTGCCGGTGTGTATAGTTGGGTTGGGTATGATATTCGAACACCACGCTAGTGGAGCCGCGAACAACACCTAGTTAGTAGAATTATACGTGCTTAATATTACATTCTCTATTACGTGAAAGGTATAATATGTATTACAATGGCGCTTAGGTATACCTAACGAAATAACTGGTTAGAATTATAATAATAATAATAATAATAATAATAATAATATCATTTATTCATCTCCACAAATTAAGTACATGAAGAGTGTTTTAATTAAGAAAAGTAGGAGATCTGGAGCCTAATCTAGGATAACCTGTATTATAGGTCTCCAGGACCCGAACTTAAAAACTATTATTAGTAGGTACAAAATATAAAATAAAAATAAATAAATATATATAAAAATAATAATAATTGAAAGCCGCCGACACTGCATCCTTACAATTTATATTAATGAGAATCCCAGGCAAAGCTTCACACACCCCGTTGTCATACAACTAACTGATTTAAAATCAAAATCTTCATTAGGATAATTTGAAAACAAAAAAATCATGACTTTTGTTATAAGGACCACCTAATTATTAAATTAGAAAATACGTACACAATACAGCAGTGATATTTTTTATAAATACATATAAGTACATCAGGATTAAGTACATAAGATATATATTTTAAATATGCGAATGTGAGTTTCTTTATTATGCTTTTAAGCCTTATAAATACATAAACGATCATCGTGAAGTTTTTCATACACGTCGTTAGACGTAGGTATCTACAAGAAAGGACATAGGTAATTCGTTATCCGACAACTCCCGCGGTAAATTTGAAATTAATGCGGGTAATCACGTGTGAAACAACCAGTATAAGTTAAAGACAATATAGACAAGAATGATAAATAAAAATAAATAAATAAAATATAAAACTTATAATACATTTAAACAACAACAATAGAATAGTATAGAAAAAAGTTTTCAAACAGCAAAACGAAAAATAATTATAAATAGATAGATAAAGTGAAAAAACCACCAATAGGTTGATCCAGACCAGATAACCTATTTACCAACTTTGTCGGCTCCTAACTACTTCTCAACAAACTTAATAAAGAAATAGGTAATTTAGTGTCGTCGCTCAACTAGCCTAGTAAGGAGCTTGATCCTTATTTTATGCCAATCCTTATTATGTTGGATTCCTTCAGAGAAGATTTTTCTTGCCACGATGATTAGGTTTATCTTATTTATCTATCCAAACAAATCTATACTAATATTATAAAGAGCAAAAGTATGTGAATTGGGTATTCTCTAGGGTATTATAATCAAAATTCTAATTAGTCCGTCAGTTAGAAAATAAAAAAATAATAGACACGTATTTTTTTCTTTTTAACCGACTTCCAAAAAGGAGGAGGTTCTATGTTCGATTGTATGTATGTTTTTTTTTTTTTTTTATGTATGTTCACCGATTACTCGAAGACGGTTGGACCGATTTCGAAAATTCTTTTTTTGTTTGAAAGGGTATACTCCCAATTAGGTCCCATTGCAACCAAGTCGGGATCTGATGATGGGATCTTGGAGAAATCGAGGGAACTCTTCAAAAATTATAGGCACACCTATAGTGATTTGGGTATTTTTTATAGTAAATTGTTTATTTGCTTTTGGACAGCAAAATTTGAAGAAGTGGAACTGATGATGAAGACCACAGATGGTCATCGGAACCACTAAATAATAGGTATTTCACTGATTCCGATTCGTTAACTTTAATGTGGTTTCTAAACAATTTATGTTCGTCCCAATGTATATGGTGAAGTGGAACTGATGGTGGTGTACCAGCAGAACTCCTCAAAAATTAACGTCCCTGCATCGGGAAAAAAAAATTTTTGTATAAGGTTATGAGCAGTTGACATTAGGTTATTGTAACTTAGATAAATTACAAACCGACTCACTAAAAAGCAAGAAATAAACAAATTTTTAACAAAAAAATTAAAACCGACTTCCAAAAACACAAAACTAATAAAAAGCTAAAAATAAAAAGCTAAAAATAACAAAATATCGAATTAATCCAAATGACAAAAACACGCGTAATATTATTATTGGTTTGTGCTACCACTGATCGGTTTGAATTCGGTGACAAGCCCGCTGGTGTCTGCCCACTTGGGTTGTGCTCACAAAGAGCTGGTGGCGGGAGTCGACTTAGCTCATCTACCCTCCATATTTGGCTTGTCACCGACTTCATACCGATCAGTGGCAGCACAAACCAATAATAATATTACGCGTGTTTTTGTCATTTGGATTAATTCGATATTTTGTTATTTTTAGCTTTTTATTTTTAGCTTTTTATTAGTTTTGTGTTTTTGGAAGTCGGTTTTTGGTATTAATGAAAATAAACATAGATAAAGCGCATTAAAGTTTAGGGAAGGGGACTCGTGACGTCATTATTCAGTATAAGCCCCATACAAACTACACCGGGTTGTGACGTCACGCGAAATTTCAACTCAATGCATAGCCGTTATTATTTAATTACTTACGTACAAAAAGAAATAATACCTGTTCAATATTTTTTATTAATCTACAAGACGGACTAAAAAAAAATTAGTCAAGTAGCCAATTGTGAGTTTGTGACGTTGTAGGGGGTAACCTCTGAGAATCTACTGAATCAATTTTGATTTTTTTTAAGCTACAGTGATCCTAAGTGATAGGATACATTTTGTTTCGGAGTTCCCGAGTTATCCAGGTCTTCCGCATACAGTCAAGTATCTTCCGAAGGGTCTGCTTATGTTGCCAACAACTGCATTGTTTTTTCGCCATTTTGTTGTTTTTTATTTATAAAAAAATTCAATAAGAAAGTCTTCACTACACACCCAAATAAGAATGAGTTGGTTACAAATTACGATGTAGTTGAACGCTCAAAATCCGTTTATTACACTCGGTCGCTCGAGGATAAACTTCCGAGGCAAAGTTGAAAACGAGCGGCAATTCGTTTATCGCGGCTGCTACGAACCAAAACGCGGTATGTCAGAGAGTCGGCACCGAAAAATTCTACTTCCACAAATGCTTATTTTATCCGGGTCACCCATTGTTCCTTTGTCACGAAACTGGACAGTCGTCGAGCACAGTTAACTTTTCATCCTCGCGTCGAGATAGCACAGCACCAACCTTGCTCCAACTAACCGACATCTTTTATTTCAACTGCAAAGACGCTTTGTCAGGACGTGCCGCAAACAAAAGATAACTTCGCGTCTCCTAGGTATCCTTTATACTTCCTAGCCATCTCGTGTTTCCTTGTGCTCCTAAAACATTTAGAAATTGACCGCAGCATAAAGCTGAATTTTATTACTTGCAGTTTTGCTGACGGACGTTTAGACGACGGACGAGTGGATGTAGTTAACGAACCTTTATAAAGTAATAGATCTAAATAAACATTGGAAACGATACGATATATTTAAGTTTAGATAAACATTATTAAACTTTAAAACAACACAACAGTTAAACATGTTTTAAGTGTACCTAATTTTATTCTTAAAACTAAACTTTAATAGATTTGTATCAGTTGACTTAATCCTACTAATATTATAAATGAAAGTGTGGATGTTTGGATGTTTGTTACTAAATCACGCAAAAACGGCAAAACGGATTTGGATGAAATTTGGCATGCACGTTGTCAGGGGTACAGAGAAGGACATAGGGTACTTTTATCCCGGAATTCCCGCGGGAACTCCGAAATTACCGTGGGTGAAACCGCGGTGCACAGCAAGTTGATTATAATAATTTATTACTTACACTATAAAAATAATATTATGAGAAATATTTAAAGAATAATATAAAAAATGAGACAGAAATCCGTCTCGATCTAATTCAAATTTAATACCTACTATCTACTGTAATATGGAGAAACGAAAAAGCCGTCAAAAACTAAATGTAACATGAAAAGAGCTCTTATCGCTCCAGAAACTAGAGCCTTACTTTATATGTAGGTAAGTAAAGGACAATACTATACCACATTAAGCGATGAGTGATGTACGCATTATCTAGGATTCTATTTTTCTGCGAACGTTTAAATTGCGGATGACGTAAAGTGTAGTGATTTGTTTTCTTGTAAGTTGTGTGTCCTTTATTCCTTTTTTCTTCTTTTCTCTGTGCAAAAAGGAACATTGTCGTTTCGGTCATGAGTCTATGAGTAATGTATGTTAAGCGGATATGTGACGTATACAACGTCCCTTTTATGAAATCCGTGTAACACGAATAGAATTTTTAGTATACCTTACTTATTTTTGTTTCTTTAAGTGGGCTACTATAATATACCTACATCGTAATAAAAGTTTACTGCATTTAGATTACAGATATTATCCGCCGCACTCAGAGTCGACTTTAATGATTACTTAGTTAAGTATAGATTTTTGATTGCGGCAGTTTTGTTTTAAAAATCTTTACTTAACTAAGTAATCATTAAAGTCGACTCTGAGTGCGGCCGTATGTGAAGTAGGTATCCACTGTAAATTAAGATTTAAAAGGCTGTGTAAATATAAAAAAAATTGTTATATGTTCAATGTTCATACTAAAACCTAATTTCACAATTTTGCGTTAGGGTGGATCGTCCGAGATATTTCTCATAAGAATTTTAATATACTCGATTGGAGACCGTCATGGATAAATTAAATATTTGTATTAGAATTTGATGTATTTGAAATCAGTGTAAACACCTCTTAACATTAAACCGAATAAGTTTAAATAGATAGTTTAAAAAAACACAAAAAATAATTACCTAGGACCAGAATCCTTGTCAAGACCAATCAAAAAAGGCCCAACTCAATAGGGCTGCTTCGCGTCGTTTAAGGCCATCTTCCGGCTCCATCATCAAGTCAGCTCCGTGTTATAACTTATAATAATATTGAATTATCATCCGAACTACAAAAAAGAATCATCAAAATCGGTTCATCCAGTCTAAAGTTCTGAGGTAACAAACATAAAAAAAAATACAGTCGAATTGCGAACCTTCTCCTTTTTTTGTAGTCTGTTAAAAACCACTGGAAATTCTCATTTCAATACGGCTATTAGAAATTAAAACTTACAAAAATTTATTATATTGTAAGGTATAAATGGACGCAGATAAGCAATAACATGTTAACCCACAAAACAAAGTTATTGATTCAGAACGATTTATTGAGAGTTAAGGAACGTTTTTTTAATTATGTGTTTACCTTATTACATTGTTTAAATATGTAACTAAATATTGAACATAAAAATGTTGAAACAAAATGGCGCTAAAATTTTAAAACTTTAATTTACTCAAATTTCTCCAGTGTGGGTTAACACACTATTGCTTATCTATGTCCAAATAAAGCGTGGAGAAATGAGTTAACACTCGTAAAAGAAAAACTTCTTTGCGTTGTGATGGATTTTTTTATTTTGTTCGTAGTCCCACGCCGTGTTTACACTAAAAAGGTACTGACAGCTGTTATGTTTTCGTCACGTTATCGTCATCCAATGCCTTCTTCAACCCTAACTCGTACTAAACAACTTTTACTTCAAAAAATTTTAAAGAAAAAGTGACTTTACCAAATTATCACTCTGCGATATTCAATTAAAAAGCAAGTAGTCTCTCATAAAATCTAATATTAATAGGGATATCCTCTGGGGTCATAATCGCTAATTGTTATGTCCAAGTAATTTAAAGCTTGCGTTCAAATAAAATTATATTTAAATAGCATGCTAATTAGGTTACAACCCACGGAATGCGGACCGTGCCTACAAATCACTGATGATACGGGGTATGGCAGCCTCCAATAAAATTTACATAAGTGTCTATGTATTTTAGGGGGTCGGTTGTACCGGCTATTTTATGGCGGCGATGCCTTTTTTATGTAGCAATGTACAGTTTACATCCTTCGATCAAGTTACTGATGTATATTGTACATCTTCGCTTTGCTTCTTTACATGGTCTATAGACTATATCTATACTAATATTATAAAGAAAGATTTTATTTTTTGTTTGTTTGTTTGTTACGATTTAACACAAAAACTACTGGACCGATTTCAAAAATTCTTCCACCATTAGAAAGCTACATTATCCCTGATTAATATAGGTTATATTGTAATCCGGAATTCCTGCGAGAACTCCGCAATTATCGCGAGTGAAACCGCGCAAGAACAGCTAGTAGGTACAATATATAAAAGAAGAAACTGACTGACTGACTGATCGATCAACGCAAAGCTGGAACCACTGGGTGTAGAGCCCTTAAATTTTGCACAAATATTCCTTAAATGACGTACGTGTGCACTAAGAAGGATTTTTGAAAATTTAACGCCTAAATTGAAAAGGGGTTGAAAATTTTGTATAGAAAATTCCGCGGGAACTCCGAAATTATCGCGGGTAGAACCGAGCGGGACCACTAGTATACATAAAACAAAGTCGCTTTGCATCTAGGGTTGCCAAGTGTCTGGCTTTAGCCGGACATTTGCGGCTCTTTACGGACGCTTGTCTGACTAGCGCGCGAGTCGAAAGTCGAGCGCAAGTAAAACCGTGACTGCCCCGAGCGCCGCTTTTCGCAGTAATAATTTAAATAGCTAATGTTTTTTTTTTTATGAAATATTTCTGGCTTTTAGAACATATACATATATACACTTATACATAAAACATTACGTACATAAAAGCTATGATTAAGATAAGATAAGAAAGATTTATTAAAGCAAGAGGAGAAACACAACACAAATGAACACATACCTACAGGACAACACAAATGAAAACAATTAAAGAATAACAAAATAAATAATAACAAAATAAAGAAAAAACAAAATAAAGAAAAACGAAATAAAAGTATTAAAAGAAGTATGTCCGACATTTTTTGGGTAAAATGTCCGGCCAAATTATGCACCGAGTCCTGCTTTTGTGTTATAGGACCTGGCAACCCTATTCCGCCGTCTAACCGCCGTACGCTTGGATCTTTTAAACGCAACGCAATGAAAATGTGGAAAATATAGATTTGAAGTGAATCAATATTATTATTAATAATGACGCTTCGATTCGACGTCCCCAAATTGCCAACGTACCTACTTATAATATGTCCCCCAGCCTACTTACCGTAACTAAACATTTTAGGGAACCGCCAAAAATAACACCCGATAAAAAACCGAATGGAAAGAGATTGAGTAATTGAATTCCAAATCCCACAGTAGAATAAGCGGAAAATCTATATGTAAATTGGTGTAATACGCAGACGGAACAGTGGATAGTAGATAGGTACGCTAAGATTTTACACTCCGACGATGGCTGCCAATCCCTCTAATAATATTATGGTAATACGTCCAATTTCAATAAAAGCGTTCTTCTACTACGAGAGATATTTTCTTTTCCAATGGATACGTACATATAAATCTGGCAGACGTGTGTCGACACGACGACACGGGTCCAGAAAATTGTGATCGCTATTATTCTACTATCATAACACGTATCTCCATTTCTCTGCGACGGCACGGTTGGTCTAGCGCAGCGGTGGGCAAACTTACTTCATGAAGGGCCAGAAAGTTTATGGAATTTCGAAGGAGGCCCATAATAATTAACGAAAAAATGCACCGCGACTACGCGACTTAACTAGTCTAGCTGGCTCTTTTACCTATGCATGACCGTTCAAATTTAATTACTATACTTTTCGAAGGACCGCACTCCAGCCCGCGGCGGGCTTTTATTCTGAAATAAAAGTAGCCAAAGTTACTCCTTATAACTTCAGCGATCTGCCAGTGAAAGTCCCGTTGCAATTAGTCCAGCCTCTTTCAGAGATTAGCCGAAACAGACAGAAAAAAATGTAAAAAAATGTTTTTTTTTGTAAGTACTACGGGTACCGTATTTACTTTTATATGCATCTAGTGAAAAGCTGTTAATTTGGAATTACAAACAGACACTTCAATTTTATTTAATAAATATGAGGTATAGAATTCTTAATTTTTATTCTCCGTCCAGAACTATAGGATAGGGTGTTCATTTGCATTCTCAGCTAATTTACACCAGAAACAGCCCATGCAGCAACGTTACATGTTATTTTAACATCAAAAAAGCTTAAGTAATCAAAATGTCGTAATATTCCTTTTATAAATCACTTTTATCTTTTTTTTATTTCTTTACGAAGAAATTTTATATTTTGAGTTAAAAGATAAAAAAAAAACTTGATGACCGGATTTTAGGCGTGATGAAGATTTGCCCGTTACGTTTCCGCTGCGAGTGTTCGCGTTAGTAGATATTATTTCACGCACCAACTCGCGCAATCTGTACGCACATTGTGCTCGGGACAATTTTCACTTATTTTCACTTATTTCGTGTGTTGTTTCCCAAACGCTTTGTATTGAGTAGATATCATCGTATTTATTTACAAAGGGAATATAATATTGTGTTCACTAAAGGTAAAAATGAGTGCGTGTTTTACGAACGGTAAAAGTAAAACTTGTTAGATATTGTGACAATTTTCTGTCGAACGTAAATCATCACAGTATCTAAGCCCCCTTAGCCATGTTGACAATCTAAAACCGATAACGCATAGATAACGAGGGGACGAATCGTCATGTCACTTGGTCAGGCCGCAGGCGTAAGTGTCCCATCAAAAGTCCAGTTTAGTGTGACCATGTTAAACAGTTATAGATAGACTTGGCTAAGGAGGCTGGCCTAACAAACTTAAACCATTTTTTGTAACTGTCCAGGGTAGGCATCCAGGTATTCTGATTTATTTATTTATTGGCACACTAACAGCACAGCACATTTAGTATTAGGTCACATAAGTTACATTATTTAAGTATTAGACATACCTACATGCATGCCAATTAGCGGTATGCACATCATTGCAAGTTACAATCTACAAGAACAAAAGTTTTATAATGTACAGTCGTCATGAGAAATATGCAGCCACTTTTGACAGCTGTTGATGGATCTTATTGCAAAAAAGTGTCCACACATCTCCGACACTGACTGCACGTAGCGCGTAGGTACGTTAAATAATTATGGAATCAAGAATATATCTCATACAGATATAACATTATAATGTCCGTGATAAGTACGAGAATTTTCCTCGCCGACTGTACCGACCCCGACTGGCCTGTCAAATATTCATAGCGACTCTCGTCTCGGATTTCACTCAATGTCTCTCCACTACATTGGCACTTTGGCTCTTCAATTGTCTTTCTTATCTTTGGTCTGTATAAATCACAAGTGTCATTTCCATGTAAAAGAATTCTCGACCCCTTGTCATGTCACACATCGACCCTTCATGCCTGAGGAATAGCTATAGCTCGGCGTCAATTGAAAACTGAGACCTTTTAAGTTTGTTGCCTATTGAATTTTTCATTATGTGAAAAATATACGACACTTGTGTTCCACCTTTTGTTTTTACATATAAATTTAATCGTTATAGGAACAAAAAAAATTGTACGCTTTTATCACAATTTCTCGGTTTTATGCTTATCACTATCTGTACCAGTACTTTAATCTTTTGTTAATTAATGTTTTCAAAAAGTTGCCGTCATTTGTTTGTGTATCAAATTGCTTAAACGCTTAAAAGTAGCGCCAGTTTGAATCAAAACAATATTATCTTTTAACATCGATAAATACCCAAGATACTCAATCAGAGACTCAAAAACATCTCCAAAAGAGATCCACAAAATAAAAATCTGTGAAGAATTTGTGTCCTTTTTAGTTAGTAGAGTTTTTTTGATTTTAACAGCTTAGTTATTGAGCCAATTTGTGATTATTCTAATGAGGATAAAAAAATACATATTATAATCAATGGTGTATTACCTATTTTATAACTTGTGATGGTGGGTTTTGATGCCAATTTTTATGTCAATTCTTTAGAAAGTTTTTACTTTCAACAATTTTTGTTTTCAATGAGATAAAATATTGTGTAGTTTCCAAATTTTTTTTTTTTTTTTTTAACATTTAAACTCTAATTTATTTGATAATTTTCACCCACAGCGATGTTGTCGACTGCGTTTTTTTATGTATTACCTATACCAAATCCAACATAGATGCTTATTGAAATATACAAAACTTTGTTCAATTGGAATTTCAAAAATAAAATACAATTTTTCCGTTTGTATACGAAAGTAGGGAATATCCGATGTTACGTGAAAAAATAATGGTTTCCGCTTTACATATGTGCCATATTCACTAGTCGAATATACGGATTGTACTCTGTACGTATAATAGTAGATATTACAATGCTATATCGTCGAAATCTAAATCTACACCGGGAAGCAGATACGGATTTCTGGTGATTGAAACTGTTCCGATTATTTTGCGAAGCGCAGAACGCTATTAAAGATTCAGGGAACTTGATAGAGTTGGGATACTACCTAGACCAGCTATACTCAACCTTCGGCCCGTGGACCACTGGTGGTTTACAAATTTTTTTATGTGACTTGTCCTGTCAATTAACATAGACGGGCAAATCATTTTAAAATTTGTAGCACGACACTTCAATCTCAACGAAACAATATTTAAAAGAGAAATCGATACATACGATCGAATCGATACGAGAAGAAAAGTTATGCCTATGAATAAAATATGAATAATTAAAAAAAAACATACGTGTCGAATTAAGAACCTCCTCCTTTTTGGGAAGTCGGTTAAAAATTATAAGAATTTGTAAAATAGGGCAAATTCTAATTAATATTCTTATAATTTTATGTTTTCTGTGTTTCTGTGTCTGACCCCGTAAAAAACTACTATATATGTACTTTTCTGTAAATAAATAAATAAAAAAATGTATTATATTTGCAATTACAAAGGTGTAAAGGACTTTAAATAGATTATTTATTATTTTTGCGATTTCTCATAAAATTATGTATGCCCGTTATGTGTGCGTACCCCGAAACAAAAAGGTTGAGTATGACTGACTTAGACGATTGAACTCCACTCGCCAGTGATGTACGTACGTACTGTAGGTATAAATCTGTTGTATTCACCATAGCCAGTGTTTTTTTTTATATTAATCCTACTAATATTATAAATATGAAAGTGTGGATGTTTGGATGTTTGTTACTCAACCACGCAAAAACGGCTGAACGGATTTGGATGAAATTTGGAATGCACATTTTCAGGGGTACAGAGAAGGACATAGGGTACTTTTTATCCCGGAATTCCCGCGGGAACTCCAAAATTACCGCGGGTGAAACTGCGGGGCACAGCTAGTGTCAATATAAAAAAAACATATAGTCTCGTAAAATCATTCCTTCCTTCATAATGCGTGTGTATTTTATTCGTCAAATGGAAAGCAAAACATGATACAGTAGCTATAAGGGTGAGCACATCCGGGGATCGTGCCGGCACATAAAAAGCTCGCTCCATGCACCCCGAGCTTTCAATATTTGCATTCCATTTCTCGCTGGTTACTACATGCTTAGTAACTTTTTTGTTCCCGCGCATAACGAACGTTAGCGCCCCTTGACAAGTTTCTTTCGAATTCGTAATTTCAACGTATTGTACAGTACCTTCATAGTTTTTAGCATAGTCATAAATATATAGTAATTCTTATTGTTATTTATAGTTACGGTTGCCTGAATGAAATTGCTTTTTAGCAATAAGGCCGCCCTTTGTTGCATACTTTAGGTTTTTTCAATCAAGGACCGTGTTGGTCCCTGATTTCCGACTAGCCTCGTACAACAACACATTATACATATACATATAAAGAAATTTAAATCGCTCTTATTTATAATTTAATGGTCACGCTCTTTACCTATGCATAGTTTTAATGGCGTCCCTTGAGTGTGGTATGTGATAACCACCGCGTGGTCACCACATAAAACTCGTTAATACCCACCACATTATTTAAATTAACTCAGTGGGTATAATATTTAAAAATTTGAGGATTAATTACAATATAATAAACATTGTCAGTGTACAGAGAGGCTTCAGCTCAAATTAAAATTACAAAATCGAGATAAAGTTTCAAATTGTAATCAGATAGTATTCAACGACCCGTTTGGCGCATCAGTGGGGCTAAGATGCGCAACACGATAAAATTATATCGAGCCATTTTATCGATTCTCGTCGACAAAACCATACAATATGTCGACGAGAATCGATAAAATGGCTCGATAAAATTTTATCGTGTTGCGCATCTTAGCCCCCCAGGTCGTCATGCCTACCCGGCACTCGATAATCAGGGGCACCGGGTACGATTTCCGATTTTTGAAAATACAGAAATAAAAGAATAAAAAGACGGAAATAAAGTAAGAGTGGAAAGAATAAACAATAATAATTATCAGTTTATCTATATAATAAATAAAAAAGGTGACTAATTATACGTACCACCGAAGGCTTTCCTTAGCTTTTGCAGCATTAGTAAGTATATGGCTACATACGTACCTAATATGTATTCAAAGTTTAGTGTGTGGGTTCAACGACATCAAATGTTGCTAAGGTTGATTTAACGTGCAAAGTGAAACCGCCGGTAAACGTAATTACGACTTTTTAACGCAGTTAAACCAACTTTCGACCAAGTGTTAACCACAACATTAAAGTAATTAGAAAAGTTCACTCGCCAACGCTCTGCGCCGCGCTGCTCGATTCGCGGCACGTTTGATGCAATACGACCTTTCGAACCGACTGCGGTGGAAAAAAGACTTCATCCACGGACCTGTATCCAACTATAAGTACTTCAGTACTTCACTAAGTACTTCAGTGAAGTGGCTGCTGAGACAACTAAGGAAATAACTGCGCACTGTCTGAATCCTCATTCCTCTAATGCCCAGAATGACAGGCGTTTTGTTTTCCCGCGGGAACTCCGAAATTACCGCGGGTGAGACCGCGGGGGTCAGCTAGTCATAAATAAAATTCTGCTAAGGATTTTTCGAAATTGAACTCCCAAGTGGTTTAAAAATAGTAGTCTTTCAAACAAAGAAGTCCAATCGATCACTTTTATTATTTTTCACAATGGTTTTGATTTTTATATTTATTTACTCTACAGGCACACTTATCGTGTGTGTGTGTGTATCTAAACTAGGTTACCTTACTTTTTTTGTTAGATTCGTATACAGCTTCAAGCCATATTTTAGGTGAATTCTCCCAGAGACGTAGGTATACCGGTTGCATGTAGGTATTTCGGCACACGTGTACAAACCGGATACGGATGTTCGATACGAGTGGAGTAGGTAGAACCTCAGTCGACTTTTGCCGCCGGCACTGGTGCCTACATCCGGCGAAGGCTACAAAAATATGAAATTTTCATTTTATTTACATAATATTATCTTTTATTCATTGCGACTTGCAACACTAGGATTTGTGTTATAGTATATTGTACCTTTAGGTACCCGCACTGTGTTTCAAATTTGAAAAAAAAAAAACTTATAAGTTTAACAGCCGCACTCAGAGTCGACTTTAATGATTACTTAGTTAAGTATAGATTTTTAAAACAAAATTGCCGCAATCAGAGACGTTCAGTAAATTTATGTTAGTTGGTATTTAATGAGATGTAACTTAATTAGTTAAATGCCAATTAACATTAATTTATTAAACTTGTCTGATTGCGGCAGTTTTGTTTTAAAAATCTATACTTAACTAAGTAATCATTAAAGTCGACTCTGAGTGCGGCGGTAAGACATAATTTTTAATTCGGTGTTTTTTTGACATTCTTATTTCATTATCAAGACATTCATTATGTACGTTAAAAATGAAACGTTTGTAAATTTGTTCACATATAATTTTGAAACTACTGAATCCATTTTAAAAGTCTTTCAGTGAAAGGAAGCTACACTATTCCTGAGTGTTATAGGATACTTTTACGGATTCCCGAGGGAGTTCTAAAAGTCACACTGGTAGAAACCGCTAGTGAACGACTGGTAATATTATATTTGTTTCTACATGGTTTCCACTTTGTGCACCTGAGTGGACATATTGGAACCATTCAGATATTCAAAAAAATATTTCGCTAAACAGTACAGTACAGTCTATGTATTGCATGTAATATTTCTTATAAATAAATAGCTAACACACCTTCGATTTATTAATATACCTAATTATACAATTTTTTTGATTTAATTTGCTGTATTGCTACACCATCTTTACTGTAACAAATATCTCCATACTCCGCCCGGTAGCCTGGAAGAGATCGCTTTATAGTGATAAGGCCGCCATTTGGAGCCACTTAATACTTTCTGTTTCTAATTTTTTTTTTTTTGTTATTGTACTGTTTGTGGTGTTCAATAAAGTGTTTTTTCATTTCATTTCATTTACAGTAGATTTCTACCCCTGAGTGACGGAGGACACTTTTTATCCCGGATCAAAGAGATCCCTTGGGAGTTACGAAATTCACGCGGCTCTAACTACGGGGAACAACGGTTTGGCGCAGACATAGTACCATCTTTCTCAATAAAAATCAATGTTTGTATGTTTGTCCTCTATGCGTTTCTAAACCATTGGTCCGATTGTGATGAAACTTTGGCGGATTGTTCCGCCTGCGTCCGCAAAGGTTCCTAATCCTGATAAAAAGGGATCCTGCGGGAATTCCGAAACTCACGCGGGTAAATCTCCGAAACAGTTGGACCAATTTTGACGGGAGTTTCACTGCTAATTTGCTGATGTTATAAGGAGCAATTTTGGCTACTTTGGAGTTCCTGCGGGAATTCCGAAACTCACGCGGGTGAAATCGCGGGGCACAGCTGGTAATCCTACTAATATTATAGATGTGAAAGTGTGGATGTTTGGATGTTTAGATGTTTGGATGTTTGTTACTCAATCACGCAAAAACGGCTGAACGGATTTGGATGAAATTTGGCATGCACTTTGTCAGGGGTACAGAGAAGGACATAGGGTACTTTTTATCCCGGGATTCCCGCGGGAACTTCAAAATTACCGGGAACTTCAAAATTACCGCGGGTGAAACCGTGGGGCGCAGCTAGTATAATATAAAGACATAGTTTACCTACTTAGTAGTAGTAGTATTGGAATAGGTCAAAGGACTATTCATTCCACGTAAGTAATGTCGCGGGAGAAACAACTCTTACCCCCCTTGGCCACAGTATCGGCGGCGGCGGCGGCGGCGGCGGCGGCAGCGGCAAAAACAAATGGTACACACCATAAGAAGTAGGCCACAGCTCGCGCCGCTGATAGCTGTGGCCAACTTCTTATGTTGTCTACCATTTGTTTTTGCCACTGCCGCCGCCGAGACTGTGGCGCCGCCCTTAGTTATGGATGGACAATCAACCCTAGCATCAGGTAAAACCCGATAAAAGCCTGGGCGTTTACGGGCTTTTATCGGGCTTATACCCAACCACCGAGCTTAAATCGGGTCGATGGCCCATCTATAGGTACCTACCCGTATTTGTTTCTTTATTTATGAAAAAAATACGCTATTTATTCAGTAAGTACGCCTACATTATTAGCAAGCAATTTGTTGACGACTGTTCAGAAGTACCATTATATAACTTGAAAACTTTCCATCGGATCGTAATCAAATTATAAATAGAAACACATAATATTAAAAAAAAATCAAATAAATTCTTAATAGCTATTATAAACTAGCTGTGCCCGCGGTTTCGCCCACGTGAGTTTCGTATTTCCCGCGGGAACCATTTATTTCTAAAATAAAAGTATCCTAAGTTACTCCTTATAATATCAGCTATCTGTCAGTGAAAGTTCAGTTAAAAATTGGTCCAGCCATTTCAGAGATGAGCCGGAACAAACAGACAGACAGACAGGCAGGGAAATTAAAAAAAATGTTGTTTTTTTTCCTGTAAGTACCGTATATACTTTCTTATGCATTTAGTGAAAAGCTGTTAATTAGGAATTACAAACAGACACTTCAATTTTATTTATATGTGTAGATGCCAATGTATGTTTGTTTGTTTGGTACACTTTCAGTTTTTAACTATTCAACCCATCGTCATGAAGTTTTGCATACTTACACGTTGTCAGGGGTGTTACACAGGCTACTTTACCGGAATTCCTCCGGGAACCCTGATTCTGATTAACGCCAACGAAACTGCTAAGAACTGTTACCAAAGAATAGAAATCATAAAGAAGCGACACTCTGCAGTCTCCGCCTCCCAGAAATTTTGGACCTCCTCATACCCCGCGAAATTCTCTCGGAAATCCCTAGGAAAGATTGACACAACATGTAAAATCTACATATGACAATTATTCACTGACAATGGGCATGTGGACTAATTTTTATTTTTTAGTCCGTCTTGTAGATTATTAAAAAATATTGGACACGTATTTTTTATTTTTTTACGTAATCAAAAAATAACGGCGATATATTGAGTTGAAATTTCGCGTGACGTCACTATTCTGACAGTTTGTATAGCGGTTTTAGCAGTTAGTGACGTCACGACCCCCTCACCCTAAACTTTAAAGCGCTTAATCTCTGTATATTTTAATTTATTTGAAAAAGCAAAAAATACGTGTCTATTGTTTTCTTTATTTTCTCACTGACGGACTAATTAGAATTTTGATTTTCAAAAGTAGTCCACATCCCAATTAAGAC
This sequence comes from Zygaena filipendulae, assembly GCA_907165275.2. Taxonomy (NCBI): domain Eukaryota; kingdom Metazoa; phylum Arthropoda; class Insecta; order Lepidoptera; family Zygaenidae; genus Zygaena; species Zygaena filipendulae. Next base: position 13,207,344 of record OU015653.1, read on the forward strand.
TTACAGTCAGCTCGTTGTGAACCTTACGATACACACACGCACAACACGTGTGCGTACACGCCGGCCGTCTTTACTTGTGGGAAAGTAGGTACTTCAATCAGTTCATTTGTATGGAGTGTCACCGGGCTGGTATTACAGCAAAATTCACTTTTATGTACCTTACGAATTGGTCCAAAGGTCACACCATTTAATCATCTTTTTGCAAACGGTTTTAATTAAATTTATCTTTTGAATAACTCCTTCGGTGATGTCGTCGCCTCGAGTTAGTGTCTTTATTTAAATATACCCTGGTCTTAATTTAAGTGAAGACACAGCCGTATTCTGAACTCTATTTAATTTTTACTGATATGTAGTAAAACGTGGTTGTGGTTTTGAAATACTTACTTCATTTCCACGACAAGAAATTTTTAAACAGAGATTTCTAAATCAAATTATTATTTTTCAGGATTTCTTTTAACCCCTACAATGTCACAAACTCATCAACTCACAAATTCACAAACTCACAAACTTTACCTCTTTATAATATTGTTGTAAGTTTAGATTAGTATCTAGACTAGCTGTTCCCCACAGTTTTTCTCGCGTTAATATAGGAGCTCCCGCGTGAATTCCGGGTTACAATAATTACACTCATAAATAATAATTAGTAATTTTTTTTCCGAAATCGGTTCAGTAGATTCAAAAATTAGCCCCTACAGCCTCACAAACTCACAAATTTTTCCTCTTTATTATAGAAAAAGAGTATTTATAGTATTTATACTTATAACCATTATTGATGTGTCAATCATGACATGTCAACGTCTTCATTTAGTCCGTGGTCATCCTCAATAATTGGAGTTTAGCAATCATCATCATATTTTGATTTTTGAGACCGCATCATAAAACAGATATTTGGCGCTCATACTGAAGCATTAACATCTGTGTTCATGGTCTGCCTGTTCTTCAGTATTTTCTAATTTGATTAAAAAAATGAAAATGTACCTTTACCTACTTGTCTGTTCATCTTATGCTGTAATTCTCTATGTGTTGTGTCAAATTAAGTTCTTTTACATCTCATATTCGGTAAGTAGGTCCTTATTACCCCCAAATGGGCCTTGTAGGTGACCAATTAGCGCCCTAGGGTAATAATGTAACTAGAAAAGCCCTAAGGCAGTAAGTAATTAAAAAAAAACTCTTCACTCTTTCAAAAAGTTCGCGTACATCTAACCATCATACTGGCAATAGACATCATGCATTCAGCCCAATGACAAAAGAGGTCGCTTCGCTATTCAGTTTTGTCTTCGTATGAGTATAATTAATGGTTAAACAAACTTACCTAGTGATGTTTGACCATAATTATACGAGACGTTGCATCCGAAGAGATTTATTAGAGATGTTTTACTATGTAGTCCATTCTTCAATGTACTAGCATCGCACACAATTATTTAGAGCTATAAAGGAGAATCAAAAATAAAAAGATATTCAATTGACTACTGTGTACCCCTCCTCCCCGCCCCACCCGGCGTAGCGCCTGCGTTGCCGCACGCCGCCGTGCCAGCTCATTTTTTCAGAGCACCTATTTCATGGCATGGGGTAACGTTAATACTTATAGATGTATAAGTTTTTAACGAAACCTATGGGCAGGGAGGGTAATAAATCTCTTCGGATGCAACGTCTCGTATAATTATGGTCAAACATCACTAGGTAAGTTTGTTTAACCATTAATTATACTGCGACGTTGCATCCTCGAGATTTATTAGAGATGTTTTACTATGTAGATGTTTAGCGCTCACCATGAAATAGGTAAAAGATAGGGAAAGAAGAACGATGATAAACCAAGTTAAATCAGCGAACACGAGTAGAGAAAAAATATAATTAGACTTGTACGAATCGGGAAGAAAACGCAAAGCTTTTAAGCAGAGGGCGCTGTGTGTTTGTTACCTGTCAAAACACTTTTAAAACAACTGATTATTGGCTTTTTGAATTTCTAAGCACTAGTTTAGCTTTGTTAAGTCTTTAAATTAGTTTCGTGATGTATATATATGTTCTAGACGTGGTCTCACAATCAGTTTCTTTAAAATGTTTCCTACATAACCTCAAAAAATCCCTTGATTTATTTATCACTCTTTCCTTAATGTTAAACCACTTGGGAATTGGACCTATTTCCTCACAATCAAAAGCTACAACAGCGTCCCATAATTTAATTAACTAGTGAAAACAACAAAAATACACTCAGTTTCTATGTAGATTGACAGATCTTGTGTAACAAACATTTGGCGCCCTCTAGGTTGGAACTAATTGCCAGTTTTCTACCCCATAATTTTACAAAATATTTATATATTTTGTTTATCTTGTATTTATATAAATGTTTATTAATCAGAGTCATTATTGTAAGCTGCTTCTGCAAAGAGTCTATCCTCATTTATGGGATACAGTGGGATAAAGTTAAGGCATTGTGAGTTAAAGCATTGTGAATAGGTCGTTTCGTGGTCAATAATTTTCTGTATTTAGTAAGTTTTTTTTTTTTTTCATTAGAGGTATTGACTTTCAGTTGGTTAAGCAGATCAAGGACAGCGTCTCTGCACGTTGTGCAGTCGACAACGCAAGTAGAGCTATTCGTTTCTTGGTTAGTTTTTCGAGCGGAAGGCTCTCTTTTGGGTACTAATTTGTTATATTGAAAAATTTAAAGATATAGGTATATCAGCGATAAAGCAATCAATATTATTTCAGGAAGAGGCGTAACCAAGGTTTACTTGGCCGGTTTAGAACTATCATTGTGCCTGATGCTCTATCGGTAGCTTATTTTTTTTTTTTTTTTTTAATTTTCTTAAGCATTTGAAGAGAGAGAAGAGAGGGAAAAAAAAAAATCGTAACGGAAGTACTAGATACTCCAATCTACCATGAGTGCGTTAAAACGTCTGTAGATATGCCGAGATAAATAAAGTGGGCTTTTCTTTGGCTTTGGAAGCAAAGCAAAATTAATATCGATGATCAATTTAAAGACTGAATGAGTCAAACTCCACTCGGTATCCGACAAAGGTTTTTTAACACCTTTAAAAAATTTTGAACGGAAAAAAGTACATTTACTGTAAATAAATAAAATATCAGTCAATATACTATGTCAAGACTCCACATCGGCTTCGCGGTTGTTTCCTAAATTTATCTACGACGCGACGTGAAGATCAAAAGAAGTCTTCCCTCGCGTCTCCTGATCTGTCGGAAACTTTGCAAAGCACATTAGACCATAAACCGATGTTCACCGATGCACGATAGGTACACCCCAACCTGTTGGAGAGGCAGCGGAGAATATTTCCAAAGTGTTAACGGTTCTTACGAGTTTTGTTTTTTGAATGCCTAATATTTTATTATTAATCCACCATGAAAAAACTGATTCAAGGGAAGTACCTGCCTGGCATGATTTTAAAACTGTTTAAAACTCTCTCCAACAGCTTGGATTGTTTGTCTAATGGCAGTATTTTTCTGTTTGAAAACCAAAAAATATGCTTCTTTTAGGTCTATGGTCGCCATAAGCGGTTTTTAAAACACAAGTATCGTAATAGTCCGTAGGTCTTCCATTTTGAACTGATTTGACTTGATAAACTCGTTAACTCTCGTTAACTCGTTTGAAATTCTTACCAATATTAAAAAAGCGAGAGTGTGTGTTTGCAACTCTTTCACGCAAATACCACTGAATGGATTATAATGAAATTCACATTAACATAGCTTATACATCAGAATAACACACAGGGCACCCTTTATTCCGGAATTCCCGCGAGGTCTGTGAAACCAACGCGGGTGAAACCGCAGGGAACAGCTAGTCTATACTAATATTATAAAGAGGAAAGATTTGATTTTTGGTTTGTTTGTTACGATTTAACTCAAAAACTACTGGACCGATTTCAAAAATTCTTTCACCATTAGAAAGCTACATTATTCTTGAGTAACATAGGCTATATTTTAATCCGGAATTGCCGCGGGAACTCCAAAACCATCACGGTTGAAACCGCGCGGGACAGCTAGTTAAGAATAAAGTGAACTTTTGAGTGTTGAAAAATTGTCAAAACTGCACTGCAATGACTGTATAACTTAGTGGATTAGATATTGCAATATTTAGGTGGTAACTTTTAGTAGAGCTTAAGGTGTTATATTCGGGGACCGTAAACTGGAATACAGTGCGATCAAAAGGAATTTTAAAGCTCCTTACATAATTAGGTATATAACAACTACATCTAAAACGACTAAATCATCTATAATTGATTGCCACTCATACTAAAAATATCTAGGTGACCGAGCTTCGCTCGTAGTGCTATCTGTCGTTAAGTAGAAAAAGCAGTACCAAACACTCATTTTTCATTGCCTGAAAACACAGATAAAACAACCCTGCATACTAAATTTCATGAAAATCTTTGGAGTCGCGTCCGAGATTCAGATTATAAGTATAATATGTATCTATACCACAGATTCCATACTAATAATTATTATAAAACTGAAGAGTTTGTTTGTGTGTTTGAACGCGCCAATCTCAGCAACTACTGGTCCCATTTGAAACATTTTTTCAGTGTTAGATAGCCCATTTATCGAGAAAAGCTATACAAATACATAATATGATCCCGCTAAGATCAATAAGAGCGGAGCAGCAATGAAAAATGTTACAAAGAACGGAAAAAATATTCCGTTACGCTACTTGAACGGTTAAAGTTACGCAAAAATCATGTAGTTATGGAATATATTTTACATCAGTAAAGAATTTTTCTTAAATTAACGCGGTTGAAACCGCGGGACACAGCTAATGTATATATATATACACGAATTGCTTTTTAGTAGATGTAGACGATATAATCTACCTGCGTGGGATACTACCTCAGTTATTACGGTTTGTATGGTTTGGTCGTTACTGACGTTATACGTTCGTTACGTATAATAATGAATTTTTTGTCTTTTATATAGCAAATCCTGTTTTTCTTCTTATGTAAGGCCGTCTACTAGAAGCCATCCCCAACGTTTAGAGATTTTGTCGGGAATGGCCAAACACTTCTTTGATCACCAAGGGATTTTAGGATTTTTCGAGGTAAGGTATCCTCAATTACCATACTAGTGCTTGCGTCTGGTTGTTCAGTTGCTAGTAGCACTGTCATCTCCTTCTGAGTTATTTCAGGGAGTGAACCTTTCGCTGTTCACTTCGGTTTTCATCTCCGAAGGCCCAATTCTCTTCTATGGAAAGAAATCTCGAACCAGATCGTTCGTGTAAGGGTGCACTTGTTTAATCACCGCGACATGAAGTTGACCTTGGAAGGTACTTTAAGGGTGATCTGGACTTTAAGCGGTGCTCATTTCGATCGCGAGAGCCTGGTAATATAGTGCACAAACTGTTGAGGCACTCAAATATTGCGTATCACGTCTTTGGGCGTAATCACGTTACTACACGAGACAGATGAAGCTATCTATCATGAACACGTCAAGTAGTATAGCTTAGAGTCGACACGATCCTGGAAATGTAGTGCACAAGCTGTTGAGGCACTCGAATATTTTAACGTCTTTGGGCGTAAGCACGTTACGACGCGAGACGGATGAAGCTATCTATCATGAACACGTCAAGTAATATAGCTTAGAGTCGACACGATCCTGGAAATGTAGTGCACAAGCTGTTGAGGCACTCGAATATTTTAACGTCTTTGGGCGTAAGCACGTTACGACGCGAGACGGATGAAGCTATCTATCATGAACACGTCAAGTAGTATAGCTTAGAGTCGACACGATCCTGGAAATGTAGTGCACAAGCTGTTGAGGCACTCGAATATTTTAACGTCTTTGGGCGTAAGCACGTTACGACGCGAGACGGATGAAGCTATCTATCATGAACACTTCAAGTAGTATAGCTTAGAGTCGACACGATCCTGGAAATGTAGTGCACAAGCTGTTGAGGCACTCGAATATTTTAACGTCTTTGGGCGTAATCACGTTACGACACGAGACGGATGAAGCTATCTAGTATAGCTTAGCCATGATTGCATCAGGAAAAATAGCCATATTCCATTCTTTCGTCAGAGTATCTTGTTATCAACCATGATCACGTAAATAATAGCAGTACATAAATAACAGGCACGTAAATAGAAGCAAGCATACGTAAATAAAAGCATAATAAAGCATAAAATGAAATAAAAAGTGGGTATGCTAGCAATGTTACATTAGCTGCGCTTTTATTATGGCTATACTCGTTAAAACGATGGTTCAAGAACACACAAAGGTGGGTAATTTTACGATGAATGCATATTATCAAAGCTTTCCATTTATTTGTTTATTAATTGAATTATAATAATGTGACACCTAAAGGTGAGTAAACAACGACTTACCATCGCATGTCTGATGCACAGGGACCGACGAAGGTAAAGCTCAATGCGTTGTAGTCGTTTTGAGATATTCGCTTCTTTCTCTTTGTTTGTACGTTTACCCATAGTTAACCTTTAACTTCACATTATTTTATTATTTTTTGTAGGTAGAATAAAAAGTATTTTAGCTCAAGATTACAAAAAACCTATTTAGTAGTGGCGATGCCGGCACACAAAAAACGAATGAGCTGGCACGGCGGCGTGCGGCAACGCAGACGCTACGCCGGGTGGGGCGGGGAGGAGGGGTACACAGTAGTCAATTGAATATCTTTTTATTTTTGATTCTCCTTTATAGCTCTAAATAATTGTGTGCGATGCTAGTACATTGAAGAATGGACTACATAGTAAAACATCTCTAATAAATCTCGAGGATGCAACGTCGCAGTATAATAGTCATCAATTTTAAATATCGAACGGCGAAGCTCAATTTCGTTGTTGAAAAACAAATTAAAAATCTACTATTATTCTTGTAATGCCGGTTTTTTCTACTTACCTCACAATCGAAATGTACAGCAGAGTAGTTTAGCTCGGGTGTAAGCAGCCTTACAGCCCTTGGCTACTAATCTACTATTAATTTCAATTAAATCATCAAAAATAATAATTTTGATGTTTAAGAAATTATATTTCTCAATCTACATACCTGGGTCCTTTTGGAAGATCGGATTAGCATCGGATCTGTGTTGTGAAGTCTTTTTATTACAACTGCTTCTGAATAAAAAATAAGAAAGCAAAACTAAATCCTTCCCCGCTCAGAATACCACCCTGTCTCCGCCGGACCGACTCGCCTGTTTGCCAACTACATAGACGGAACCCGGCACTAATTTGTCGACCCTCATTAAGTTATCTCACCAGTGTACCGTGGGATTTTAATTCTCTCTTGACGTTTGTTTTGACTGTTGAATTTTATTTTAGTTGCGAAGAGGATTTTCGTGTTACCCACATTTTGTGATATACTGTGTGCACTTTATTTAGTGTGTACGGTAATGGATGTTATAAATGTGCATAATATGTTTCACTCATATGTTAGAATATAATACTTGTGTTGGCATAAAAGCTTTCAACACCACTCGTCCATCCACGTGCGTATTTATTATCCGCATCTTGTACTACCCTACCCGTGCACACCTGTTCTGTTATTTACTTAGATTAAATATGAAATATGTTTTTTTTTCTTTTAAAGTATTCGAAATATTATATGTATCTTTAATGTATTAAATACGTTTATAAGATTTTTATTAAATATTTTAAAAAATTGTACCTACTTAATCTCTTTTTAAATTAAGTCAATTAATATAAAGAAGCTTCCCGACTGCCTAATCAACACCTAGCCGTGGCAACTGAAGCTAGAAATATTAAGTTATGACAGAAAGGATTTCTCGAAATTCAACCCCGAGGAAGTCAAAAGGGAGGTTGAAAGTTTGCACGTAAGTACTGTTAGCCAAGAAGTTAATTGCATGGGAATCGGTGTTTGTATTGTTCTTTTTAAATACAGAAACACTCTTTTTAGGTTATGTTATCCTACTTTAAACGCAGAAGTATGTATTTATAGATGTACAGATGTTTGTTACTCTTTCGCACATAAACTACGTAATGGTATATAATGAAACATTACAATAATAATAACAGCTTATACATCAGAATAACAAGAGGGTTTTTTATCCCTGAACTCCCGCGGGAACTCTGAAATTAACGCGGCTGAAATTGAATTAATTATTGCATACCAGATGTGATTATAGGAACTCAATCACAACTATTGTCTTATAATTTCTTTGGATAAATTTATGGAAAATTAGACACATTTTAATATAACGGTTTAAAGACAAGAATTCATCAAGTGTATCTAAATTATTTTCAGACCTTTCAATTTGTTTTCCTATTTGATTCAATCTAATTGACAGGGTGAAAATTTTTGTGAAAGAGCTTAATTTCGAATAGTAATAAATTATTTAAGATATTTCAGAATAACAAGTGCGAGTCGGACTCACGCACGAAGGGTTCCGTACCATTATCTATAAAAACGGCAAAAAAAAAAAACATTTCTGTTGTATGGGTTAAATATTTGTTTATTTTATTTTTTATTTATTCATTTATTCATTTACACAAAGAAATTTTGTTGTATTTTAATTTAATTATTTAATTTTAAAGTGATTATATAACTAAATATTCTGTAATTATTTCATGCGTCTACCTGTTGCCTTTATCAATATCGAGCAAAAACGAGCAAAAAAAATCACGCTTAGATATTGTATGGGAGTCCCCTTAAATATTTATTATATTCAGTTTTTTTAGTATTTGTTGTTAAAATAATAATAATAATAATAATAATAATAATAATCTTTAATTTGGAATAAATATCCATAGTTTGTTAGTAACAGTATCCTTAAAACCTAGAGTTAGTACAAATACAATAAAATAAAATTCATTTAAGCTGGCTCCTGGTTGCGAGCTAGTGGCATGCAGTCGCATCCAGTGCCCCAGCAGAGGGGAGTCCCACTTGTTTGACAATACATTCAGAATGCTGTTCGATGTATTTCGTGTGTTATACAGCATGCAGCTTGTAGCATGTTATGCAGCAACAGAAATCCATCATCTGAAAAAAATTTCAATCGTCTAACTACCACGATTCATGAGATACAGCCTGGTGACAGATGTATAGACGGACGGACGGATGGACAGCGAAGTCTTAGTATTAAGGTCCCGTTTTACTCTTTGTGTACGGAATCCTAATAAACGAGTCTTTTATGTCAATCGCCCTAAGCCTAACCCAACCTGGGATTAATGATATCTAAAACTAATTTTTTTCTTCTTACTCGGTTTTACGTCTTTAATCACTTATTTGAACTTAAAACGTTACCGTATGAATCATCGTTTATCGACCATTATCGAAATTAATTTCTCAACACAATAGAATACTGTAACCGAACGCGCGAACGTTCCGAATCGCGTAAACCCACCATAAAGCCCGCCGAGTCCAACGACTCACTTCCAATCCTTTTACGTTTGTCGATAATGTGATTTAAGTAATTCAGCCAATTTCAATAAGTGCCGAGTCTGCGAACAAATCTACATTTGTTCGCTGGGAGTCGGGACTATAAATCCTCACAATCGGGCCAACGGAACGGATACGCTCTGACCGGCGGAGGTGGCGCTGTAGATGTCATCGATACCCGTCTACAAATCTAACTGGCATATTTAGTTCTACTTTACACCAGCGGGGTTGAAGTTGACATTCTACAATCGTCAACTCTAATAAAACATAAGTAGCGCATCGTCATGTCACTTGGTCAGCCAATCAAAACTCTATTTATCAATTGGTCACGTAAAGCTAGAGTTTCGATTGGCTGACCAAAGTTTTCTACTCTAGTTTTCTATGCGTTAACGATTGTAGAATGTCAACTTGGCTAACTCCGCAGTTGAGAATTATAAAATACGAGCTGCTCCCCTCGGTTTCACTCGCGTTATTTTCGGAGTTCCGCGGAGTTTCGAGATAAGAGTAGGTACTAGGTACCTTATTTCCTTTTCTTTACCTCTGACAACGTGTATGCATTTAATAGGGTAGTTTCCGGGGTATGATAATCAAAATTCTATTTAGTCCGTCAGTTAGATAATAAAAAAATAATAGATTAGACACGTATTTTTTTATTTAAATTATTGAAAAAATATTAAGATAAAACGCATTAATATTTAGGAGTGGGGCTCTTGACGTCATAACGTGCTATAAATTGTAGCACGGCGTGACGTCACGCGAGATTTCAACTTAATGTATCGCCGTTATTTTTTGATTACGTAAAAAAAATACGTACCTATCCAATATTTTTTATTAATCTACAAACCGGACTAAAAAAAATAAAAAATTAAATTAAATTAAAATTAAATTAAATTTGTGAAAGGATAACTTTTCTTCTTGTCCCAGTACTCTTTATATGTACCTGTTATATTTCCCGGGGATTTTTTGTTCGTTCGACTTGTTTCCATAGTGATGAAGATGTGAACATAAATTTCCTTATGAGATACAATAAAATATTTAGCACCTAATAACTTGGTGAGTACTTTTCACGAAATTTTTCACAAGAAATAATATTTTTCTGATGTTTCACGAATAGATAAATACTCGTATATCTGTATCCTCTGATTGGTGAATACAAAATTGACTACCGTAAATCGAAACACCATAAACAGATAAAATTGACTACTTGGCTAAATTTTTTTTAGTGCGTCGTAAAACATTGGACACGTATTTTTTCTTTTTTTACGCAATCAAAAAGGTTCAATTTTTTCGGGGCTTATATTGAATAATGACGTCACGAGTCCCCCACTCTTAACTTTAAGGTGCGTTATCTATGTTTATTTTTATTAATTAAAAAAAGCAAAAATTTATATTGTTTTGTAGGCGAACTAAAGTTCAAATTGTTTTGTTAGAACTGCTGTTTTAATTTAATAATTTCTAAATGTAAAATTGCGAAATATGTGACTTTACACTAGGGGGGGAGGAACTATGACAAGGACGGGGGGGGGGGGGGTCAAAAAATCACGAAATTAGTCTGACGTACTTTATGGATGACCCCTTAGTTACCTATTCTGGTAATGCAGCTTCTATAAATGAAATTAAAATTAGTGTTGACTCAGTTGTTTTAAACATTTTCTCTTTATAAACTTCGCTTTCAATTTACATATTATATTTACGGAGTCTTAACTTATCGCTTATAGCTAAGAATAACTATGTTCAAACAAGATTTCACGAAAACTAAATCCACTGCCGCTTAAATTTCCGCTTTAAAACGGGCTAACTAATTGTTATGCCCCATTGTTTTTGTTAATTAAAAGCGACCTATTATTCACAAAAACAATTAAGTAGATTTGTGCCCCTTTTGTTAGTAACGCACCTAAGCAAATGACAACTTTACACGTAGGTACACACTCAGCTTATCGAGTTTTTGAAGAGTTTGTTGACACTAGAAAATGTGTTTGTTCAATTTTGCTTTATCTCTAAAGCTTTTATTGAAATTGAAATTGAAAGAACTTTATTTGACACAACATTTATACGGGTGGAATCTTGTACCACCATTTTGAAGCAGACATCTTCAACCGATTGAGCTGATTTTTTTTATAAACGTTTAGTTTGAATGACAATGCATGGTTTGTTCTTTTTAGCGCATTTGAATAAATGCTTGTTTTATAAAAAAGTTTTTGACAAAGTTTTTTTCTATCGAAACTTATTCGTATCTTTGCGTCATTATACAGCGCATAATTCTCAATGTTGTTTTCATTGGATGGTACGAGTCCTTCAGTGATTGATCCACGAATCTCTTTAAAGTTAATAAAATATATTTTTAATTGTTCTTTATTTCACGAATAAAAATTCAAATAGCGATCATATTGTCACATTCTCTACCAGCTAACCATCAGGTTGACAGAGAGATATAGAGTGGGGTAATAGGTACTCATAATCGCTATAATACGTTAGATTTTACTTTAAGTTGTATTAGGTTAATTGTTAATTTTGGCACATTTTATCAAATCAGAGAAGGGACTCATGAACCTGGAGATCTTGAAATAAGGAATAGGTATATCTATAGATTTCGTTCGGAGGACGAACCCTCAAATATCTTTTGTTTTTATATACCTAATACGATTTAGGCAACAGTCGATTAGGAGTTTTTCAAAACTTATCACCTTCAAAGTGGTAAAACAACGGTTAACTTGCGAAAAGATTATAAAATCGACACAGGTGTGTTCGCCAAAAAAACTAGTGTGACATAAACAAAAAAGCACTCTAAAAGTGTGTGTGTTATACAACTTTACGAGTCCCAGCGCGGAAATTCGGCCGTTCTACGTCATACCTATCAGGACAACAAGTATAAATTATGCCTAAACGTGCATACTGTATACATATGTCTCTGAACGGAAACTTTTTAATGAGTCCTCCAGGGCAGACCCTTATCTGTGATGTTAAATTTTGTTTTGACTTCAACCTTTTCCGAGTACCTGCGTTATGTTAATGTTTGAACAAGAGCAACGAGTTTCAAGTCTACATCGTCCAATTCAATGCGCCATCTTTGTTTCACGACACACAAAGTAATGGCACAAAGTAATTATTAGGTATTACTGGTAGACTGTAGTTTGATTATTATTAGAATAAAATTACCCCACAATTAGTATTTTTATAATAATTTTAAAATAAGCTTTATCATGGACAATGGGAGGTGTTTGGTGGTTAAACTGGTTTGCAAATTTTAAAACTTACATTATTGTGAACATTACAAATTGTGTATGTATTGTATACTAGCTGTTCTCCGCGGTTTTTCCCGCGTTAATAACGGAATTCCCGCGGGAATTCCAGGACAAAAAGTACCCAATCTACAGTAGATGTAAAAGTGATACTTTATGAAAACTAAATAAATAAACTTTAGTAAACTCATTATTCTCACCATTATAGCTATGCAAGCATAATGGAATAACACGAATTGATTTACTATTTATAACTTATACTTAGTAGACTATAAAATTGACCCCTTCCACGCGTAAAGGCGTATCGAGATTATGACAAGTTTTCAGTACGGGCATTTAAAGATTTATTTATTTATTCTTCTTGCACAAAATAGTACAAATGGCGAATTTAATTTCATTCATCTATGATTACTAAAAATTGAGTACAAGTCCTTAGTTCCTGTCTAGCTTAAAATTAAAAGTAAGTACCTCTATATCTAGATTAGTGCACTGTTTACCTACTAAAAATAATTCAATTCTTTATACCCCTATATCTTGATTAGTTAAGCACTATTTACAAAAAATAATTCTAATACAAAATTTCGTTAGTTATCAATAATGTAAAGATTTTAATTTCAGGGATTATCAGTAAAAATTTAGTTGAGGCTTTATGCGTGAAATGTGTTGAAATAGCACTTTGCCACACTCAAGACGCTTGGCTCACACCTCGTTTTTCAATAGTAAAAATTTAGTTGAGACTTTATGCGTGAAATGTGTTGAAATAGCACTTTGCCACACTCAAGACGCTTGGCTCACGCCTCGTTTTTCAATAGTAAAAATTTAGTTGAGACTTTATGCGTGAAATGTGTTGAAATAGCACTTTGCCACACTCAAGACTCTTGGCTCACGCCTCGTTTTTCAATAGTAAAAATTTAGTTGAGACTTTATGCGTGAAATGTGTTGAAATACCACTTTGCCACACAAGACGCTTGGCTCACGCCTCGTTTTTCAATATTACCTACCAGTTATTCTTCAAATACTCTCTTTCGAGACTTGAGAGTAAGATCTACAGGGCCCTTATAGTCGCTGTGCGTACGAAACCGCGTAAGAGCAGTTTGTAAATACTGCGTAACAGCAAAACGCGCAAAATTCAAATCCAACAAAATCTAAGCTATCTACGAGTTTTACGTTATTTTTCAATTAAGGAAAGTTGTAAAGAAGTAGCTGTTAGTTCAATCGGTAATAAGAATAGAAATCGCTGAGATATTCAGTTATATTCTTCCTCCTGTAAAATCATCAAAAAGCAAATACGCGGTCTTTACTAGTTAGTTGCTCTGACGCGGATTCGCGCTTGTAGAGGAATAAGTCCGTGCAACTCAAAAACTGTTTCAAGAGCATTGTTACAGCAACTAGGTTTGCACTAATTAGACGCTCCAGCTATCTGTAGTGTGTATGGACTACTGAGAGTATCAGGTCAAGAGTTCACAGCCCAATTCAATGATTGCATAAGAATAATTGCGAAGTTGAAGAAGATTGAAATGTTTTTTTTTATGATTAATAATAGCAAAACCACTATTAACTTTAATTTTTTAACCTACCTCTTAAAATAATCTTACTGTTAAAGACTTCAAACATTTAACATGAAGTTTTTTAAAAATTGCTAAAATTACAGACTATACCTATACGTATATAATAGACTAGCTGTCCCGCGCGGTTTTACCGCGATAATTTCGAATGTCCCACGGAATTGTGCCATACAAACTTTGCAATCCTTTTCATACCTTTAGGGGTTGAATTTTCAAAAATCCTTTCTTATCGGATGCTTACGTAATACAAAGAACACACCCAAGTTTCAGGTACAGATATAGAACAACATCAAACATTTTTTATTGCATTTCAGGTGCTTAATACTGGATTAAAACTTATAAAAAAGAAGATATTAACCGAAATCTAAATCTGATCTTTAGATTCAACTCGGAGGCCTCTTATGTCATATTGAGTCTATCACAAAATGCACAATTACGAGTACCACAGAATAGTACCGTACGTTGCCATAAAATGTAACCAAATAAATAACTTCGTGACATATTTTATTTTAAAACATCCTTGCCGTTATAACTTATATATAATTAATATTGAGTAATTTCGCATACAGACGAAGCGGACGGCCCAAACAGTGTTCGTAAATATTAGTTCTCTAACTGAGGTAAGTACACTGGGCTCCAGCAGTGCTGACTCTACAATGTTCATTTTACTTTAATTCTCACCCTTAATTGAAATGTCAGTTTTATCTTACGTTAGTCATATTTTACAATTAAGATAAAAATTTACATTCTGAAGTAAAATTACTTATGCTCTTTTACACTGAGGATACGAATTGTGCCAACTAGCTGATCGAGCACACGACATCGTGCAGGTTGTTTAAAAATTTCAAAAAATTTAAATATAAAAAATCACTGTCAATTTTAACAAATTTTCCAAGTTGTCGATTAACTTTTCCTATTTTATTTTATTCCGGATTCGAACTATTAATTACAAATAATTAGAAAAAAAAATCACATCGGTCCGGCGTTCTCAAGTACTTAGCAATAGCATTTAATTTTTATTAATTTAATACATTTGAGAACTTTAAAAATCATTGATATGGTTCAACAGAATATCATTGTTATTTTTTGATCTCATTAATGTCTCAGACCAAATAAAAACTAAAGACGGAACGTCTCGAACAACGAAGTGAAGCCGGTTGCGTATGCATGTGGTGATTATAAAAGTGTATGGATTTGCAAAGTTTACTTACTGGTGATAAGTGATCTATGGTGTCTTTTCTTGTAAGTGCGTGCGTGTTTCTGTGTACGTGCACTGCGATGGTGTCTTTTTCCTAGCTTCACTTGTTTGTTCTACGCGTTCCGTCTTTAGTTTTTATTTGGTCTGAGATGAATGTATGTTGTTTCATATCACAGAAAATATAATACTATACTAGTTCCATACTGACTAGGGGAGTCCGGGGCTGGATGTTACAGGGGTAGGTTGTTACAGTGGCAATGGTGGCGAAACAGAGAGTGCAATATTGACGTTAGAAAGAGACAAATACTCTCGCCGCCGCCGGCTAGCGTGCCGCGAGAGCCAGTGGCGCCAGCATTTTTGGGAGAAGAGCCCGCGCATGCCGCCATTAAAATTGCAGGTTAGTAAAATTTTACAATTTTAGTAATATTGGTTTACGAGCTGTGTTCCATAATGTCAGAGATGTACTTGTTGTGATTATTACTCCCTAATGCTTTCGTTTTGCAATGCATCTACGTTTTTACAGCTATGTTTATTGATGTTTTCACTGCATAATTTTATATGATCAGATTTGGCGTTGGGGCTAAAAGTTACATTTGCTCGGGGCAGGTTGTGATTTGTCACTACCTGCCCCGTTGTGCTTGTTGCTGGCAGACATAATTTGTGTTAAATAGTTTTTGTCTTTTTTATAGGGTGAGGACAGGAGGACAGGATAATGCCAATAAGGGAAAGAAAACTAGTTATGAAAAAAAAAGCCTTGCTGTAAAGAGGAAGGTCTTATATGACACTGACGAAGAAACTGAAGTGGAAGATGGTTATTTTTGTTTGATATGTTGTGATCCCTTTGACCTGAAGAAATCTGGTGAGGAATGGGTAGAGTGTGGAGCTTGTAACAATTGGTCACATGTGAAATGTGTTAGAGGAAATGTTGCACATTACATATGTTTGAACTGCGAAAGTGATTCAGACTACAGTGACTAAACTGTTTAGCTTTCGTTATACATCTGATTGTCTTTATTTAAAAGTAGGTATAGTTTATATTAAATTTTAAAATACCTATTGTTGATTAGTATGTACAAGAGTTTTTTTTTAATGCAGAGCTATTTCTAATTATTAGGTGAGAAGTTATTTTTGTTTTTACGCAGTATAAGACCAAATATTAAATTTGATTTACGTTTCATTTTAGATTATTATGTTTTCGTTGTAATGAGGTAAAAGACTGCTTTCTAGACATACATATGTTATTATTTAGATTAAGAAAAGTAACTAATTGTGATGATTGTTCCTAATAAAAACACATATACTACGTTTGTTTTTTATTGTAACAACTTGCCCCGTGTAGTGTAACAACCAGCCCCAAGCATGGGGTTGAATGTTACACGGTTTTTTTTCCACAAATCACACATTTATGTCATTACTATTAGTCTGCAACATAACATTTATTTTGAATAAAGATCCAGAATAGTTACTTCAACAAAACAATAAAACAAGCTTATACTCAGTTAAAACAATGAAACCAATTAAAAAATATGACAGTTTGTAAAAAAAATGTCACTACCAGCCCCGGTCTCCCCTACTCATGACAGTCTAAACATAGACGGTAATTTATTTGAGTGCCACTTACCAAATTCTTAAGTTTCGAGACCCAGCATTTTAGGCTTAACTTACAGGTTTAATGGTTTATAGATGAAATTTTAGTTTAATTTTTGTTCACAAGATCATAATTGGCTACTTGACAAAAAATTTTTTTTTAGTCCGTCGTGTAGATTAGTAAAAAACATTGGACACCTATTTTTTCTTTTTTTACGTACTCAAAAAATAACAGAGATACATTGAGTGGAAATTTCGCGTGACGTCACAATTCGGTGCGGTTTGTATGGCGCTTATAATGAATATTGACGTCACGAGCCCCCCACCCTAAACTTTAATGCGCTTTATCTATGTTCATTTTCATTAAATTGAAAAAGCAAAAAATACGTGTCTATTATTTTTTTATTTTCTAACTGACGGACTAATTAGAATTTTGATATTCATACCTTGGAGAATACCCAATTACGGATACCTGCTCGCACTTATGTAGGCCAGTGTACCAACGTAGCCGTGTTTGCTCGCCGTATGCTCAGAATCTCAATTTCAAATTCAATATTTACTCTTTACATTCTACTTAGTAATTCTCTCGCATATTTCGTTGTTCATTGCGTCCCCGCCCCGAACGGAGTTTGTGTTTAAAAACATTTGACTTAGAAATTATTGATTACAATTTACAGTGATGAATTAGGTATGAACTAACTGTCGCCTGCTATTTTACCCACACGATTTTGATGTTTCATCATGAACAAATCACAACAAAGCACCTTGGTTGGAAAGAAGTATAAAACTCTCGCGTTTTTTTTATTTCAACATGTTTTTTTCATCGACTAGGCAAATGAAGTCCTGTAGGTAAAAAAAATCACTATACCTAAAGGTATTTTACAGAGGTAATCAAAGCGAAATAAGTAACAAAACTCACTGTACAGTGCCGTCGCGTCTCCATTTTCTTTTGCCATGAACGAACGTGAGCGCAATGTCTTCGAGTAAAAATCGCTGTTCAAAAAAATCTGAATAACGCCTGCGGATATTACACTAGCAATATTCTTTCAGTCGAAGAGATCGTGATTTATCGCGGGTCGTAAAAAGTACAGTGGTCGAGTGAGCCGCGGGAAAATGTTCGAACCCCCCCCCCCCCCCCCCGCGCCCCGCCGTTTTCCAGCCACCGCGCCGCTTCATGGCCAAGTTTGGTTGTTACCATTCGATCCGATGTCGATTGGTGGAATTGATAAGAATTTGTTCCGGTAACTTTTTAAATTGATATTTTTCAACAGCAATTTTGAATAGGGATGTTGAAGGCTTTCGAAAATCTAAATTCTAATTAGTCCGTTAGTTAGAAAATAAAAAAATAATTGACACGTATTTTTTGCTTTTTCATATTAATGAAAATAGGTATAGGTACATAAATAAAGCGCATTAAAGTTTAGGCTGGGGTCTCGTGACGTCATTAACCGCTATAAGCCCCCATACAAACTGCACCGGATAGTGACGTCACGCGAAATTTCAAATCAATGTATCGCCGTTATTATTTGATTACGTAAAAAAAGAAATAATATGTGTTCATTATTTTTTATCAATCTACAAACCAGACTAAAAAAATTTAGTCAACTAGCCCATTTGTTCCGGGAACTTTTAATTTATTTTATAATTTACCTTCTTTCAACAACAATTTTAATGTTTTAATTAAGCATTTTTAACACATTGCGTTGGAATTAGTCAATTAATTTTCTTTCTTTCTTTCTTTCTTTAATATACCTACATCTATAGATATATACATATATTCCTAGCCGTGCCCCGCGGTTTCACCCGCGGTAATTTTGGAGTTCCAGTTTTGGGATAAAAAGTACCTTATGTCCTTTTCTGTACCCCTGACAACGTGCATGCCAAATTTCATCCAAATCCGTTCAGCCGTTTTTGCGTGATTGGGTAACAAACATCCAAACATCCAAAAATCCACACTTTCACATTTATAATATTAGTAGGATTAAGGCCCTTAATACTAGCTATCCACCTGCCATAAAAAATCGTGTCTTCCGAAAAAGAAAATGATAGCGATTTTAAAAATGTAATTTACCAATTTGCAATAAGTAAATAAATAAAAAAAATACCTTCCTAACTTTTGATGAAAACTTTCCAATATCGCATCATAATAGGTACCTACCTATTATATCCAACCTATAAAAAAGTTTAATTGCAAATATCCCGCAGTGGCCATTTTTGGTACCTACTCTAGTTACAAACTTCTGACGTAAAGTTTAAATTTTTATCTACCGTATTTTATACATTCTCTTATCGATTTCCTTTGAAATAAATGTTGGAACTAACTTAATACTATCGTTACTACTAACTTAATCTGGGCGCACGGTAGTGCCCCCGCCAAGACGAGCCAAGCGAAGCGGGAGCACTACCTATCTTTTCTCGAAGCGCTTCGTCGTTTTTTTTTAACCCTTATAACTTAGGTTTGGATTATACCAGATAAACGAAATTCTCGGGATATGTTGTCAACAGCAGATTTATTAAACATATAAAGTTTCATTGATATCTAAAAAACCCTGATTTCGTCACTGACTCACTGATGATCATCAAAATTTTTAGGGTATTTCCTAACGTCCTAGAAAGCTGAAATTTGGCATGTAAGCTAGTATTAGTACACAAACAACAAAAAAATTATAAAACTTGTAACTTTTATCCCCCAACCCTTTAAACTAGGAGATGGAAGTTTGTATGAGAATTCCGCAATTTTTACTTACAAAAAGAAACGAAATCCCACCAAAAACATTTTCATGTAAAATGTTGCCAAGATAAGTCCATATGACGGGCACTGTCAAAAAGTTATCAGATCTCATGTGGAGCCAAGCTTATACTTTACACACCCTAACTCTACAAGGCCTAACTTCTCAAACTCTACACCTTAGTCAGAATATGTGGCTTGGCCGAAAATGTTTTGGTGGGATACTACTTTTTGCTTTATAAGTTTTTACTCATTGTACTGATTGTAGTGCTCATTTCATTCATTGAAAAATTTAAGTTTTTCATCAGACCTTCATAAAATTCTAGCTAATAGGTACGACTTTGATAGCATTCCTTGAACAACAAAATAATACTATGTCATCAAAACCAACGCAACTATCGTCATAAATAAAACAAACAAACGTTCAATTAAAAAGTAGGTCTCTATCTGTTAAATTTTAAGTGATTTTCCGAGTAAAAACGTTCAGAATTAACTGTACGATTTACATATGGTTTAAACCTTACCCTTCCTTGTCGGATCATAAATACACAGTGATCCCATGGGGTCTTGAATAATTTCTGGCAAATTAACGTTTCAAAACGATTCAGTGTAGTATGACCCGCCTGGACAGAGTTGGACAGACAAACTGATAAAAGAGTTTTGATAATAAGAATCAAGTTTTAGTTTTAGATTATTACTGTTCCATATTTTATAACAAAGCTTTTCTTGAGTTAAGAATCAAATAAGTATACGGATGTTGACGACTTTTGAAAATCAAAATTCTAATTAGTCCGTCAGTTAGAAAATTCAAAATTATTAGACACGTATTTTTTTATTTTTCAAATAAATGAAAAAAATTAAAACCAACTTCCAAAAACACAAAACTAAAAAAGCTAAAAATAAAAAGCTAAAAATAACAAAATACCGATTTAATCCAAAAGACAAAAACACACGTAATATTATTATTGGTTTGTACTACCACTGATCGGTTTGAATTCGGTGATAAAGCGCAAAAGAGACTTACCGCTATACAAGCCGCCATACAAACTGCACTGGTGAGTGACGTCACGCGAAATTTCAACTTAATGTTATTTTTTGATTACGTAAAAAAAGAAAAAATACGTGTCCTATGTTTTTTATTTAATAATCTACAAGATCGACTAAAAAAAAATTTGTCAAATAGCTGTTGAGCTGACAAAAAATTTCCAATCCAATTGTGTTTTTCTCTTCACTTGATGCAATTTGATTTATCACAAAGTTCTTCAATCATTTTTACTCTTGTACCTACCTAACCCTAGACTTTTTGAATTCAAAACTGTTACTAAGTTCAAATAAACATAATTATAGACGTAAAGTACGATATACGGGTTATATGTATCCGGGTTATATGTAGGTTATATGTATATGTCTCCCGCGATCATTTCGAGTCCCCGCGGGATTTCCGGGTAAAAAGTACCCCTATGTCCTTTTCTGTAGATACCCCTGACAACGTGTATGCAAAGTTTCATGATGATCAGTTTAGTAATTAAGGCGTGAAAGCGATACAAACAAACAAGTACCGTACGAGGCTAATAATAATAATACCTACATCCATTATAACTTAACAATGGCTAAACGCACAAAATTCTTAAACCATGGTAAAAAGATTACATGATAACGACACTCTGATCAATAGAGCTTATTGAACCTAAAAATATCTCGCCCGCTGAATTCTTTCGTCTTCTAGTGCTATTGAAATTTCGCAAAGTTTCGCCACCATTAATAAATTCAGCCGCACCGTCCGCGTCCGGACACACTGAAAAGAATATATTTCAGTCTTTTGAGCGAGCAAACCGAGCACAATCGAATTACCATTTGAAAGTCGGCGTGTATTGCCTTTTAAACCCTCCGATCTTTCGCGTAGCTTTGTTTCGGGATAATAACGCGGTTTCATTACAATCGATTGCCTAAAATTATTATTTATCGTTGTACCTAGAGATAGTGAATAGCCTTTTATAACACAGTACGTATATTATAATGAGATACAGTATGCCGACTCCTTTGATCTGGTTGGAAATGCCCACCACGAGCCTAGGGTTGTTACAAGTAAACCGTACCTAATAATAATATTGAGCTTACGCGAGCGGGACGCGACAACCTGTCAACGTGGTCCCCCAATGCGGAGGCCATTGGAGGCTCTTCTCCGTCTCTCCTCCGCATACCGCATGATTGCCCTGTCTAGATTCTAGAGTTGCGCTTACGTAAACTCAATTTTATTCTAGAGGCTTCGCCGAACTTCTGTGTTACAGATTTATATACTAACCTTACTTTGTGCTTATAGTACTTATGTAGAAATAATTTAATACTATTTTAAATAATTTAAATCGATACCTTTGGGAAAAAACGAAAGCCCAAAATTTTTAAGTTATAATGAATGAACTGATTCAAATCTTTTTTGCAACCACATACCTACTAACCTACTAAAAGTTTTCTAGACGACTTATTTGATTTCTTATTTGGACTTTTGTTTTGGTCTTAGCTCCATCAATACTTTCGATCGACATAACGGCTCGTGTGGGCGCACACGAGTCGGTTTTGGGCTAATTTGACGACTCGCACAACTCCAAGTAAAATACTACATTTGGCAGTCTCTTAACATTTCCCACGCTCGTCTGAACTCCAGCAAATTATCTTACTCTAAAATGAAGTGCCCAGCATCGAGATAGGCCATCCAATAAACACAATACAAAACGAAACCAAAAATGAAATCAAAATTGATCTCAATAGAGTTCATGTTACACAAAATTTCTCACGTAATATCTATGACTACCTTATACAGGTGCAAATTACAGCCCTGCCGGGGTAAAAGGGCCCTTGTATCACATAATATATCAAGACCAATTTATGTTGATCTCACAAAATTGTGTAAGGAACAGCACAGGAGTACCGCCTTGCCACCGAGCGGAGAAGCCAGAGCTCACTGTAAGTTGGAGGCTCAAAACCCAGTTGCAATATGACTGTCAGGGGAAATAACACGACTTCGTGTGTAGTTACGAAGCTATAATGTTTTGTGAAGCTTGTTTGTGTACATCCTAAATAAGTTGTGTAATAATTTCCGTTCGTGATTTACTTTAATGAATACCTACGGTGTTCTTGGAGATAATAGAGCCCCATGTACTGTAGTGTGAATTACGACGTTACTGTACAATAACAACTGTAGTAAAGGAGTTCACAATGGACATAACTAAAAGATGTACGTACTTACAAATTAACAGTATTACTAATATTACAGACTACTAAACTTGAAGACCAGACAAGCGGAAATGATATACATATTAATACATTATACTAGCTGTCCCCCGCGGTTTCACTCGCGGTAATTTCGGAGTTTCCACGGGAATCCCAGGATAAAATATGCATTTAAACCTTCCTCACGAACCACTTTATCTATTGGTGAAAATCGCATGAAAATCCGTTGCAGTTTTAAATATCTAAAAGCATACACACATAGGGACAGACAGAAAGCGGGAAGCGACTTTGTTTTATACTATATAGTGATAACAACATTATAATGTGTTGGTAATTATTATAACGGAAGCAACTTTTGACTGAGTGATATTATATTTTTGTTTCTATTAATTCTTAACACAATAGGGATGTGGACTACTTTTGAAAATCAAAATTCTAATTAGTCCGTCAGTTAGAAAATAAAAAACAATAGACACGCATTTGTTGCTCTTTCAAATAAATTAAAATATACAGAGATAAAGCGCATTAAAGTTCAGGGTGAGGGGGTCGTGACGTCACTAACCGCTAAAACCGCCATACAAACTGTCAGAATAGTGACATCACGCGAAAAAAAAAATAACGGCGATGTATTGAGTTGAAATTTCGCGTGACGTCACTATTCTGACAGTTTGTATGGCGGTTTTGCGGTTAGTGACGTCACGACCTCCTCATCCTAAAATTCAATGCGCTTTATCTCTGTATATTTTAATTTATTTAAAAAAGCAAAAAATACGTGTCTATTGTTTTTTTTTTCTAACTGACGGACTAATTAGAATTACGATTTTCAATAGTAGTCAACATCCCTATTATAAGAAAGCAAAGATGTGTTCATTCTATTAGATACTTCAGTAGCTATATATCTCACTCACTCATAACCTTTTACATTCAGGTACATACTTTGTTACACAGGATCTAATAGAAAATGTGCGGTATGAAGCTTCGATTCAATTAAAACAACTACCAAATCATCAAGTACTTTTCCGCATACGTACCTTAAAAATAAAGAATCACATTTCGTAGCTTATTCTACATTATCAGATAGGTACCAGCAGGGCAATTATGTAACTTTTGTTGCTATCATATTTAAGTTTCAATCAGAAAAATTGCGATTTTGTGATTAATTAACCATGTTTGAGCAGCTTCAACTTTTGAAGCATGTTTATTTTGGTTGATTGCTAGATATTACAGGCGTTAAAACGTGCATACTTTAATGGCAAAACCGCCATGTTTTTGATTGCAACCGAAAAATGATAGAAACAAAAGTTACATATTACAGGCGTCAAAACGTGCATATTGTAATCGCAAACCGCCATGTTTTTGATTGCAACCGAAAAATGATAGAAATAAAGGTTACATATTATTGCAGGTGTCAAAACGTGCATATTGTAATCGCAAACCGCCATGTTTTTGATTGCAACCGAAAACAAATAGAAATAAAACTTACCTACACAATAGTCCCTCAGGTATGAAGGTATCGGAAGAGCCTCATCCCTAAACAAAGTTTACTGGCTGTATGATTATTTAAATTATGTTAAATTGTTGTACGGCTGCTCGTCTGATGCCGACAGTGAGTAACAAAAACAGAAATTTAAATTTAGGCAACTGAAAATAAACAGATAGGGAACAGACCTATGCAAATAGTAGTTAACATTATTATCCCGGTTCTCTTGTTGATAAATAATAGAGGTTTACGTCAAAATGCTATGGTTTATATATATTTCAGTGGAAATTAATTTTATTAATACGCAAGATATTGAAAGTTAAGAATTTAGCATTACATGTAGAAAAATTTAATTTGAATGAACACAAAATAAGAGCTTTTAAAAAACTTTACTAACGAAAAAAAAAATTTACTAGCGGTTCCCTGCGGTTTCACCCGCGTTAATTTCGGAGTTCCTGCGGGAATTCCGGGATGGAAAGTACCCCATGTCCTTCTCTGTACCCCTGACAACGAGTATGCAATTTCAGGATGATTGGTTAAGCCGTTAAGGCGCGAAAGCGTAACAAACTATTAACCAACAAACAAACAAACTCACTTTCACATTAAATTTATAATACCTATTAGTAAGGATATCCAGAGAAAATCGATTTTGTGATTTTTTTAGGAGGGACTCTTTTGGGTAAGTTATTTTGTATCTTGCGTATTTAATATTGTATATTTTATACAGGTAATTTTTCATCCCAGTACAATAATGAAGTCGCCGGATTATCCTGAAGTTCACACAAATGAAACCGCTGACAGCGGCTAGTCAATAACAACACAACTGAAGGCCCCATTGTGTTCTGTTATCCTGTACTAAGTTGACGACACACTATTAGGTACAACCTACACAGAATAACTACATACAATACATGACGTGTTCGAAACCGTGTTCTTTCTTAACGAAACCATGGTTACACTAAACCCCTTTGATCTCTCCTATTTGTATGTCCTATTTTTATCTCGGCAAACAATATCTTATTTTCCTGCTTTCAACTGACTCCAAAATAAAGAGGCGAATCTCAGTTTGTTCGTGTTCTTCGAGATTTGTATCTATTTATTCCGAAATCCTGCATATTAGAAACATTTTACGCAAAGTTTTCAGTTATGTGTAATTAACATAATTATTACATAAATTTGAATAAATAAACAGTTGCTATACCTGTCTCAAAATTAACTCCAAAACCAACTAAACCGCCCAAGGGAACGACTGTCCAAACGCAACCTCGAAAGTTATAGATAAAATTAATTATTTAACCAAATTACAACGTTACCTATAGAAATGTGTCAAATAAACAAAACGTTACCATTATATACCATAATAATGTACCTATTTATAAATTAGTAGTTGATCCCCCAGGGTTTTACTGGCGTTAATTTCGGAGTTCCCTTGGGAATTCCGGGATAAAAAGATTCGGGAACACTGTAGCTTAATATTCGTGAAAGAATTTTTTAAATTGGTTCAGTAGTCTTAGAATTGGTTCATTACAAACAAACATACAAGTAAAACCAAACCTTTTCTGTTGATAATATTAGTATATACTGTGAAATTGGTTTGAACTGAAATTCACAATTCCATAAAAATATCTTATGGAAAGATAAGTAGCAGCGAAATAAACACAAATTACATAAATCTGGTTGTAAAAGAGTACTAAAAAATACGGCCACAAAAATAAAATTTGTGAAATAAAGTTTTTAGGTACATTTATTTTTTTTTGTCTTTCTTGAGGACTTTTTTGAATTTTTGATAGTGTATATTGGGTATTATGTACGTACACATACAGAAGGCAAAATCCTACGACAGTATAGTTACAGTTAAGAGGATACCGGTTTTTAAAAACTATCGTCCTCGAATGAAAACAAAGTAAAAAATAACACGTAAAACGGACCATTCAAGGCGAATAGATCGAACGTTTGGCTAAATAAATAATGAAGTCTGTGGAATAACAAGCTCTATTATGCGGCTGTCAGGGTTTATACTTGCGTGCGTCGCTCCAGAGCCGGGTTTCAGAGCGTAATGAAAGGAAAACTAACATTTTTATAGAGGATTCAACGACTGGAGGACGGAATACCGCGGACAATTTTACATTTAACCAATCTCCCTTCTATTGTACAGAGAAAACACATAGCCGCATTATGCGGCAACAGCGCGTTCTATACAAAATGTAACATCATCTCGAGTAGGTAGGTAGGACAAAATTGTTATGTTTTAAATACTTACAAAACGACGCCGTACAAATTGTTTTGCAAACATTTTATCTTACTTGGAATTTGTTACATTATTTTTCTTCAATTAAGGATGGAAAGGAGGAAGATGAAAGATAAGAAATTTATTTGCAACACAATAATATGTAACAAACGCTTAATTGAAACGTTATGTGTTGACAATGAAGATGTCTATTATAAATGGATGTGTCCCGCGGATTCATCCGCGTGAGCTTCGGAATTCCCGCAGGAACTCAAAAGTTATCTAATTTACTTCTTATAACATCAGCTAATTAGCAGTGAAATTCTCGTCAAAATCGGTCCAACCGTTTCGAAGATTCACTTCATTTATTCATAAAAAACATGGAACCATGGAAATTGGTCCAGCCGTTCACGCGCAATGCCGTGTCCAAGAGAAATAGGGATTCATTTTTATATACCTAACTAGCTGTCCTCCGCGATTTCATCCGCGGTAATTTCGGAGGTCCCGCGGTGATTCCGGGAAAAAAGTACTCTATGTCCTTCAGTTCCCGAGGGAATTCCGGGATAAAAACTATCCTATCTTTTAAGATGGACCATATTATAAACGGTTGCAAAATTTTATCAAAATCCGTTCAGTAGTTTCGGAGTCCATCGCGGACAAACAACGTGACACGTGATTTATATATATTAGATAGATAGATAGATAAGATAAGATTAAGATCATATAGGTACAGATATAAGATACTGGCAGTAATAAAGGTAAACACTTAAGAAAGGCGAAGTTTTTTTTTTATTTGCTCCAGTTCATATTAGCTCAGGATTAAATAAAATGGCTGATAGGTGGCGCCACAGAGCAAATAAATTAACTAGAGAGGACAATAATAATATGTAGGTAGGCGGGGCAGGCACGCTACCGTTGCAAAGGAAGTTAGAGCAATGCTCTACATTGCCCAAACTTCTTTTGCTGCCATCCCAAGTATATTTACCACAATATTCCCAAAACTGTGAATTTTGAAAACAATAATTAAGTAAAAAAGCCATAAAGCGTTTAATACATTTATATACGTTAGTGAATGTTTTAGTGCGTGATGAATAATTTTCACCCGACGACACTGGTTTACATCTGTTTTCATACTAAAGTAAAGTACTAATACAGCGATGACAGCTCAGTGGTTGGTGCGTTCGGATTAAACGCCGCAAGGTGTAGGTTCAAACCCTAACAATGAGCTTGAGCTGTCGGTGAAGGAAAACATCGTGAGGAAACCATAGCATGGTGGTAGGGCGCTCTCTAGTGCCCGGCTGGCTAGCTACCACCTTCAAGTTGTAAATCTGTCGCTGAGCACCTAACGGTGTGTTCCGGCAGTCCCACTTGAAAGCCAGTTCCCATCCCCATTCCAGGTCGGCAACGCACCTGCATGCCTTCTGGTGTTGCAGATGTCTATGGGCGGTGGTAATCACTTACCATCAGGTGTACCACTTGCCCGTTTGCCCCCTATGACATAAAAAAAAATAAAATAAAAATAAACTAAGTTGATGTCCCTTCTATCTTCTATCTTCTATTTTCTGTTCTGCGGGTGGCGCATTCGGTTTGATTTTCACATGTTAACATAGAAGGTAGTAGAAGGTTACTGAATAAATCAAATGATTTCGGGCAACGTATTCTAGATTTAGAAATTACCACTCGTGAAACCGCGGGGGACAGCTAGTATATTATATCATTACTAGCTGTGCCCCGCGGTTTCACCCGCGTGAGTTTCGGAATTCCCGCAGGAACTCCCTTTAGGGGGATGAAAAATAGATGTTGTCCGATTCTCAGACATACTGAATATGCATACAAAATTTCATATATATCGGTCAAGCCGTTTCGGAGGAGTATGGGAACGAACATTGTGACACGAGAATTTTATACATGTATTAGATTGTTGCATAGAATAAAGCATCCTTCACCAAATTGGTCTAGAAAAGGACAGCACCACTCAAAAGCTTTGACTCCATCTTTTTTTGGCAGCACGTGCTACGCTTTGAAAGCCGATGGTGATTCCCTTCGCCCAATATGACACCAGCGGCGGCGACTCGCCGACCTCACAAATGTGTTTCCGATTTCTCTAAAACACCTCCCGAATGTAATATTGAGTATTTTGCGGGCACTTTCCTATTTTTTTACGAGTTCTCACCGAATGTTACACGCGTATTTATTAAGTCGACATGCGGACACAAGTTGGGTTATAATGCCCTAACTACATTTTTTTTTTTTTTTTTTTAGGAAGACCAACAGCTTTCCAGATAAAAACACTTTTGAATACAAAAATAGCAGCTTATTAAGGTAGAGTCGCCAAATATCGTCCCTTTTTTGTAAAACAACTCTAAAAAAATAAATAAAAATACCACAGTAATAAATGAAACGTCAAACAGGTTCAATATTCCTTTATTCATAAAAATAATCAAAAACGCGTTAACTTTGTTAGAAAAAGTTCTGAAATAGCTTTAACAAAAATACTCAAATTATGAAAATATATTTTTGGGCTCCTAATTACGTCCCGGGGACGATATTGAGATCACAATAATCAATATGTGAATTGGAGTTGTACTCACTTGTTTTCTATTATATAAAATTGAACTTAACTATCATATTATTAATATCTCAATCCTTTCTTAATTATTTTAATCATTAGTAAGGTACTTCTAATTCTCCGAACAAATAGTGCAATTTTGAAAATTTTGGTCCTGGATTTTCAATGCAATCTTCGTGCATCCATGGGAAACAATGAATGCATCTTATCCATTTTTCTCCCTTTTTGTCTTAAGAATAGGTAGATATTATGACAATCTGGGTATTCAGCGTCATCATTCTCGCTATCTTCTTCGTCAGTGGACACAAAAACTGAGTCATCAACATCAGATGGTTCTTCGTCAGAAGACTGTGCTTTTGATCGCTTTTTGGTTTTATTTTTATTGCTTTCAGCTGATGTTTTTTGTTGTTTCTGTTCCGTTTCCCTTTTTTTTTCTATCCGCTACTCTTTCGTTATTCTTCTCTATCTGCTTCTTTTTTGCTACCATTATTTCTTATTTATGTGGTGAGACCGTGACTACCATCGCTTTACCTCGTCTTGTTGAGGTTGAAGGTGGTATGGTGTGGTGGTTTCAGCATCTAAATAATAAAAAAAAACATTCTTAAGTTACACCCAAAATAAAGTGACATGACCCTTGTGTTCACCATATGAGATCCTAATATCGTCCCGGGGACGATATTAGGTTTATGTAAGGGGACGATATTAGGAAATTTCTATTTATTTTTGTGGCATCCATTTAAGCAAAACACGTGTCATAACTTGAAAATTTTGCTTAATCGATTCACATCTGAGATATTAATAGTTAGTTTGACAAAAACATTGTATCAATAAGTCAGGTATCTCAATATTTTATGGTATCCGAGAATATTTCAATGAAAAACTCACCTTGAACACTATTTTTGATTTTCGAATTTCTGTCGGTACGAACGTCGTGACGCATTCACTTCTACACAATGGCCGACTGATGCAACTAGCTTTCGGTTCAGGTCACTGTTATTAGATGGCGGTTTTCAAAAAAGTAGATATTGAAGGGGACGAAATTAGGCTTGGGGACGAAAATTGGCGACTGTACCTTATAGCTCTCCGCTGATAAAAACAAATTTACATACTTAAGTGTACTTTTTCAGTTTCACTACTCGCCACTCTTTGCACTACAGCGTTATCTAGTTTCTTCTTCTTTAATTGTGATGTCTTTTATCATAATTATTATGCCAATGACAATCGTTCTCAATAATCTGTCTATAGTATAGTAACCAACCACAAAAAAAGTTTTGAAAATTCTTTTCTGTCTGTCTGTCTGTCTGTTCGCGATAATCTCCGAACCTACTGAACGGATTTTCAAACAGTTTTCGCAGGTAGATTAAGCTAACCTGGAGCTACATATAGGCTTTGTTTCATTTAAATCGGTATTAAGAAAAAAGTTCTCATACAAAAACGTTTCATGCGGGTAAAACCGCGGGGTATAGCTAGTATCTAATAACACTTACCTATTCTACTTCTTTAATCATGAGCCATGGTGAAAGCCCAATGACAATGTTAGATTGATGAAGTTAAAAACACGGTTCTGTCCAAAACCGGTTTCCTGCCCGAGGTTCAAAATGGATGCTGGAAAAATCGCCGGTGCACGTCAGGCACGTTCTGGAACAAAGTTGACGTTATTGACTTCACCGTTTTTAGTTAAAGTGCTACGTGATTTTTAGCTGCAATCCAGGTGTTCATATCCTTAAATAAACAAAATGTTGTTTTTTTTACGTAATCGAACGAGAACGAAGTAATACTTTATTTCTCGTCTCAACTAGAGATTTCAAAATTACACCGGATATTTTTATAAAACCCACAAGTTGACAGTCGCATAATCGGTATGCTAGTCACAATAGAAGCCAGAATTCAAGAAGTGAAATACGTATTATACAGTACCTACTTATAATTTTTAATATAGGTTTAGAGAAAAAATAAAAGAGTCATTATGAAAACAGAGATTGAATTAAAAAAAAAATTGGTAAGTAAGTAGGTAGGTACATCTAAATCTAATCAACTCAAATCAAACGGATTTAGTGATTTCGTTTACATTTACAGAGCTTCTTCCAAAAAGTTTATAGAACATAATATTACATAGGTAGTAGGTATAATATCTAATAGGTTTCTGTGGAAATTCCCACTTTCACGTGGATTAAGCCGAGAGTAACAGCTAGTTTATGCTTTATATAAACGTATAGGTACTTACCTACAACCAGGGTTGCCACCTGTAGGTACCGTATTATATTTCAGTCAATTGTACTATACTATATTATAGAAAAATAATATAGTACGAAAAATACTATATTTTTATTCCTAATTCAACTGTCGCGCTTTTTTATATTAACTGTGACTGGTCTGGAACGCACCCGCAGCGCAGCACGGGGAATAGGCATGTTGACTATTTTTTATTTTTTAGTCCGTCTTGTAGATTATTAAAAAATATTGGACACGTATTTTTTCTTTTTTTACGTAATCAAAAAATAAAGGCGATATATTGAGTTGAAATTTCGCGTGCGTCACTATTCTGACAGTTTGTATGGCGGTTTTAGCGGTTAGTGACGTCACGACCCCCTCACCCTAAACTTTAATGCGCTTTATCTCTGTATATTTTAATTTATTTGAATAAGAAAAAAATACGTGTCTATTGTTTTTTTATTTTCTAACTGACGGACTAATTAGAATTTTGATTTTCAAAAGTAGTCCACATCTCCATTGCAGAACGAAACGCATACCTACCTACGCGGCAACAAAACGTCAACTGTCGAACTAACAATAATTTGTAGATGAATGCTGCATTGCTGCCCAACACATAATAATTAAAAATAAATATGTACTATTTTTTTTCCTGCATTTCCTAAAATTAGGTACTATATTTTTGGATCTTTTTTCGGAAAAATACTGAGTATATTTTTTCCAAAAAAAGGTGGCAACCCTACCTACAACCAAACATATTTTAAGGACATGGATTAAAATCTTGCAGCACTCTAGCTCTGCACACTACTAGTGAAATAGGTACAATCGTGCATAGACTAAATGTCAATGTGTCCAGTTGGATCGTAGCGGTGATGCTCCAAAAATGGAACTTTTGAATATTTTATTTCGGTTTTATACAGCAGTTAACCTTCCACGTGTTAGTATCAAACGCCGACTATCGCCGTTCGACACAGCCGTTGGAATTACCTAACCATTTGTTACCTATAACTACAATATACATATGTATTGAAATCGATTAGAATTGTAACATTGAACCATTTGAAAACCAGAGTTTTTTTGCAGTCACCGTAGATAGGTACTATAAGTATATGTGGGTACGAACAATAATTTATAGCAATAAAATTTATTCTTAAATGTACTTATCAACAAAATAATGCAAACCTAAATTTCACGACACATGAAATGAATGAATGAATGAATGACATTATCATGATTTCTTTTTTTTGAAACATCTTTATGCGGCAGGTCAGACAGGCTAGTGATATTAAATAGGTATTCTATAATTATTTAATACTAGCTGTCCCCCGCGGTTTCAACCGCGTTAATTTCCCGAGGGGATTCTAGGATAAACTATAAATATAAACCTTCCTCATGAATCACTCCATCTATACGTGAAAACCGTATGAAAATCCGTTCAGTAGTTTTGGAGCAGACAGCGGAAGTGACTTCATTTTATACTATGGAAAGAAGATGTATTACGGTGTGGCGACGCGTGCTATGCGCAAATGACTCTGTGACTGAAGTCATTAATGAAGAGAATTAAGTAAATGGAGACAGCAGGTTAATAAGCAAATAAAACAATCATGAATCATCTTTTTCTTTAAGAAAATCTGAAAATTATATTTTTAATTGTGCTATATTCATTTCCTTTAATGAGCTTATTCTTTATGCTCATTATTTCTCTCATAATAATTTCAACGTTTCACATCTCCCAGACGCGGGGTACCGCGACGGCTCATTTCATATAATTAAAAGACATTACAACTTCTTTTCGTTGGAAATTACCTATATACATACGCGAAAAATAAAAACATTAATTTTTATATGTATACGCGTATAACTAGCTGACCCCCGCGGTTTCACCCGCGGTAATTTTGAAATTCCCACGGGAATTCCGGGATAAAAAGTACCCTATGACACTAAGCATCAGTGTAGCTTCCTATAAGTGAAAGAATTTTCAAAACCGGTTCAGTAGATCCAGAGATACCCCCCACAACGTCGCAAACTCACAAACTTTTGCTTTTTATTAACTAGCTGTCCCCCGCGATTTCATCCGCGGTAATTTCGGAGTTCCCGCGGAGGTTGCGGGAAAAAGTACT
This sequence comes from Zygaena filipendulae, assembly GCA_907165275.2. Taxonomy (NCBI): domain Eukaryota; kingdom Metazoa; phylum Arthropoda; class Insecta; order Lepidoptera; family Zygaenidae; genus Zygaena; species Zygaena filipendulae. The sequence continues at coordinate 13,240,847 of OU015653.1, forward strand.
CTATGTCCTTCAGTTCCCGAGGGAATTCCGGGATAAAAACTATCCTATCTTTTAAGTTGGACCATATTATAAATGGTTACAAATTTTTATCAAAATCCGTTCAGTAGTTTCGGAGTCCATCGCGGACAAACAACGTGACACGTGATTTATATATATTAGATGTAGTATATTTCCCTTAGTCACGGCATCACGCCTGAACGGCTGGACTAATTTCGCTAATTCTTTTTTTTTATGTTTGTTATTGTAAGTAAAAGAAGACTAATAAAATAAAGATGGTTTATTTTTATTTCACCAATGTTGTTTAGAATGAGTGATGTTGATCTTTCACTTTTCGGCAGTCCAATTAGCATGAAGTCCTCAATAACAACCAACAATAGGTACAGCCGTTCGACCTATTTCCTAGAAATTCTTTTTTCGTTCATTTTTGTTTGTTAAAACTGATTTAACTTTCGCTTCTCGTCACACAGCTGTTTGCTAGTTGTTATTTTAGCTACGAAAATACGATATTTTCTGATCAAATTTTACCAAAATGTTTTAATAAGTACTTTATTATTCATTTAGCTATTCTCCGCGGATTCACTCGTGGTTATTTCGGAGTTCCCGCGGGTGAAACTATGTCCTTCTCTGTACCGTTGATAATGTGTATGCAAAACTTCATTTCGATCGGTTGAGTAATTAACGCGTGAAAGCGTAACAAAGTAGGTAGGTACTTTTTCCGACACTTGCAATAATTAACGTTATACTAGCTGTTCCCCGCGGTTTCACCCACGGTAATTTCGGAGTTCCCGTGGGAACTCGTAAGTATAAAACGTACCCTTTGTCCTTCTTTGTACCCCTGACTACCTGTATGCAAAATTTCATGATGATCCGTTCAGCCGTTGAGGCGTGAAAGCGTAACAAACAAACTTACTTTCGCATTTATAATATTATCTAGTAAGGACTTCAACCAATTTACACAATACCTTGGCAAAGTATACCTAAACCTTCCCCATGAATCGCGAACAGACAGATAGACAGACAGACTTGGTGGACTCACTTTTTTGGTGACCCCAAATTTTATTACAAACTCAAAACAAGGCAACTATAAAAACTCAACTCAATCCTGCGCAATAGAATTTATTGTGAATATCTAAAACTGGACGCCCGGAATATAAATATTCTGGGATGTCATGTTGAAAGAAACGCCGTATATTTCTATCTAGTTTAGGTATAATATTATTTAGTTTAATGAAGAGGTTTCATATACAGGAATATTTTTTATTCAGTGCGCAAACTTTTACAAATCAAACTTAAAGAAGTTTTAATAAACATTTTGATAAATAAAATAAATTTTTTATTGTATTTGTACTAACTCTAGGTTTTAAGGATACTGTTACTAACAAACTATGGATATTTATTCCGAAATAAAGATTATTATTATTTTGATAAGTCTTAGTACAAAAAAGTAAAGTTATCGTGAACGTAACGCTACTCTATTCGCCGCCGCCACCGCTGCGCGCGAAGCGCTCTAGGTATTTACGTAGGTATAGGTTACAGTGTACCAATAGCTAATCCCGCTGCAACAACACCGCGTACGCCGCACGGCGCGCGCGCCTATTGATATTATTACGAATAGATATAGTGTCCATATTTTGCTAGTTTAAAGGCGGATAAAAAAAATATAAAAAAGTTTTGAACAAATAATGGAAATGTGTTCTATTACTGATACTGAACCACCAAAATTTTTTTTGCGCATTGCTTAAACAATATTCCTGTATTGTATTTATGGATAAAGTATCCTATAGCTATAATTAATGCTACATGTATTAGCTATAATACATGTACGTACATTAAAAAAAAAAATTATATGTTACATCCAACAAAAAGTTATATTTCTTCCCTTTATACAACTCTTAGCAATTTCAACATCTCCACTGTGCGAGTTCTACCTCAGTTACAGTGTTAATGACTAGGAGATCAAAAAACATGCAGATTGCAAGCGTTAAGAAGTAAATTAGCTCGCAGTATGTATTTGTTCGTTTGTGAAGAAAGCAAGAAAGCATTCCATTGCGAAAGGTGACCTAGTAAGGCTAAAATTAGCGGTGCTTTCGCGGAATCAAAGCGCGCCGCAACCCGTAGCCCGCTGGCGGGGGCGGCGCCCGCCCATGGCCTGTATTCACTGTGACCAACTACATAACGCGCGTCCTTAAAACACAATTAGAAATTAAAATTTTTTTTGTTTTAAGCAGTTGCAAATGTATTTTTTTTTTAAGTAAAACTTCTTTGAACACGTGGGAAAACAATTTTTGTGGCGCGTTGTCTCAAAGCGACGGATTATGGTCATAGTGAAAAGGGCTCAGGGCGTTCCCACTCTAACCTCACTAGACCAACAACGTTCCTTCATTCCTGAAACAAAATTACAACATTTTTGTTTTTTTTTTCTCACCAGTTGTCTGGAAGAGATCTCAACTATGCCATTTGTGTGTTCTTTTATGTGTTGTAAAATTTGTTAGTTTATGTGCAATACTAATATATATAATAAATGTGAATGTGAGTTTGTTTGCTACGCTTTTCCGCATTGATTGGAGAATGATTCTATGCGCATGTACACGTTTTCAAGAGTCCAGAAAAGGATATAGGGTAATTTTTGAGGCAAAATTTCTTATGGGCTCGTTGTAAAATAATTTTTGTGACGCATCGTGGCGTGGCGTGTTATGGTCATAGTGAATGAAAGCTCTGAGAAGTGAAGCATAGAAGCAAAGTGGTCCATTTACTCTCCTGGTTTTTATTATGTGGTTGGATTTGGTGGTGTAAGTTTAATAAAGTATTTACATATTTGTGTTGTTACTTTATGTCCACACGGGGGAGACGGTCCTATCGGCAAATAGTTGGGAGATAATTAAAACGCAATCAATTGATCTTTCAAGTTATACTTCCTTTGGAATGTTGGAAGCAAATTTAAACTCTGAACGGAAATGACGCATACGATTGGCAACCAGCAACATTTCGCTCATAAGCAAGGAGGATGACACCTCAAAAACAGTGATTTTAACAAATTGTAAGAAAACTACCTACTTTATACCTATTAATCACACAAAAAAATATTTCATTAATCCAAATAGTTAAATAATCAAATGATTGCAGTAGTAAGTCACTAGTAATAAAGTCCAGAAATGCATATTTTTTTTATTTTAACTTAATTACACTTAGTTTTCCAAATTCACTCATTTTTAATTATGGCGTCCTTCTTGCGAATGAGCTATTTATTCACAAGCTGTTACCTCTCGTTTTCAAAGGCGTCAATTACAGACTCCCGCGGGTAAGACCAAAGGATGTACCTACATCCAAGACCAAAATTACTTGTAACTACGAGTACCTAAATACCTAATGTACAAAGCCCGTACCTGCAATATAATAGCATTCAATACAAGCTAATAAAGAATAATGATTTCCCTTTACATAATCCGGTTGCTTCGTCCCGTAATGGAAGTATCGTGTTTCCATTACACTGCGTCAACATTTTATTACTCGATAACAGTCGATGCGGTAACAAGACGCCATTTTAGATGATGACTCAACTCGTGTACTTTGTCACTGTTGTTAGATATATTTTGTTTTGGTTTTCTTTCTTTCTTTTTCTTATTGCGGTGAAACATAAAGCATTCTTTTTTTTTTAATTTAAATTCATTATTGTTTTCCTATTGATCGCGAATCGCGAACGTCATTTTAGAACGTGTTAATGAATTAATTGAAAACTAAAAAGTAATTTGCTCAGAATCGACTTACGAATCGATCGCATCATGTTTTAATATAGGTTATATTTTTTTTATTTTTACTAGCTCCTGTCTAAATTATATATAATACAATATTTGGCGCGTCCGCCGCCGCCCGCAGCAAAAAACGTAGGTGCGGGCGTAGCGCTTCAAATTTCGTAGATAGGTCACCTCCAAACTAATGTTGAATAATTTTTAAACTATAAATTTTTTCGACATAATTTATATTTTAATCACATTAATGTTTGTTTTTTTAAATGGGGTGTACCAGGCTTTTGGTTAATTTATTAGCACGTTGTATATAACAAAACAACCAGAATTTTATATGTGATGAACATAAAGTTCCACTTTCCAGTCTCGCCATGTTTATATGTACCTATATTTAGTAGGTACGTATACATAATCTTACTAGGTAGTATTATAGAGAGGGAAAGTTGTGAGTTTCTTAAATGGGGAGGGATTTATTGACCTCCGGCTAGGTCCACTAATAATAAATAGAGTTCTGAAGCAATTATTCGCCTACCTATAAGTAGGTACACTAGAAATTCCGAATCAAAAAGAACGTCAAAATATAAAAAGTCAAATTTAAAAAAAAGAATAACAGATTAGAATACAAAATACAATCTATCTAATATATATAAATCACGTGTCACGTTGTTTGTCCGCGATGGACTCCGAAACTACTGAACGGATTTTGATAAAATTTGCAACCGTTTATAATATGGTCTAACTTAAAAGATAGGATAGTTTTTATCCCGGAATTCCCTCGGGAACTGAAGGACATAGAGTACTTTTTTCCCGCAACCTCCGCGGAAACTCCGAAATTACCGCGGATGAAATCGCGGGGGACAGCTTAGTTAAATATATATTATAACCCGGAATTCCTGCTCGATCGAAAATTGCCACTTAGTAGGTTAAAGGAAACTACACGACGGCGTTTAGTAAAACATCAAAATAAATTTCAGCCCGAAATTAAACTCGAGCAACGTTCGTTTGAATGAGCTAATAATGTTCATGCAATCGAAACAATTATTGAACAAACGAAAACTAACGCAAATACAATAACCTACTGGATGGCTATGGCGTGCCGACTCGACATAAAACATACCCCGTGCGCCTAAAACGGGCGGCAATAACTAGCAACTAGTTAGTCGGATACTTAAGATAATTCAAGCCAGTTCCGTAGAGGAACGTTTGCGTTGATTTACTGGCATACGAGGCCCCACTCGATAGTTTTATTTAGTTGCAGCCTTTAAATTAGTCATAATTCACCCCTCACTAAACTAATCGCAATTTAATAGGTATAGCGCCTAGTTTTAATGTTAGTATAGTAGTTTTGCAAAAAATTGTCAGACATTTTATAATAGTTTATTTGAAACTAGCTGCCCCGCGCGGTTTCACCCGCAATAAGTTAGGAGTTCCCGTGGAATTGTTCCATACAAATTTTGCAACCCCTTTGCAACCCCGTAGGGGAAGAATTTCGGAAAATCCTTTCTTAACTACGTCATACAAAGAACAAGCTTCAGGTCTCTACGATCAGTGGTTTAGGCTGTGCGTTGATTCGTCAGTCAGTCATTCAAGATAAAGCATTTTATATGTATAGACTAGCTGTCCCGCGCGGTTTCACCCGCGATAATTTCGGAGTTCCTGCAGAATTATTCCATACAAACTTTGCATCCCCTTTACCCGGTCTGATTGATTTCTCTCAGTGTATATTTGACGTTCGACCTTATAAACCGCAACAAGGGAACCTTACGAATGAAATGTCAGAATCAGAAACATCTATTATTATTCACTGAAACCACAAAATGTTATGAAAACATTATCCACTCGTGAAGTGTATAATAATTAACCGACTTCCAAAAAGTAGGAGGTTCTATATTCGATTGTATGTGTTTATTTTTATTTATTTTTTTCATTACCAAGAACTCATTAGTTAAACTTATTACCGAAAGTACCAAATCTAGACAATAATCACTTTGAGAATTTACGGAGTATTCCATAATAAGACTGGCATGTCGAACATCAAACTCTATATTGGGTATCAATTACTATAAAAATAATCTAATTTAATCCTCAAATAACAAAATCATGAAAGACTTGAATTAAATTTAATCTGACTTGAATTTAATTTTTTTTTTATTTACGAGCTTTTCCATGGTTTACCAAGGTCTCCCGCGTCATTTTCGGAATTCCCATAGGAACTCTTTATTTTGACATATAAAAACCTATATGGCTCACATACATAAATAGCTGTTCTCCTCGCGATTTTACGCGCATGAATATCGGTATTTCCGCGGGAACTCTTGATTCTATAATAAAAATATGTCACTCGGGGATATTGTAGCTTTTTATCAGTAAAAGAATTTTTTGGATCGGCTCAATAGTTCCCGAGATTACACTCCATATTCCGAGATTACTATCCACCTCTGTTAAATTTATACATATAAATGCTTTGTCCTGAATGACTGATTGGCAGATCAACGCACAGCCTAAACTGGTCATTGTAGAGACTTGAAACTTGGCGGGTGTGTTCTTTGTAAACGTATGACGTAGGCATCCGATAAGAAAGAACTTTTCGCAATTCTACCCCTACGGGGTAAAAAAGGGGGGAAAAGTTTGTATGATACAATTCCGCGGGAATTCCGAAATTATCACGGCTAAAACCGCGTGGGACAGCTAGTATTTGTATATAGGTAAATTTAATTGATTGAATCTATATTTCTCAGAGCAGCTTTACAGCAATCCCACAAGAGATATAGGCCTAAATCGTCCCCCAGCGAATTGGAGCATTATATCATATTATTGTAGTAGACATGAGAAAGACGGATGGCGCGGTCACCGTATGAATATTTCAGGAGGCGCATTAGGACACAGAAAAATAAATATGGCCGACTTCGTCGGACGCGTTTGTGTATAAATCGTAGTGTGGCGCGCGTGTGCCGACTGCGAATAGCGCCGACTGGAACGGAGTTATTTATCAGTTAACCGTATATCCATCTGTGCTTTACTCTGGACGTTACACCCTGAATTTTTATTGAAAACTCGACCTTGAACCGGCGGCGCGTGATCGCCGAGCGGGCCGCCTCCAACGTTCAACCAGGCGCGGATCTAAAATTTGTTTGAGGGGGCGCCATTTTGGTTGCACTACAATTTTTGTTAAGATAGAAGTGACGTCCAATAGTAAAATATAGGAGCTCGCATTGAGAAGTGTCTGAATTGACATCATGAGTATTTTACGCGATTTTCATAATTTTCAAAAATGAATTTTTGGAAATAATCGGTCCGCATTTGGTGTAAAGATGCATTTTTTTCTAATGTCTAAATAAAGTAGAGCTTATCTAAGCTAAAATGACGCGCCACTCCATCGGGCATACGCACACGCACAACCGTTAAAATATCGATACGACACATATAAATCTGGCCATTCGTCCTCAGTTGCCGCACAGTGTCGCCGCACTCACACTATTAAAGAGATTATCAATACATGATCTCGCACATCTAAAACTGCTTATTGAGTAGTGGGGCGTGTCATTTTAGTTTAGATAAGTTCTACCTACTTTGGTCTTCAGGGGGGCAATTGCACGCACTGCCCCCCGTAGATCCGCGCCTGCGTTCAACGATTACGTTTAACGGGATCGGTTGTGTTTATGTTGGCGGAAATTGAATACTTTTACCGCTGTTAACTTTCCCGAAAAAAAAATTACAACGTTTAAAATAAATTAAAACATTTGAGCGACCGAGCGATCGGTGTGATAACTTTCCGCGGATAAATTTTCTTATAGTTAGTAGCTAAGACGACACCTATCTATATATCTAGTTTAACTTTAAAGTAATAACATCCAATGCATGAGCATCCAATAGCAACAGTGCAAGTACCTCAAAGATTTACGAAACGGCGTTATAAAAAAATTGTTTCAGGTGTAAATTTGCGTTTATTTCAATAAAAACGCCTATAGATCAACTTATAAAGCAAAACCATATCTCAAAAACAAAATTTGATCCAAACCGTGATTGCCGTTTCCAGGATAGACTTGTATCTACATAATGGGCATGTTGACTAATTTTTATTTTTTAGTCCGTCTTGTAGATTATTAAAAAATATTGGACACGTATTTTTTTCTTTTTTTACGTAATCAAAAAATAACGGCGATATATTGAGTTGAAATTTCGCGTGACGTCACTATTCGGAGAGTTTGTATGGCGGTTTTAGCGGTTAGTGACGTCACGACCCCCTCACCTTAAACTTTAATGCGCTTTATCTCTGTATATTTTAATTTATTTGAAAAAGCAAAAAATACGTGTTGATTGTTTTTTTATTTTGTAACTGACGGACTAATTATAATTTTGATTTTCAAAAGTGGTCCACATCCCCATTACAAGAATATATATATACACCTATAGATCCGCAGGTTCGCTTACTTATCGTGCCAATGAATCACATGCACAATTTTTTAATTCCACTAGATATTGGAAAGATTTTTATCATTCTGACAGACGGAGGCGATAAATCATTATGCGTCGCTATTACAGGCCGGGAGAATTCTGAATAATTTAATATAAAAAAAACAGCAAGTGGATGATAAACTTTTATCAAAATATGTTGATAAAAAGCTGTAATAGGTGGATATAAAAGTTATATATACACTTATTATCTGATAAATTCGTCCCTCAGAACATTAAAAAAGACATAATAATTATAATCTTAATAATCTTCTTCTTATCTAATCTTAATATATATAAATCACGTGTCACGTTGTTTGTCCGCGATGGACTCTGAAACTACTGAACGGATTTTGATAAAATTTTGTAACCATTTATAAAATGGTCCAACTTAAAAGATAGGTTAGTTTTTATCCCGGGATTCCCGCGGGAACTCCGGAATTAATGTGGGGAACTGCTTATCACCGTAAACTACGGCACTTTTTTCCCGGAATTACCTCGGGAACTCCGAAATTACCGCGGATGAAATCGTGAGGGACAGCTAGTCTCTATATAAAACGTACTAATAGTAGAAAATATGAGTAGTCTATCGATGTGTTCCTTTATTTCATCAGTTGCGTTATTTATAGTTTGTTTTGCTGCATAAAACTCAGATCTGTCTTTTGACAACTAAGCCTGACATTGATTCTTCTTCAAAGTTTAAACTCTTGCTGCAGCTATAGATATGTCTTTACTCTATTCTCTTAAATTTAACTAAATTAGTCATAATTTTTCCATGACGTCATCAGTGAAACCGGTCCGCGTAGGTAGACACCTACGCATTAAAACATTTTCTTCCGCCCACCGTTCAGTGCCAAGGCAAATTTTAATATTCAATCATAATTTAGGTAATGCAAACTAACAAATCCAACAAATTATTAAGAACTAGATGTGCCCCGCGGTTTCACCCGCGTTAATTTCAGAGTTCCCGCGGGAATTCCGGGATAAAAAGTACCCTATGTGTTAATCTGAGGTATAAGCTATATTATTGTTAAGTTTCATTTAAATCCATCCAGTAGTTTTTGCGTGAAAGAGTAACAAACATCCATCCATCCATCCATCCATCCATCCATCCATCCATCCATCCATCCATCCATACATTCTTACAAACTTTCGCGTTTATAATATTAGTAGGATATTAAAGTACAAACATAGAAAAGTACCTATTACAATGCTAATAAGCTATTTTGCCTCAGGTCCGATGAAATACCTGTATAGAAATTTGGCCTCCGTTATCCGTGTATTTCAGAATACACATTGCCATTTTGGCTCTGTGCGGAATTCGATTGCTCTATCAAACATAGCCTCACGAACCCGGCTCGGCTGGCAGGTTTCGCAGAAATTACTGTGCAGTCATCTGTGTGAACCTCACTGCTACGCCAGGTGACTGAGGTTCGATCCCGACGTCAAAGTACACATTTATACAACGAACTATTGTTTTTAGCCTGATTCTGGAATCAGGAATAATCTATACTACATTAATTAATTAATATACCTAATATTATAAAGAGCAAAAGTTTGTGAGTTTGTGAGTTTGAGAGTTTGTTACGTTGTAGGGGGTAATCTCTGGATCTACTGAACCGATTTTGAAAATTCTTTCACTTAAAAGAAGCTGCAGTGATCTTAAGTGTCATAGGGTACTTTTTACTTTTACTCCAAATTTCCCGCAGGTAAAACCACGGGAGAACAACTATCTCTAGATCTACTGAACCAATTTCATTCACTTCAACCAATTTCTTTCATTCATTTCATTCACACAGTGATCCAGAGTGATACAGGGTACTTTTTATCCCAGAATTCCCGCGGGAACTCCAGAGTTTGTGAGTTCGTGAGTTTGTGAGATTGTAGTGGGTAATCTCTGGTTCTACTGAACCGATATAAAAAATTCTTTCACTTTTAAGAAGCTACAGTGATCTTGAGTGATATAGAGTTACTTTTATCCCGGAATTCCCGCGAGAACTCAAAAGATTGTGAGTTGGTGAGGTTGTAGGGGGTAAGGTTCACTTTTAAAAAGCTACAGTGATCCTAAGTGACATAGGGTATACTTTTTGTCTCGGGATTCCCGCGGAAACTCCGGAATATATGAGGTTCTAACCTCTGGATCTACTGAACCGATTTTGAAAATTCTTTCACTTATAGGAAGCTAAAGTGATCCTGAGTGACATAGGGTACTTTTTATCCTGAAATCCCTGCGAGTACTCCGAAATTACTGCGGGTGAAACCGCGGGGGTCAGCTTGTATATAATATAATGCCGCCTTTTGCTCTGTGTTTTCTTTTATTTGTCTACTATTCTCTTTTGGGGCAATAAAACATATTTGAATAATGTATAAAAAATAGGTACCTTTTGTACACAATGTCGTGGTTGGCCACAAAGAGAATCCATTGCGTACTGACCATAAAACAAAAACTTTTGCATTCAAAGATTATCTGTAAACTCATTCAAATTAAACTGGTACCTGAAACAAAATACGTTTCCAATTTCAAATTCGCGCAACGTCCTAGTAAACAAGATGAAGAATTAAGATGACGGCGTTTCAGAAGCAGAAGGTTTGACAACCAAGTTCCGAGCGGATAGGTACCTACTTCGACTTCAATTCGTTCAGAATACCAATTTTCATTTCAACCACGGACCTCGTTCCGCGAAATTTGGTTACAAAACGACGGAGACAACAAAGAAAATTAGACCGCGAAGAAAAATAAATGCGACGTTACGGCGGAGCATACAAAATTACAGGGAGCTGGCAGGAATGAGAGGTCGAGTGCTACCCGTGCCCCGTGGCGAGGGAGCCGCGTTGCAGCGACCAACTAAATTGTGACTTTAACTTTTAAATTCCTTAATTTTATACCTACAGAACTTATAATCGACTTGTACAGATTTTTATTATGGGACTGAATGTATTGAAAAACAAAATAGGTAAACATCAGCTGTCAACATTGTTCAGATATTCTGTACCGTGTTTTTTGTCGTTTATGGCTGGCCACGTAGTGATTATAATATTATCTTTGTGGCTGGCTATTTCAATAAATTAGACAATCTACTTTATTTGGCATCAACATCATTGATATTTATTTTTTTTTATTTTCTTTTTGAAGATCAGGTTAAAGCTTCTAAAAATTTCAAGAAAATTGTATAATGTTTCTCGACACCTACACGTCCTCCGATCATTCTCATTTAGCTTGTAACAATAAAATTGTTATTAACATATCGTTACTAAACCAATCCAAGAGTATTTTATTAATTAACTATTTTTAAAACTTTTATTATAGCACTAGCTGTGCCCCGCGCTTTCACCCGCGTTAATTTCGGAGTTTCCGCGGGAATTCCGGGATATAAAGTACGCTATGTCCTTCTGTGTACCCCTGACAACGTGCATGCCAAATTTCATCCAAATCCGTTCAGCTATTTTTGCGTGATTGAGTAACAAACATCCACACTTTCACATTTATATGTATTAGTACGACGACCAGCATTTTTTTTTTAAATCTCGAGTTCCAGATGGAATTTCGAAAAAATCGAATCATGAGTATCTAAGTTAGACCTTTAGCAATACAACAAAAAAAACCGCATTCAATTTGGTGCAGCAGTTTTTGCGTAGCACGATACAAACATACAGACAGACAGACAGACAAAAATTCTAAAAACGGTATTTTAGAGTCGCGTGGTAGATTTATTTCGCCTAAATTTATTAACTCATCTTCCAAGTTCAGACATCGACCTTACAATTTTATTATATGTATAGATATTACACAAACTGGAATACACGGCATGGGTAGACCTGCTATAAGGTGGACCGATGACTCGGTGAAGGTGGCAGGACTTCGTTGGATGCGGGAAGCGCAGGGGGCCTTATTCTCTATGACCAACAACATAACGCCGCCCATAACGCGCGGCCCAAAAACACAATTCCAAATGTGCCAGATGTCAAAATATTAGAAATTAATTATTCTTTATACCATAAAGATACAATGTAAACGTATTTATTTGTAGTGAAAGTTCTTTGAGCAGGAGAGAAATGCAGTACAAGTGGCGCCTTATTAAGACACGACGCGTTGTGGTCATAGTGAATAAGGGCCCAGTACTGGTCGTTGAGGCGATCCTTGGGGCAGGCCTATGTCCAGCCGTGGACGTCTTATGACTGATATGATGGTGTCTGATGATGATGATAACATACTATATCATTTCGTGTACGTGTTTTTTTGCATTATTGTTAAATTCCTATATTATTTCACTGCAATGCTTTCGAGTCTACATTTATTTTTAAGAAAGGTACTTAAATGTGTACTCAGTGAATCCTGCTAATAATTTTCTAGAGTGCAAGCTTATTCCAAGAATTTAATTTCGCCTCTTAAAAAGAATATGACACAGTTGAACAAATAAAGAAATAAAAGCTCTTTATACTCAACTACAATTTAAACTATAGCAGCTGTTAAACAGGATCATGCATAATAAAATTCGGCTTAACATCACGGTTTAGTATCCGGGAGAATATTCCAGAATATTCTAGAGCTCCTATTCCACCAACTTTATTACTACCTCCCGTACCTACCGCTCTGTTTGAAGTTTGAACTTTTAATTTTAAATTCCGTGCAACTTTGTTCAATTTTGTTAGTTGACACTTTTAGTGAATTATAAGTGGATACATAATATTATATGCATCGAATTCACGGGAAAAGTGATTCGCTTTTAATGCTAAAATGAAAATTAATAGATTAATAAATGGACAGCATCTAATAATATTGGATCTTTAAATTATATCATCAGCGTTGTGCCTAGGGTACCCGTTCTATATAAAAAAATACTATATTTTTTCCAAAAAAAGGTACAACGTATTTCCTACAACGTATGAAAGTTTTTACATCAATGGTATGATCCGAAAGATAATTTCACTGGCACGTGAATCCTACTCTGCTCTAGGTCTATCCTGGACTCAGTAAACTTGTTACAATTACTGATATTTTATACGTTTTACGACAGAAATTATTGACCGCCCGCGGCCTCAAAGATCTCGAGTCGCTACAGCAGATCTCTAAGTGAATGTACAAAACTTCTAATCCTCTTTTTCATCTTATTGTGCGATGGAACTTCGCAAAACTCCACCTCGTCGCTCGCCCCGAGGCCTGAAAGTAGGTCGGTAGGTATAGGCACGATGTACAAGTTCCTAAATACATTTTAAAGGAATACCCGAGAGGACGTGGTGAACCGAGGTCCGTTTTTATGAAGGATATTTGGAACACTCGTTTTATAAGCGATATTCGAGAAAAAGTTTAATTTCAATAAATCGTTTCCTAATCTAAGTTTCGCGCAACCCAACTTTTGGCACGGAAAAGTAATTAATTTCCATGAAGAATTACAACTTTTCAAAATTGTGCCCGTAAACTTTATCCCGTTCGAGTATTTGTTTTATAAGTGTCAGAAACAAACAGGTGAGCTGTCCCAAATTTTATTATTGTACTTTGTATAAGGCAATATCATTTTTATACAAAGTCATCAAAAAATGGTTCAAGTCATCATTGGTTTTCCACAATAGTATCTTTGGTTCTTTCATATAATTTTATCTTCTTCAAGGAAGCTCTAGGATCTGACATTTGATAGGCTAGTATCACAGTTCCGTGGAACAACCTACCAACCGTTATTGCTGGGTACGGCTCGTTGTTCTCACATAATTAATTGCAAGTTGAGTTGCCACTAATTATAGAATAGAATAGAATAGAATACACTTTATTGTACACCAAAATAATTTTACAGTGTGTTTACAGAAACTTATAACTAAGGGCATACAAAAGGCGGTCTTATCGCTTTACTAGCGATCTCTTCCAGACAACCTAATTATATTATAGATATACCTATATTATAACTTTAAACTGACAGCGTGCTGCTGAAGAGTTTGTTGTGCAGCTTCTTCTCTTCAGCCACAGCACTAGGAAGCTGGGAAGGGTGGATATTTTATGGGTGCTGTCATAATAACTGTAATTATATTGACGTCAAAAAGAGCCACATTATGGGCCAAATTTGAATAAAGGATTTGACTTTGACATTAACCATAATAGGTATATACGCAAAATGTAAGTTAAAATTAAAATTAGGTACTTTTAATTCATGTGCAGGTTTTTTCTTGCCGTAAAGCCTGATTGTTGTGATCCGTACAAACGTCAACAACCAAAGAAGAAAAAACGAGAAAATTTACCTATTGACTTTGATCACCTTAATTAATGATGCAATAAATCAGTCAGTTCTTCCTTCGTTATGTATATGTCACGGTAAAATTGTAAAAACCGTTAGTTTATAAAATAACGGTGACCTTGTGAAATTCTGAGGACAGAAAATGCGTGGTGGTGGGTGACAAATCATTACTGTCGGTACCATTTGACTGTGTTGTGGTCACAGTTCAAACCTATCCTAACCTATTATGTCGGGGTGCACATAAATACCTCTTCAATGCCAATCGTTTACAATCGAACGGTTTTTACAATTTAACGGTGATATATACAATACCATAGAAAGCCACGAGTCCATTCGCAAGTCGCTCAACATATGGTAGCTAGACGTGTGCATGCCAATATCTCAATGGGTTTGGATTGAAGTCGTTCGCATCGCCGCCGATCTTAAGCCCAACACTGCAGCACCGTATTCCAACGCGTATAAGCCCTATAAACTAACATTGAGCGGACTCGTTCCGATATCGCAGAAAGTCCGGACCCACTTAACCGAACGACCAATAGTCGGAGGTTTTCCATTAAATCCATTTAGCTAGTGGACTCGCCGGCGATTTGTTTCAGCTGTTGCGCTCTCTTGGTGGGCGCCGAGTGCATTTCGCTCTTTATTAACCGACTTCCAAAAAGGAGGAGGTTCTATGTTCGATTGTATGTATGTTTTTTTTTTTTTTTTTTTTTTTTTTTTTATGTATGTTCACCGATTACTCGAAGACGGTTGGACCGATTTGAAAAATTCTTTTTTTGTTTGAAAGGGTATACTCCCAATTAGGTCCCATTGCCACCAAATCGGGATCTGATGATGGGATCTTGGAGAAATCGAGGGAACTCTTCAAAAATTATAGGCACACCTATAGCGATTTGGGTATTTTTGATAGTAAATCATTCATTTGCTTTCGGAAAGCAAAATTTGAAGAAGTGGAACTGATGATGAAGACCACAGGTGGTCATCGGAACAACTCAAAAATAATACGTATTTCACGGGTTCCGATTGAAGCGATTTCAAAAATTGTTTTTTTGTTTGAAAGGGGATACTCCCAAATTGATTCCATTGTCACCAAGTCGAGATCTGATGATGGGATCTTGGAGTAATCGAGGGAACTCTTCAAAAATTATGAGAATACTTATAGCGATTTTTGTATTTTTTATAGTAAAACGTTTCTTTGCTTTCGGAAAGCAAAATTTGAAGAAGAGGAACTGATGATGAGGACCACAGATGGTGATCGGAACTACTCAATAATGGGTATTTCACGAGTTCCGAATCGATAACTTTAATATGGTTTCTAAACAATTTATGCCCGTCACAATGTATATGGTGAAGTGGAACTGATGGTGGAGTTATCCTAGTACATACTAGGAGAACTCCTCAACAATTAACGTCCCTGCGTCGGGAAAAGCAATATTTTGTAAAAGGTTATGAGTAGTTGACATTAGGCTATTGTAACTTAGATAAATTACAAACCGACTCACTAAAAAGCAAGAAATAAACAAATTTTTAACAAAAAAATTAAAACCGACTTCCAAAAACACAAAACTAAAAAACTAAAAATAAAAAGCTAAAAATAACAAAATACCGATTTAATCCAAAAGACAAAAACACACGTAATATTATTATTGGTTTGTGCTACCACTGATCGGTATGAAGTCGGTGACAAGCCAAATATGGAGGGGGAAGATGGGCTAAGTCGACTCCCGCCACCAGCTCTTCGTGAGCAGAACAACCCAAGTGGGCAGACACCAGCGGGCTTGTCACCGAATTCAAACCGATCAGTGGTAGCACAAACCAATAATAATATTACGTGTGTTTTTGTCTTTTGGATTAAATCGGTATTTTGTTATTTTTAGCTTTTTATTTTTAGTTTTTTAGTTTTGTGTTTTTGGAAGTCGGTTTTATTTCATAAAGACCAGAGTTATTTCGCCACTTAACGCGGCGCGACCCGCGACTCGTTTTTGGCATCTGGGAAATTTCAAAAGCAAAATGCGCATCGAAAACTTTTATTCTTCCAAAGCATTAATAAGACTTATTATATTAGTACACACTTGATGGTATAAGGACTCTATGGCCGATCGACAATATTTCATTGGGATTTCAAATTTTTTAACCTACTAGCTTTATTCGGAGCTACTCTGTCCTACTCTGTATCCCTGACAACGATTATGATAAATTGCTATATATGTATCTACATTCTGCTACAAGTTGTACGGTACGGATGTTTAAATCTTCAGATAAGCGTTAACTGCTAACCTGAAAAGAAAATTTCAGAAATTGAACACCTCTAGAAAGACTATCAGAGACAAAACAAGAATAGGCAATTTGACAGTTTGACATTTCTATTTGACTTTTCGTTTCTCGTGTGAATGCTCGTCTTACATCCGCGATGATCGATTGACGACTTTTGAAAATCAAAGTCCGTCAGTTAGAAACTCAGAAGAATATGCTTTAGTTATTCTTCTGAGGTTAGAAAGTAAAAAAAACAATAGACACGTATTTTTTGTTTTTTCAAATAAATGAAAATACACAGAGATAAAGCGCATTAAAGTTTAGGGTGGGGGCTCGTGAGACGTGACGTCACTAACCGCTATAAGCCGCCATAAAAACTGCAGCGGTTAGTGATGTCACGCGAAATTTCAACTCAATGTATCGCCATTATTTTTTGACTACGTAAAAAAATATAAAAAACAAAATACGTGTCCAATATTTTTTATTCATCTGTAGGTACATGAATAAAAAATATGACGGACTAAAAAATAAATTAGTCAACATGCCCATTAGTATTTAAACCCCTTTTATCTAATCACTTATCGATTTTATTTAAATGAAATTCTTAGGAGATATGATTATTTAAGTACAGCTGGAAGCGCTAGTTTGACTCATGTAATAAGTTTCAAATAAAATCAACAAGTTAGTGGATGCATTACTAATTAAGTACCTAATAAATAATGATAAATGGAGGTCACATCAATGTCGGAACGAAAAAGACGCGTAAAATGGCGCCTATTATCCGTATAAGTCGTATTTTTTTACGATTATCTAGTGATGAGGAAGCGGCTTGATGTAACGACATTGAGAACACGGTGCCGGTGAAGCGTGTTGAAGCTATGGAAATCACCATGAGGTTTGTTTTGCTCAATTTTGTTGTTGGAAAACGGTGAAAACGTCGCTGTGTCATCTTCGCGCCCACGCATCCATTGACTCACACTTGAACAGATTCTGATGTCATCCCAGACTCCTTAAAAGGGTCCTTATAAGTGTTTTAATCTTCTTTTTTTGTTTTACTAATGCTACTAATATTATAAATGTGAAAGTGTGGATGTTTGGGTGTTTGGATGTTTGAATGTTTGGATGTTTGTTACTCAATCACGCAAAAACGGCTGAACGGATTTGGATGAAATTTGGCACGCACGTTGTCAGAGGTACAGAGAAGGACATAGGGTACTTTTTATCCCGGAGTTCCCGCGGGAACTCCGAAATTACCGCGGATGAAACCGCGGGGCACAGCTAGTATATAATATTTTAAAGAAAACAAGTTCGTTTATTTGTAAGAGGAATTCTTTAAAACTACTGAACCGATACCAAAAATTCGTGTGATGGTTCCTGGCCGGACCACGGTACGGAACAAAATTTTTATGCTGGCACAAATTCATTATTTTAATTGTGCCTATTTGTGCCACTAATGCCAGGAATTTGTGCCTTCTGGTTTTGGAGTTACGAGAGTACGATTGTGGTCGGGCTGGGAATCCTGGTTCCTGGCCCGACCACGGTACAGATGTTACGGAACCGAGTTTTTTCTTTTGCACAAATTCACTATTTTAATTGTGCCAATTAGTGCCACCAATCCCAGGAATGTGTGCCCTGCCCCTTGGCCACAGTCTCGGCGGCGGCGGTAGCGGCGGCGGCAGCGGCAGAAACAAATGGTAGACAACATACGAAGTTGGCCACAGCTATCAGTAACTACCCAACTAGAGCACGACTGCGGGGGCGGGGAGGCGGGGGGCAGTAGGTGCATGCACATATTTTGTACGTCAGGGTTGCTTATTCTTTTTTTGAATTAAGTTACCTATTATTAAATAAAAACTTAACTCTTACATAGTATTTATACTATGTATAAATTTAAACCTTAATAAAACTGTATCTATAAGTACCATAAGTTATATTTAAAAGTAACAAGCTGTTCCCCGCGGTTTCACTCGCGTAATTTTAAGAACTCCCCGGGTAGGTACTATGCACATATTGAGATAAAAACTATCCTATCTCGCAAGTTTGATCAAATTACATACAGTGTACAAAAATCATTAAGATCGATTTAGTAGTAGTATAATATAGGGGATTAGCTGTGCCCTGCGGTTTCACCCGCGGTAATTTAGGAGTTCCTGCGGCAATTACGGGATAAAAAGTACCCTATGTCCTCTGTACCCCTGACAACGTGTATGCAAAAATTCATGATGATCGGTTGAACCGTCTAGGCGTGAAAGCGTAACAGACAGACAGACAGCTACTTTCGCATTTATAATATTAGTAGGGAAGCAGGGACTTGACATTATTAACTTCACAGTGCCTTAGTATTACTGTAATGCTGTGAACTTTTTTGTGTTATAAATAAATAAATAAATTTATTTCCTATCGACATAATCTTAATACGGCAGCGGCAAAAACAAATGGTAGACAATATAAGAAGTTGGCCACAGCTCGCGCCGCTGATAACTTCGTGGTCAAGGGGTAAAGCACACATTCCTGGGATTGGTGGCACTAATTGCCAATGTGCCAATTGGTGGTACTTTTTATCCCGTAATTGCCGCGGGAACTCCTAAATTGCCGCGGGTGAAACCGCGGGGCACAGCTAATCCCCTATATTAGGTATACTACTACTAAATCGATCTTAATGATTTTTTTAATACAGTTGCTCAAAAAGTGGCGTATTGCAGGGACGTTTAGCGTTCGGGATTTGGGCTATTACATACTCGAGCTTTTTGTTTACCTTTCCCGAACTCGTGCGTTCTCTTTGCCAACTGTCAAAAATGGCGACACGACTTTGACACACTTTTTGCATTGCGAAACGTAGGTTTCGCATTACTAATACGACTAGCGCCATCTCTTGATCACAGTTGGAACTTAGTTGAGTTTGTTGTGTTTTTGATATTTTATTAAATTGCTTAATTTTTTCGTAACTGTATTAAAAATAGTTGTTCAGTACACGTGCGGAACCGTCATTGCAACTAGTTCCGACTGTCAACCCTCACCTTCGGCTGCGCCTCGGCTCGGGTCTAGACATTTGTCGGAACTCTTTGCAATGACAGGCTTTCCGCACTTGTAATGAAATATACTATTTTTACACTGTATGTAATTTGGTCAAACTTGCGAGATAGGATAGTTTTTATCTCAATATGTGCATAGTACCTACCCGGGGTTCTTAAAATTACGCGAGTGAAACCGCGGGGAACAGCTTGTTACTTTTAAATATAACTTATGGTACTTATAGATACAGTTTTATTAAGGTTTAAATTTATACATAGTATAAATACTATGTAAGAGTTAAGTTTTTATTTAATAATAGGTAACTTAATTCAAAAAAAGAATAAGCAACCCTGACGTACAAAATATGTGCATGCACCTACTGCCCCCCGCCTCCCCGCCCCCGCAGTCGTGCTCTAGTTGGGTAGTTACTGATAGCTGTGGCCAACTTCGTATGTTGTCTACCATTTGTTTTTGCCGCTGCCGCCGCCGCTACCGCCGCCGCCGAGACTGTGGCCAAGGGGTAAGGCATACATTCCTGGGATTGGTGGCACTAATTGGCACAATTAAAATAGTGAATTTGTGCAAAAGAAAAAACTCGGTTCCGTAACATCTGTACCGTGGTCGGGCCAGGAACCAGGATTCCCAGCCCGACCACAATCGTACTCTCGTAACTCCAAAACCAGAAGGCACAAATTCCTGGCATTAGTGGCACAAATAGGCACAATTAAAATAATGAATTTGTGCCAGCGTAAAAATTTTGTTCCGTACCGTGGTCCGGCCAGGAACCATCACACAAAAATTCTTATACTAATTGACAGCTAAACGTACCTTTATCTATAGAATCTCTGACAATGAGTAACATAGGATATTTTTATCCCCGAAAAAATGGAAGTATTTAATATTCCGGAGGGAGATCCAAATTCACTCGAGCGGAAAAATGAGAAACAGTTATTTGGTGGATATATGTTAAGTAACGACAAATTCAGGACTAGGAATCGGACACAGGGTACTTTCATCGCATAAAAAACTTGGTTAGAACGAAGTTTTTTCCATATCAAACTGAGTCAATACAAAAGAAACTCATTTAAAAAAATGACAGTTGTTTTGTTTTTCTGTAGAGCAGCTGTATGATGCCGTGACGGAAATCGAACTTTTACTCCCGTAACGTGCGATAAAGAACTTCGTTATAAAAACAAAATTTTTGTTTAAATCGTTCCATAATAATATTTTTTTTAAGATCTACAAATCGCATTGCACAAAGTCGCCACTTTGTTTTTAAGATTAATTAATGCCATACCTTACACGATTGGCTTAACCTAAACCGATGGTGGTATAGGGGTTAAAAAGAATTTTATTTACCTTTAAAAATGTATTTCAAAAATGTGAACCAACGTTATTCGTTTTCATGAAACAGAACTTTCAGAAAGGCTTAATAGCTGTCATCATATACGAAGTTTTATCGGCCACCATTTTGTTATTCAAACTCAAATGTCGGTGATCCCAAGCAACGGTATATTACGCCTTCATGGAGCAAACAACGAATTCGTCAAAAATGGGCATATTCATATTAAGAATCGAGCACCCATTGCCAGCCAGTCGTATCTAGAGATTGTCAATCTGTATGTCGTCGGCATAATATATAACTGGTCAGTTTACCAACGGCCAGTATTATATATATGTATATATATCTTAATATATGTATATATAAATCACGTGTCACGTTGTTTGTCCGCGATGGACTCCGAAACCACTGAACGGATTTTGATAAAATTTATCCCGCGGGAACTCCGGCACTAATGCGGGGAACAGCTAATCACCGTAAACTACTGTCGGAGTACAAAGAAGGACATAGAGTACTTTTCCCGCAACCTCCGCGGGAACTCCGAAATTGCCGCGGATGAATATATAGAATAAGCCATCCCCCGCAGTTTCACCCGCGGTAATTTTGGATTTCTCACGGAAATTCCAGGATAAACTATAGATATAAAGCATATAAAGTTATAAAACTTTCTCGTGAATCACTCTATCTATTGGTGAAAACTGCATGAATAATCGTTCAGTAGAAGAAAGAAAGAAGAAGATGCCGAAGATAGTAAATTTGTTTCCGTGTGTGCTCGTTCACCGAAAATCTGTAGGTATCGTTATGACATTATCATGGTCAAACTTCAACCTAAACTAACTTAACACGTCGGGGTGCAAGCCAATACAAAACAGCGGCAATTTTTCGTCCTCGGCATTATGCAAAATGCCGGTCGGTGTTGGTAAACGGACGAATTATACAAATTACTTGCGACATAATATACAATACCTATACGCGTATACCGCACACTCGATACTTTTATGTCGAGTTTATGCGAGACAACATAGCTGAGAGCGCGCGCAGTGCGAGGGCTTGATAATAAATACAACTTCGCAATATATACTCCTGTCGAATCCTGTGATCCTGGTATCCGAGTGCCAATCTAACCATGAATTTCTGTTTGTTTTACGTTTTGTTCGGTTATTTTTTCGCTTGGAGTGCGGGAATGTTGTATTTGAGGGACACGGATAATATTTTGAAACCAGGTAAATTAGGTTTTTATTTTTTTATTATTAATTTAATATTATTATCTCGTGCATTTTTATCCTTTGCCATGTCAGACAAAAATAACCTTTATACAAAAGCTACATTGGTTATAACACATTAGGTACAGAATTTAAAAAAAAATCTTATTTGGAGCGACCGTTGTTAGAACGAAAGTTCAAAGCGCAAATAGAGTGAGGTAATAAACTAATGCGTCGTATAAGGTATGCGTATTAATTATAGCATACTACACGTTTTCAGAAGTACAGAAAAGGACTTTTTATCCCGGAATTCTCGCGGGAACCCCGAAATTACCGCGGAAGAAACCGCGGAAGAACTGCAGCAATATGTATCTAAAAATGAAATCTTTTAAAAAAGGTTTTTTTTAATGTGTTTGTAATGTAAGAAAAAGGTTCTTGTGAAAGAAGTTTGGGGTTCCTGCGGGAATTCCGAAACACACGCGGGAAAAGTTTGGCCGATTTTGACGGGACTTTCACTGCTAATTAGCTGATGTCATAAGGATTAACTTAGACTACTTTGGAGTTCCTGGGGGATCCCGAAACTTACGCGAGTATAACCGCGGGGCACAGCTAGTTGATAATATTATTGCCAAGTGCCAACTTCGTGCCGCTGCAGTGAGTGGGAATTCGAAAGTGCAAACTTTAAGCGCAACCTTATCAAGTTGTCAAGGTCGCTCGCCACTTGCAACGCAACAAGTGTTTTAAAATATGTATTTATAGTTATTAGATAAAAAATTATAATGCTCTCATTAGAAAGGTCAGTAAATTATAGTTTGGAAACTATATAAATAGGCAGGTAGTTGACATAAAATTTCTGTACTTATACCTATACACTTGACAACGTGTAGGTAGTATGCAATAGTACATTGTTATCCTAGGGGTGAAAGTAACTCTTTCTCCCGAGGATAACACTGTGCTTTTCATTACGAATGCAAGGAAAGTCAAAATAAAAATAGGAATTAGCTAAAGAAAAAAATGAGTGAATTTTATTTTACATAAATCAACCATTAGGTGTGCTACTGGCCAGTAAGTATGCCCCCTATGACATAAAAAAAAACTTGAGTTTCTGCAGTATCCAGCTGTTAGTTGAAAGCGATTCTCCCTAGGGCTGAAAAGTGTTACTTTCAACCCGCTTCTCAGGCAACTTCAGACCTACTTTCCGAGTATGAGTAATGAAAAATTTAATGTAGTTTCTTCCGCGTTCATTTCGGTGTTCCCGTGGGAACTCCGGAATAAAAAGTAGCCTATGTCCTTTTCTGTACCCTGTACCCCTGACAGCGTGTATTCAAAATTTTTTGGTGATCGGTTGAGCCGTTTAGCTGTGAAAGCGTAATAAAAAAACAAACTCACTTTAGCATTTATAAATTTGTTATAGGATTAGTAAAACGCTTATTACACCTTGCAATTTCAGGGCACCAATTTAGGGCTCTAACGGCCGCACTCAGAGTCGACTTTAATGATTACTTAGTTAAGTATAGATTTTTAAAACAAAACTGCCTGAATTATAAATAAATAAATAAATAAATCAGAGACGTTCAGTAAATTAATGTTAATTGGCATTTAATGAGATGTAACTAAATTAGTTAAATGCCAATTACCATTAATTTATTAAACTTGTCTGATTGCGGCAGTTTTGTTTTAAAAATCTATACTTAACTAAGTAATCATTAAAGTCGACTCTGAGTGCGGCGGTAAATCGGTTACAATTTAGGGTCGGTGAGTGAGAGAGAGAGAGAGAACGAGTAATCACACTACACTAAATTGAACCCTAAATCGACTAATCTAGGTTACATTTTAATGTAGTGTGATCACTCGCTCTCTCTCTCACTCACCGACCCTAAATTGTATCCGATTTAGAGCCCTAAATTGGTGCCCTGAAATTGCAAGGTGTATTAAGCGCTTAAGGATTGCAATTTGCAAGACATAAGTTTAGGTAACACTTTCGTTCAGATGGATATATGCCCCTAGTAACGGAAATGTTTGATCTTGATCACATTATAATCTCCCAATGGAAGCATTTCCAATGAAAAAGACTACTAACCGTCTTCGAAGTAGGTACAAAGAATTGCAATCATTAAAATAGCTCAGTAGACTATCTGTGGAAGATGCTCACATCCATTCATTAACTAGAAAAGAGCTAATTACTTTTAATCGACTTTCTTACCGCCGCACTTACGGCCGCACTCAGAGTCGACTTTAATGATTACTTAATTAAGTATAGATTTTTAATACAAAACTGCCTAAATCAGAGAAGTTCAGTAAATTAATGTTAATTGGCATTTAATGAGATGTAACTTAATTAGTTAAATGCCAATTAACATTAATTTATTAAACTTGTCTGATTGCGACAGTTTTGTTTTAAAAATCTATACTTAACTAAGTAATCATTAAAGTCGACTCTGAGTGCGGCGGTTAGTCGTAGTTAAGAAAGTAAGAACACTCTCGATCGAGTCCCTATTGCAAATGTGAGTCTGTTTGTTAAATTGTTACGCTTAAACGCCCTAGGTAACCGACCATGATATCTTGCATACCTACATGTTGTCCCGCGGGACCTCCGAAATCAACACGGGTGAAACCGCGGGGAACAGCTAGTCGTTATCCTTAATAATTACAAATGCAAATGTGAATTTATTTGTTTGTTTGTTACGCTTTCACATCTTAACTACTCAACCGATAGTCACAAAATTTTGCATATGAGTAGGTACGCTATCAGAGGTACAGAAAAGGACATTAAGTAAGTTTCGGAATTCCCGCAGTAACTATTTATTTTTAATTTTTTTTATATAATAGTAGCCTAAGTTACTCCTTATAATATATAACATCATCTGCCTGTGAAAGTTCCGTTAAAATCGGTCCTGCAGCCGTTTCAGAGATTGGCCGGAACAAACAGACGAACAAACAGACAGACAGATAAAAAAAAATACTATGTAAATTCCGTATAGGTACACTTTCACATGCATGTAGTGAGAAGCTGTTAGTATGGAATTACAAACAGACACTTCAATTTTATTTATGTATAAGTATGTATAGATGCAAAAGTGAGTTAGTACCTATACTGCCCGTCGTTACCTCTTCAGGTTAAAGTTACAGTGAAATTTCTATTTAATAACAATATTATGTGTTTCCTGTGGTTTTGACCTTCCCGGTGCCGGAGTGGTCGGCGCGACCTCGTCTCCCCGTCACAGGCCAAGGTCGAAGGCTTGACGTGTTCTTGTTGTAACCCATAAACAACGCTCTTATTACCCTTTAGCACGCATTCAAATTAAATAACAAACGTAAGATGATCGTTAAATTATACTGGAAATTTTGATTTTCGAATCGATGGTACTAGTATTTAGACTGCTTGAAATATTCAAGAAACAAAAAAAAATACAGCATCTGTATTTTTGTGGTCGCAAAACCCGAAAAATATCATTTGAATTAGGTCAAATCAAATTAAATTCAAGCTTAAAAATCCCTCTCACCTTTATTTTATTTCATATTCATATATTATTATTTCAGATCTCCTGGCGATATCTTCAACAGTGGTGCCTTTGCCTTATTACTCGGTGTATGGATTCGAGGAAAAGTTATTAAGAGAAAAAAATAGGAACAGACCTCGAGGGAAAATATCTTTGGTTACTAAGCGCACTTAAGAGTGATGTGCTCTGTAATCGTATTGTATAGATATACCTAGGTAAATAATCTATATTGATATTTAAAGAGGCAAAGCTTGTAAGTTTGGATGTAGGTGGTAATCTCTGGAAATACTGAAAATTGATGTTTCTAAAAATTGTTTCACTGATAGGAAGCTGAGTGCCGAGTGAAATAGGACACTTTTATCCTGAGACGAAGAGTTCCCGCGGGAATACCGATGTTCTACATGATGACACCGCGGGGAAACAGCTATATATGTTGGTATTTGTTTGATAACATCATATTTAATTATAATGATTTTAATAATGTATTGCGTAATTTAATGTATTAGTTTTATAACGTTTTGATTGAGGAACTGTAAAGTCATAAAGTATTAAAATATATCGAAAATAGTTACCTACTTAGAGTTATGGCCGCACTCAGAGTCGACTTTAATGATTACTTCGTTAAGTATAGATTTTTATAACAAAACTGCCGCAATCAGAGACGTTCAGTAAATTAATGTTAATTGGCATTTAATGAGATGTAACTTAATTAGTTAAATGCCAATTAACATTAATTTATTAAACTTGTCTGATTGCGGCAGTTTTGTTACAAAAATCTATACTTAACTAATTAATCATTAAAGTCGACTCTGAGTGCGGCGGTTAGACAGTAAACTTCTACTTAAATAACCTGTCTATGGTGTTACTATTAAAAGTGTAATGTATTATATTAAATTTCATGTATAATAACTAGATAATAGAAATTATTAGATATTTGATATGTTTTTCTTTACAATAAATCGATAAATCGTCGCATCGTTTTATTTCAATGATTGCATCCTACAAAGTAAGTGTGTGGCCCATGTGGTCAGGTACAATGCTGCTTCGCAACCCAAAGGTCCCGGATTCGATTTCCAGTGCGGATGATTTTTTCCGAACGTGATTACCCAGATTTAAATGAAACAGCAGAATTTGCTGACGTGAATGCGAAAGTGAGTTTGTTTGTTTGTTACGCTTTCTCGGCTTAACGGCACAACCGATCACCACGAAATTTGGCATATTATTATACACGTTGTTGGGGATACAGAGAAGGACATAGGGTACTCTTTATATCCGGGCATTCCCGCGGGAACCCCAATATTAACGCGGATGAAACCGCGGAGAACAGCTAGTAATATGTATACAAGGCTATATTCTTATAAAATCTTATCTTAATCTTCTTAATATATATAAATCACATGTCACGTTGTTTGTCCGCGATGGACTCCTAAACTACTGAACGGATTTTGATAAAATTTTGTAACCATTTATAATATGGTCCAACTTAAAAGATAGGAAGGATTTATCCCGGAATTCCCGCGGGAACTCCGAAATTACCGCGGATGAAATCGCGGGGGACAGCTAGTGTTATAAAGTGTTATAAATATAAAGTACTATGTAGATAGATACGCGCAGATTCGCTGACTAGTCACGCAATCTCGAAAATTACTTGACCTAACTACTTGACTTGATACTGTTTGGCCGGTAGCATCCCAGAGTTCCCGAGGATTACCTATATAAATAAGAGAACAATAATCGAACTTTAAGTAAACCTTAGTAATTTTATATTTCAAAATGTAAGACTGTAATACAAATAGGTAATTACATATGTACCTACTCAACAACAAAGGTAAAAGTAATTAATATAGAGGGTGCGGATACAGTGCCTCGCGCGGCAAATAACATACGAGGCTGGTCGATTTTAATTAAAACTGTGACTCCGTTCGCCGCAAATTTTAAACAGCTTAAGGCCGAATACAGACTATGGACTGACGACGTGTCGGTTACAGAAAGACAATGACAAATTACTAGGATTTCACTTATTAATCAACGCCCTGTTCCATTTATGTGTAGCATTACTGAGTTGGTAATATTAAAAAAAAAATTACCTAATAGTATGCAACTGAAAATTGTTTGTTTTGTTGAAATAATCTTGTACCTACTAGCTAGTTCCTCCATTGTTTTATTTGTACCGGTATCGAAATTCTTTGTATCTCTTTATATGTCAGAATTGAGGAACTCTACTTCTCCAAAACTTAAACTGCTCGTATATATCTATACCTAGTTGTTTAAGTGAAAAGCTCACCTCGTCGGCTTTCAATATAAATGTGTGTTCCAAAATCGAACATCAGCTAATGGAAGTATCTGATACAGACGTGATACAATCAAAAATGGAACGCAAAAGAAGAGACGCGAGCCGAAATGGAACGTAATACGAGTAGAAGCCCGCCACGGCACGTAGGAACTTACCTACGAGTAAATGTCACTTGTACCTAGCTAATACAGTCTACGTGAATACGTCTTTGTAACGAAGGTTGTTGATTCTATGTGTATCTTGTTTATGGCCCTTATTAGATACTGCATTTTTTTTTTTTTTTTAATCAACATCTTTAATGATATTTTTTATAAAATGGTTTATATTCGATACGTAAAATTGAACACTAATTTTTGATAATAATTTTATTCTGCAGCAGTAAAATTTGATATCAAAAAGTTTTGACAGCCAGTACCAAAACTGGCCAGTTTGGGATTTTTTTGTCAACTTTTTTTTTTTTGTTGCAAATTTGAAAATTGTAATACTAAAAACGTACCTATCATGAAAAATTTGGGACACAATAATATGGGGGCTTTATGGGAATGTTTGTTCGATCAATGCGATACAAAAAATCAACACGACCCCGACACTTCCATCGTATAGTACGTAAATATCAATTGTGTCGACCCTATGCCGTTAACAAAACATTATACTGATCGCATAAAAAATGTATCAGCCGAAAAGACTTTTGCTTTGGTTGCGACTTGCGAGTGATGTAAAACATTTTCTTTCACATAATAATATCCGCGCCGCGGGCGAAAATTGTATGGAGCGAGCGTTTCACCGACGATACGATGCGGATGCGATATACGTCGAACTTAAAAAACAGCTAAATCACTTCGCCAAAAGTTTAAACAAAGAGAACTCTCGAAAATGAAGCGGTCCACGTGTTTATCAAAAGCCTTATTGCTTTAGACAGAGTAATCAATCAAATATTGGCCGAGTCATGAATAAAATCTGCCAGGGAACTTCGACTGTTCATAAATATAAGGGGAAGCAAGAGAGTGAATTTTAATATTAAGCTACGCTGCGGGACATAGGGCTGCCCACCATAAAACTGTTTATTCGGGATAAACTGTTCGAACATATTTTGTGTGTATAATGAACTGTTGAGGGCCCGCCTTTGATAGCGTGGGGAATGGATATAATATAGTGTCCGTGCGCCGATATACGAAAAATACTTATACAAGTTTTCATAGAATAGAATTGGTATATTAATATATCAATGGTTTACATAAATTTTTCTTGCCTCTATGTGCTCAAATTATTTTGATCTCATACAAAACAATAGCTATTCTTATTAAATTGTTTTCAGCACCAATATCTACTATTTTTTTATAATAGTTCTTGCAAAGAAACTCTACAATTTTTCGAAGACTTGATTTTAAAACTTTCAATCTACCAGTTTTATACTTTTTTATTATAATGAAACGAAAATATTTGATTTTATGTATTTGTTCTTAATGGATAATTAAACTCATGCAAAATTCATTAAAAATTAAAATTTCTTTCACTTACGGTATTCCTGAGTAACATAGCATTTTGTCCTGTCCCGATACAAAAGAGTTCCTGTAGGAATCCCGAAAATTGCGCAATAAACCGAGGGGGATCGACTAATTGTTTAAATATAATTGATATAGCACATGAAAACAACTAGGTACGAAAAAAGTATTTTTTTTTTGTTTTTGGTTTTTTTTTTATTGTGAACCATTTGAAGATTGAGATCTGATGCAAAGAAGTTAGTTTGTTTTGGTTGTTTATTGAACATAAACATTTTTTTATAGATTGCTAAAATTATATTTCTTTATGTACCAATATTATAATATTAGTTTATACTTTTGGTTACGAAATTGTTTTTAAATATTACTTTCGGGGATAATATAATTTTTTTTAACACCCCTATACGCATAGCGCCTAAGTGGTTACGGATTTGGTGAAAGTTTAACATGAAATATTAATAATACCTAATTAAACATTCTTTAATATTTCATTCTCCTTCTGATGTTAATAAGCAACTCCGGAAACTTTGACGTCGTCCTTCGATTTTTTTCATAACAGAGGTTTTTGTAGAGGAAAAAAAAAGGAAACCTCTTCTAAAATTTATACATTTTGTCGTTTGCGGCTAATGTTAGATAACAGTCGAATTTTGCATAGAACTTAATAAAACTAATACATTTTACGGTTTTTTTTACCTACTTTCGAACTCTCGCGACAATTTCACAAGAACCTAGATTTCTTGATTTCCGAACGGTCGAGTATGGCTACTTCTGCTGCTTACACCAATCCGTTCGTTTCAAAGCTCCAACCAATCGGATAACTTCTGAATTGTTTTTGCTTTAGTTTTAGCGTAGGCGTTAAAGCGTCGAGCGTAATCGCTATTCGACGTATCATTCGTGTTAAATTGAATCAAGCTTACAAGACGCGGCAGTTTTTTTTTTTATATTTTTATAATATTCCTATAAATTGAACCGCTAAAAGGCGGTAGAGTGCTTTCCGCATCACAGGATTCAGGTCACATCCGTCGATACTATTACACAGTGTAGCCGGCTGTGTTGCCAACGGATTCAATAGCATGAAACACTGCTATGCTTTTACACTTACCATTTGTAGTACTTATTTACGCCGTAAAAAGTTCTCGACACACTCACGTGGTTTTTTTTTTTCTTCTTTTTTAAGCAAATGCTTTGGAATTAATTGCGTCAGAGATAGTAGAAATAGATAGGTTATGTAAGAGGCTAATTGAACCAGCGGAAACAATATCAAATGAATTGGTTTGTCACCGTAAAATTGTAAAAACCGTTAGATAAATTGTAAACGATTGTCATTGGAGAGGTACCTATTTATGTGCACCCCGACATACTAGGTTAAGTTAAATTTGAACTGTGACCAGAACAGAGTCGAATGGTACCGATGGTACCAATTTCTCGTGTGCGAAAATCATCTACAACGCATTGTCTGTCCTTAGAATTTTACAATATCACCGTTACTTTATATACTAACGGTTTTTACAATTTTACGGTAACAGATTAAATATAAAACCTGTTGCATGTTAATGAACAAATTAAAAGAGTAATACTAACTTCATAAAAAGCCGCTTCCCGCTGTCTGTCTGTCCCGATCTTTAAAACTATACGCAACGGATTTTCATGTGGTTTTCACCAATAGATAGAGTGATTCGTGAGGAAGGTCTATATCTATCCATATTTTATTCTGGGATTGCAGGGGACCACTAGTGGATACTAAAATTGGATGCGTTAATCTTTATTCCGATGACAGTGAAGTGAACCCAAAGTAAATTCTTAACATTAACACAGATGAAGTATAGACATATATATAATTTTATAGGATCTTCAATATTTAACTTAATATTTAAATTATATTATACTTTAAAAGTATTGTTTCACTAGCCGACACTGGAGATTACACCGAAGTTATAAGAGCATTGCTCACATCTTTTACATCTCTACCAATTTGTTTGCTTAGCATATCACGGAATAGTCGCATTCCGACTGCAAGGATAAATGTGATCGTCTGACTTTCTGCCTTAAACATGCACAAAGGAGAAACAACTTTGTACACAGCCGGTTACGGTTCGTACTCCTGTGCAGGGGGGTTTAAGTTTTTTGGGACGAAATGTTGGTTGCGAGATATTCCCTGCTCGCTTTACTCACCTCTTGCTCGTGTTTGCATTCCTGGTACTTGGCAAGCAAACGCTCTTACTTTAGGTTCCGCGACTTTGTGTTATGCGTATTGTCTTTCACGCCTTTGACGAGTATGCATTTCGCTACCTTTTGAGAAGATACGAAAAGGTTTCGATGTTACCTACCCCACATTCAAACATCAAATATTAGAGTAAATTTTATACGACGAAAGGATAGAATGATTTATATTTACCTACTAGCTGTTGCCCGCGGTTTTATCCGCGGAAATTTTAGAGATCCCGCAGGATTTCCGGGATACAAAGTAGATAACGTGTATATAAAATTTAATGAGATCTACCGGCGTTAATTTCGGACTTCCTGCGGGAATTCCGGAATAAAAAGTACCCTATGTCCTTCTCTGTACTGTAATCCTGACAACGTGTATACAACATTTCATGATGGTCGGTTGAGCCATTAAGGCGTGAAAGCCTAACAGACAGACAGACAAAATTACTTTCGCATTTATAATATTAGTAGGGATACGTATATCAGAGTCATACCACACATACTTTGCAGCGATCGCACTGCTAAGTATCAAGGTGTAATAATAAATGACTTGGGAAACATGTACCTGCTCGATAGTACTTTAGACGCGTGATCATAGAATTGAAACACTTGATATTCGAATGAAAATTTGTACTGACGTTACTTTTTTAATAATAGAAAACAA
Source organism: Zygaena filipendulae (assembly GCA_907165275.2). NCBI lineage: Eukaryota > Metazoa > Arthropoda > Insecta > Lepidoptera > Zygaenidae > Zygaena > Zygaena filipendulae. The sequence continues at coordinate 13,273,233 of OU015653.1, forward strand.
AGATATCGAAAGAGAACAGATTAACAATACGCTTGGCTGCTAAGCTTTCCCCCTGAACCCGAATATTGATTACAAAGTTAAGAAAGAAGAGACACAATCAATTATAATTGATCATAAGAAAATTTCATCCTGACTTTTACACAATCCATTAAAAAGTGTTACCGAAATATGCTACGAAAAAAGGGTTTTGTAAAATTTTAACAAAGTTTTTTTTTCCTAAATAACACAAAAGATAACGAACTGTATTGAATGGGGAAACTTCGTTAATTTATCATTTGAGATGCTGAGGCCCCCTTTATTGTTTTCGTTTGGGGGACCCTCCAGTTTTATCTGTTATAGGTACTCACTTCGTGTCGGCATCCCAACATCACTCAAGCATACTTGCTAATAAACCAGCTTCGTTAAAAATATTCAATACTTTTTAACAAATTCACTTCTTTTCTACTTCTTTACAAGTACCTACCTATCGTGTTGACTGTATTTCTTTAAATATCCAATTATTTTTGTTAAAATTCGCAAAAAAAAAATGTAACTAAGCAGAAAAGGCTACTTTTATTTTATTTTATTTATTAATTCAGACACAAAACAAGTTATAGTCACTTAGAAAATTAATTATAAAGTAGACCCAGACTACTGACCCAGTTATTTCTGTTATTCTCTAAATATCCAATTATTTTTACTAAAATTCGCAAAAAATTCATTACAGACGTTGGGTTTTTTATTCTCCTAGTTTATAAATTCTATCATACCTAATCTTATATTTATTTATTTATTTATTTATTTATTTATTTATTTATTTATTTATTTATTTATTTATTTAAACTTTATGCACATCATGGTACAAAAGGCGGACTTAATGCCACAGTGGCATTCTCTGCCAGTCAACCTTCAGGTAAATAAAAAGTCTCTCCTCTATGCGTTTCGAAACTATTGGTCCGAATGTGATGAAACTTTGGCGGGTTGTTCTGCCTGCGTCCCCAAAGGTTCCCGATCCCAAAACTCACGCGGGTGAAACTGCGGGGCACAGCTAGTTCATAATCCAAAAAAGACAGCCCTACTGAGTTTCTTGTCAGTTCTTCTTAGTAGAGGAAGTATTCCGAACTGACAGTAATTTATAGTTCTAAGAACCTGCTGACGAAAGTATAAGTGATTGTAACAAACAACCAATCCAAAGTAATAACTATCTTTTGAATTTGAATTTGAAAAACAAATGCACTAGAGTTCCCGAGAATTACAAACCAATATCTACAAACAGTATATATTCTTAAAACAAAAATCCGTAAATCAATATGAATCTTAAAATTACCTATAAATGTTTGCTATTCGAATATGTGCTCAAGTTAGTGATTGATTTAATTTTAGATACTATCGATAGTGTCGATTATCGAAAAATAAACACCAGCATAACATCTTAAAATATTACCTAATCGAGTGTTTTTGATGTTGACAATAGTTTTAAGAATTTGTTTATACGGTACCTATACATATGCGCATGACGCAAAAATTACACAATGTAATTTAACAGAGTTTTCACAGATAAAGTCTTAATTAAACAAAGACTTTATCATATCGTAATTGATTCACACAAAAACGAGTTAGTTATCACGGAGAGAATTCAATCAGACCGAAAAGGTTTCGGTCTCCTTCGTTGCCCGAAAGATATGTCGGCGACACAATATCAGTGACCAGCAGAGTGACGGACCCCTCACGGTGTCAATAATGTGCAAACTACGGGAGAGTATACTTACCAAATAAGGTGCCCGACCGCACACGGGTAGCAGAAATACTGTTGACCAATCTTCGGTGGGGAACTTTTCAGTCGCGAACTTTACCGAACAAGCCCTTAGTTTTCTTATTATATTATATATTATTATTATTCGCAAGTTAGGCGCACCTCCAAACACAGCGTGAGTTGAGTCGCGGGCAAAAGCTAAGTGCTTGCTTTAAAAAATAACGACCATTTTATGGTGTTCTCAAACTATCGATAGATCGATAGACACTTACGTTTATTACTATCAACACTATTGATATTATTTAAATAGCTTATAGGTACAGGGGAATACCTCACTTAGAGTATAAATTAGCGTCTTTAGATATGATTCCACATTCCGGTTTCAGTATTCAGGTGATTCAGAAATACGTGCTTTACTTATTCTAGTTTTGCAAGAATGTTACCGAAAATGAAGGTGATTTTTGTAAGTTTCATTAAATAAAATTGTTATTTCATATTAATAACTAGTTATTGAAATACTTCACCGAAAATTGTCTGTCGCTATTTCTTTTTTTATGTTCTAATTTTAAAAGTACTCAAATTCAAAATTTGTTAAAAAATTATATTATTATATTTTGTTTGTGTTTCCGGCCTACTCCTTTTTTAATTTTCTTAATTCTTTATAAAATTTCATTTTTTTTTCAGTACAGATGTAAAAATACGTAGTTATATTCAAGATGTTTCATGAAAATGAATATGCGTTTACTTGCATTAATTTTTGTAACTTTCAGGTCCTGTTCCTTGCAGTAATCGCAATGGTCAGTGCCCAAGGTAAATTATAAGCCATGGTTAGATATTATGGTTATTATTGTATAATAAATAAATAATTAATGGCTCCATCTAACCCCGAAAACTGAAGTTAAAATAAAAATAAATTATCCTACTAATATTATAAATGTGAAAGTGTGGATGTTTGTTACTCAATCACACAAAAACGGCTGAACGGATTTATGAAATTTGGCATGCACGTTGTCAGGGGTACAGAGAAGGACATAGGGTACTTTTTATCCCGGAATTCCCGCGGGAACTCCGAAATTACCGCGGGTGAAACCGCGGGGCACAGCTAGTATTAGTAGCTTATATAAATATTAATAACCGTGGGAATTTTGGTATAAAAAGAACCCTTTGTCACTCAGGACTACCGTAGCTATAGTGAAAGCTTCCTATAAGTGAAAGAATTTTCAAAATCGGTTCAGTAGATCCAGAGATTATTCCCAACCCTACCCTACTTTACCTCTTTATAATATGAGTTAAGATTTAGCCAGTTTCAAGTAAAATAAATGTTCAGTGTTGTTGCGCTGTTTGAAATTGGTGCTATGGTGCTAGGTATAGTTTGCAAAATCTTTCTCGGAGTTCTTAGAGGACACCGAATCAATCAGCTCAAACGTATATTTCTTTACGCACATAAAAACCAGCCACTGCGAAAACTACTGTCTCATACAGATGAACACAATATACCACCAAACACACTTTCTGCAGATCTTGAAGGTTGACTGGCAGAGAATGGCATTAAGTCCGCCTTTTGTACCATATTGTGCAAGTTTAAATAAATAAATAAATATTGATTAGTATTTAAAATAATTTATCGATACGAAATTAAACAAAGATGGTTCCACGATCTTTGATTTGCTGCAATTAATCCTTTTGTTTTTATAAATAAATCACATACCTAAACATGATATACTTTATTACAGGTTCGCAACTGAATAGCAAATTTGGCCGCCCAGTGTACCGTAAGTACCATGATACTTCTTGGCAGGCATTTTTTTAGATAGGCAATATTGTAATTTGCAAACAGTATGTAAACGTAAGATTTTTCGACGTATATATTTTAAAACTAGACTAGTTACATAGATAGAAGAAGAAGAAGAAAATACATTTATTTCAGCACAACACACAAGAAAAAGAAACAAACATCAACAGTGCCTAATCTAAAGAGACATAGATAATATCTCTTGCATGCTCTGCCGAAAGGGTCACCAACTCAGCATTAGCTAGGTGCGTAGATACATTATATTGTGTTATTTGCACACCAAAAAATATTTGAGTATAGCTTAGCAATATTACGATCTGGGCAACCATGGAGCTGTTATTGTCTTGTCATCTGTTTAATTGAAGTATCAAATCTATGTAGTTGGATTGAATTGAATTGAAAAAACTTCATTTGACACAACACAAAAATTTACAGTATACCTACACGTAGGTATACCTACAACAACTATAAAATAACAAGCATTGAGGGTTCGTCTCTCAACCGTCAGACAATCTGACAAACGGTGTTACCGAGTTATTTGTATTATACTATTATACTAGCTGTCCCCCGCGTTTTCATCCGCGGTAATTCCAGAGTTCCCGCGGAAATTCCGGGATAAAAACTATCCTATCGTTTAAGTTGGACCATATTATAAATGGTTACAAAATTTTATCAAAATCCGTTCAGTAGTTTCGGAGTCCATCGCGGACAAACAACGTGACACGTGATTTATATATATTAAGACTAGCTGTCCCCCGCGATTTCATCCGCGGTAATTTCGGAGTTCCCGCGGAGGTTGCGGGAAAAAGTACTCTATGTCCTTCAGTTCCCGAGGGAATTCCGGGATAAAAACTATCCTATCTTTTAAGTTGGACCATATTATAAACGGTTGCAAAATTTTATCAAAATCCGTTCAGTAGTTTCGGAGTCCATCGCGGACAAACAACGTGACACGTGATTTATATATATTAAGATTATAATATCTATGCTTCTGGGAGATTGCCAGCGCACCAAGCCCACCTGTCAGACGGACTCCATCCGCCGGTTGAGAAACGGACACCTACTTTAAAATAATGAAAACACTTAAGCAGTTGAAACATTGATATACCTAGACAAAAGTAACACAAACTTTTATTGAAGAATGAAAAACCATCCATATAGTTATTATATACGTATAGTCAATCCTCTTTGGAACCATTCTAACAATATGATTTACTTTAAAAAAACATTTGAGCCAAGCCTATAAGAAGACCAGTGTAAAGGTATAAAAAAGCTATATAAATGGTTGAATTGAATTGAAATTGAATTGAAAGAACTTTATTTGGCACAAAACATGGAGAGTTACAACATACATTAATTTAAAAAAAAAGTATGAATGGGGGACCGCTTCCCAACCGCCAAACGATCAGAACTGTACCGGGAGATCGCAAGCGCACCAAACTCTCCCGCCAGGCGAGTCCCATTTGGCGACTGAGAAACAAAGGACAAAGGACTGGACAATTTTTTGAGATATATAGTAATAAGCTACTGGAGAGTAGCCATTTTGTTTACCCCGACAATGTAAATGGTTCTACATAGAGAGAGAATCACGATATATTGTTCAGAATAAAAATCTGATCATATAACGTTGCCTTTTTCTAAGACCTAAATATAGTAAAACATTGGCATAACTGACGTGATTAACCGTTAGGTATAATACTTAGATTAATTACTAAATCAACCATTGTTTTCTTAAATTTCAGGTCCATCGCCTGGGCAATATCGACCCATCAGTAAGTACCTAATAACAACAACAACAATAATTTACTCCGACTAAATCGACTAACAAATTACATCTATACTACTAATCGTTAGTAATGTTATAAATGCGAACGTGAGTTTGTTGGTTTGTTACGCTTTCAAGGCTAAACGACTCAACCGATCACCACAAAATTTTGCATACACGTTGCCAGGGGTACAGAGAAGGACATAAGCTACTTTTTATCCCGGAATTCCCACGGGAAGTCCGAAATTAACGCGGAAGAAATCACATTAAATTTTGCATACTACCTACACGTTATCATGGGTAGGTACAGAAAAAAATATAGGGGAGTAACTACTTTTATCTCGGAATACCAGCGTGCAGCGGGATCTCCGAAACTAACGCGTTACGCGGATGAAACCGCAGGGAACAGCTAGTTATAATAATATAAAGAGAAAGATTTTATTTTACTGTTTATTGAAACACAAGAATTATGAATTTCCGTTAAAATTCTGAAAACAATTTGAATAAGTTATTAGCTCGTTGTTGTCTGTTCGACCACTTAATTGATTACTCACGCTTCGCCAACTTTTGATCTATCTTTTTTGACTTTACCAATAAAAGTTATAACGAGTTGTATTATATGTAGCTGGCTTGTCTCTTATGACCCCAAAGCACTATCAAGTTTTGCTTCCAGATACAGGGTGTAACTTTAAGAGAGAGACGTATTCAAACCCTGGTCCATAATTAATAATAATAATAATAATGCACTTCACAACACACAGATCTACTTGATCCCAACATTAAGCTATAAGCTTAATTACACGTAACCAGTAAAAATATTCGTATCAAAAAGCACAGATCACCGAGAAAACCTTGAAAATTGTAAAAACGTGGATTTACACGGGTGAATGACCTTTAAATACAGTCGGCGCGGGCCTTGAGCGTTTCTTCGATAAGTCCCTCGTTTTATCCTACGCCATGTCTCATGTAAACTGGACGCTAAGCTTGATAGTGTGTAGGGGACATTAGTCAACAGTGTTTTCGATATCGACGCGTCAGGCACTGTTCAAGGCTCCAAGTATGATGCTTATCAATTTAGCTGATAATGACTAATTTAGCTGTCTTCAATGCAGGTGTGGATCCGGGGTTCTATCGACCCAACGTGCCCAGACCAGGCTGTAAGTAGCTTGGCGTTATTTCACTATGAGCCGATGTTTGGGGCTCGTCCCGTGGAAATTCAGGATTTCCTCGGACACTCTCTGCTCTACCAGGATGAAAGTGTCCTTGATGCAAGTCAAAATGTGCTTCAGTCAATATACGCTTTAGTTCACTTGTAACTAACGACGCGATGTTAAAAAATATCATATTAGGAGTAAATTTTAACTTACTTCATGAATTGTATCATGTATGTATATATAGTTCGGTTGATAATGCAATATTAATATGACATGGAGCTAATCTCGTGATGGAACTCAAAGATGACAATGGGAGCTCTGTAATTAAACGACCTAATTTGATTGGTCAATGACAAGGACGATTATTACTCTCTGGTTCAACATCAGAATTGGCAGTATGGGCCCTGTACTCTTAGCCTTTCCTATATAGGATAAATAAAGAAAAAACAACTCTCTAGTTCAATTTACTTTCAAGCACGTTTTTTTTTACTCTTTGAGAATATTTAGCTCTATTTTCGAAAAGGCTTGTTTCATTTGTTTTTTTTTTGTTTTTAGATACAAACCCTAACGCCCGTGGAGGAAAGTAGTGGCTCAGCAGAGGCTACGTGTCTACTGGGATTTTTAACGCCATGTTTTAATTAGTTTGTCATTTATAAACATCTAAACCTCAGTGAGATCTAAACGTTCCCTTTTTTAACCGATTTCCAATAAGGAGGAGCTTATGCATTCGATTGTATGTATGTTTTTTTTACTGTCAGCATCAGAAATATGTAATCGCTAAAGTCTTTTAACTCTATTAGGTACTATTGCCATAAGATCCAACGGCTGACAAAATTGATTACCTGCTCATGCAGACGGCACATTTTCTTTCTGTTTTCATATTTTTATCTCTACGAATAAATTTGATTTATCCATCCATTTTGTTTTATTTTGTGTGTCACTTGTGTAAAAATAAAATACAAAATCGTGATTAATCAAATATCTACTCAGCAACTAGCAGTTTCCGGCGGTTCCGCTTGCACTGTATTTCGGAATCGCCTGATTACCTTCATTCTTCTTCGGAATTCAGCAATTTCATGAACCTGCAATTTACTTAAGTAATTCTATGTAGTATATACCACGTTTGCTTGGTTTCCACGACACAAGCTAATAATAGCTTACTGTGGGATCAAGTAGATCTGTGTGTTGTGATGTGGATTATTAAAAAACTAAAAAATAAAAAAAAAAACTTAAATAAAATTAAAATAAAAAGATTGCAGTAAAACAAAGCGTGTCTTTAAGATTTCTAACTTAAAGACACGCCTTCTAACTATCTCTCCGAAAGTATAAATCAAAATTTCACATTAAAATTAAAAAGGTCAGGGTTCTTTAAAGGCAGGCGCGGATCCAGCCCCTGAAAAGGGTTTCCGAAAATTTGTTTTGTTTCCATATCACAATATCTAAACTACTAAAACGATTGTGATGACACTTTTACAGGTTGAAAGTATATCGCGTTCCGAATCTGCACGGTTCATTGGTTTTTTTTTATACGCCTTTGCTGCGCTGTCGAAATCCTTACTTAATATAAACGTGAAAGTGAGTTTGTATGTTACGCTTTCACACCTCAAAGACTCAACGAACCATCATGAAATTTTGCATATATACTTTGCATATATTTGTCAGATATACAGAAAAGGACAGAGTACTTTTCATCCCGGAATTCCAACGGAAACTCCGAAATTAACACAGGTAGAACCGCGGGAACTGCTAGTAAGTTATAAAACAAAGACCTCTACCGTCTCTCAGTCTGTTCGCGATGAACTCAAAAACCACTAATGGATTTTCATACTGTTTTTACCAATAGATAGAGTGATTCAAGAGGAAGGTTTATACGTGTATTTCATTCTGAGATTCCCGCGGGAACTCTGAAATTACCGCGGGTGAAATCACGGGGTACAACGAGCATTGTATAAAATAAATAAACTCCTTAAAGTTTTTAGATTTTCGCGTTTTGAGCACATTATAAAAATATCGCGTTCAAGTCCCGCGTAATTTTACATAATAATAAACTCCTTACCTACGTGCATAGAAAAGCGTAGATATGTGTACTTAGCACACGTTTTTTAACGATATCTACTTACTTACTAGATGTATAAATCACTAAAATACAATATTTTCTATAGCACCATTAAATTTTGAAGTGTCTAAACGAATTTTTAAAACGTCAGAGAAGCAGCAAAAGCTCTACCCACAACGTTTCTTATTCTAGTATTTTTATCACTGAAAAACATTGTCATTTGTAGACATTTGCATAACTGGGTATTCATGAATCATGGAAATTTTCGGATAAAAAGTTTTCAACATTATTTTAATCCAAAACAATGAATGATCGAGTAAAAAAACATCCATCCATTTAATTTTTTTTACATCTTTATTTAATATCCGTATAGACACCATGAAAGGGAAGGAAGTGTATAAATTACCTACATAAATACAGAAGTACTAAAATAATGCAAAACACTTCGCTCATCCTTGATTTGTTTATCACCAAAATAATATTTGTATGTATGTGAAGTGACATAAAGCAAGATTCACGAATTTGTTTAAATAGTTAAGACGACAGAAAATGTAGCATGCTGACAAATATGACGAAATACCAATAACAAACGTGTAATTACAAACAAAAACTAGCTGTCGCGCTCAAGTTTACTCGTGGGAAATTTTAGTTGCGTCACGAACTCTGATGTATTATATTATGTACTAGCTGTGCCCCGCGGTTTCATCCGCGGTAATTTCGGAGATCCCGCGGGAATTCCGGCATAAAAAATATGTCCTTCTCTGTACCCTTGACAACGTGCATGCCAAATTTCATCCAAATCCGTTCAGCCGTTTTTGCGTGATTGAGTAACAAACATCCAAACATCTAAATATCTAAACATCCAAACATCCACACTTTCAAATTCATAATATTAGTAGGATATATGCATGACTGTGTATATCTGTATCTATGTTTCTTTATTATTAACTAGCTGTTCCCCACCTGCGTAAATTTTGGATTTCCCGCGGCATTCCTGGATAAAAGTACCTACCCTATTCTTCGATCAACAATAACACTTGATCGAAGACCCATGTCCTTTTCGGTCGAGCCGTTAGGGCGTGAAAGCGCAACGAACAAACTCACTTTCGCATTTATAATCGTAAGGATAATACTGATTTCGCAAAAAATAACGTCCTACCCAGGTCCACAATCCATACAAATGTCATTTCAAAAAGTGTCATCGAAAGCAATCGAAGATTACGAACAAATTTTTACAGTCGGTGCCAAGCCAAATAGTGAGTGGGAGTCTGTTCAAGCCGCATTGCAAGTGTGTATTTGTGTATTTGCAAGTGTGTATTGCATGTATGGGGGTTAAAATAAACCACCCAAGCACGCAGACACAAGCGCGCGGGGTTGGAACCGAATTCAAATTACTTAATAATTTAAAGACGAACAGTATAACGTTTTTTTTTGTCTTTTGGATTAAATGGGTAAATAGGTAGGTATTTTGTTTTTTTTTTACTGATGCTTTTTGATTTGAAATGACAGACAAACAAACATACGTTCTATTTATAACTTTATAGTAGGTTTTATAGATAGAGCAAATAAGATTCGATGAAACAACACAAAAGATAATGTTAGACCAAAATATTATTAGTTAACAAAAAACTCGATGTTTGCCGAACAAATCATACTAAGGCTTCGTAGGAACTGCCTTGCGACTGAACGTCGGGGATTCACCGGAGATTAATATAAAAGCTAATTGAACATCAATTTCCTTATCAGTTTACATTGAGTTCTAGTCCGGTTCCTTTGCTTTTCAATATTAACTATTCAATCATGAAATCTTTTGTGGTACGTATTCTCTATTCTTATACCTAATTCAATTTTACTTTTAAAAAACTATAATATGTCAATAAGTATGTACACCTATCTATATACACAACGCGTTAATGAATTAACTGAAAACTAGAAAGTAGTTTGCTCAGAATTGACTTACGAATCTATCTTATATCTATACCTACTATAATAAAAGAGTAGAATCCACGATTCTGTACATTATATCAATTACAAATATCTTTAAGAGAAATTGACAGGGGGCGAAAAAGAACATTAACTAACCACAAAAAAAGAGTTTTTAAAATTCATTTCTGTCTGTCTGGCTCTTCAGTCAACTCATCCCGTTCGAACTCATCCCGCGGGATGAATTGACGTAATGAATATTTCAATCGGACCACTCATCCCACTTCGAAAAAAATATTTAAAATCAAAATTTTTTGTTGTTTAATTTTACTATATTGTCTACATTAATATTAATTAAGGGTAATTTTATATTTTATATTTTGTATTTGTTTTTTAGTATTATAAATACAACGACTGTGATTTTTTAATATATCAGTGTAACCAAACACCATGGGGTGCGTCATTTTTTTCCCCAATGATTTTTGTTCACGAGTGTAAATAATACAAATTTGTTTTTTTTTTTCGAAGTGGGATGAGTTGTCCGATTCAAATTTACGTCAACTCATCCCGCGGGATGAGTTCGAACGGGATGAGTTGACTAAAGAGCCGTCTGTCTGTCTGTTTGCGATGATCTCCGAATCTACTGAACGGAGTGTCATGCGGTTTTCACAGGTAGATTAAGCTTAGCCTAGAGCTACATATGTATAGGCTTTGTTTCATTCAAATCGGAGGTCGGGAAAAAAGTTGTTACATAAAAACTTCTCACGTGGGTAAAAACCGCGGGGCATAGCTAGTCGGAAATAAAACAGCTCAGTTTTTATCTTTTTCTTTTTTTGTTCATGCTGCCTTCGTAATAGAAACATAGATACATAGATTCCAAAGATATCGGCATGTCGCACTTTATCTGAAAAGACATGATTCTAACAGATTGTAACACACTGATGATTCTAACAGATTCTAACACACTGATGTCAAAAGTTTTTTACGACGTTCTAACGGCAATCGTTATGTCATTAGCAAATCGAAAAAATGTAACATGGCTATAATGGCTGCGGCTCCGACCACGCGATTTTTTTGTATTAGAAATGCATTCAGTGCTCGCAGAGTGACGCAATTTCACTACCGGTAGATCCTACAGGTGTATTGCATGTACTGCTCTCTATTATTTCAGGTGTTGTTTTTCGCAGTTTTAGCACTAGTGGCGTCTCAGGAACAAAATAGTGCCAAAGTGGTGTACCGTAAGTTACAAGTACCTAAATTTCTTATATCTTCTCTTTTATGGACTTTCGCGTATAATGCATTTAGTCAGGTTCGAGTAAATTAATTAGATCAATGCATGTTCTATTGAAATACTTCGTTGTACGGTTTGAAATTGCAAGCCACGGTACTTTATATCGCAAGAAATTTCTCGGAGCTCTTGGAGGAAACCGAAGAAATCATCTCGAAATGTCATATATCTTCTTGGGCACATAAAAAACCGTCACTGTGAAAATTATTGTCCAATACAGCTCCTTATAACACAACTAAATCCATTTTAACCATTTTTTATCAACATGAAAATAAATGGCCGAAATGACATCTTGGATTGACGCCAAAAAACTCCAAACCTAAGTACCCAGAGAGAAGGTAATCACTACGTTTTATTATTTTCATACTATAACTGTTGCCCGTGGTTTCGTAATAATTTCGGAGATCCCGCGGAAGTTCTATGATAAAATAAGTACCTATATAGTCTTCAAATCACTATAGACTATAGAGTTTAGACCATTGTTGTTTTTTCTTTTCAGAAGTCGAACCAGGATTCGTAGCTAGACCAATTTCCCGTGAGTATAAGTCATTTTCAACCTACTTCTAGTAATTGTCGTTACGAATAAAACTTTCTATGTATGTAGTTCAGATGACTAAGCAATATTATTGTATAACATGGCATGGAGCTTATCTAATGATGGAACCGGAATACTATGGAACTCTGTAATAAAATGACGCAACCCCATCAAATTGGGGCTTTGATTGGTCTTGACAAGGACTCGACTGATCCTAGATAATTATTTTTTAGTTTTTAAAGCATGTTTTTTAGTTCTTTTTAGTAGGTAGGTAATTGAACTTACACGTTGTAAGTATATATGCTTAATACTTATTTAGTTGCTTCTCGTCCAAAAAGAACTGATCTTATTCTTTCTCTGGCACAGCTATAATAAGTTATAATATTCACCTAATTAAAACAGATATAATTAACATTGTCTAGGCAACGCCCGTGTCGCTATTTGTCTATTAGCGTCAGATTGTAGAGGCCCCATAATATAAGAATCAACATAGGGCTGTATCTCAGACGCAACATGCGTTTTATATTTTTATTGTGTTTTTTTTTAATTTTAATAGATTTTTTCTTTTGTTTGTACAGAATCTCCGTCACAGTCTTCGCAGTACCAGCCTATCAGTTAGTATTTTTTTCGTTACGTTGAAGTAAGAGTTTTGGTTATAGTATAATTCGCCCGTTACCATTTGCCTGCATGTTTACTTGCACGGTGAAATTTTCGTATTGAAATTTACTATGGCCGCATCTCAGAGTCCGTCTTTACTAACACTATTGAGAATTTTGCTATGGCAATGCCTGTCGTTTCTATAGTAAAATTTTCAGTGCATTAAAGTCGGACTCTGAAATGCTTTCACAGTAAATTTCAATATGAAACTTTCACCGTATGGTTATCGATTAAAGAGCTTGCGGCTTGGCGCCACCTTTCTGACTAACCTTGTACCCATATAGGATCTAATTGAAAAACAGGATCCTGTGTTTATCACAAAAAATCTGCGCCCTTTAAGACTCAATGACTCGAACTCGGGAAACGTGCTTTGTTGATCGAGATTCGAGCGTCGCGTGGTGACAACTCACAACCTGCCGGCTCACTCTAGACGCAATCGAAATGAGATCGCAGGACACGACGTCATTAACACGATTTTAAATACGATTTGATTTCGATCTCAAAACTATGTAAGTACCTAATAAAATGACATCGAGGTGAAATCAAATCGAAGTCAGACACAAATCATTTTCAAGAGTCAGCCTGCTGGGTGTTTGTTATAAATACTCTAAACTAAGTGTTCATTTATAATTTTACTTTTTTTGGTTCCAGGTCTTTTGCCTCTATTCATACCAAATAATGTGGAACAACCTCAGGGGCGGCGTTTGTAGTTTATTTGTGTGTGAGTTTTTTTTTATAGTTAACAACGACAAACAGCTATTCTTTAATTAAATAGAAATAGTTAATTTATGTGTAAAATAAAATTATGTAATAATTTTTACCCATTTACCCAGGCGCTGTAAAAGTGTAATTTGGCCATGATTTGTATATTGTTTTATTTGCACACTCACGGCCAGAGCGTCACGGCATCCAGAGTAGTTTTAATGTTTACTTAATTTTAAGCAAAGATTTTTAAAACATATCTGCCGCAATCAGGGACGTTTACTAAATTAATTTTAATTGGCATTTTACTAAATTTAACTTAATTAGCTTTACTAAATTTAAAATTAGGTAATCATTAAAACATCTCTCGGCCGTTACGTTAGGTACCTATTGTCTCTGTTATAATTAAAGTTAAACTTCTAATAAAAGTTATAGTTCTGTTAAACATATTGTGTTGTTTTACAATAAATTGAAAATGTGAAATTTTACTTTAAAAAATTGTTACGATAGGTAGAATCACTTACGGTCTTAACCCCTTTTTTTTCTCAAAAGACATTCGCCATTGCAATTAACTTGCTAGTGATTACCTTCTCTCTGGCCATAAGGACATGACTGATAAACGCTGAACACGTCATTATCTATTTTAAAATATCAACCTGTATCTACTTCTCCCATAAAAATCAATAGATAACATGAAATAGCGACTGGAATAAACTACCTACCTATCTTTTACTTAATATTTCATAGCGAAACAATAAACTCGGTTATCTCAACGAAAAAAAAGTGTTTTAATATCGAGTGTTCAAATTTAATATAGAAAAGGGGATCTTCGCCTTTATGATCCATTCAGAGGGTTTTTGGGCTCTAAATTCTTCAAGTTTTCCCTAATCTCTCTCGCGCTGGCCCTTGGAAGAACTGTGAACAAAGTTCGCCAATGTTTTGCGTGGCTCCGGGGCCCCCGGCGGTTATTTATTGCCAGTTCTCAAATCGATATCTGTTATTGTGTTGCAAGGGTATTACATTATTAAAGCGTCTCAGTTATTTATCTCCTTCTTATTGCCTTTCGTAAGACGTTATATTGCACGAGAAATTTATTGGTGTGACATTATTGTGCTATATATAGAAATACTTGATGATCTAAATCTACTTATTAAGCATAGACCTATTATGAGAAATAGAACGCCAGTGAGCTTGAACAGATTTAAAGCCATTTCGAGTCAGGCTTAAGAGACCGAGAACGTTTTAGGCGCAGGCCACATAATAATGGCGTCGGGCGTGGACATGGCTTCAATTGAACGTCTTCTAACGTGTTTGGGAGGATCTATAACGGGCATGTTGACTAATTTTTATTTTTTAGTCCGTCTTGTAGATTATTAAAAAATATTGGACTCGTATTTTTTCTTTTTTTACGTAATCATAAAATAACGGCGATATATTGAGTTGAAATTTCGCGTGACGTCACTATTCTGACAATTTGTATGGCGGTTTTGCGGTTAGTGACGTCACGACCTCCTCATCCTAAACTTTAGTGCGCTTTATCTCTGTATATTTTAATTTATTTAAAAAAGCAAAAAATACGTGTCTATTGTTTTTTTATTTTCTAACTGACGGACTAATTAGAATTTTGATTTTCAATAGTAGTCAACATCCCTATTCTCTCATTCTCTCAGTGACCTTCATTCCCGGTTTCAAAGGTGGTTTGAAACCGGGAACCCACCTATTCTTTCTAAGTTTCTTTCCCATGCGAACCAATACTTCTGCCTTCAAAAAGACAGTGTCGATTTATTCTGCCTTTTTCATTTTTATGCTTCTCTTAACTAATAGAAATATTAAACATAAAAACAGAAACAATGTTATTATTGATTTCTTTTTTTTACATTTTTTCCACAATACAGATTAGGTATTAGGTATTATTAATGCAACGTCATCGTAGTGGCAGAAGTATTTTTTTTTTATCCTATAATATAATTTCAATAATTATTCTATTCTGCCTGACGATGAAGTGAGTTTTTTGTTATCATAACAATTGTAAAAAAAAATTAATTACTCTAAAACACAGCAGGAAACTTACTCAAACACTTCTGCCACCAGCATAAATATTTTTTTATATTAAATACAATTTATCAAGACTATCGGCAGAAGCGATAACATCGTACAAGACAAGCTCCTATTTGATATTGCAGCAATTAATGAATGGCAGAAATTGTTTAAAGTGATAATTTTACTTAGTACTCTAATGTTAACAACCTCTGTCAGGCGATGAAATCATTTAAAAAATTACTGCCACCAGCTCCCTAACTATTCGTTTTGTTTTTTGCTTCGATGGGCAAGTGTCAACCAAATTTTAGTTTTGAGTCCGTCTTGTAGATTAATAAAAAATATTGGACACGTATTTTTTTTTACGTAATGAAAAAATAACGGAGATACATCATGTCGAAATGTCGCGTGAGGTTACGCCGTGAGCGTCATAGCACGTTACGTCGCACGTTTTTTTATTATTTAACTGACGGACTAAATAGAATTTTGATTTTCATACCCCGGAATCTACCCTATTGTGAACGGAATTCAAATGAAACTATCACTCTAAACGGTCACAACTCTACTCAATAAAAACATTACGAATTTTTTTCTATTTCGTATTTTATCGTGTTGAACAAAAAATATTTTGGCGTAATTTTTTTTTTTTTGCTAAATAAACGGATTAATAATAAAACTATCGCACAAAAGGGACGAAAGCCGTTGCCATGTTTGTTTTCATGATACATGGCGGAGTTTTATCACAATAATGTTGCCAGCGCGGGGATCCTCCCAGCGTTCGGGCACGTTTCGGTCCCCAACGCATAAACAGTGTCTCCGATACACCATCTGGGTCTGCCGATGCCGTAACGAAATCAATAGATACATACTTCCGAGATTAAATCTCCTTCGAAGGGAGATTACCGCCGCACTCAGAGTCGACTTTAATGATTAATTAGTTAAGTATAGATTTTTAAAACAAAACTGCCGCAATCAGACAAGTTTAATAAATTAATGTTAATTGGCATTTAACGAGATGTAACTTAATTAAATAAATGCCAATTAACATTAATTTATTAAACTTGTCTGATTGCGGCAGTTTAGTTTGAAAAATCTATACTTAGTTGAGTAATCATTAAAGTCGACTCTGAGTGCGGCGGTAAGAGTTGCTTTTACTTAATCATTCATTTTGGCACACCATTACTGCGTTCCGCATAATAAAACTAAACTAGGTACACTGACGGAAGGTATGTTTTAATTTTTTTTAATTTAAAAATTGGCCAGCCTTTTGCATCTCATATCGAATTTTAATTATAAACTGACTGTGCTTCGCGGTTTCACCCACATGAGTTTCGAAATTGCCGCAGGAACTCAAAAGTAGCTTAATTTACTCCTTGTAACATCAGCTATTTGGCAGTGAAAGTCCCGTCAAAATCGGTGCAACCGTTTCGGAGATTCACCTGCGTGAGTTTCGAGATTCTCGCAGGAACTCCAAAATTTTTTTTATACAAACCTTGTCCTGACAATAAGAAACAAAAAACAAAGAATTATCCATTTTGTGCAGGCGTTTGGAAGTTATGCGCGTACATACATTTCGGCGATTATTTTTTACATAGATTGGGTATAATACCTTATAGACATAAAAGAACTTCATGATTTCGGCCAATAATTGTGCCTTCAATAAGAATAAATTCACCTCTCCGATTGCCTATTCATTATCTCAACAATTTGGGACCTACTAGCTCAAGTACATATATTAGGACCTACTGGCACAAGTATATTATATGCTTAAAAGTAGGTCCCAACAATCCGATTGTAACCTCTACTTATATAATAATAAATATTTTTGAATTTTTTGTTTTTTTTTTTTTTGAATTTTCTTCGTAAATCTCTTCTGATTTTAGTTTTAATTCCATGTCTTGTCCACGATCTGTTTGCTTTATCCTGCCCTACCCTTACATCCCTACTTATGGTGCAATCGTACGGAATAGTACACAAGTGAACAACGACAAAGTTCTCTTCAAGAAAATGCGATGAATTATGAGTACAGTTATTTGTTTCAAGCAGTCTCTTATCCCTTTAGTTTGAGTTATTGGCTGGGTTTGTTTCGTTCCGTTTTATTTTATAAATAGCCAGCCTCATTTTGTTCGGAGGCTTAAAGCTTAGGACCTTGTCCGTTAAATCCCTCCCGAAAACCAACTTCGCTAATACTTTTTTGGGGGTACATTACCCTTGATGTAAGTACATCAATATGCTGGTAATCCTCAACAGCTTCTTTCCGAAGATGACGGTGAGTAATTTGGTGATATTTATCTTATTTATATCATAAGCTAAAAGTGCTTTAGTACTTTAGCTTAGTTAGTTAAACTGACCACTTCAAAAATATCATTTGCACCAATAAGTTCTTATCAAAATAAATTAATATTGTTTTAAATGTATTGTATTAATATTATTGTTAAAATTCAGAAGCTGGAAGACATTTCTGTGTAACGATTTTTACTCCTTCTCTTCATACAGCCTACACCATACAAAAGAACTGATTTAAGTATATACTTTCCCACAAATACCTAAAGACAGACGGCTTGTACGTACAGTACGTGTGGAGTTGTGCGTGTGTGCGTATCGTAAGGTTGACAGAAAGCTGCCAGTGAATAATTGTCACATGTATATTTTACATGACGTGTCAAACTATCCTGTCTTTACCAAGGTCAGTTTCGCGGGGTTTGAGGAAGCATGAAATTAGTCATCAATCATCAAATATTCTTTACTGGCTGGTGCCCGCGGTTTCACCCGCGTGAATTTTCGACCCTTGCAATGACAGTAATGACGTTAGATTTTCTCACTCTTTTCGAACGTAGTGGTTATATACTCTTTGGTCTCAAAGAAAATATAATCACATTACCTGTCTCTCAAAGCCTTAAAACTGTGACTTCGCAAAAAATCAATTCAAAAGAAAAAAATGCATATCTCTAAAAAGGTTTTAAACTTGGTTCAGTTAAACTTTTTATTATTCCCCGGAACTATATCTAATAAGCGATATAAGTACCTAAATATTTATAGCTGAAAATAAAAATTAATATACCTAATTATTTATTTATTTATTTATTGAAGCACACAATACAGATTACATGTTACTATAATATTATAAATACTTATTAGTACCCAATAAGTAACTAAGTTCAGACATGTATCCAAAATTAAATTATATTAATTAAATATTTTGATTCCACAATTCTTAAACAGCTGATGAATATCGATTTGCTAGAAAATAATATGTACTAATATGTACGGGTCATCAATAGGTTTGAAAGTGTCTACTATTTATCATTTCATAAAAGTAGATACACAATATAAAAACTATAAAACTACTTATTTATATTTTTACTTACACCACAAAAAATTTCCATTCCAAATCCATTACCTGAGAAGCAACCTAAAAATCCGCTGAGAGTGCAACCGATGCGAGAATATTCTTCGATATTGTGTGTCCCACAGGAGAGCGTCATATTCCCGATATTGAATAAGGCGAACTAACACGTTTAGCCGACGGGGCCGACCTTTCGCTGCTATACCCCAGACGCATTACAATATTATATTGCCATCCGAGGTGTGTCACGTCGCCGGATACCTACCTACTCTGTGACCAATACGACACCACTCGGGCTACGTATTGTGGTATTCAAATCGAAATTGCTTCGCGAATATACTCTTAATAAGCGACCAGAAAGCTCATATTTTGAGACTACGAACTGTTCCCCAGCAGCAGCGTTAATTTCGAAGTTCCCGCGGGAATTCCCGGATAAAAAACACCCTAAGATGTCATTTTATGTACCCCTGAAAACGTGTATGGATATTTTATATGCGATAATTTTGGAGTACTTAAATATCTATGATTTAATTTCGTGTCACTATCATAATAATGCTTCATGCTCTAGCAGCTAGCTCCTCAACAACACTAATATAAAACGAAGACTAAAAAGGACAAAACCTTTTGAGTTAGTTCCGGTAGTATCTCTAAGTAGTTTGTGGTTAGTTTAGTGTATAGTGATAGTGTATTTAGTGCTGTGAGTACTGTATCCAAAGAACACAAGAACAAAGTGCCTTCCCCTTAATAGAGACAACAAGAAAAGTGCTATTGGACACATTCTTAGCATAGTCTTGTTTAGAAGTTTAGGTCAAATTTAAAATACTTATTAGTCCTTACTAGATTAGCTAGATTGTATTATAATGATTTACCTTCTTAGGTATATCATTCAGGAAAAAAAAAACTATCATAATATTACCAGCCTGCATAAACATCACTTACTAGAAAATATATCTATACCCAACCGGAGCTGCTCTACTCATGATCTCTG
This sequence comes from Zygaena filipendulae, assembly GCA_907165275.2. Lineage (NCBI taxonomy): Eukaryota > Metazoa > Arthropoda > Insecta > Lepidoptera > Zygaenidae > Zygaena > Zygaena filipendulae. The sequence goes on from OU015653.1 coordinate 13,293,208, forward strand.
GGCGGGTTAAGAAGGCCTATGCCTAATACACCTGATTCTCAGAATCAAAGTATCCTGAGAATCAGGTGTATTATGTTATATGCTATGGTTATTATACATTGATATACATACAAAATACAGTAAAAAAGAAAAATATTGACAGTTATAAGAAAAATTATTGACTTTGATCTGACAAAAATTTGATTTGATCCGACAACGACGCGCGACGGCAGGATATGTCTAGTGTTTTTTTTTTATATCTATATAACACTGTGTCTATAATGTAGGCTGTACCATAATATGCTAGTGATGAATTTAAAAAAAGGCGTTATAGCATATAACTTATACTTTGTACTTTTAATAAAGATATTTAAAAATCTAGAGGCTAGCTTTCTCCATATAAAGTCTTCCAGGTGTGATCTCGTTACTCGTATGTACCTATCACAAACATAATATAATAGAAGCGAAATCTTCTCTGTGATAGGGTTTTCCCTAAGGAAGGAACGCGTTCTACTTATAAAATTAGCTGTTAAATTAACTTTAGGCAGGCAAAAGTTGAAAGTGATAATAACAATTTTTGAAATGTTTAAAAATTAAACACGTAGGTATATTACGTAGGCAAAGGGAAAATGTCATTGCGACTCGACGAGTGGTACTTTTTATTATAATAAAAGTGATACGTACAATTTGCTGTGGCATTTACATTCTTTCTTTGCTCTTTGTTTGCAATGTTCTCACAGTAAACTCGAATTTTTATGTAACAAAAAAATTCCACAGGAATATTTTGCCGCGCTTTCATCATAATTTAAATGAGAGTTTTTTTTTTTAGTTTTAATTTTATTAGCCCCAAAATTTTTGTATACTTTTTACCTACACAATTTTAACATAGGTCCGGTAGGTCCTACCTATTTTGTATTTTTTCATAAAGATAATTTTGCAGTCTAAATTAGAATTATAAACATTAAATCCCTAAAAAATTTGGACAGCCAACAAAAATGACAGAACAAGAAAGTATAGTAAAACCAACAGAAACCTTTTGTAATGTAAATAGTCACGGCGATTTTGCATGATATTGAATGCATTTTTCAACTTGCAAAGCCTTTCGTAATAGGAATGAGGCTGCTAACGGCATATTGCGATGTCATTTATCTCAGTCGCGTCGAATTTACTCTACGTACCTAGATCGTACATGGGTGTTTAGAATTTGGACGGAATGGTGGTTTCGTTTGTGCTTAAAAATTATGAAAATAAAAACGTTTTTTGTGGTTTGTGGAATTCTTCATTGTTGTTGTCAGGATGCCTTTGACTAGTGAATGTATCTACCAGTTTTAACCGACTTATAAAAGGAAGTTATCAATTTGACAGTCTACGTGGCTTCTAACCTATTTTCTTGTGTGTATGTATGTACAAAACATATTTTTTTCCTTATTTATTTTTAATAAAACGTTTTTATTATTATTAAAACTTTTTTAGTATCTCCCTTTTTTATCTATCTGATCAGGACATAATTAAATATTGCAATAATAAATTTTAAACTAAATTCCCGATGATCTAATGACTTGAATCTTTAAACATAGATCACAACTGAGTATAAATGCAATATTAACTTGATTTCTTTTCTCTTTATCTGTTTTATGTAACAAATCCCTTTCTTCCCTTCCCTTCTTTTGTCTGTTTGTATGAAATGTTTCAATCGATTTCTTACTTTATATTTCCTTCGAGCCAAAGACTTACGGCCGCACTCAGAGTCGACTTTAATGATTACTTAGTTAAGTATAGATTTTTAAAACAAAATTGCCACAATCAGAGACGTTCAGTAAATTAATGTTAATTGGCATTTAATGAGATGTAACTTAATTAGTGAAATGCCAATTAACATCAATTTATTAAACTTGTCTGATTGCGGCAGTTTTGTTTTAAAAATCTATACTTAACTAAGTAATCATTAAAGTCGACGCTGAGTGCGGCGGTTAAAACTCTAAATATTGAGAACTGGATGACATTTCATATTGATTACTTTTGTAGTCTGTTTGTTTACTTGTCTTTACACATCACGCAAAGATTGAATAAAATTTTAAGGGGTACAAATTATTTTAAAACAGGCTTTTTTTCTTCGAACTCGACTTATGAAAAGTTATGAAAATTTGAACCAGCATAAAGTGCTAAGTAGCGACGTTAGTTGATGTTCAAACACCGTAAGTAGAACCGGATCTGTACGCAAAAACTAGTGTGCACTTGTTTATCTACACTAATAAAGAGGAATGATACCTAGGTAGGTGTGTTTATAACGAACAAACTCAAAAACTAATGATTCTTTCGCCATTAGAATTAATTATATTAATTACTAGCTGTGCCCCACGGTTTCACTCACGGTAATTTCGGAGTTCCCGCGGGAATTCCGGGATAAAAAGTACTCTATGTCGTTCTCTGTACCTCTGACAACGTGCATGCCAAATTTCATCCAAATCCGTTCAGCCATTTTTGTGTGATTGAGTAGCGAACATCCACACTTTCACATTTATAATATTAGTAGGATTAGATTACATTATCCCTGAGTAACATTCACGTGGATGAATCTCCGAAACAGTTGAACCAATTTTGACGGGACTTTCCCTGCTAATTAGTTGACGTTACGAGGAGTAAATTAGTCTACTTTAGAGTTCCTGCGGGAATTCCGAAATGCACGCGGGTGAAACTGCGGGGCACAACTAGTTAGATAAGCCCAAAGCACTATTTTAAACGATGATTTGCCGCTGGTGATTACATTGCTCTTAAGCAAGGTATATTCTTTTTTATTCTGCCTATAGGCAATAACCGAAAAAATATTATACTGTGGTAAATAAATAAACTTTCCTTTTTCTTTTATAGATCATTTATATTAAAGTCGTCTCGTAAAGAAAAATTCTTTGTTTTAATGTCGAAACACCTGCCGTTTGTTTAGGACAACTTTTGATGTTACGTTTTATGCCACAACCTGAATTTCCAATAGATAAGTAGGTATCTACGTTGAATGAAAATATTTTTTTCAATACCACGGGCTTTGGTTTGTTGTTGTTTGATATTTCCTTTATTTTTTATTAGATATTTCCAAGAAACATTTGCGGTCGAATGTTGTCCCTTTATTGCTCTTTTTCTGTTTTAAATTTTTCATTATACTTATTCTTTATTACGAACAAGATTCTTAAAAGGTTAAGCTTTCTACAATATCTTTTTACAAGAAACGATTGAGGTATAATTATTATTTATTTTACAATGTATCATTTAATTTTTGTGTTTTCTAGAATTTATGACTTCTAGAAGATATGTGGTCTGCCAACGCAGAATTATTAGGCAGTATAGGTAGGCACAGAACGGTATTCAGTGCACGCAGTCATGAAATTGAAAGTGTGGTGAAACCACATTACGACGTCGTTTGCGCACATAATAATTTTTATTTTTATTTTATTTTCGTTTATTTACACAACAACAGCCCAGATTATCGTATTTTTGCTTCAATTTCGAACTAAATTTTGAATGAAACTATCGCTCTATGCATATTATCTTTATAGTATGTCTTCCAATTTAATTTCTGATCTACAGAACACTTTAGTTTATAATTAGAGTGGCCCCCACGGATTCACCCGCGATAATTTCGGAGTTCCTGCGGGAATTCCTATATACACGTATGTAACGTGTAAACTTTCCGCTTGAATCACTATGTATCGATGAATAGGCATAGGTTTAGGTACTAAATACCGCATTAAAATCCGTTGCGTAGTTTAATAGATCTAAGCATATACAGACGGCGGGAAGCGTTTTCGTTTTATATTATGAAGTAAAGTTAAAGTCAATCGATTGATATCCAGGGAAAGAAAATGACAAAAAAAATATCATATCTGCGAGATTTTTGAAATTCAAACGTTAAAATTTGAGTATTCCCGCCGCCATCGCAGCTCTGCTGAACTAAAGCTTATCCAAAATTGAAATTCTGTTTATGCCATCAGCCGCGTCGTGCCTACGTCGTTATTCGGGTCCGACTGTATCGCGAGATTATTAATGAAGTGTGCGGGCCCAGCGAAGGTCCGTCGCTCGACCGTTGGACCGACCGCGACCAGTACCGTCGCGTTGGAGAAAAAAGACGGTACAGATCAGCGGTTGGAACGCTGCTTTTGAAACGCTAAAAAATAATAATACCCAACCAATATTATTTCAAAACAACCTCAGTCAGTTTTTCGGATATGTTCGTAGGTAGATAACTCACTTATTTAAACGGAAAACTGCTCTCTAATATGGCTTCTTAAAAGTGAGTAAATTCTTTCAACATATTTTCTATTGTTCTCTAAAATTTTATTTTATCGCTGTGCAGAGAAAAAGCTATATATTTATGTACTAGATCAAATATAAAACCTACATCTTAACCTCAAAACGCCTTAAAATTTATTTATTTATTCAAAAACATATTAGAGTTGCCACCAAAGCGTCTTGTTACGCTTTGATAAAATTAACAAAGCGTAACATAGTCGATGACGGTGTAATATTAGGTACACATAATATTTTCACAGTACCCATTCAAGTTACGAGTAATGCTAAAATAATGTGTAAAATCACTACTGTAGCGGAAGCGGAATAGTGATATGGCTCGACCACCAAAGCAGAATTGTTTCCTGCCGGGTAAGGTTCTTTGCCCGGGCAGCCGCGGCTCGTACGCTGTACATATGCAGCGCAGCATGTAAACATCGTTAGCGCGATTCAGGATTTCCATTGTTCATCTAGCAAGTTAACTATGAAGTGCGATCGTCTGCTTCGTTGTGAGCGTTGCTGTCTCCGTTCGTCTATGGCGTAAAGCGTTTGAAACGCTCGTCTGGTTTTTGTTAATATCGAAACTTTCGTGGGTCGGCCGCCGCCCGCCCGTGTGCCCGCTACGCGCCGACTAATAAAACCAAAAGCTTAACTTGTCTCGAACTTAACCAATATTATTTCTGTTGTGATATTAATTTCATCTGAGCTTTTCGATCCCAAGCGCTTTGTGGAAATGCTGTCGATTAATTCGATTAACTATATAAGTAACATAAGTTATTACTAGTTTACATTAGCTAGGTATGTGTTTCGACGGAAAAAATTGGATCGTTTATCCGAATGTAATTAATTATTAAGTTGATCATCACAAGATAAGTAACGCCATTCTCATACAAAACATAACCAACGATAGCCTTGCCTGTTTTTGACTTTTTACTGTAGGTACCTATAATATAGTTAAGTAAGTACAAGAAATTGATATAGCAAGATCTTGCATAGTTCGAGTATAGTGGTTCTCTACAATCGAATTAGTGTTGCTACGAGCATCGAGCAAGAGCTCGATTCATGCGCATAACTCGTGGACTCCGAGTCATTGTATGAAATAGTGCGGTTTGAGCTCCGATAGTGTTGTAACCTCACTGGGACAGTGCCGGCGAGGCACTGGCGGGGGCACCCACGTTAGAAAGGGGCGCCAAAATTAAATGTATTTGCATAAAAAGTTAATAATCCCTGCGTTATGGCTACGACGTGAATGTTCTTTTTTTGAACTTTAGAAGTCAGTTGGCAGTGTCGATAAAGTTTCAAAGAATAAAGAATTCGCTTCCACAAAATTATCGTAGATATCGCTGGTTACATAATTAGGTATAAAAGCACGTTGTACGTATTTTTTTTTTTAAATATTGTTGTTTGTAACAGGTATTAGATATTAATAACATTAACGACACAATTGAAGAACAAAAGAATCATGGCCAATCACAGAGCCATCGGAGAGTCAAGTAGAGAAACGTATAATTCTTTTTAAAGCTGTGAACGCAAATAACTGCTTAAATTTGTATTCAACTAGCTGTCCCCTTCGGTTTCACCCGCGGTAATTTCGCAGTTCCCGCGGGAATTCCAGGATAAACTATACACATAAACCTTCCTCTTGAATCACTCTATCTATTAAAAAAACCGCATCAAAGTCCGTTGCGTAGTTTTAAAGATCTAAGCATACATAGGGACAGACAGACATCGGGAAGCGACTTTGTTTTATACTATGTATATTTAGTGACTAAGTTTTTTGCCAGTCAAAAAAGAAAGAAATTTCTTTATGACATTTTTATTAATTATTGAAGAGGGCGCAATCAATAAAATTGAAACAAAGCGAAATTCAGCCTGGTCACAGCACTGCTCCGATCCAGTAGTATCCCGAATGCCTTTGATTGAAGAACTTGAGCATTCCCAACTCACACCGGCTTAACTTGGTTTAGTCGAATTACCGTCGTGTTATACATCGGATTCAATATCTTCAACAGAGAATCGATAGTATCATAATTCATAACTGATGCAAAACAATTCGACTTAGATCTAATTCGTATTTAACTTCTATTGGAAAGGGGCAACTTTGAAAATGATTCTCTTTACAAACCTTATAAAATATAGGTTAAAACTTAAAAATCGAGATAATCAAAATTGTTCATGTGTTTTCATTATTTTTTTTTTTCAATAATAATTTTCACAAACGCAACATACATCATCTTTATACTAGCTGTTCCCGGTGGTTTCACCCGTTCCCGCGAGAACTCCAAGGATAAAATATAGATATAAACCTTCCTCATAAATCACTCTATCTATTGGTGAAAACCGCATGAAAATCCGTCGATTACAGTTTTAAAGATCTAAGCATACATAGAGACAGACAGACAGCGGGAAGCGATTTTGTTTTATACTATGAAGTGATATTATGTATCCAAATGTTTTGTCGAAACGATATCGAGATGTCCTGACATCAAGAGGGAATCTCGAGGGAGTCCCGAAATTTACGGATGGAACTACGGCGAGAAACAGCTAGAAAGAGTACATAATATTATTTAAGGAAAAAGATAATTTTCAGTGCTTATTAGCAATAAATGTGGTGGCAATAAAATTATACCTTCAATAATTATATTATTGAGCAGTATAGTCTAGGATGTGTGTTATTGGGATTATTCTCTTAAAAAATAAAATTTTCCGCTTACTATTATTAACATTATCAAAGGAAAGTAAATCTATAAGAGTTTCAAACAGCAGAAATTAAAATACAAGAGATCACACCAAAGTTAACGAGATCATACCAAAATTTTAGTTTTTGTGCTCATAATGAAAATAATGAGAACAAAAAACACAAGTTAAGACACTAAAGTATATAATATCCTACTAATATTATAAACGCGAAAGTTTGTAAGTATGTATGGATGGATGGATGGATGTTTGTTACTCTTTCACGCAAAAACTACTAGATGGATTTAAATGAAACTTTACAATAATATAGCTTCAGATTAGATTAACACAGCATCAGATTAACACATAGGGTACTTTTATCGCGGGATTCCCGCGGGAACTCTGAAATTAACGCGGGTGAAACCGCGGGGCACAACTAGTGGTAGATAATCCCAATGAAAGAAGTCACCACAGCGGTCACGTGCCGTTTTTACTTGCGATTGTGTTGTAATGAGAAATGTTACACGTCCCACACTCGTACAGCCGCACGCGAAGTTTTCTCATTACCACCAACTGTCATATGTCTTGCCGATACACAAGTTGTGCGATTGTCTGTACATTTATTGTCGTAAAAAGAATTAATATCCGGCCATGTATCGGATATTTGAAGATCATTACGTCCATATTACAAGATTAATCGGAAAAGACGCACCAAACAGCGTATGTGCCAATTATCCGAGATAATGAATAACTTTTGCCTTAACAGATGGGTTGAGAGGATTCCGAAAAGCTAAGTTGTAGGGTTATTAAAAAATACGCTTTTTGAAGTGAAAGTTTTTGTGGCACGATGGTAATTTTTTTTTTGCGATTGCATTACTTTTGCTTCTTGCGTTTGTCGTTAAAGTTTTTGTCACGATATTGAAGCAAAAAAATTTTTACATTACACCTAAATTCACATTCAAAGTTCCATAGAAAAGTTTTTAAGTGTTTAAAACTGTTAAAATTTTTTGGTTGGAGATGAAATTTGGATACATACGACACAACAACGCTGTTATTTAAAGATACTAACGAATTTTTTATGGGTTTTTGATAGGTGAAATCCGTGACGAACACACGCGTGTCACATTGTCTTCGTTATTTCAGTTACCTTTCAGCATCTATTTTGAACTCTGAGCAGGAAAAGGAAACTGGCTTTCAAGAGAGCCATGTTTTAACTTGGGGAACAATCTTAACATTGTCATTGGCGTTACGCCATAACTGAAGAAGTAGATAAATAGATTTTTATCACTAAGAAACATTGTCGTTGGCAAATTATAATTATAGACGCCATTATTAAAGAAGAAGAAGAAGAAGAATTTTTGGTGTCGTCAATTTTTGTGATCGAAGATATGTTTGTGATTTCGTCTTCCTTTAATATTTATCATATCATTGGATTTTGTTACATCCGATTCGCCTTTTTATTAGCACACCAAACGGTTAATAATTACATAATTAATTGTTTTTCCGATACAAAATGACAGCCAATCGGCGGCGCGGCGTGGCGGCGCGGGTCTATTCACGGTCGAACGCTCGCCAACAATTGTCGCTGGATATGTAATTAATTAATGCAGTCGCTACAATTATTATTAAATGATACCGGACATCGATACGAATACTAATGGAGCCCTTTATTTTCCTTAATTTACCTTTCAGTATAGCTGTTGCCCGTGGTTGCGTTCGCGTTCAATGTCTCTTTACGCATTATATTGTGTACTAGCTGTGCCCCGCGGTTTCTCTCGCGGTAATTTCGGAGTTTACGCGGGAATTCCGGGATAAAAAGTATCCTATGTCCTTCTCTGTACCCCTGACAACGTGCATGGCAAATTTCATCCAAATCCGTTCAGCCGTTTTTGCGTGATTGAGTAACAAACATCCAAACATCCACACTTTCACATTTATAATATTAGTAGGATCCATATTTTTCAACTTCAATTAATTTTTAAAACTCCACTTCCGTGAAGCGATTCCGATGATAAGTTGATTGTCTTTAAGGATTAAGTTATACAAGTGTTACAAAGGTTATTTTAAATTTAATCTATACATACATATAAATAAAATTTAAGTGTCTGTTTGTAATTCCAAATTAACAGCTTTTCACTAAATATATATTAAAGTAATATACGGCACTTACATTTTTTTTTGTCTGTCTGTCTGTTTGTTCCGGCTAATCTCTGAAACAGCTGGACCGATTTAGACCACATATTCTAACTAAGGTGTAGAGTTTGAGAAGTTAGGCTTTGTAGAGTTAGGGTGTGTAGAGTTATAAGCTTGGCTCTACATGAGATCTGATAACTTTTTGACAGTGCCCGTCATATGGACTCGTCTTGGCATTGATTCATTTTACATGAAAATGTTTTGGTGGGATTTAATTTTACTTAAAACTGGCTAAATGCATAAGATATAGGTATGCGAAAGTCCATATAAAAGAAGTAAGAAGGAGATATTACGTATGGAGCGATTGTTTCATTCAAAATTCCGTTCGAAGTTGAAGCACAGAAACAATTGAACAAGCGTTAGCGGCGCGAAATTATGTTCGTGCCACTTAATTCTATGACGGAACCCCAACAAATCCCTTTCTTAACTATTTATCAAACAAAACAAAAGCAGCGGAATAAAGCCCGAGTGGAGTTCCCGTCCAATGAACATTTAAAGAGAGTATGCAGTAAAGGAAAGCGCGCGGATTGTACCCCACTTCATTGCTTCCAATGAGCTCGGTTAGTATTGCATAAATTGAAACGTCCGCATTATTGAAAAAACGTGCCCGGACCGTTCGCTCGCCATTAAATCGATCCGAGCTCCTTTTCCTAAAAGAAAATCACTCGAGGTAAGTAGGCACTAGGTACATAGTGTTAAATAATCCCCATTCTCTCAAACGAGACAAGGGATGGGTGAATTAAACGGTCTGTCTCTAAGTAATCGTGTTCTTAATTGATTAAGAGTCGACGGATTTGGAGGTTCATTTAAGCAAGTTTTTATTTAACTTGTAATTTTTCTGTGTAAGGTGTCGGTTTTGTTTGCAAACAATTTTCATCCGATTGAGATGATATGGTTTTTACAGCTGATACCATTTTTTTAAGGTTATGGTAGTGGTTAATATAACTTGATAATAGATACATAGAATTTCCATATCGATAAAGGAGATCAGATGGAAGGAAAAATAAAGTAAAACAAAACGTTTCTTTATTATTAAACTAACTGTTCCACGCGGTTTCAGCCGCGGTAATTTCGAAGTTCCCGCGGGAATTCCGGGATAAAACCCTTAAATGCAAATGTGAGTTTGTTACGCTTTCACGCCTTAACTACTCAACTGATCATCATGAAATCTGGCATACACATTATCAGGGGTACAGAGGGTACTTTTAATCCGCGGACACTTCGAAATTAAATATTTAACGCGGATAAACGACCAGTATTAATATATGTATATGCATATACGCAAGTGAAACCGTTGGAAAAAGCATGTAACCTTTTTTTTTGACCCGGAGAAAATGCATCATGCATACCACCGCCCCCAGGCCGGGGCGATGGTTATGTGGGACTCCGCCCTGAAAAGCCTGACCTACCCTCTAAAAACCCTGGGGTGTTCCTCCTCTGCGCCTAGCGCCGGGACCACGGGAATCGCTCTCGCACGCTCCGCAGCCTCGGCAGCGCCAGCCCAGCTGGGCTCCTCGAAGGGCCCACTAGTGCCCCTCTGAATGAGAGCGGCGCGTTGGAACACGCAACGCACCGCCCCGGGGGACCCTGTGCAATGGACGCCAGTCGGGCCCATAACTGGCGCCCAAGGCCCCCTGCGACGGGACACATGAGTGGCCCCGCCGCCCACCTTAGAGGACGCAGGTTCGGGAGCCTTTCAAGCACCGCACCAAGCTCCCCCTCTCCCACGCCCTTCCTCAGCCGCGGTGCTTCACCGTGGGAGAAGTCCGACGGCTACTGAGCCCCCCACCACGACACGGTGGGAATCCGTTCGGGGGGGAAAAGCAGGTAACCTAACCTAACATAACTTCACCGGCCGTCATTTTTCCAATCTTTATGTAATTAAATTATATTTATTGCGTTCAAAGGCGCACGTCTTTCGGCGAAACTCATTATATTAGTTCATAATCCCTTCTTCAATCAATAGTAAGTATATAAAAAAGCGATTGGACGCTTGTATCGCTTATCTGCTGCCACTCTCATCTCGTGTACAGTCAGCAACACAAACAGCTGAACACATTCGCCAGAGTGGTCGAGCAATAAGGTACTCACTACTCAAGTAGAGTTACCATCTGTCCGAGTTTCCAGAGATGTCCTGGTTTGTTTACCGCCTTATCCCAAACACCACAACATTAAAAAAAAACTGCAATCAATTGATTTTTAATGTTAGTGGTAAAACAGCAAAATTGCAATGCGATCGTTCAGGTTTGAAGCTCAAATATCCGAGTTTTTGGTTCCAAGATTATTGATTTTACAATCCCGCATTACTATCGGATGTCCCGCAGGAATTCCGGGATAAGGAGTAACGTATGTTCTTTTATGTAACCCTCGATAGCGAGAACGCCACATTTCATTATGTTCGGTGGATTAGTTAAGGAGTAAAAGCGCGAAGCGTAATATACTGACATTCACATTTATAACAAGTTAAATAAAAGCCTTTAAAATACTAGCTGTCCCCGCGGTTTCACCCGCGGTAATTTCGTAGTTTCCGTGGGAATTTCGGAATAAAAAGTACAATAATTATGTCACTCAGGACTACCGTAACTACCTATAAGTGAAAGAATTTTCAAAATCGGTTCAGTAGATCTAGAGACACCCAATTCACAAACCCAAAAACTTTACGTCTTTATAATATTAGTATAGAAGAATGTTTACATAGCACGACTTTTGGTTTCGTACGAGTGTTATTATGTCCTTAAACGTAACTGGTTATCTATGAAAAAGGAAAAAAATACTATTTTTACGAAACTGGTTACGTATAGGCGGCCGCAGGTGTATTTTCGATGTTGACTGTACAACCGTTCCAGTCTTAAGTGGTTATTGAATAGCTCGCGGCGACCTTTCAGGATTAGGACGGCCGGGTCCCCTACACCGAATCGACAACCATTGTACCTACTTCACGAGCGATTTATGTTATATTACCGAACAAAACCGCTACAAGATAACGTCTAGTCTGCGTGAGTTAATAAGTAATGAGTCTACGCTCTAAATGAATAAGTAAAAATCGTTTAAAAGTTAAAAATCGTTTAAAAGGATCCAAAGGGTCGAAAATTCACGCGGGTGAAACCGCGGGCACCAGCTAGTTATTAATAAACTCTTTAACCGTGAAGTAAAACGTGTATTGATCAAAGTTTAAATCAATAAAAAAGCCGCCAAAAAGCTACAGACGCTATACATGCAGGTCACGTGATGACACGAACAAGCTGACACTCCGGTGTCAGCCGATTTCGTGCGTTTTCTATCACGTGGTCAAACCTTAAAAATCTAATTTATTATGCTAATAATTTGTTAAGGTACATTAATCATACATATTTTAACAAAACATGTTAGCTGACTAGTTTCAAAAAAAATCTGTATTTTGATCTATATTTTCAACTATTTGTGCCCCGCGGTTTCACCCGCGTTAATTTCAAAGTTCCCGCGGGAATTCCGGGATACCTATGTGTTAATCTGATATAATATAAGCTATATTATTGTAAAGTTTGATTTAAATTCATCCCGTAGTTTTTGCGTGAAAGAGTAACAAACGTCCATCCATATACTCACTAACTTTCGCGTTTATAATATTAGTAGGATGTAGTCAAATATCTTAATTAGGTAGATACAAGTCGATCCCCACGATTTCACTCGCGTTACCTACGGTGCGTCTTTGAGAATTTTAAGATAATATGTAAAAAATACCCTGTGTCACTCGGAAATACAATGCTTCTTATAAGTAAGAGAATTTTTAAATTCGGTTGAGTAATTTTTGAGTTTATCCATTACAACATGACAACACAAATGAACATACTAAAAAACAAGTCTTTTCTCTGTATAATATTAGTATAGAAGTAGACTTGGATAATTTGGATATGTATTGAAAAATAATAAATACTGCATACCGAAACAGTGAGGAAACCCTTAGCTAAACACAAAATTCACGTGACCGCAAAATCAAACAGCACAAAGCGCCTGTTGGAAGCGCGCGGCGGCGGGTATCATTGTAACACAGCTCACGACAAAGGTAGAGCCCAAAGAAATTATAAAAGAATAGACGAACAATACAAACTTTTACTATGCAATCCACCTCAACCAATTTTTGCGGGGGGAATTATCAAAATAAAAACCAATCACATTGTTGCGACGCAATCAAATACCAGTCACCACAAAGTACATTTCAAATAGCCAATCACATCGCTTTCCGTCACGTGGTCTTTCTCTATCTATACCTACTCAATAGCCTCTGCTAGCCAACGGCGTTTTGTTAGCATGAGATCATTTGACCGCTGCGTGGTTCAAGGGGAAAGCTCAGCGGCCGAGCGTATTGTCAATCTATTCTCTTTCAATATCTTTGGTAGAGCCCAATTCGCTTGTAATACAGCGGTTATGGCGGTTAGTTCGGTCAACGGCAACCCGCCCAGATGAATGCTGTGGCCCAATCCGCCTTTTCAATTTGCCCTCGACGATTTTGTGCTCCAACGCTTTTGAAGTCATTTTCGGTTGACGAAGTGCGGTGTCTACATGCGGTGGAGTGAAACACACTCGAGAATAATGGGCCTTTATTTTCATAACGGGCCTTTTCGTCGAAGTCTACTTCTGAGGGAATTAGGTAGGGGAGACCGGGTACAAAAGTAACGGCGGGTCGAAAGTAACAAATGCCCTGTAAGTTTATCCAGTAGCCAAATACCATTTCGCTGCCGTCAAGGTGATAGCCGGTGGCCCCCCCCTCACTTGAATTCAGTCGTAACGCGCGTCACGTGCTGTTAGGTTGTGTGAGAGGACGATACGTGGTTTCACACATCAAAAGTAAGTTTTTTGGCAATTTTTTATTTTTGTTTTACGCAGTCATAAAAACATGACACTTATCTGAATATTCGCATATTAAATTCTTGATTAGAGCGATTATACAGTGTTTCAATTCGTTTTCGTCTAGCACGTTTCATTTTTATGTAATCTTTCATGTTTTAACAAAAAATTGGTTGGGTACAAAAGTAACATAGCCCTATGGGTACACAAGTAACATGTTACTTTTGTCCCCGTATTTATTTACTTATGTGATAATTTAATGTGTGTTTTTATTTGAACAGCATGCATTCCGCGACAACGTAAAATAGCTACCACAGGAGGAACTACCGATATGGAAGTGTACCGAAAAGCGGCTGAAAATAATTTCAATGATGGTACAAAAATTAGAGCCCTGGCAAAAAATATGATGTTTGTCATGTAGCATTATACAGATAAATAATAAAATTAAAAGCAGGAAATACTAGCGCAGTTGTGGGCTACCTTTGCGTCAACCGTGTTTTTACTATTGATGAGGAAAAAAATCTTCAGGACTATTTTAATCGAATGTTCTGGAGTTTATTTTGGGTTATCTCCATCTGAAGTACGTAAACTAGCATACGAGTTGGCAAAAAATGGAAAAAAATCCTGAAAGTGGCCAAATATTGAATACCTAGTCTAACTAGAGAAAAATTATTATCATATATCATATATCTCATTACTTAATCTAAGAATAATTTCTATTGTTTTTTATTTTCTTAAATTGTTTTTTTTGAGCACTTAAAATGCAAATCTTTTTTTTGTTATCAATTCTAAGTGTTTAATAAATAGTTTGTTGATTTAATATCTGATATTATATTCATTACAATCCTAATCCATAACGAAATCCTGTACTGTTACTTTCGACCCACAACGTGTTACTTTCGGCCTCGCTACGTGGTCGAAAGTAACAAATGACGAATTTTTTTAAAGTCTCTGTGATTCACACAAAATACACAATAACAAGATAAATCATGACACTAATGTAATTAACATGAATGGAATTTATTTAAGGCCATATTAATTTCAGAAAAATAACAACACCTAACCAGGAATCAAAGCAAAAGTACAAAGTGTTACTTTTGTACCCGGTCTCCCCTACTTTTAAATGTTAAATAGCGGAAAAGACGAATTAATCCGTTACGCTATACTCAACGCTACACAACTCTCTACTTATATAATACATAAGCAACAATATTCTATAAGGTAGATTTTTTTACTGTTCAAAATGGGCGCGGTGGAAAATTATAACTTGTAGATTATTTAACTGTCAAAAACTTTGAAGAAAAGTATTTGAATTCGAGGTTAAAGAAAAAAATAGAATTAAAAAAGATTACTAATAAAAATTACTATAATAAATGATTAAAAATTACTTACTTTTTTAATTTCTTTAAATAAAGAAGGTACAAAATATAATACAATTTAATGAAAAAAGGTGTGTAAAGCACCTGCCAGACAGAGATGAGTCTAGATAACTTGTTAATTAAAATAAAGAAATAAATCAAAGGAGCCAGAACTAAAAGCGTAATCCCTCCGAACCTTTTAAGGGATTTTATAAATCATTATTATTAGAGCTAGTTTGTATAATCGTTATGAGCGGTCAATTCCCTAAGCACAGTTTCGCCATATCAGTTTAATACAAGTAGGTACCGACATAATAGAGTAAATAACGATTATATTTATTCCCTTATCTAGGGACTAAACAGTAAATATACGCTATAAATAGAGTGTCATTTGGCCGGCCGTGTGCCCTCTAATGGACACTATCCCTCCCTGTGGACGAATAAAAATAATATACAACGGGATCAACATAATCCGATGATGTATGAGGGTAGAAACAACGCTAGCTGTGCTAGCCTCGTTATATAATTTATATTTTGGCCATTAACACTGGCCAAGCAGAAATCTAGCTAGTGTAGATACCTGAATACCATCTAGCTTACCTAATGTGTATGCTAGAATACCCTACTATATATTCAGCCGGCTTACTCTTGACGCAATCGAGTAAGGGTCATACTCTTGACGCCATCAAGTTAGGATCAAATCGAACTCTAATCGAAATGAGATCGAAACGGAATCAAATTTTGCTACTTTTGAAGTTTAGGGATCGTGTCTCTATCGAATTTATCTGTCAAATTTCTCGATTTCAATATAGGAGTCGTTTTATTGACTTGTCAGACGTCATCTTGAGACCTTATCACAATAGGGTACTTCCATGAAATTTATTATAAGAAATTGTATCAATATTTCAAAAATAGAGCCTTAGGAAAGCGTTATCGTGAAAGATTTACAAAAAAAATTTCAATAGTTTCCAAAATATTCAACTTTTAATTTTGTGAAACGGAACGTTGCCACAAAACACCAATCACAGCCAAGCTTGACAAAGACGTCACTTTTATTTTTTTTAGGAAACATTTACCTCTTTCAGAGAAGACAAAAGAAACTAAGTGCATACAGTTAACGCATATTTTCCATTTTCTGAACGAATTTTACGATTTGATTTCGATCTCAAAAGTAGATGTACTAAAATGGCATCGATTGCGTCAAGAGTAAGTCGGCTTATGTTAACTAATAAAAAATACTTTTTACAGACATATACATACATCATTTTTTAGCGTTCCGTACCCAAAGGATAAAATGGGACTGCTACTTATTCTAATACTATGACTTCGCTGTCCGTCCGTCCGTCCGTCCGTCCGTCCGTCTGTATCTACGTCTGTCACCAGACTGTATCTCATGAACTGTGATAGTTAGACAGTTGAAAGTTTTCATAGAATATTTAGATAATCACTTTAAAAATAAATAATTACACTAAAATAAAACAAATATTTAAGGGGGGCTCCCATACAACAGACATGATTTTTTTGCCGTTTTTTTTAAAAACATAATTAAACTGTCGAAGCCAAAGAAAGTTATAAGTTATAACCAAAGTTAATTACATAACTTAAAAACAATCGCACGAGAATCATATCGGCTGAGAAATTACTTCGCGAAAAATAATATCATGTTGATACGACCGCAAAACTTTCTCCCGACATTTTTATAATTTGTTCAGCACCGATGAGAAATGTTCCCCACTTCACCCACATTCCCAAGTGTAATGAGGTAATGCTATTTTCGCATACACTTAAGGAAGTTCTTGTATGTTTTCCTTACTTTTGCGAAGGGAAAAAATGCGCAATTAAATTATATCATATAGCTGTTCTGCGCGGTTTCACCCGCGTTAATTTCGGAGTTCCCGCATGAATTCCGAGATAAAAAGTACCCTATGTCCTTCTCTGTACCTCTGAAAACGTGTGTACAAAATTTCATGATGATCGGTTGAGCCGTTAAGACATGAAAGCGTAATATACAGACAGACATAGTTACTTTTGCATTTATTATAATATTGGTATCATGAAATTACACCAACGTTAATTTCGGAGTTACCGCGTGAATTCCGGGACAAAAATACTCTATGTTCCAGACAAATAGACATTTTGCATTTATAACATTAGTAGGGATTTTATAATAACATTATTTTCATTTTTTCACGTTGTACAGGTGAGTCAGTTTCATTGATTTAATATTAACACGCGGTTTCTGGATTCCTTCGGGATCTCCTAACATGGCTGTGAAACATAATTATCGTCAAAAAGAAACCGGAAATGGTTTTATGCCTCGTTCTATAAGTGATGAATAAAGCACAATTATTTTAGTTGTTACTTTCTTTGCTGAGAAAAAAAACAAAGCAGATTCTATTATGTTATTCTTTTCAACTGCTTTTGCTGATGGACCATTAGCATGCTAAGCGCTAAGCTGTGTTATTCATCACTAGCTACTACATTTATTTATGCAATTGGGCCAACTTGAAGAAAATTATCAAAATATTTAAATATACAAACTTAAATGTAGACTTTTTGAGTTATTCACATTTGGTACGTTTTACATAGAAGTGGTGTGCTGTGAAAAGCTTAGGCGCAGCTAATTGTGGTTTCACAATAATCACCCGATTGTCCGGGGAACCCCCAATTTCGGTTGCAATTGTCGAGTGGCCATTGTGCACGAATGTACACAGTACTGTACAACTATTTTAGCTGGATAATATGGAGGTATTAGAAATGATCGCAATCGCTAATCGTTCCACGATTACTCGAATGGAATTTTTTGGCGGTAACCTAAATCGCCGCCTGTCATCCTACACAAATAAATTAAATAATTATAAAGTGTGGGCGTTTGTTACTCAATCACGCAAAAACGGCTGAACGGATTTGGATGAAATTTGGTATGCACGTTGTCAGGGGTACAGAGAAGGACATAGGGTACTTTTTATCCCGGAATTCCCGCGGGAACTCCGAAATTGTCCTTACTATGAGAAAAGACAAACAGCGCGTCGCTGCACCGCATAATTATTGGACGCCGCCGTGCCGTTTCTCTCTTTCTTCCTTTCTTTCTTTGTTTCTTTTTCTTTCGTGTGAGCATGTTCACCAATGTATGGTGGAAGTGGATTAATATGCTCACACACCCTCTGCTTTGGGGTGGGGTAGGCCTGTACCCCAGCATTGGGAACATAAAAGAAGCTGATTGTGTTAAGCTTAATAATAATTATCCACATTTTAATAGAAATAGGTAAAGAACTTTTTTTAATTTTTAATCATGCTGTTATGGTGTTCCAGAGATTCTTCACTATGAAAAGGTGAACTACGTTGGTAGACAATCGGATATATTTAATGATAAGATACAATCATGCTAAGTTTATTAAAAAAACACAAATTGCTCATAGAAAATCCATAGTATATTCTAGAAGAAACAAATTCTCGTGATATTTTTGGAAATAACTTGAAGCAAGACGTCTTGTACGAGTACGTTTTCAAACATAGTAAACAAGAATTCATTTTCCCATCGGAAAATTTTGCTTCGCAAAACGGAATATCAACAGAGTTTCTGCTGTATACAATAGAAGTTTGCCTCAGTTCATTCCAATTAGAATACGAGTACCTAACTGGCTTTAATGAGTTAGATATCGCATAGAAACGTTGGCCCATAAAATTTTGTCACAATCATTTTATTCATATTCGCAGTAGGTACCTACGTGGAATATGTTGTCGAAGTAAATATTTTCTCTTGGGACGTAAACTGCCCAACAACAAACTAGTGAATAATATGAACGAACACGGGTGTATGACGTCACGAAATCCCTAACCACTATACGAAATCCCACGGTCAGTCGCGGCCGTATTAAAAACTAGGACAAATCCCTGGAAACCAAACGAATGCCGCTCGTAATCCTCGGGATTTATGTGGTCTATTTAGTATTTTGGTTTTGCTTATGTTCCCATTATTTTATAAATAGGTATACTTAATGCATATGTAACCTTTGTGATGCTTACAAATAATGGAGGTTTCTGTTTGTGATTTTAGAATCCCTTCGAAGATTCTTTTCCGCTGTCAACAAAATACCTCAACCTACACGTTTACTTAGCTATCTTACTATTATACATATATTTTCTGACTGACAGTGTAGTGTGTATTTCTTGAAGACAAGAAGCTCGAATAATATAGGTAGGTAATCAATAAAATTTTAGAAGTAATTTAGTAATTTTAATAATATAATATACAACGTGTTAATGAATTAACTGAAAACCTGATACACCCCATTTAAAAAAATAAACAATAATATGATTAAAATATATTTTATGTCGAAAAAATTTATACTTTAAAAGTTATTCAATATTAGTTTGGAGGTGACCTATCTACAAAATTCCAAGCGCTACGCCCGCGCCTACCGGTTCGAATTTTTATGCTGCGGGTGGCAGCGTACGCGCCAAATATTGTATTATAAATAATTTAGACATGGGCTGGTAAAAATGAAAAAAATTATAACCTATATTAAAACATAGTGCGATCGATTCGCTAGGTGATCCTGAGCAAACTACTTTCTAGTGTTCAGTTAATTCATTAACACGTTGTATAGAAATTTATATTTAAGAAGTCATATCGTTAATGAAGTTTTTCTTCAATTCTTGAAATGCGTAAAGGTTATGCACAAGTGTTTAAATTTTTATTTCCTCAACCTCCATACAAATTTCCTTTTAAAATGCGGCATCGAAACCAACCGTCACTGATTGATTCATCAATCAGTAATTCGTACTTAAACCATACGACATAGCTGTATGCACTATGCAAAGCTGTTTGTGCTTTCGCTATTTAAAAAAACTTTTTGAATCGAAATAACTACAGATTCCTCTCAGATATAAATGATGTGATATTTTTTGAGGTCGTTTTTGTGTCGCCGCGCTGATTGTGTTTCTCGAGCTTTAAGTAGGTACATACCCATATCAATGACTTTCCCCGCGGTTTCACCCGCGGTGATTTCGGAGTTCCCGCAGGAATCCCGGGTTACAATATAGCCTACGACACTCACAAATAACGTAGCTTTCTATTGGTAAAAGAATTATCGAAATCGGTTCAGTAGATCTAGAGATTACCCCCTACACCGTCACAAACTCCCAAACTTACAATTAACAAATACTTTACCTCTTTATAATATTAGTATAGACATAGATTACAATAATAGTAACTAATATAATCAATGTGAATGGGAGTTTATCTGTTTGTTACGCTTTCACGCTTTAACTGCTTAATCGATTTTCATGAAATTCCGGATACATGTTGGCAGACACATATCGAGGTGCCTTTCAACAAATAAAATACTGCTCTAGCACCAGCTAGTTGTTTGTATTTTCATATTTTCAGCTTGAATGTTAGAAAAACTTGTTTATCCCTAAATAGAGATGCCCCTATGAGATTACTGCCTTCAAATAACACGGCTTAAACGTCATAATCTCGCTAAGAAAAGCGGCCAGGAAGCTGCCTTTGTGCTTTCGTGGTATTATATTTTGGTTTGAATGTAATTTCCTTGGTGTAATGAATTCTTTTGTGTTTAAATTTGGGTGTAGATATAACGTTTTGTGTTCAAATCCGATGCTTAATCTTGAGTGATGTCAGTGTTGTGTGAACTGCGTGAAGGAAATTTATAAAGTTCATTTGTGTATTCTGGCATTCTTTCGTTGTCATTATACGCACATAAAATAATAATCTTTACAAAAGCCTTAATTTACAATTGATAAATAATCCTTTGAAATCCTTACTTAGGTAGGTACTAGTTTGTTTTTCAAGCTTTCACGGCTTAAGGCTCAATCGATCATCATGAAATTTTGCATACACGTTGTCAGGGGTACAAAAAAATACACAAGGTTCTTTTATCCCGAAATTCCTGCAGGAACTCCGAAATAAACGAAGGTGAAACCGCGGAAAACAGCTAGTTAATCTATACTATCTATTATTATCTAAGCTATACTATTAATATTAAAAAGCTAAAGAGTTTGTTTGTTTAGTTGAACGCGCTAATCTCCGGAACTACTGGTTCGAATTGGATGTTTTTTTTGTGTTGTATAGTGAATTTATCGAGGAAGGTTATGGGCTATATAACGTCATGCTACGACTAGGAGTGGAGCAGCAATGAAAAATGTTGCAAAAAAAAAAACAGGGAAAATTATTCCTTTTGGGAGCTTTCGTTGAGTACGCTGCGTAAGCTGTGGAATATCTTAGTAAGTCTTTTCCTCAAATTAACGCGGGTGAAATCCGCGAGGTACATATGTATTGTTGGGAGACTCGGCTTGGAGAGCGGCAACACTACGGGCAGCGCCATGACAGCGGTCGGCGCGTGAGACGGAACTACGGAAGTAGTCGCTGTGTGCAAGTCATTCCGTCGCATCGTCGTTCGTCGATAAGTGTCGTTATATTTAAAGTTTATCAATTTTGTCTGTTTTTATAATTTATTTGGAAATTGAAGAAGGCTTACCTAAAATCAGAATTGGGATTGTCTCACGGACCACAAGTATTGGCATTCTGACATGACAATTTAATATTTGTGTAACTACCCGTTACTTATGGTTTGTCATTTTTATTGGTAAGTTTCAAGTGTGATTTAAATTATTTAATAATAGTTCTTCGTGTGCCTATTTTCTGTGTGATTGTGTGATTCTTATTACGTTTTGAAGTACCTTTGTCGAGTGAAAAGATTGCGACAACGTCAACGAAGTTCGCGCGATCGAACGTCTTTTAAGTCTTGTAGGTACCTACGATGTAATCGCAGCAATACCTATTATTGTCATTCGTTTTCTGTGTCTATGTAAATAAGTAGGTACTAAGCTACTTTCTCGATCCCTTTCTGCCGGTTAAATGTGTTTCTCCAGGAGTTTAAACCCTGATGCAAACGTTGAGTGCGTGCTCCACGAGTGCAGGCGCCGCCGCGTCACTGTATCGCGACAGCGTTGCCGTTGCTCCGTGTCGGGGCTAGCGGAGCGCCTCGCGGCGCGTTGCTTGGCGCGCGACAGTCTGGCGCCCCTGCGATGGAGTTGCCTGGGAGCTGACTCAGGGCAGATCACCAGGTCTCACGGTGACAATACTGCGTTCGAGGTGCTGGATATGCTCGTAAGAGCTAATGATCGCCGAATATTGAGTAAGACGTATCCATTACTTACTAGATACCTACAGTCACATCAGTCAATCGGTATTGAATGCCGATGTAAAATTCCATTGATTTCACATTACACTTTGAATGAATTGGTTAAGGTAACTAAATACTTATGTTGCATTGTAAGTTACCCGAAGGAAGAGTATCACTTATGTAACTCAAAGAGTAAGCTACCAAAGTCTCAAAATTAATGAAAACAAAATATTGAATGGATAAATTACATCTTAACAATTGTATTTCTAATAAACATGAAATGAATATTTGTGCCCATAGTAGACTTATTGTTTGTCTGTAATCTGTATGTACCCACCTGTATATTGTTGTCTTGGGATATTTTCTTTTGAATGAATTTCATCACAGATTTATAAAGCTGTGTACACATGAGTGTTGCTTTTAATGGTATGGGAACATCCATGTTAAATATATGTAGGTAGCATGGAAATTATCAAGTTTGTGTCTCCTATATTTCTTGTACCTAAGCATTTTATTGAGAAAAGGAGCAGATATGAGCTAACAAGTTCATTCTAATAATAATTAGCAACTTATGTTTTCATTCATTGAAGGAATATTTTGATGACTGAACTTGACTCTTGTGATGAATTACATGTTAAGTTTATGTAATCCGAAATGTGAATCTGATATCTAGATGTGAATTTAATGTTAAGTTTATGTAATCCGAAATGTGAATCTGATATCTAGATGTGAATTTTATGTTAATTTTATGTAACCTGAAACATGAATCCGATATCTAGATGTAAATCTAATGTTAAGCCTCTATTCTTCTGAGTGTTAAGCTTAATGTTCATCTGATGTATTTCAAAACATTAATCTGAGTAATGTAATGTTGTAGTTGAACTGAAATGTATTTATGTAGATGCCTAGTAATTTAATTACTAGTGCGTCCTAATATTGTTGGAACTCCTGTAAAAGATAGCTAAGTCTTAAGCTCACTGTAACAATGTATAAGACTCTGTTGTGCTATGTACACTTAGTAAGCAATAAATACTTGAATACTTTATGAGAAATGGTCAGGTTAGGCCGAGCTCAAGAAAGATCGAAGAACTTGTGAAATTACTTTAGCTTACTAAAGTTATGCAATTGTCAGTTCTACGACTTGCAGTTTACTCTTAGGATGGATATCTGAACCGAATGCTGGAATCAAGTGTCTGAAAGAAGTTCGACGTGGGACTCCAGTATGCACACGCCCGTACTGCCACGGACGTGCTGCTGCACCGCTACGCTATAGTGCGCTGGTACAAGTTGAGGCTGTGTGTTGTGTCTTGTGGGCGACATTACCGCGCCACCGTTCATCGTCGCTGTACAGATCGCGTCACAGCACGCCGTTGCGTCTGTGTCGGCGAAGCGTCACCGTCACCGCACTGTTTTGCATCTCGACTGTATAGCATCGAGGTCATCTTGAAGCCGACCTACGACTGGGTTGCTACGTTCGACGGTGATGACGATGAAGATGGAGATGATGATGAGGATGAAGATGATGATGATGGTTGCGGAATTCTTCGTTGAGCGAAGTGTTACTGGGCACCGGATGCCGGCCCAGGGTTGAAACCTTTTCGTTATGCGAAGAGTCGCTGTGGTACCTGATCACTACCCAGCGTGTGAAAGCTTTTCGGTAATGGCCTAGGCCGAAGAGTCGCTGAGTGCGACTGTGAGAGTGTGCGACCGTGCGACGAAGAGACTCTCACAGTGCGGCTCAGTGTTGATTATTTTGCATGTGGTTGTGGATGTAGACGTAGATCTTGGTTTTATTTTGGTGTTGGTAATTCGTGTGACGAATATTAATTTGGATGAATATAACTGAAACTAACCTAACTGTGTACCTAAAACCTTGTCACTTTTGTTGTATCTGCGAATGTTGTTTAAATTTTGTTGCATCGCTATGACTAGATTGGATGCAGTCTGGAGACCCTTGTTAACCGATCTGTTACATGTACTGGATGTGCGAGACGAGTCTGATAAGACCTTATCAGATTGATCCTGACGAGGACGTCAGGGTGTCAGGAGAGGCCGTGTTGGGAGACTCGGCTTGGAGAGCGGCAACACTACGGGCAGCGCCATGACAGCGGTCGGCGCGTGAGACGGAACTACGGAAGTAGTCGCTGTGTGCAAGTCATTCCGTCGCATCGTCGTTCGTCGATAAGTGTCGTTATATTTAAAGTTTATCAATTTTGTCTGTTTTTATAATTTATTTGGAAATTGAAGAAGGCTTACCTAAAAGTATATTATATTTAAATTAGCAATTTTCCATTTTGATATATAAAAAATAAAGGCTAGTTGTATTTTTCTTTTCTAATTTGGACTATGAATGCCATTAAATTCGTCTCTCGATTATGTTATACAGTTCATGGTGATAAAAAGCAACGATTGAAAAGTATGATTGGAATCAAATCAGCTAACAAGTTCCCTATCAACATCAAAGTTTAAGGTTTTTTTTTTTTTTTTTGTAAAAAATTCAAGATTGTACACAATATACTGCCTTTGATTCTATACCCCTCATATTATAAAACATTAAAATCCGTCCAGCTTACATGGAAACTTTCATCGGTTGTTTGCTTGCATCGCAAGGATGCGGGGAGGACGCAAACATCTCTCCACTGACCCGGAGTTGTGTTTGAGTTGGTTCCGATACGCCGGAGCCCGGAACTTTGCTCGCCGGTTGTACGTCCATGGTAGCCCGCACTCTGTTGGCTTATGTTTAATTTAAACGTCTTGTGAACTCGCACAACCGAAGTGCGCTTCGTGACTTATAGGGCGTGGTTCACACTGGGCTAGGGTTGCCATGCGTCCCATACGCTGGGACATGTCCCAGTTTGAAGCGTGGTGTCCCGGTGTCCCGGTCGTTAAGGAAATTGTCTCGGTTTGAAAACCATTAGAGATACCAGAATAGTAAAATTTTTGGACTTTGTGTATCTATACGAAAAATTACTTCTTACTTACAAGAACAATTTATTTTTATGCTTTTAGGTGGTTTATACCTTTGATTAAATAATAATATCAAGGTTACCTGTTTGATCTCTACTTTTGCTTCAATTGTCTTTACAATGAGCGGCGTACTGTCTGCCGGCCAACTCTCATAGTCCGCGGAGTCTGAGCCACAAATCGGCGGTTAACTAGCAACTGACTGTTTATTTATTTATTTATTTATTTATATATAAATAAATAAATAAATAAAAACTGACTAAAACTAATTACTTAACTTTTCGCTGCAAATCAGCCTCAGACTAAACAAATTGGCGAGTGTTTTGCCGCAAACTGTTGTACTTTACCTGCGCCTATAGTGTAACCGTTCTGGTCACGCAAAACTGTACTTTTGATTGAACGTTTTTACGTGACCACGTGACTTAACGATTCGTTTCTTAGTTGTCTATGCGTTAATAGATTGTCGACTTGGCTAAAGGGGCCGATGATTCACCGCGAACTGTCAGCTTAATGTGAACACGCCCTTAGTAGCCCTGCCATCGACGGTGCTATTGCCTTCTAGATTAGAAACACCCACTTACGACACTTTTATGTAGGCAGAGAGCTGTCAGTGCCGGCAAAAACCAGAATTGTAGATTAGAGTGGATTATTTATATTAAAAAGCAAAGCTCGGTCATCCAGGTACTTAATATTAAAAACTGTACGTGATAATAATAACTGTACACAACACACAGATCTACTTGATCCCACACTAAGCTACAAGCTTGTGACGTGGAAACCAAGCAACCGTACTACATATTACACGTATATAGGTAATATACCTAGTATAGATACATAGTATATATATATATAAACACGCGCAGACTGGAATGTAGGACCCTGTGTCCGTGGAACAAGGTCCACCCCCAGCGGGAATCGAACCCGGAACTTCCTGATTAGCAGGTAGTTATGGTGACCTACGTCTGAATAGCTGTTTCATGCGGTTTCATCGGCTTTAATTTGGGACTTGCCGCGGGCACTTCGTGAAATCTGTTCTTATAGCTAACGTCTCCTACCTACAAACTACCTACCTGCAAAATTTCAGCTACATAGATCAATTAGTGTTTGCGGAATTTCGTGTTCAATCAGTGAGTGACCATTCGCTTCTGTAAACGAGTAGGTATACAACGTGTTTATGAATTAACCAAAAACCTAATACAACCCATTCAAAAAAACAAACATTAATGTGACTAAAATATAAATTATGTCGAAAAATTAATAGTTTAAAAGTTATTCAACATTAGTTTGGAGGTGACCTATCTACGAAATTTCAAGCGCTACGCCCGCGCCTACGTGTCAATGACCGATTCGATTTTTTGCTACGGGCGGCGTAAAACCCATATTAAAACATGGTGCGATCGATTCGGATGTCGATTCTGAGGAAACTACTTTCTAGTATTCAGTTAATACGTTACCACGTTGTATAGATTTGGTTAAGTGCTCTCTACCAACATCTCCATACATCAAAATTTCGCCCTTACACACAATTATTTAAATAATGAAGGCATTTCAAGACAATGTTTGTTTCGACATACTTTAAAACCTCACTTGTGAAGAAATGCCAATAGCTTTATAAGAAAGAACGAGGTCCCCCTAAACAACTGGTAACCGATCGAAGGAGAATTACATTTATGAGTGCATAATAACCCGATGGTACCGATCGATGCCCACTAATGGTTTCTACAAGAATATTCTCTTATTTCGTTGTAAACTGTACTTGGTCAATGCATTCTTTAAACTACGCAACGGATTTTAATGCAGTTTTCACTATATCACTAACCGAATTTCTCCCGCGGAAGATTTATGATAGGACTAGCTGTGCCGCACGGTTTCACCCACGTGAGTTTCGCAATTCACAGTTTTAGTGGAAAATGTAACGTAACGTAAATTTTCACTTCAATTAATTTTGAAAAAAGATTATATTGGCATCTATTGGCATACTTGCGCTTACTCAGTCATCAGTAAATTAAAATATATAGGCTCGCTACTTGATACCCCCTTTTGATCTTACCTAGTGTATTGGCACCAGATCAGGGTATGTACACGTCATTACGCAAACTGTGTCATTGTCATGACATTCAATAAATTGCCAACGCTGAAAAACTTTACCTCACTCTAACAACCTTTTGTTGTACAGTGAAAAGCTTGAAGTAGACACTCGAAGTGAAGGTATGTGGATTGTAGGTACTTATACTACACACGATTCTGAAGAGTTGAAGGAAACTTGACATCGGACAAAAATGGGTCTAAGCATCAAGGACACACACTTAAAAAAGGGATGATTTTTTTTAACCCTTGCATTGGTTCGACTTGTATCCTTATATTCTGGACAGGGTAAGTCCATCGTCGAATCCATGAAGCATAGGTTGTAAACAGCTAGGTATCCGATGATATAACTTATCAGTATAGGTAATATCTCGGAAGGAGCCCTATATTCAAGGTGGTACAATTTTGGATGAATAATTTTGTATAATGACTATTTTCCGTTATTTATACCATACCATACGAATACCATAAAACACAAAATTAGTTGGTACTTATACGGATTTGATATAATATGTAAACACTGATAGTAGCTACTAAACAATGGTGAAGCGTGCGTATCAAAATTAGTTGGGGGGCCCAAATAAAGCGAAAAGATTTCTCTGAAAAGAAACAAAAAAAAAATACTACAGTGAAAACTCTATAGGCACGTTTGACATTTTTTTGTTTTTTTTCTGGGAAGAACTAGATTAAGTGAAATTGTTGATAACCTTTTAGTAATTTTAGCTCACACACGTTACTAAATAAATAGGCACATCTAAATGCCCCCGTCCACTAGGATCCTCTATTTGGATTCATTCAATTTTTCCACCTGGATCTCCGTATCAAAGGTTAACTTATTTGGACTAAAGGGACTTATTGGGATTTTTCATCCACGCTGATCACCTTATCACAGTAATTTAATAAATAGATAGATGTGAGAAGGCAAAAAAGGCGGTGGAGTCGTATTTATTTTCCTTTCCCCCTTCCCTTCCACAATCCAAATCTCGCACAATAGCAAAATTGTCTATTTGAAAACTCGTGAATCTACCGGTCTATCCCGAGAGTTATTGGGGTCCATTCGCCATAAGGTGTCGCCCACAAATCGGGAGCCGCTGTCAATTTGGCGGCCCCGCGTGTCCCGCGATATTTCACGTCCAACTATATCGATGCGAACTGATTTATGGGTTGCTTATCGGATGGTTATAAAAATGTATTTTTCAAAATGCGATTTTGCTCACTGAGTAAGACAAAGTACCTTTTTAATTTTTGTTTTCAATAAGCTGCGAATATCTTATTCAACCTTGGGTTAATCATACAATTCGAAACAATTACACTCTATCTCTTTCCCACCAATAGAAAGAGAGAGAGAGAGACAAAGACCAGCCCTTTCAAAGTTCTGATTTTGAATTCGACCTCAAAGACAAACACGTTCGGAAATTTGTACTAACCATGGACCAATTATCTAGTTTTATTGGTCCATGGTACTAACTAAAGAAATTTTGCAAAAAGATAATTATGTCTTTTAATGTAATTTATTGAATTTTTAACTTATTGTTGTATTTAAACGAAAATAAGTATTTACTGCAAATCAAATTGATATTTAACCTGTAAATAACTATTATCTCCTAAAGTGTTCTCGCTGCTGAAGTGTAAAGTTATGTGTGTTACACGAGAGCAAAGTATCATCTACTGACGGACCAAAAACTAAAATTTACTCACCTAGCCTATTTGAGAGCAACGTAGTCATGTGGAGAGTTTAGAGAAAGTAAACATAACCATAGATAGTGATTTACTGTCAACAGGTTAGGCGTTTTAACTGCAGTTTATTACCCGTGACCACATTGTGGTCATAGCTTGGGAGCTTTTATAATAATATAATATATTATACAATATATAATATATATATAATATATTATACAATTATACAATTATACAATATATTAATATAATATATTGTATAATTGTTGTATAATAATAATATAATAATAATAATAACTTTATTTCTAACAAGTATACGTATGTATTAAATTTTTGTGCTGTGCCAAATAAAGTTTTTTTAATTCAGTTTAATTAAAGTGAAACTATAGGGGCGTTTCTTATAGTTGAGAATTTATCTGTATCAATTAGTGTAACTTCTTTCTTTTTGGTTTTTCAATTTTAATTCCCTTCTTGAGTCCTAATGACTTTGTCGTCTGTTGAACACAGATGACTATGGGCAGTTAGCAATCCTAGCCCACGACGCCACGGTTAAAATATTATAATATGCGAAAGTTTGTTAGCGTGTGTATGATGTAGATATAGAGTTACTTCAGTTTATGAAATAAGACATACGGCTTTTTATCCCGGAACAATGTAGGTATGAAGTAGCTCTTGAGAGAATCTTTGGATTCATGAAACTGCTGGGCAGAGCTAATTGGATATTAATAAGATGGGTTGGGTCGTATAGGCCGGATGGCCGGATTGTAGAAAGTTTGTGTGAGCAAAATATCTAAGTTGTAAGAGGTCTAGATATATGGTTACGCTGTAACGTATTGGCGATAAATTCATGCGTGCCATTTTAGAAATTTCTTCAAAGATTTACCAGAAGCCATTTCAAGCTATATGTAGGTAATAAGCAATATGTAGGTAATTATAGGATCATTAAAATGTTTCTAGTTGGGAGAACTAAGTGGACGTTTTAGGAAAGTGGTCATACTCGACCTAAAGGGGATTATTTATGTGAGGATTTGAAAGCTTAAATTGCCTAGTATATAAGACTTATATTAATATTCTCATGTAAGCAATTTTTATCTTTTTTGAGAATAAATTCTTCTTTGAACCTTAGTAGATTATTTTAGTTAGAAGAGGATGACGAGAGAAAAAAATTGTAGGAGAGACAAGAGAAAGCGCTGAACAGTTAAAAACACACAAATCTAAGTACCTATAGGATGGATTACAAAATGCACAGCAGCTGTTGCTCTGATAATAAAGCCGAAGAAACCGCACCGTATCGCAGAAGATAAAATTTCTACGTATTAGTTGTAACACGATTACTTAATTCCGTCGCGAGTGAGTGGGGTAGACCTTCATAAAGATAAGACCGGAACGAGGGGTCCTTACTTAATTTACGAGAACGTACAAGTGCCGCGAAAGGACGTATTCAGACCCCATCACCCCACTCTTGAGCCGAGCAGTAGGTACCTACACAACCTACCTTCGGACGTACACAATCTCTCGACTCTCCTAGAGACTGAAAATCACTTTGAGTTTTTTTTTATGACTTATTATGTGTTTTACAAACTTTTCCTTAGGTACCTGTTATTGTTTTGTAAAATACAGTGTCGTCAGAAAACAAGCAGGTTAAATATTTATTTTCTAAATAAAAAAACAAATATTTCGCACCTTTTGAGTCAAAGAGGCCTAACTCAAAATTATTATTTTGAAATTGCTAAAGGTTGACTTTAAAGCCAACGTAAACCCTGTGGTGCAAAAAAGTGACCTCAAATTATGAGTAAGAAAAGGACAACCACATCGGTCACTTTCGTTGATCGAGCTGTTCAATGCTATGTGAAAGAGACTTTCTTGCTCATTTCCCACAAAATTGCATTTTCATTCTGAGGATACCTACAACTTGTCTACAATTTGTTTTACTGTTGTACCTATTAGAAACTAAGCATAATAATCATCATCTCAAGATCAGAGATCAGATCTAATGTTTCACGTGGTCGCGCAAAACTAAAGTTGTGATGGACTGACCAAGTAACATGACGTTTCGTTACTAACGATTGTAGAATGTCAATTTGGCTGTAGGGGGGTAGGTTGGCTAACTACTAAACCGTGTAGCAATATGCAACCTATTCTCGGCTGTAAAGAGTGACGAACTCTACTAAATATACTTCGAGCAATCAATGTTGTCAACCGCAACCGCTCGCTTGATTTAGACATTGCCGGTAAACTTGGAAATACCGCCAAACCGAACATCGCTTAAAGCGCTTAAGGATAAATTGGGTATAGCGCTGCGGTTAGCTGTTCCCAAATTCACAGATAGCACACAATCGTAATGAGTAAACTTCGCCCCAATTAGACCCGACATCTATACATATTGCTCTTGACTTCACGGCAGTAACTTATTTCATACATTTTTCAATATTCATTTGTTTTAGATGGTGATTAAAAAATTCAAACATTTTTCTGACATTCGACATGGATGTCATATCAGTCTAAAAACTGACACATTACTATTCTAAAATCATCGACGCTCTTCCCATACCACATAAGGGCGGCGCCACAGTTTTGGCGGCGGCAGTGGCGGCAGCGGCAGCAGCAAAAACAAATGGTAGACAACATAAGAACTCGGCCACAGCTCGCGGCGCTAATTGCTGTGGCCTACTTCGTATGTTGTCTACCATTTGTTTGTGCCGCCGCCGCCGAGACTGTAATACGGGCCAAGGGGAAGTAGCGTAATGCCATTCCATTAAGACTGGCCTAAATTTAAATCTATAGAGTAAATAGATAATAGACTGACAGACAGGCAGGTTCACATATTCCATAAACTATATTATACTCATATATATATGACCTTGACCATTGGTCTTTTTAAAAAACCCTCTGTCCACTGGAATTTACCTATCAAGATGACCCCACTGGATGGATTTATTTAATTTTCTTTCCACACGGATCCCTCGAAGTGTTAATTTTAATTTAATTTTAATAAAAAAAAAATATTTAACTGGATGTTATAGAATTTATGAAGCCGTCTTCAATCAGCTTGAAGTACCAACTCGACAATAACGTTGAATAGCTACAATAAATTAATACAATTATGCGCTAATCTGTTGAATCTTCGCGCTCACTTCACAGAAGAACTTAAGAAAGCTCGGGGGAGAGCTTTAGTACGTTATCAAGACACACGATATGATCGCTTAATTTTCTCCCCCAATTAGCGTGTGGATGTCATCTTTCGCGACTCGTTTGTTCAGATTAGACCGGTCGCAATGCGCCGGTTATTGCACACTGTAGCCGGCAGAGCTCGTCTCGCCGGCTAATGGAGGATGTGTTGTTAACTGGAGCTGCCTTTTGCTATTATATACCCTAACTTCATTAAGTTACACTACCTTTAATATATTCTCTAACAAAGACATGAAGCAAATACATAGTTGTATAAAGTGTGTGAGGACTGAGGAATACTTTATACAGTGTGTAAGGTTAAACAAGAGACATTAAAGGACGGTGTTCAGTATCGGTCTTCCTCTCAAATATAAAAAAAAATCACAAAATTACTTTTTGACGTAGAAAAAATGATGCATGAAAATGTTACGTGCAAGTGGGCGCGTTTTAAGTTCATGGCAAAAAGTACCTACCTATAACTTGTGAATTGTGATATGCCTACATAAATACAAGTAGTTTTTTGTTTTTCATGTATAAGTATAGGTACGATAATAGCGCAATAAATGAGGCAAAACCCAACAATCGACCCTGGAACTTCTTGATTGAAATCGACCATGTGACGATTACGTGACGATCACGTGGTGACCACGTGATAACCACTTGGCTACTTACTTGTGGGCGCACGTGAATTACCATGTTAATTAACAACAACACCCGGTAGTGTATCAACCAAGTCTGCGAACCAAATGGACTAAACTAACCTAAGATGAAATTTTTATACCATTCAGTCAAAATTAATAAAAAAATTAACCCAGCTCATTACAACGCTGTATTGCAACAGCCCTTTCGGAGCAAAAAGTTTTAAATGTAGTAATACTATCGTGTTACCAACTCTTTTAAGTTCTACCTGCAGATTATGTATCTTAGAGCACCGGCAGTAGGCGACGACAGTGAAAAATGACTTCAGACTGAATTAGGATTCATGTAAATTTCCTTGAAAAGTTTTCAACTATACCGGGTGCATAGTAAATGGGTTTCTTTATAAGATTATTCATGTCCGGTTATTACCAAATGGAATATTAATACTTTTTAACAGTGCCTTATAATATAAAGAGCATCTTTTCGAGTAGATTCAGTCTCTACCTCCTTAAAATATAAGTTAAGCTTGTTACTTTCAGATTTTATAGGCATAAAAGCCAATTTTAAAAGAAGGATATACCAAAAAAAACCAAAAATTTTCAAAGGCTTTTTCAACATGGACCTAATCGATAGCAGTTAGCCTAACTTTTAATGGAATCCAGTGCAAGTCCTCACAAATTCGTGTGTAGGTGTAGCTGTGACCAGTGGAGCGAGCCTCAAAAATACCCCATCGGGCATCGCTATCGCTCTATGACAAAGTTGATTAAATTACCCCCCATGTCGCTTCTCTGTATGGTCCAGCACACTGAAGCAATTTGGTTAGCGCACACTCTAAATTAAACCAACCAACGTGGTTTTAATATTAGGTCAATTAAAATCAAGGCGATTTAAATTTATTCTGCGCCCCAGCTTATATGCATATCTGACAACTATTGTGTAATGTGAGTTATGTACGGCAACACTAAACATAACTTAAAATACTCGTAAAAACTGTCCAGATTACGGCAACCAGTGTTTGTGTCACATAAAAGGCCCGTAATGGCCGTTGTAAATATTGCCACTATTCTGCCACGAATTTTGGGTAATTTCCGCTAATGTATTGCTACATTTGTGGGACTATGTCTTTGCAAGAGGCACTTTTTTTGTTGTAACTATGTAACGTTACGTTTGCAAGTTAGGCGAATTAAAAAATATAATTAAGTACATATTATCATACATACATGAAAATAAATAAGAGACTGAAAACGTCCTTGACACCAGCATTACACATTTGTAATTGCTAGGAGATGAAATATATACTTCTGACCGAAGACTGTAAACCAGCAAGCGCGTTATGGGTTGCAGAAACCAGATGGATGAAGATGTTAGAAAACCAGTCATGGTTGAGATCCTTGCTAGACTCAGTTCTGCAATGGAAGCCTTTGGTTGATGATATAGTTACCTAAACGCGTAGACATCTACCTTACCGCTTTGAAAACCTTTACGATACCACCATACAAGAGCTATAATAAAAATTGTAATGACGTATTCAACACAATTATAGTGCGAGTGTAAAATACACGATAACAGCTCTCCTGAAGTTTCATTACTTTTCCCAATACGATATCTCGAAACTTCACCATCCTGACTGTGCGAAAAGGACAAACAACAAAACTTCATCGTGTATATTATTCCATCCTTCTTTCACAGTGGAACGGTTTTTTATGACCAGCTCTGAGTACCCCTTATTGGTGCTCATTAAAATGATAACGCCTCAGCACTGGACACAAAATGGCTTGCCGTTCAAGCAAGAATAAACTAAAATCGTTTATTGATATTATCAACCGTTGTTCCAACATAATAAACGTGGAAAAGCGATGTAGGTAGAGACTTAGAGAGCCTATGTAAAAGTAATTGAGGGTTTTTTCTTTAGATTTCATACTTCAGAATACCCTGGAATATTTACTTTAGCTGAGACGAGAATTACTTTTCATGAGGCTTCGCATAATATGGGTAGGGCAAAAAGGATTATTTTTTTTTAACAAATTAAAAGATATTATTATTTTCGCTTGGACGCCCATATTATATATTAAAAGGTTTAGTTTCCGAGACATATTATGTATACGAGGTTTTGTAAAGTTGGGTGAAAAAATTGCGTTCGCGATTTTAATTGATTAATAATAATAAATGCTCATTTTTTTACAATTTCATATAACTATCTTAATCTACAATAATAGATATATAAAAATCTATGTAACAAGCAAGTAAAAGTGTTTTTTTTTATTCACTCGAACTTTTACAGTGCATTTTTTCAAATCAGAATTTCAACTTCAAATGTGTGTGCTACTTTTTGAATATTTTTCAATCCTTACTATCAATTGACTATTCTAGATACCGAATCTAGTCTTAACTCAATACCCCACTACGGGAACACTATCTTTTTACGTGGACGCCCACATATTATAATAAGATCTTCAAAAATGTCTTTAATTTTAAATTGCTTTTTTATCGGGTTTAAGTAATTTAATTATTTATTTACTAATTTTAGTGTTTTCTAAAGAAATACCAAGATTATGGTTATATTTATACTTATACCTATTACCTACAAAATTACCAATATTATAAAAAAAGAAAAAGTTTTTTTTTAAACTAGTATTTTTCGCCACATTATCCCTGAGTAACTAGTTATAGACTATAATGTAACCCGGAATACCGCGGGTGAAACCGCGGGTGAATTTGTGTCTCAGTTTTGTTTTATGTAGATATAATTTATATATGTATGTATTTTGTATTGTAGTAGGAAATTATATTTAGCTCCTCTCAAGCACCACCAAGCACACTTTCTGAACACCGTGAAGGTTGACTGGTAGAGAATGCCACTGTGGCATTAAGTCCGCCTTTTGAACCATTTTGTGCAATAAGCTTAAATAAATAAATAAACCGCGGGAAACAGTTCTGCATAAAAACATTCTATAGTATAATTTTTCATTTTCTATGCCATGTTTTTTATCTCTACTCATACCTAATAGTTGCGAATTAGTTTACTGTGTGTTACATTATGATCATAATGGGCATGTTGACGAATTTTTATTTTTAGTCCGTCTTGTAGATTAATAAATAATATTGGACACGTATTTTTTCTTTTTTTACGTAATCAAAAAATAACGGCGATATATTGAGTTGAAATTTCGCGTGACGTCACTATTTGGACAGTTTGTATGGCGGTTTTAGCGGTTAGTGACGTCACGACCCCCTCACCCTAAACTTTATTGCGCTTTATCTCTGTATATTTTACTTTATTTAAAAAAGCAAAAAATATGTGTCTATTGTCTTTTTATTTTCTAACTGACGGACTAATTAGAATTTTGATTTTCGAAAGTAGTCAACATCCCCATTAGTAGGTATAATAAGGTATTAAAGATTATAATATAATACAATATAGATACACCACATTTACATAGAGCGCAATAGTTCTGTCAGCGGATTACATAATACGAAAATAAACTGTTCTTTTTGTTATTATTTTCTCTTTTCTGTTGGCGGAGTAAAAAGTGAGCTACCAAGAATAATGTTCATTGGAAACTAGAACATTCTCCCAACAGAATGTTCCGTCATTTCAAGTTTGCCGAAGCGTTCTCGTTAAATTTATTCCCGCAGCACTAGTTCGCGGGGCAAACTGAAAAATGGCCGGCTGTTTGTAACGCTCGCCGTGTTTAAACTGCAACGTTGCCTTTTTTTTATTATTTCGTTTAATAACCAAAATATTGCTTCCAGCTTGACTTCCAGCTTAAAACTTGTTACCAGTTGGAATTAAAATAATTATTCCGCATCAAGATTTGATTTTTGAAGTTCCCTTTCTATAGATTCAAGATAGTTTTGCACGTGCTGCGGCTCATTGAAAGAAAGTAATAATTTAGCAAACATTGGAAAATTTTGTAATAGGTATGAAGTTGGCGCGTACCGATTAAATCGAAATTTCAAATACAATAATTTTTAGAAAAATAAAACTATAAGATTTTGGAATTCAACGAAATAGACACGCACGTAGTAGGTCCGTGCAGCTAACGAAAACTCAGTATGAAGTATGGCGCATTCTAATTTCAAATTCACGTTATAATAGTCGTAGTAAGTTCTGGCGTAGGTAGTACGTAAATTAAATAGAGATACGCATTTTTGTTATCTATTATTGTTAAAATAATAAAAATGTCAGATAGGTAAGTATGTATGAATTTTCAAACTGCGCGCTGATTTTTCTGTCCTTAGCTCAGTTGGAAAACAGAACATGTTTTGTATGGTTAATTTATTTATTGAAATTTGTATAAGTAACTATAAAATCTAAATAAAACAAATGGCTAGTAGATAATAGAACAGGCGATCTTTTTACCTATTCCTCGATTTAAAAATATGGGTAGTTGGAAAACAAAATTAACTATTAGTTTTCATTATACAATACTTAGGTTAGTTAATATGCAAAGTTCTTGAATTAAGCAAAAGCATATAAAAATTATACTGCCGGACTAAGGAAAGAGGTTCATCGGGGGCTGTTGTTATCGCTGCCTAGGCGTCGACGGGCCCACGCAAATTCAATTTCATTAAATTACATAACCCGGTAACAGAATAAGAATTAATTTAGAAGTCCTATACAAATACCTTGATCTTGTTAAGTTTTGTCGTCGCGTTATCCTCTCTGTTTATTAAATAAGTTACAATGGAAATAGGCGAGACCCGAGAGGCGAGTTTGTACAGACGCACACAAAATACTTAGTAAATAAAAAGTGCAATAACTGTAAAAAAAATGCTATTTTACAGGACTGGTTTGAGGGCGAGCTTCGCTGTGTTTGTTATGGGTAGGTAACGCTTGACTCCAAGTATACCTATACTGTTCCAAATATTTATCTATTTCTACTGTTCTAAATATTTAGTATTTTATCTTTCAGTCTCCAGTCACTCTGCACAGGTATACAGAATGTTACAGAAAGGTGTAGTCATATTTGACGATCATGTTCACGTTATCGACTGCAATGATTTGACACTAGTAACTGAACCGGCACCATAAAATAAGCTTTCCTAAAATTTGCTAGGTTCGCTGTTATTATATTGACCTGCACCCCAATGGTAATAAATTGCATCAATTGATCTTGAACCCGTCAGCTGCACCCAGTGATGTGACGTGTTTATTTTGTTGCGGAAGTGGTCGATAAAAATATTTATTTTTTTGTGCTGCAAATTACGGTCTATTATTATATTACAATAATCTTCAAATATGACTATTGACTACACCTTTCTGTAACACCTTTTATATACATATAGTAGTATTGTCTTCTAGTACTAGTATTGTCTATAGTGTGATGTCTAGCGCATATATTTTGTGATATTTTTAATCTTTAATCTTATCTTATCTTAATATATATAAATCACGTGTCACGTTGTTTGTGTGTTTGTTTGTATACAAATCACGTGTCACGTTGTTTGTCCGCGATGGACTCCGAAACTACTGAACGGATTTTGATAAAATTTTGTAACCATTTATAATATGGTCCAACTTAAAATATAGGATAGTTTTTATCCCGGAATTCCCGCGGGAACTCCAAAATTACCGCGGATGAGGCGCGGGGGACAGCTAGTACTCTTGTATGTAGTATTTATCCTCAACATAATGTCATTTTGACGATCAATAAATAGATAGGCAATCTGGTTCGCTGATACGCGCACACTGTTATTTTTTAAACTAAACATTTGTTGTAGCAGAGACTGCTGTCTGCTATGTTTTTATCTCTGTTTAGATTTGATCTCAGATGTTGTCTGTCACCGACTGTGCCCGTGTATGGTGTACTCTCGGCACACGCCGCTGTAGCGGGAGCAACCTTGTCTTAACTCGTTACGAACAAATGAACAAACACTATCCCTGCAGCTACTGTGTATATTATGTATACGTAATAATAATTATGTTTGTCGTCCCTAAATTCCTTAGTGTGTAGCTGACTTCATTAAGGCTAAGTACTCGTATTGTGTAGGTAGGTACCTACGTAATAATTTGAACAAAATCGCTAATACAAACGACAGCAATGTCATTCAGCACAATGTCACTAAAGACTTAACCTTTCTCGTAGGTAGGTACACTTAAAAGTGCTTCGGGCCTCTTGTCTTTTTAATAAAAAGCGTAGGTATTTTTCTTAGAAAATTATTATGATCATTATATCAGTATTCTACCCATAGTCATTGATAGCACAATAATATAGAGTTAAGCAATTTCTTTAGAAAAATAATGTGGAGGTTTCCACTCGTATTTGCGATTTGTCCAAACAAAATTCCAAATCATAATATTACAAAAGCGAACGCGAGCGTTATCGGATCACGGGCGGAGTGTTGCCACTTGCCGGCAAATTACCTGTCGCTCGCACTTGGTACCTAGTCACTTAGGTAGGTACTCTAGGTAGTGGTCTGCTAGGCACAATATAATTTTCCAGTCCGGCAAACTCCTACACAGCGGACTAATCTAATGCAGACTAGCCGTTAAAGTTGACTGTACGTTGCAATTTTACGCTTTAACTACGCTCTTAGCTTTAGCTTTAAGAAAACAGACCGAATGTATCCTAATACACCTACATTAAAAGACACCACTCCGGCACTACTAGAGAATCAGACACCATTCAAATGTCGCCTTAAAGACGCGCTATATAGATACACTTTGCAATGATAAATTACTAGCTAACTTTTCAAACATTATACGTGCAAGTGATTAGTGATACAATACTATCTGTTTTCGGTGGTTTCTTCCACTCTAATTCCAGAATTCCTTCAGGTTCTGAACTATATGTTCCACCTTGTAGTAAAATTGTTTTTGTAATTGTTTATTTTTAAGTGGTGTTCAATAAAGAGTTTATTATTATTATTATTATATTTTTTATTTCAGGTTCGTTTTTCATGAAAATTCTTTAGCATAATTACCTACGTAGTCGCAAATTATACAACTTGTCTATTTAAAAAACGTCGTCGTCAGTCAGGCGAATTGTATATTCATCAGCTTAAAAACGATCACTTATTTACCAGCGCCCCGACTCGCTGGGTTCAGCTTCTTTAGCCAAGTTGACGATCTATAATCGTTAACCCATAAAAAAGTAAAGAACGGAATCGTTACGTCTCGTGGTCAAGTAAAAGTGGACTTTTGATTGGATTTATTGGATTTGTTTTATGTGCCACGTGATATGACGATTTGTTCCTTAGTTTTCTACGCGTTAATGATTGTAGAAT
Organism: Zygaena filipendulae; assembly: GCA_907165275.2. Classification (NCBI taxonomy): domain Eukaryota; kingdom Metazoa; phylum Arthropoda; class Insecta; order Lepidoptera; family Zygaenidae; genus Zygaena; species Zygaena filipendulae. The sequence continues at coordinate 13,333,427 of OU015653.1, forward strand.
GTCAACTTGGCAAAGGGGGCAGAGTCAAAGAGTTCGTACTTAGTACTGATATTAGACGCGCAATCCACTACAACCTTTTGTCTTCCCTCTGCATTATACATAACGTCCATCGTTTTTAATGAAATTATACAAATTTAAATTGAAAAAACTTTTTTTGACTTTAAATAGATATTGAGTCATAATTAGTAATTTTAAACCACACACGTAAATAACAACCACAATAAAACTAATATGATCGAGGATCCGCTTCTCATATACAGGCTGCTTCCTTTAGGGTGTCAAGCCGATGCGTATATTGCGTATATGCGTATATGCGATATTTTGTACTTTTTCGGGTAAGAGTTGATAAATGGTGTTCCTGTTTTGTTCAGATTTTACTTAGAAATATCTTAATTTCCTTATTTTGTCTTTTTCCATATTTTTGGTTTTATTGGATCCCCTATACTATACATTGGAAACAATCTGTATACCTATCATAAGTAGGTCACAGCGTCGGGACTTATTGAGCAACGTTATTATTATACTGTACCTACTGAAAGAGAGCGTTGCCCTCGATAACGATTTGTAAACGTGTTTCAAGATCTATTTTCAAATTAATAGCAAACTACGCTTTAATTAATTTGATCGAATAAAATTAATTGAAATTTGACACCCAATTATACTATTTCGGTACATGAATATGTATATGATACCTAAATATATATTATTATAATTATGACTGAGGGCAGGTGCGCTTGACTTCAATGACTTCAATTAATTAACGACAACCTTCGAGCACTGTAAAAGTGTGGTTACACTGGTGCTTACAAAGAAATTCAACAGCCTTTAACAATGATTTCATTCCCTCTTTTGATGTGAAACATCTGATGCGGAGTATTATATTCTTAATTGTGCTATATTCATTTCCTTTCATCAAGCAACCTTTTATGCTCATTATTTCTACAAAATAATTTCGATGTTTCATATCTGCCAGACGTCACGCCACGGCACAATTTTATCATACTTTCAAAAGTTTTTTCAATGGATATTCGTTAACAATAGAACTATAAGTTAGGGGTCGCTAGCAAGTATGCAAAATACTGTATTCTCCCGAATGAAGTTTGAATTTCGGTGCCTGTGTGTACACAGCTTTGCGTAGGTACTTTATGAATCGACACGCTTAGTTCCCGTGTAGTGACGTAGTTTGAAATTAAGCTATCATGTGTGTATGCGGAGTGCGAAGCAATGACGCATTCCTACTGAAATTCCTTATTAGTACACCCCTTTGAACGCTTTACGGTTATACCACACTAGTACGTAGGTACGTGAACGCTGCATGATTATTCCTAGACCTACTAATATACAGGACGGAACTTATTTCTTCGTAGTCGAAGTAACCATAGCAAAAGATCTTCCTAAATATACGTCCGATAGGGTATAATAATTGACTTATTGACACATCAACGCCTAAACTAAACCGCTGGGTCCAGGCATTTGAAATAAGCTAAGTGACCAAATGTAAGTAAAAGATCAGATGTACCTAAAGATCATTCAACCGTTAAGATTTTCCCTGTGATTTATCAGTTTATTTTCATTTATATTTCCGTTAATTACGTATTATATGCATGAATCATTATAAAAGGCTATATAGTAATATTAAGCAGGTAATAGTAAAATTAAGTATGTAATAGTAAAATTAACTTCGGTTATTTATACATCCTATATAGTAACTTTAGGTCCAGGACTAACTCATAGGTTACATGTGATGCCGGAGTTCCTGATTAAATTCCAAAATTCATCCGTATACATTTCTGGTTTTCTACAGATGATTCATAATTATAAAGTGAAAAAGGTAAAACTGGGTTACACTTACAACCATAAGCAGCACAGCTACCTAGTCTATTAAACTGTTTCTATAAGGCAGTAAAAGTTTTCATTCACATTGAATAGAATCATTGAAGTTCATGTTATCTTATAGAAAATCTGCTGCCCTAAAACATTATACTGAAGAAAGCACAGAATATGAGTTTCCAACTCCGTCCTTTAATATAAAACACCACCTCAGATGGATGGAGGATGTCCCTCGGGGATTCCATAAGAGAAACCAAATCCAAAAGTTGTGCTTGAATAAAGATCTTGGACCTTGATAAGTTTGTTTAACGCTATAAATCTTTTTATATTAGACGTTGGTTACAAGCTGTGTAGAGGCGAGGTCGGGTGTGCGAGTATCGCTAAAGTTTTCTTTAACTCAATTCGGCTCAATCAATAGTTTTGATGGAAAATCGCGGTGAACTAAAAACTTTGCGCGAGATATCTTGCGTTTATGCTATTTTATGGTGGGAAACTAGACTGAGCGCATAGAATTCTGATTAATTTTTTTAGTGTTGTGCAAAATTGCTTTTTTTACTATTTAAATGTAATTTATTATTATTTTATGTAATTCTACTTTAATTTGTCATTATGTTAAAATCGTTATTGATCTTCTAAAAACACATTGCACCCAGGTTATATCGCAAAACATAGATAAATAGTGAAAAGAAAGTGATAGTGACCGTATGATCCTAACTAATATTATAAACAAGCTATTCCTGTGAAAAAATCTCATAACTTAGTATTGAGCTACCATCACCTGTACAGGCGGTTACCAAAAGGTGTAGTCATATTTGACGATTGTGTTCGCGTTTTAATCTGCAATGATTTGACAGCTCGCTGTATGATGAAATAAACTGAAAAAAATTAAAAGATTTATATAGAATAAAAAACCTAAACGGTAATAAATTGCATTTGACTATCATGAACTTGTCACTTGTAACCGATTTATTACCTACCTAGTGATGTGACATGTTTATTTTGTTGCGAAAACAGTCATTAATTTTTTTTCGGTTATGAAATTATAAAGTAAGTTTTTTAGACTAAATATCACGATCAAATATTATAAAAAAATATATAATTATAAAAAAGTTTTTTGTTTGTTTGTTTGTTACGCTTTCACGCCTTAACAACTCAACCGATCATCATGAAATTTTGCATGCACGTTGACAGGGAAAGACATAGGGTACTGGAATTCTCGCGGAAACTCCATAATTACCAAAGGTGAAACCGCGGAAGACAGCTAGTATTGTATAAGATTACCAGATCACGATCTTGAAATATGACTACAGCTTTTTGTAACACCCTGTATATGATGGAACCAAAGAGCTGCCGAAACCCGTACCAAAGATAATAATATAATACTATGCTCATACTATTCCGTTTTGTGCTTAGTTTTAGCGTGACGCGCATACAAACATACTAACGGAAAGACATACAGGAGTAGGTACCAAAAATAACTGTTTAGATTATTATCTTTACATGAAAACTTCCTGCGTTTACAAATTGTATTTGCATCCGTAATGTATATTTTTTTTTATGAAAATTATTGTAATGACATAAATTGGCTGCAAAGCCGTGCAAACAACTATACTCTGAATGAACCAACCGTTTATATTTTACCACCGCATCGTTCGTTCCGTTTCATTAACTATTTAAGCTCATAAAGGCTTTATTGCTTCTAATAGCAACCGTTTTAATTCCGCAGATTCATTCATGCGACCTCATACTGTAATTAACAGCTGCAGCTGCTGCCAATCATATTTTCATTATTGCGAATACTAAATTATATAATTATACTAGCTGTCCCGCGCGGTTTCACCCGCGATAATTTCGAAGTCCCCGCGGAATTGTTCCATACAAACTTTTCAACCCCTTTTCATCTCCTTAGGGGTTGAATTTTCAAAAATCCTTGCTTATCGGATGCCTACGTCATACAAAGAATACACCGTCCAAATTTCAGTTCTCTACGATCAGCAGCGCGTTGATCCATCGGTCATTCAGGACAAAGTATTTTATATACATAGATAAGTACTTAGCAAACTAAAAGCTGCTGTTGTTAGGTGTTTGATTGATTGATTGATTGGTGTTTCCCGGTTTATCATCGGAGTTCCCACCGGAATTCCTGAAAAAAGGTACCCCATGTCTTTTTATGTACCTCTGAAAATGTGCATGTAAAATTTTCAGGATGATCGCTTGAGTAGTTAAGACATTCAAACGAAGCGTAACAAATGAACTCAGTGCCTATACTATAGATCGTTTAAAATCAATTATTTCTCAGCGCCCCCAATTTTTTATTCACTCCTAAAACTTAAAAAAGAACACAATTTCATTACCTTAATTAATTTAATTATAGTGTGCAATATTAGTCGGTTCTGGTGTTTAAGCTGACATTCTAAACTAGACATTTTTACCAGTGATAGCAATCAAAACATAACTTTATAATATTAAGAATTTATTGTAATCAAATTAAAAGAAACAATATAGATAGGTAATAAACTAATTATTCGATAATTTTAGTAATAGGTAAGTTTTAATTTTAGTGAATTTTAAAATATAAAGTACCTAAATGTAATCAAAAGTCAACCACCGTCCCCTAAACTACGCCAATGCCCCCATTTTTATCTGGGCCCCTTAACGCCCCCCTGTAGGTCTCCAACGCCCACAGGGGGCGTTATCGTCCACTTTGAGAAAGACTGCTATAGATAGACTCTTGCTAAATAACCTATGTGAAGGGATAATTGAATTAAAAAATTAAACTTTTTAACAATTGAAAAATTATTATTCAACAGACATGTCTTTTCTTTATTACTAGCTGTACCTACCCCGCGATTTCACCCTCGTGTGTTTCGGCATTCTCGCAGGAACTCCAAAGTAGCCTAATTTACTCCTTATAACATCAGCTAATTAGCAGTGAAGGTCAAAATCAATCCAACCGTTTCGGAGATTCACCCGCGTGAGTTTAGGAATTCCCGCAGAAACTCCAAACTTCTTTTATTATTATTCTTCTTCTTACAATAATAAACACAAAAAAAGAATTAGCTAAATTTGTCCAGCCGTTCACGCGTGATGCCATGACAAAGGGAAATAGGGATCCATTAGAGATTACAAATAGATTATAATATTGCGAAAGTTTGTGTATTTGTTTATTCGCGCTAAAACTGCTAAAACGGTTGAACGGATTTAGAAAAACTAGCGGTTCCCCGTGGTTTCACCCGCGTCAATTTCGGAGTTCCCGCGAGAATTCCGGGACAAAAAGTAGCGTAGAAAGTTCCGTCAAAATCGGTCCAGCCGTTTCAAAGATTAGCCGGAACAAACAGACAGACAGACAGACAGACAAAGAAAAATTTTAGAAATTGATTTTTTGATGTACTTATAACTTATAAGTCCCGCGTATACAGACATTCCAATTTTATTTATTTGTATATAGATTTTAATGGGAAATCCACGTAGTATCAAAATTCCATTATAGGTAATATGTATAGGTGTACTATTTTTTTTATAATCCTCTTTAACTTACTTATCACATAGTAGTGTCATTGGGATCAATGAGTAACAGGTACATAATACATAATTATAATATTATTATCTGTATTATCAATTACTGGGATACTTTTTTCCTGGGATACACGGGAAATCTCGAAATTCGAGCGGATGGAACCACGCGGGTAGGTAGGTAGGTACATGCGTACTTTGAAAAAAAAAACATCAACAAAATCCCAGATAGTTTATATAAATCAATTAGTAATTGAAGAAACATGTTAATTTGTTAATATCTCGAATCTTGTATTTAATCAGTGACATCGCTTAATGACGCCCCTCAACGCCGCTTGGGGCTGTCTCTGCGAAGGCGATAATATCTACGTGTCATTAGCTGACGTCAACTTAGTTTAGGAGCCATATTTGGCGCTAGCACGCGGATTACTTAATTAAATTAAAACAAGTCTCTTACTACACAGATTACGAATTACAAGGATTTCGTTAGGTACCTACTGTGAAGTCAAAGAAATTTGCCACACAGGTCTCAAAAACTAGAGTTAACAGTGAAAAAAATAGTATAGGTACTCGTCTGTCTGTCATGGCTAATCTCTAAAACGGCTGAACCGATTTTAACGGGACTATCACTGGCAGGTAGCTGATGTTATAAGGAGTAACTTAGGCTACTTTTATTTTAGAAAAACAAATGTTTCTGCGGGAATTCCAAAACTCACGCGGATGAAACCGCGGAGTGCAGCTAGCTATTAATGTGATTAGTGGGATATGAAATTAGTTCGCTACCAAACTTAATTAGGTCAACTTAATATAGAGACACAGTTCTGCTTTTAACATACGCATTAGCTTTAGAAGTGTAAAAGTTTCCTTTGAACCATCTGAAAAAAAAAAGCTATCGTGGAAGGGGTAGGTACTTTTACCAAACTTGAATAACTAGAAGCTTGAGTTCAGTAACAATTGTGCAAACCCGCAAATGGGAATGTGATATTCGGATTTCGGACCGTATATAAGATGTGGGAAAATTAACTACAAATATTTACAGGGCTCGAAGCATACATTATAACAAACATCCTAAGCAAAAAAAAAATCTAAGTTCGGTAGTTTTTCAAAATAATTATGATGAAAATAAATTAATTGAAAAAAAAACATCACAACTACGTTCACAAGGCACACAATACACGTAGTTTACTTACTAGTACGTGTACCTACAAGGCACGCACCACGCACACAACGAGAGATGCATCAGGTAAGTTCGATCGAGGTCATTAGCCGGATCCACACCGGACGATCCAAAGCGCTCCGATCGCGCGCGGCATGGAGCGCGCTCCACGGAGCGTGAAGTGTAGACGTGCCGCGCGCGATCCATGTGCGCGGCGGAGAGCGCGCGCTCCTCGCCGCGTGCGATCCATTTGTTGTCGGTGTTTTGGCCAGACTCAAAGGTGCCTCAGTCGCTTGGCGCGCGCGGTCTGGACGGTTCGGTTGTGAGAATCGCGTGATCCGCCGTTATGGATAATTCGCAATGTATCCGTTTCCTCATCAATTAACTCTGTAAGGAAGCGGACACGCGGCCGCCGCGTGCCCGCTCCCCTCGCCCCGTACCCCGGACGCATACCACGCCGACGAGCGCCTAGCAACACGAGGCGCGCCACGCAGCCAGCGACGCCCCACCTCGCGCCCCGGATATGCACCGACGACGGGCGACGACCACCCCCGCGCGCCCGGCCCCCAAAACCGCGGCTATAAAACCCGCCGCGACCGGCGCGCCGCGGTCACTCACCGACGGATTCCTGCGCTACCGCACGTTCGCTTTGTACCTCTCCGCAAGGCGCACGTGCCCGGTGACGCTCGAACCCAGCGGTGTGGTGATTATCCACCTCCGCTTCCAGAACATCCACCGTCCAAACCTTACCTCCGCCGCGCTACGTGCTCGCATTCTGTCGGCCTACCCGGACGCCGCTCTCGCGCCGTCCGGCGACGCCCCACGCTTAACGAGCCCCGTAGCCCGGTGAATCCCGTAATCCCGTCTTCCCTGTCATACAGACCCCGTCCAGCACAACACGCACATAATCACAACTACGAGCTTCGGCCGGTAACGCTCCCGTTGCCGACCGTCGCCCGACCTGACACCCGACGTATCGGCGAACTCCAACTCGACCACACCTGCGTTGGACGACCGGGGGACCGGCGTGGCGAGTTCCGGGTTCGTCGAGGGTCCCACACACTACACCTCGTCGGACCGTGACCCGTGAACACGAGCGTTGGCAAAAGCAGACCCGTGGTGTAGCTGGCCTCGGCCCCGCGGGGACTAACCCGCACCGACACGCCTAGTAACTCCAGAACACACCGGACGCCGTCCCGGCGCCCGTACCCCCCGTCTACCATCCCGTCTCGCTCCCCGACCGTCTCCGCCGACCGTAGGGCCCGTGTAAACCCTAATTAAGCTAGCCGTAAGTGTGTACTAGTGTTAAGTGCTTGCGAGTGTATATATCCGTGCATGATTATAATAAACGGGCAGCCGCCCTCAGTTACCGTAAACCGAGCGTTTCTTTGTGGCTAGGGACCGTCGCACCTTCCTCTCCTCGAAGATATACGATAGCCCGTGGCCCCCAGGCGAACCCCCCGGGCCACCGCATCGCATTGGCGCCCAACGAAATTAACCCACGGGAGGAGAAAGAGGCAGCGCACCAGGCCCAGAACAAGAAACAACGAACAAAGACAGCCCCGCAGTAACCGCCGCCGTGCGACGGCCGAGCACCGCATTGCACCGGCGCCGAACGAAAAAACCAGCAGGTAGATAGCTAAAACAAGCTACCCCCGTAATAGACGTTTTGTGACGACTGCGAGCGTCGCAACACCCGAACAATAATTAAAACCGTAAGAATCGGGTAAGACCATAAGAAAACAGGAAAACCGGAAGAAACAGGAAAAAACCGGTACCGAAAATAAAAAAAAGGGAAGTTGGTAAAAACAAATGTTCTCGTGGGTCTACAGCAAGAAAAAGAACGAACTAATAGAAGAATCCATCAAGCGCAACCTACCGGTAGAAGACCTTACGGTGGAGGAACTGAGACGAAACCTAGTAAAACACATTCGGGAAGAAGAAGATCTCAAATTCGAGGACGCAGGAAACGCGAGTGACGAACCGGTAGAAAACCCGAACATGTCGAAATCAGAAAAACCGATGAGGGAAACCGCCAAACTTGTAACCCAATGGAACATAAAATTCGATACAAGAGACGACGCCGTGGAATTCCTGGAGAGAACGAACGAATTTTTGGACGCAAACAACGTAAGTCCCGAACATTTACTAAAAATATTACCACAAATTTTCACCGGGAAAGCCCTAGCATGGTACCGTAATAACAACGATTGGAATACGTGGCGGGAATTCGAGGAGGCATTTAAATTATTTTTTTTCCCGAGTAATTACACTACAAACTTACTAACAAAAATTATATCAAACCGACAATTCGAGAACCAGAAATTCACCGATTACCTGAACCACATGCAAACGTTAATGAGAAGACACGGAGGCATATCAGAAAAGGAAAAGTTAGAGAGAATATACGAAAATATGAACCCAGAGTATAAACTATACGTCAAAAGAAACGAATTTACAAACATAAAGGAGCTTATAATGCTCACCAACGAGTACGAAAAAATTCACATGGAAAAAACCAAGAACGAAAAACACAAATCATACAACAATAACCAAGAAAAGGAACGGTCAAACCACATGAACAGGACACCGACAAGATCGGGTAACGCCAGTAAAGAACAAAGGTACATGAGGAATTATGACCCGAAAACGTGCTGTTGGAGCTGCGGCAAAAAAGGGCACCCAATGAGCGAATGCAGGGGAAACAAAACGTTGTTTTGCAGTGTGTGTGGCAAAATAGGCATACTAAGTACGAGGTGCTGTAAGAACGCCGGGAAGGAACTACACACAAGTACGATAGTAGGGGAAAACACAGACAAAGACAACAGAGAGTTCATCGACGTAACCATCGAGGGAACACAATACAAGGCACTCGTGGACACCGGGGCAAACAGTACGTACATAAACAAAAAGGTAATAGACAACCTGAAGGAACACAAAATAAACAACACGGGGAAAAACAAGAAAGTAATACTAGCGGATGGAACCGAAATAGAACTGAATAGGACGGTGCCAATAGAACTGAAATTTGGCAGCGCATCACTGAAACACGTAGTAAACGTACTACCCACCGCATCACACATCATACTAGGGATGGACATCCTAAAAAGGCTGGGGTTACGACTCGATTGGGGGAAGGGTAACGATGAACCTACAGGGGATGAACAGGACCGGCCCACAGGGGAAGGAGAGACCCCAAACGTCGAAGTATTGAGCAACACCGAAAAAAAAAATTCTGGAAGAAACCCACTGTGCACAGCAGACACACAAAAAAAAGACTGGTACGACAGCAAGTTGGAAAAGGTAAAACAACAACCAGATAGCGAAACGGATTACTGCATCAAGGGGGAAAAACTATACAAAAAAATTGAAAACACCATATACGGGTCCAAATTAGAACCGTCATCACAATGGAAACTGTGCGTACCGGACAAGGACAAGGAACCCATATGCAGAGAAAATCACGACGCACCAAACGCAGGTCATTTAGGAACAAACAAAACACTAAGCAGAATAGCGCAGCGATACTACTGGCCGGGGATGTACAGAGATATAGCTACATACGTACGAAAATGCACAGTGTGCCAAAAAAACAAACCCGCGCAAACAAGACAACCGGGACTCATGCACATAAACAACGCAGAGGAACCATGGGAAATAGTAACAACGGACCTGATCGGACCCCTGCCACGCTCGACAAACGGATATAAATGGATAATAGTGTACCACGACAAATTCACCAAATGGTCCGAGATTATACCCCTCCGAACGGCGACAAGTAGGGCGGTAATAAAAACATTAAAAAACACAATAATAATGCGCTACGGCTGCCCAAGAGTGTTGTTAAGCGACAACGGCAGACAGTTCATAAGTAAAGAGTTCAAAAACGAACTAACAAAATACGGAATCGAACAACGCCTCACCGCGTCATATTCCCCACACTGCAACCCGACAGAACGAGTTAATAGGACAATAGAAAGCATGATATCCGCCTTTATAGACGGGAACCACAAAAAATGGGATCAGTACCTACCGGAAGTCAACTTCGCCATTAACACGGCAAAACAGGCGTCAACAAAATATTCCCCTGCATTCCTGCTATACGGGAGAGAACCAAGGCTGCCAGGAGACAGGAACATATTCCCAACACCACAAGTGCAGGGAATTACGGGACTACAGGACATCTACGAGATAGTCAAGAAAAACCAAGACACCGCGTCGAACGAACAAAAAAAAACACTACGACGAGAGGAGAAGAAATTGGAAACCACAACCGACAGACTGGGTCCTGAAAAAAGACTTCCCGATATCGAACGCGGAAAAGGGATTCGCAGCAAAATTGGCCCCAAAATTCTCCGGACCATACAGAATAGTACAAGAGATATCACCGGTTATATATAAACTCCAAGACCCACGGAACAAAACAAGACGGATAACGGCGCACGTAAAAGACATGAAACCGTACAGACAGGAATAACAAGCAACCCGACCCGAAGAGAAAAAAAAAAACCCAAAAATTCCCGAATAACCGGTTTAGTAGTTTCGCCAGGACAGCACAACATAATAAGAACAGATCACCCCAACGCTCCCAATAAGTAACGGTTTAGTAGCTACGGCAAGACAGCACAACATACAGAAGAAACTTTCAACCCAACACCGCCAATAAGTCACAGTTCGGGAGGTACGGCACGACAACACAACGCACATAGTTTTTCAGTTCCACACGTCGAATAAGGAATCATGTCAAGTGGACACCACCGGGGGAGGGGAAATACTTACTCCCTTTAGGCTTCTCTGTAGAAGAGGACAAAGGGAAGTAAGACGGAAAGAAAAGGGGAAACATGAAAAACAACATCCGATACACCCGTGCCGAACTGGCCGACCGGAGGTTCGAACCGACGACGGCCGCGGCGACCGAGCCCGCCGCCGCGCGCGGCCACATCACACCTACCGAAAGGCGACGAAAATAATCATACGTTGCATACGCGCAGCGGTCGCAAAACAAACAGGGGTAGATGGAAAAAATATAGTACCCGCAGGTTGAAAACAACCCAATACCTACAACATAAACGTACACAGCAAAACAGTCGAACGCGAAACGCGAAACAGACAACCACCATGCAGGCTACAGTAGAACCAACAAGACCGACACCGCTGCCAGGCGGGAGCCGTGTACTGCGGGGGAAACCGGGGGAGATCCGGATACTCGCCGACGGAACGATAACAAAAAACACAACGGCGGAACCGGTCCGCACAACAAGGGAGAACACACCGGACCTGCTCGAGATCAAGATAGAGGACGACACTATCGACAGCATCGATGACCCGACATACCTGTCGATGATAGAAGACGTGCAACGGGCGCTAAACAGGACGAGCCGGAAGAGACGTGGGGGAAAAAACAGGACCAGGAAGAGGCACCAAAGAAGGGAGAAACTAAGGAGAGCCAGGGCGGCCGCCGCGGAGGAAGCCGGGGGGGCGACAGAAGAGAACATCGGGAAATCGGGCAATAGTAGTTTAAATTGAAAATAAATAATTCAAGTGCACCGTAAACAAAATATGGACGTTAAAATATTTTTTTTATAAACACCAGGAAACCTGACAAGGCGAGAATATATTCAAACCGCACCAGGTCACAGTAAACCCGCGCAAGTTAGAAACCCGGAACATCAGAGTGACAGTGCGACGATGCTCAAAAACAGCATACCAGTGAATATATTCCCGCAGGACAGGAATCCATAACCCAATAAGGTAACAATTGTAGAAACACACCCTGTAGATGGGATCCGGAGACCCGGTAAATAGGAAAGGAGGCGGAGGCGGTCATCCCAACAAGAAAAAGAATAGCATAGGCCAGACAAGTAGGTATAACAAGTACGGCCGCTCGGAGGGGAGCAGCCGATAACTTGAATAGGTACCCATAATAGTGCCCATAATAGGATTATTATAGTATTTGCGCTAGGCATAGCCATATCTTTAGTTATAGCGCCACCTTGCGGGGACCCGCAAGACTGGCACGTGACTGGGACGGCAGCTTCGACCCACGATCGATCCAACCAAATGTAAAATCCCGTTTAATTACAACGCCACCTGGCGGAAACTAGTAAGACTAGTACCTATCCGAGAAAGCCCAACGCCGACCCAGGATCGAAATTGATTTTTTGTACAACGCCACCTTGCGGACGCCCGCAGGATCGATACCTAACCAAGGTGACCACCAAGAAGGCTCAACTTCGACCCACAAGTCACAACGGAGTTGATCCTAATGGTAAGTTCACACGCGTGCGTTCAACTCTACATTCAACGTGCACATTCACATTCACGAGCGTGTAAACGGTACGCCCGAGCCCGTGAACGCGCCTGTGAACGTGAATGCCGCGAATCGGGCAAGTGTCGGTTTTTTGGCAAAGTTCAAAGGATGAATGTGCGGGCGCCCGGTGACTGTTTACACGCGCGCGGGCAGTCAGTCTGTCCCGCGCTTTCGCGACGAGTGGATCTTCATTCAACGTTGCTAAGAAAGTCGCTACGATCGGATATTACAATCGTTCATAATTTTGTTCCTTTTTCCAATAAAAATAAGTTAAGCCAAAGGATATGGCAGCAACAACACCGAGATCCTCGCTGCTCGCCATTCTGGCACTGACTGACACGACGGCGTGCGTGTAAACAGCTTGAATGTCCGCCGGCCCGAGACGGGCTGCATGCCGCGCAGCCCGCCAGGCAGCCCGCCGGGCTGCACGGCGCGCGTGTGAACGTAGCATAACCGTTAGTACAACGCCACCTAGCGAACGTCAGCCGGAACTCACCCGAAGAGTAACCGACGAGCCGCGCTGGGGTCACCTCGGGTAGCCAACGCAAGAGGGCAGTAGAAGTAGTGAGTGCTTAAGTTTAATTTTCCCTCGCAAACAAGTTAGATAAATAAACCGATGCACTCGAACATAGGATGGGCAGTGCCCCACTAGATAAGTAAGGATAAGTTTACACGGCGACGCCCCACGCTTAACGAGCCCCGTAGCCCGGTGAATCCCGTAATCCCGTCTTCCCTGTCATACAGACCCCGTCCAGCACAACACGCACATAATCACAACTACGAGCTTCGGCCGGTAACGCTCCCGTTGCCGACCGTCGCCCGACCTGACACCCGACGTATCGGCGAACTCCAACTCGACCACACCTGCGTTGGACGACCGGGGGACCGGCGTGGCGAGTTCCGGGTTCGTCGAGGGTCCCACACACTACACCTCGTCGGACCGTGACCCGTGAACACGAGCGTTGGCAAAAGCAGACCCGTGGTGTAGCTGGCCTCGGCCCCGCGGGGACTAACCCGCACCGACACGCCTAGTAACTCCAGAACACACCGGACGCCGTCCCGGCGCCCGTACCCCCCGTCTACCATCCCGTCTCGCTCCCCGACCGTCTCCGCCGACCGTAGGGCCCGTGTAAACCCTAATTAAGCTAGCCGTAAGTGTGTACTAGTGTTAAGTGCTTGCGAGTGTATATATCCGTGCATGATTATAATAAACGGGCAGCCGCCCTCAGTTACCGTAAACCGAGCGTTTCTTTGTGGCTAGGGACCGTCGCACCTTCCTCTCCTCGAAGATATACGATAGCCCGTGGCCCCCAGGCGAACCCCCCGGGCCACCGCATCGCAACTCTTTGTAAAGTCGAGTCCCATATTCCAACCGGTTTTTAAAAATTTTTTAACCCAATACTGTCTTTTTCGTTTTCGTAATTTTTGCCGTAAATATACAAGTAAAATGTAGCTTGCAGCTGCTACGGCTATTCGTCGCCGTCGTTGCACGTGTGACTCCATAGCCAGACAAAATTCAACTGATTCAGTATGGATCGGCAGGAGCGCGTTGGAGCAGCCAGTCAGGATCGCAAAAGATTGCTGTTGGATCGACCTAGAACGATCCACGCTCCACGCATCACGATCTTGGATCGCGGATCGCGGGATCGCCGATCCATTTTGGATCGTTCGGTGTGGATCCGGCTATTGATCTTAAGACACCGGCGATGACGTGTGTGTGAAGCGATTGAGGTGTGAGGTGTAGCGAGGTTGTTTTCTTTTAGATTGATTAATTAAAAAAAAAACTTTTTTGTTTTATGAACATGTTTATAACGGTGCGCGTGGTGTATACTTTCAACTCTGTAAATATTTGCAGTTAAATTTGCCACACCTTATAACTATACCAAATTACCAACTCAAATAGCTATGAAGACAAATCTTTGATGTTGCTACTTCGCTTTTTATTATAGCTCTACAATTTTTTCGTCAAAGAGAAGTGCCACTTACCTACCTATTCGAACAACTTGCCACAGAGATGGAGCATCATAATAATAATTAATTGAAAGCAAGTTGTGAAACATTGTAAAATACAAATGTAAATATAACGCAGTCTTCCTATTCATCTAACGACGTCATTTTTATGCTTGAAAGCTCGCCGAGCTTCCGACTAAGGATTATTAATAACGGAGATGAAATAAAAAAATATATAATATTATATATAAGTATTACAAAAGAGCACCTCAGCTCCGCTATATTAAAGCGATGGGCGTCATTACGTGAAGACAATTTAATTCGGCTTGTTACAAATTAGAAGTGCTCGACAGTCCATTACCTACCGTCGTTCCCGGCCAAACTCGGGGCTGCGCGGGGACTGTGGCTGAATTCACAAGACGCCCAGCCCCCCGCCCAACATACCTACCTAATTTGTTATGAAATTTACTTGTCATATTATAAACGACTCTGTATAACTTTTCACGACTCTATAGTCTACGGTGCTGACTCATAGCAACATGCTGACAAAGATCATATAGGTACCTAATCACTATGCTGAGGCAGTGACCATTTTGGTCATGGGGACGAACCTCTGCCATTTGTAGGTACTCATAATATTGTCATGTATTCAATTTTACTCTTTTCTAACTAGCTGTGCCCCGCGGTTTCACCCGCGATAAATTAGGAGTTCCCACGCGAATTCCGTGATAAAAAGTATCCTATGGCCTTTTCTCTGGGTACCCCCGAAAACGTGTGTGCAAAATTTCCTACCTACCCTATGTAATGAATTATGTTTTAACTCTATCATTTCTATTTTTATACATTGATGTTTATAAGAAGTTACGATTATATTTTATAACTAGCTGTGCCCCGCGGTTTCACCCGCATGAAAGGTTTTTATACAACAACTTTTTTTCCCGACGTCCGATTTCAGTGAAACAAAGCTTATATGTAGCTCCAGACTAAGCTTAATCTACCTGTGAAAACCACATGACAATCGGTTCAGTGGATGCGGAGATTATCGCGAACAGACAGACAGACAGAAAAGAATTTTAAAAACGTTTTTTTGGGCTTGGTTACTCTTCTTTTATCACCCCTCTCAATTTTATTTAAAAATATTCCATGTACAGAATCGCGGATTCTACTCTTTTATAATCTTATCTTATCTATCTAATATATATAAATAACGTGTCACGTTGTTTGTCCGCGATGGACTCCGAAACAAATGAACGGATTTTGATAAAATTTTGTAACTATTTATAATATGGTCCAACTTAAAAGATAGGATAGTTTTATCCCGGAATTCCCGCGGGAACTCCATCACTAATGCGGGGAACTTTTTTCCCGCAACCTCCGCGGGAACTTCGAAATTACCGCGGATGAAATCGCGGGGCAGCTAGTAAATTGTATAGATTGATGTTGTCGTGAGTCAAGGTCAATTTTGAGCAGGGACTAGGGAGACATACCTACCTATCACGCAAATGTCATAATATTTATATGCTATTATTACTTAGGTAAGTATAGTTTTCGTCTGTGTTGTTCTGAGTATTAACTTGTGTTAAGTAGGTAATGTCTTTTTTGCTGTGCCCCGCGGTATTTACTCGCGAGATTCGAAATTCCGGCAGGAACTCTGAAGTAGCCTAATTTACTCCTTATAACATACAAACACAACGAAAACAGAATTATTAGCGAAATTGGTCCAGCCGTTCACGCGTGATGTCGTGACCAAGGGTAATAGGGATTCATTTTTCGCGGTTGTACTGCGGGTATGTTCCATTACATACTGTTAGCACTCGCAGTGACGACAAATTCGTTACGATATAACTCATTTGTCGCTAATTTTTTGTACTGTGAGCACTAACGCTTTCGGGGTAAAGTGCTCTTAGTGCTTTGATCACGTGATCAACCTCGGACCAATGATTGCTCAACCGCGTAGGTTGTATGACAATGACATGGATGACAGTATAATGCACTGAGTTCCGTTTTAAACAGTAACCAGTATAGCTCAGTATAGCTAACTTTATAGGAACGGCTTCACAGTATACTAAATTGACGTTGTTTGGTACGTGGGCAACCACGCCTACACATACAGACACAGTACCTATACACATACACAACAGACGTCATACCTTACAGTGCTCGTAGTGCATTTCGGAACATACCCTGCATTGAGTGCCAATGAACTTATATCCGAAGTGCCCACAGTTTCCAACTGTCCTCCCAGGGGGTGAATGAATGCGATGGAATTTTTTTAGGGAAGTTATATTTTTAGGGGTATTTTTAGTGGTTTTTTGGCTTCTTAAATTTTTTTCTAATTTTTATTTCTTATTTTTTTTTTGTTACCGATTAATATTTATTTATTATTCAGGATTTTTTCCGCAATTTCAAAATAACAATTATTAATGATGTTGATTTTTTGATATTATGGCAAAAATCTTGGCGCTATTTATTATTTAAATACTTTTTAGTAATATTATTTTATTTAGGGGGATTTAGGGGCTTTTGACACAACCTTTAGGGGTAAAAATTTTCGAGCGTTGGTAACACTGAAACTGCCGGCTATTAGAAAAAAAAACGCTACCAATCACCATTTGAAGCGATGTTTTGAGTTTGTAAAATCAGGTTTATTCAACAAAAACACTACCCGTAGCGTTTTAAATGTACCTACCTGTCTAATCTTACTCCAACATTCATCAATAAGTTATATTAAGAAGTTTTCTAATTGTGCCTTACCAACAGTGAGTGGCTTACAGTTGACGCAAAATATAAACACATGAAGACTATTTTAACTTTTGTGCATCGTATTTTGTTTTCATTATGACAAAGCGACGCAGGATTTTCCATGCCGATAAAATAATACAGAATGTTGTTCACGTGTTTTGTTTGTTAATGTTTTTGCAGCTAAAAGGTAAGGATGCAACACAAACATTTAGCTGTAACCTGGCTGTGTTGGTTATGGTTCCTAAATCAAACAAACAATGAAACTTGTTTCTTTCAGATTACTATACAATAGCTGGTAATCCTATGTTGTTATATTCGACGGCATCGGATATTAGAATAGCTAATGTATCGAAAACTACTAAGATTTCTGTAATTATCAAAGGCCTCCAGCAAGGCTCAGCTGTAGACTTCTTGTATACGAAATCGTTAATATGCTGGTCGGACCAAACTGCTGAATTGATCCAGTGTTCAAGATATAATGACACTCATATTGGTGAACAAGTAAGTATCTTCAAAGCTTCTGTCGTGAGTTTTTGCGCTTTTGTTTCTCTCTCTAGTTAAACTTTTTTTTCTTGGGAACTTCACAAACAATGTTTTATTTATTTATTTTTAAATAAAAAATTCAGCCATCTAGTCACAATGATAAGTAGGAAACCCAAGTGAAAAAATATAATATTACCATTTTTAACCAACTTTCAAAAAGGAGGAGGTTCTGCATTCGGCTGTATGTATGTTTTTTTAGTATATATAAAATTTGGAAGTGGATAAGTAATTTACACTCTAATTGGAAGAGAAGTATCAAGTGCTCAATAGATAATCGAAAATAAATACATGAGCTAATGGTCTAAAATATTATATGGACTATTATTTATCTAATTTAATCCAAAAAGATATTGAGATCAACAGAATCAATAAACATGGTCAAATCTGAATGATTTATACTCACTAGTACTAGTACACCTAAAAATGAGTCACTATAATTTTTAAAAAGGTAAAAGGAAACCAGATCTAGAAGATATAGATCTAGAAGCAATGATTAAAAAAAGTAATAAAAGTAATAACAGATAATCCAAAAGCCAAAAAAGAAGTATTTTAATATAAAAATAGAATTAATATAAGAAATAATTGTACCTATTTGTCATTTCGTCCACAGATGAGAATAGTGACTGAAGGTTTGATTTCGCCGACCGGTATTGCTATTGACTGGTACACTGACAATATATACTGGACAGATGGAGAGACAAACAGGATAGAAGTCATCAGTTTAGTTGCAAAGCATCGGAAAGTTCTGTTTTGGAATGAGGTTGACTTGGCTAGAGCAATAGCTGTGGCTCCTCAAGTAGGGTGAGTTATGCATTGAAACTAAATTTACAGCCTATATGTTAAAAAATAATAGACTTTCCTACTCCTAATCCTACTCGACAGCAGCAAAATTACAGGTCAACGTAAAGTACATATACTCAAAACCATCATTTTTATGATCAATTTTAACCTTTAACCAAAAATTCAAATTTAATTCGCAAATTATAAAAGTATATTCGCAAATTAAGTTTCGTACAGGGTCACTCATATGACACATCTGTCAAGTTTTGTAATAATTTTGTTTATTTATATATTTATTTTATTTAGAGAATTGACAGTTATAAGTCCAATGGAAAGATAAAAGCTGATCACAGATTTTATTTTAGATTGATGTTCTGGACTGACTGGGGAGAAGTGCCTAAGATAGAACGAGCTGGTATGGATGGTGATCCATCAACACGCAGGATCATAGTGAAAACTGATATCTTCTGGCCCAATGGGATTACCATAGACTATAATAGCAATTCAATATATTGGGTGGATGCTAAGCTTAAATTTGTTGATGTCATTGACTTTGATGGCAATAAGAGACGTAGAATTGTCAAGAAGGGCCTGTTGGAGTATCCTTATGCATTGGCATTTTTGAATAATAAACTTTATTGGACCGATTGGCAGACTTGGTAAGTTATAGGGTAACAAACAAACAAACTGACATCCACATTTATAATGTTAAAATTATTATCACAGATAAAGTAAAGCCTGTTTGGTGGAAAGAAAGACTTCCATTCCTCATGTTTCTTATACACCATAGTTCTAAATTTACATGTATCTATGTATAGCCCATGACACATGTAAATTTTAATGTGGGGTTTCTTCAAAAAACAGTTGATGTTGAGTGATTCAGTAATTTGTAAGATTACACCCTACATTCAAATTTAAAAAATTGCCTCATTACACATATATATAATAATATTATTCGTGGTGTAGTTTCGTAGTTTGGTGAAGCTTAATTTGTTATTTAAAGTAGTTCTTTTTATTTGGTCCTTGTGTCTTGTCTTGGTGTCTTGTAAAATAAATAAAAAAAATTATTGCCATTTAGGGCCATCTTTGGATGGGACATTGCTACCAACGGCCCCATGAGGGAGCTGATCAAGTCTGAGCCGGTCCCCGTGGACATCAAAGTGCACGACGCGAGCCGCCAGCTGCCGCCCCCGGGGGGCGAGCACGCGTGCCGCCGCGGCAACGGGGGCTGCTCCCATCTGTGTCTCCTGTCGCCGAGCGAACCCGGTAACAGATTGTCAAAAGTAAACATAGGAGGTCCAGTTTACCTGCAAAAAAAAAGCAACACAACATTTAGTCAATCCCGCAAAAACGGCTGAACGGATTTGGATGAAATTTGGCATGCACATTGTCAGGGGTACAGAGAAGGACATAGGGTACTTTTTATCCGGGAATTCCCGTGGGAACTCCGAAATTACCGCAGGTGAAACCGCGGGGCACAGCTAGTCAATAACTAGATTTTGTGGGTTAAAATGGTTATTGCTTATATGCGTCCAAATGGGACCAATTGTGACAAGAACGAGGGTGAGCGCTGATCAGTCATCACCAAATGAATGTTACGTAAGTGTCGCGCGCCGCGCAGGCTACCGCTGCTCGTGCCCGACGGGCGTGCGGCTGCGCGCGGGCAGCGCGGCGCTGTGCCACGCGCGGCCGCAAGCGCTGCTGCTGGTGGCGGCGCGCGCGGCGCTGGCGCAGGTGTCGCTCGACTCGCCCGACTACTCGCCGCGCGCGCTGCCGCTCAAGGACCTGCGGCGGGTGCAGACGGTCGACTACGATCCGGTCACCGAGTTCATATATTGGGCGGATGTGAGTACCTACCTATGTACTTCGTGCCTGACTGCTTTTGGGTGAAATGTTGCCTGCGGTAATTTCAGAGTTACCTCGGGAATTGGCTGTTTGACTATTTGTTTTATTTGTAGCCCGTTCTGTAGACGTTACGTAAGCAAAAAAGAACGGAGATACGTTGAGTCGAAATGTCGCGTGACGTCACAAGCAGGTGCAGTTTTTACCTGTATATGACTGCGAGCCCCCACTTCCAAACTTTAACGCACTTTATCCAAGTAGATATGTTTACATTAATTTGAAAAAGCAAAATAAATACGTGTCTATTATTTTTTTATTATCTAACTGACGGACTAATTTAGTCAAATCCTACTAATATTATAAACGCGAAAGTTTGTAAGTATGGATGGATGGATGGATGGATGTTTGTTACTCTTTCACGCAAAAACTACTGGATGGATTTAAATAAAACTTTACGATAATATAGCTTATACATCAGATTAACACATAGGGTACTTTTTATCCCGGAATTCCCGCGGAAACTATGAAATTAACGCGGGTGAAACCTGGGGCACAACTATTAACCTATAAGCTTTTCGAAGCGGGGCAAATACTGCAAAATGCCGCCCCCGTCGGCGATATTTATAATTATTTTTTAGGAGCTGTTCCCCGCGGTTCCACCCGGGATAAGTTCGAAGTTCCCGCGGGAATTCCGGAATAAAAAGCACCCTATGTTCTTCCCTGTACCGACTACCGTGTGTTATAAAATGCCGGCAGGGGCGCACGATATCGCGCGCGCGGCTGGAGGACGGCGGCGCGCAGGCGGCGGTGCTGCGCGCGGCCGGCGCGCCCGACTCGCTGGCGGTGGACGCGGCCGCGCGCCAGCTGTACTGGACGGACCCCGTCACCGACACCATCAGCGTGGCGCGGCTCGACGGCAGCTGCCGGAAGGTGGGCGTCACACGCGTCATCTACACTATCACTAGACTCTAGATGGACGCAGATAAGCAATAACATGTTAACACCCACAAAATTAAGTTATCGATTCAGAACGATATATTGAGAGTTAGGGAACGTTTTTTAATTATGTGTTTACCTTATTACATTGCTTAAATATGTAACAAAATGCTGAACATGAAAAATTTTGACACAAAATGGCGCTATAATTTAAAAAACACGTTTTACTCAAAATTTCTCCACTGTGGGTTAACACACTATTGCTTATCTACGTCCTCATACTCATATTACATTGAACTACGTGAGAACAAAGAGCTGTAACTAAAAACCAAACTAATCGTAAGGTTCAGAGTCATTACGTTGGACCTATTCTCCTGCGAAGGTCCTGATCCACGAGGACCTGTACGCGCCGCGCGCGATCGCGCTGCACCCGGCCGGCGGCTGGATGTTCTGGTCGGACTGGGACGAGCGCCGGCCGAAGATCGAGCGCGCCGCCCTCGACGGCAGCGGGCGCGCGCTCGTCGCGGCCGAGCGGCTCGCCTGGCCCAACGGGATCGCGCTCGACGCCGCCGCCGGCAAGATCTACTGGGGCGACGCGCGCACGCACGTCATCGAGGTGACGATACGGCATTAATGTTACTATTGGGGTAACGGTACGTCATCGGGGTAACGATACGTCATCGGAGTAACGATACGTCATCGGGGTAGTGATACGTCATCGGAGTAACGATACGTCATTGGGGTACCGATACGTCATTGGGGTAACAATACGCCATCGAGGTAACGATACATCATTGGGGTAACGATACGTCATCGGGGTAACGATACGTCATCGGGGTAACGATACGTCATCGGGGTAACGATAGGTTACGTTACAGTTTACACCATTAAGGTAACATTAGTTACTTTATTCAGGGAAACACTACATAGTAACATTTCATTATTAGCAAGGAATGTTGTTTGTCATAATGAATTAGGGTCCAGCTGACGATGTGTTTGTTGGTATGTATGTGTGTTTGTGTGTGTCGACTGCAGGTGGCCAACATGGACGGCACGGGGCGGCGCGAGCTGCTGGGCAGCGACATCCTGCACATATTCGGGCTGACGCTGCTCGGCGACTACCTGTACTGGACCGACATGCAGCGCCGCACCATGGAGAGAATCAACAAAAACACCGGTACCGCGTCCACCTATACTCTTAAATTTTATTTTATTTACTTTGGAAAACTTACAGCTAAATTAACAATTAGGTCTATGTTTAAGTCGCTACAGCTTTTAAGTTTTCACATACAGAAATATGTACAAGTAGTATACAGTGGTGGTCATATAATTAAGAACGATTTATATGTAGACCTTAAATTGAAATTGAAATGTTCATAAAAAAGATTTACCTCCTTGCTGAAAAATAATGAATATACCACTAGCTTCAACGTTTACAAGGCTAACATAATCTGTCATAAAAGCAGGAAATAATATTTAGTTTACCGGTTAATTCGTTGACAATAAAATATTGGTAACATCGCAGCAGCTCGGAGGCTGGACAAATAATTAAGAACGATTATAGTATTGCTTTTTTTTAAATTAATTTTGTGAATAAAATAAAATAAAAATAAAATGAAATTATTTCTTAAAATGCTCTTCATTATTATTTTATAGTGTGTTTATGCCATTATTGGTTTTTAATAGTTTTAAGGTAATTTTTTATCGAAAAAAAGAAATCTAGCGTCTCGGCTACTAGAGAAATAATAATAAAGCTGCGTGGTCATAATCGATCATACTAAAAAATTGCAGATCATTTATCTTGTTCAAAAACGATGGTTTACCAAGCTGTGAAGCATTTTTATACACATCAGACCACTCCGAATATTCCGCGCAAATCTAAAGTTAGAAAAACGTCTCCCAGAAACGTTTAAGAATAGTTCACCTCGCTAAGCGGGGCCAGTTTAAAGGTTCTAATGAGATCAAAAATGAAGTTTTCGATGACAGTCACTGGGGCACTGTTTGAAGGCATTTTGTGGAGGCACAGTTTTTTGACAGAGAAACAAGGAACGTACCCATGTTGACATTACGCCATAGGCAGAGTTATTCTTCTGAGGGCAGACCCGACTAGCGTTTGGAAGGAAGTACCTATGGAATTTGGACATAGTCGCAATAGAATTAGGTACCTACATACTTTTTTCGAATTAAACAAAGATAAAAAAGTATGCTCTGATGGTAAGCAGTAGGTATGTACGCCGACCTGCGAATAAGACATTCGACCCCAAATACACTAAATGGATGGTGGACAATGACAGTGAAAACATAAAAATTTGGGGTTGTTTTACTAGTTATGACGTAGGACTTACTAGGCTGGTAAAAGGCAACATGGACCAATACTAATACAAACAAATACTCGAAAAATGTATGTTGCCATACGCAAATGATTTTATCTTTCGGTAATAAAGACATTTCAGCATGATAATGATCCAAAACACAGCTTACTCACTCAGACCACTACCATCCACTTCTAAAAACTACCTTGACAGGCAAGTGGTAAAAGTGTTTGATTGGCCACTAAACAGTCTAAGTCTTAATCCAATTGAACATATTTGGTGTCAATAAAAAAAAGATATCCAAACAAACGTTCTGGTAAGATAAATAACCTTCAAAACACTTTTTAAATTAAAACCTGTAAGTAGTTAATAACATCCATGATGCGCCGTTATTATGCAGTTATCTGCAGTTAAGGAAATGGTACAGAATATTAATTTACGCCCCCTTATAACAATTTTTCCTGTTTTATTTTATTGAATAACAGTTGTCAAATTAAATCAATTGAAGCCATACCTAAATTCTTAAATTATCTTTAATATTTTTTTTTTTAAATGTTTCGTTCTTAATTATTTGTCCAGCCTCCGAGCTACTGCGATGTTACCAATATTTAATTGTCAACGAATTAACTGGTAAATTAAATATTATTTCCTGTTTTTATTACAGATTTTGTTAGCCTTGTAAACGTTGAAACTAATGGTATATTCATTATTTTCCAGGAAGGAGTGAAATTTTTGTTATGAACATTTTAATTTCAATATGAGGTCTACATATAAATCGTTCTTAATTATATGACCACCACTGTATATGTGAAATCAAATACATACTTCAAAATAAAATACATAAACTACTGGACCGATTTCAAAAATTCTTTCACCATTAGAAAGCTAAATTATCCCTGAGTAACATAGGTTATATTTTAATCCGGAATTCCCGCGGGAACTCTGAAATTATCGCCGGCGAAACTGCGCGGAACAGCTAGTCAGTCTATAATTATCAAGAAAATAATCATATCAGCCTGTAACTATCGGGATAACGCTCGACTCATCGGCGGTGTTGTTTGTTGGGTGGTGCCCCGTCAGGCCTGGAGCGGCAGGTGGTGGTGGAGCAGATGGCCAACATGCTGGGCGCGCGGGGCGTGGCGCGCGGCGAGCCGGCCCCGCGCAGCGCCTGCTCCGACGGCGGCTGCGGCTGCTCGCACTTCTGCTTCGCGCGCCCCGCCGGCGGCTGCGCGTGCGACTGCCCGCTCGGTCACTAGCACTACTCGCTGCTCACTACTTAATAATGATCACTACTCCCTGGTCACTACTCTTCGCTCACTACTCACTGATCACTACTTCATAACGCTCACTACTCTCTGCTCACTACTCACTTATCATTACTTAATAATGATCACTACTCCCTGGTCACTACTCTTCGCTCACTACTCACTGATCACTACTTCATAACGCTCACTACTCTCTGCTCACTACTCACTTATCATTACTTAATAATGATCACTACTCCCTGGTCACTACTCTTCGCTCACTACTCACTGATCACTACTTCATAACGCTCACTACTCTCTGCTCACTACTCACTTATCACTACTTAATAATGATCACTACTCCCTGGTCACTACTCTTCGCTCACTACTCACTGATCACTACTTCATAACGCTCACTACTCTCTGCTCACTACTCACTTATCATTACTTAATAATGATCACTACTCCCTGGTCACTACTCTTCGCTCACTACTCACTGATCACTACTTCATAACGCTCACTACTCTCTGCTCACTACTCACTTATCATTACTTAATAATGATCACTACTCCCTGGTCACTACTCTTCGCTCACTACTCACTGATCACTACTTCATAACGCTCACTACTCTCTGCTCACTACTCACTTATCACTACTTAATAATGATCACTACTCCCTGGTCACTACTCTTCGCTCACTACTCACTGATCACTACTTCATAACGCTCACTACTCTCTGCTCACTACTCACTTATCATTACTTAATAATGATCACTACTCCCTGGTCACTACTCTTCGCTCACTACTCACTGATCACTACTTCATAACGCTCACTACTCTCTGCTCACTACTCACTTATCACTACTTAATAATGATCACTACTCCCTGGTCACTACTCTTCGCTCACTACTCACTGATCACTACTTCATAACGCTCACTACTCTCTGCTCACTACTCACTTATCATTACTTAATAATGATCACTACTCCCTGGTCACTACTCTTCGCTCACTACTCACTGATCACTACTTCATAACGCTCACTACTCTCTGCTCACTACTCACTTATCACTACTTAATAATGATCACTACTCCCTGGTCACTACTCTTCGCTCACTACTCACTGATCACTACTTCATAACGCTCA
Source organism: Zygaena filipendulae (assembly GCA_907165275.2). Taxonomy (NCBI): domain Eukaryota; kingdom Metazoa; phylum Arthropoda; class Insecta; order Lepidoptera; family Zygaenidae; genus Zygaena; species Zygaena filipendulae. The sequence continues at coordinate 13,359,729 of OU015653.1, forward strand.
CTACTCTCTGCTCACTACTCACTTATCACTACTTAATAATGATCACTACTCCCTGGTCACTATTCTTCGCTCACTACTCACTCACATTAATGCTCATTATTTTCTGCTTGCTAAGCGCTGCTCACTACTCACTACTCACTACTCACTACTCATTACTTACTACTCACTGAACGCTACTCATTGTACACTACTAACTGAAACCCAAAAATAGTAGATTTTATAACACAAGGAAGGTTAGGGATTAAATATGACTGAGATATTTAAGCACACGAGCGAGCGAGAATGCTTATAATTCGAAGGTGTGACTGATCACTCACCTCCCAATTGTAATATTTACCTGTCCGTCGTCCGACATATCTCTAATGCGAGTAAATTACGCAAAAGATTATTTCCTAATTATTATTATTAACCTATCCATCCTCTATGACTCCAGGTCTCGAATTAAAGAACGACAGGAAAACGTGCGTGGAGCCGGGGGCGTTCCTTGTGTACAGCCGCAAGAACTACATCGGACGTATAAGCATCGAGAACGAAAACAACGACGCCATTTATCCGATCAAAGACTTGAAGGAAGTCAGGTACGACTGAGTAAAGATACAAGTAAATATCATATTAATCTAACCTAAAATAAATCTAACTAATAAAATATATTAATTATGTATGGTCTATGTAATTTGATCTTTCCGACTTGAAGAACTAACAAGGCATTTAGCAGTCTCCCTAAAAGTAAGAAGAAAATAGTATATTTCATTACAAGTGCGGAAAGGCTGTCATTGCAAAGAGTTCCGACAAATGTCGACCCGAGCCGAGGCGCAGCCGAAGGTGAGGCCGAAGGTTTTTAATACAGTTGCGAAAAAAATGAAGAAATTTATTAAAATAATAAAAACACAAACTCAACTAAGTTCCAACTGTGATCAAGAGATGGCGCTAGTCGTATTAGTAATACGAAACCTAAGTTGCGCAATACAAAAAGTGTGTCAAAGTCGTTTCGCCATTTTTGACAGTTGGGAAAGAGAACGCACGAGTTCGGAAAAGGTAAAGAAAAAGCTCGAGTATGTAATAGCCCACTTCCCGAACGCTATACGTCCCTGCAATATGCCACTTTTTGAGCAACTGCATTAAAAAAACATAACACTTATTTCCTCTCATAAAAGGCATCTGCAAAGTATGCAACCCAATTTTTTATTATATAGAATGTTTTTAATGCAACCGATATAAAAAATCGTATCAAAAATAAATAAATAAAAATCGATACCTTGGTGAGTGTTTAAATTAATAAATACCAAATACTGCCAAAAACCATTTAATAGGTACCAATACTGGATCATAAAAAATAGTTTTTAGCCTATTTTAAATATTGTGCTGTATCGATTTCTTTTTAAATCTCATAATTATATAAAAATCTCGTGTCACAGTGTTTATCAAACTTCCAAAACGCCTTGACCGATTTTTTTAAATTTTTTTGTGAATTTTATTTGGTCGATCTGAGAATCGGTCGTAGGCTTTTTTTTATTCCTAGGTGATAAGGGTAGCCCTCTCCCAAATTTTTAATTTTTATTTTTTGGACAAAATTTTACTCCTGAGTTACTACGGGAATTCCGAAACTCACGCGGGTAAAACCGCGTGGTACAGCTAGTAAAATATGGACATAGCTAAGCAATAGGTGTGTTAACTCACATGCCTTACAACCCTTGGCTACTAATCTACTATTATTTGATGCACCACAAAATTACAACACACTTATATGTTTATTTATACGTGTGTTGATATTGCTTATCTTCGTCCATATATTATGATATGATTTCCCATAGCTGGTGGCGCTAGTTCCGCTCTTTTGAGAGTCTGAATGATTTCCATTGGATGAGAAGCGTAATGATTAGTGAATGAACGATGTGTCCGTACGTCAGCGCGCTGGCGGTGCACCCGGCGGGCGGCAAGATATACTGGGCGGACAGCCGCAGCCGCAGCGTGAGCCGCGTGGCGCTCGACGGCTCCGGCGCCGAGCGGCTGCTCGAGTGGACGTACTCCGTCGAAGGTACCCGCCCGGCCCACGCTCCATACTCATGGGCGCCTGGTCGCCACTGAAATTCAGCGTCGTGGGACTAGATGACCATTGGTGCCTTGTCAATCAATCAATCAAATATACTTTTCATTACTCATACTCGGAAAGTAGGTCTGAAGTTGCCTGAGAAGCGGGTTGAAAGTAACACTTTTCAGCCCTAGGGAGAATCGCTTTCAACTGACAGCTGGATACTGCAGAAACTCAAGTTTTTTTTTATGTCATAGGGGGCATACTTACTGACCAGTAGCACACCTAATGGTTGATTTATGTAAAATAAAATTCACTCATTTTTTTCTTTAGCTAATTCCTATTTTTATTTTGACTTTCCTTGCATTCGTAATGAAAAGCACAGTGTTATCCTCGGGAGAAAGACTTATTTAGTCCCTCGATCTATTGGCGTCAAACCCCGTCTCGGTACTAAATAAGTTTCTACTTTCACCTCTAGGATAACAATGAACTATTATTTCACACACAGTAGAAGACACAATATTTACAAAAACACATAAACATATAGATACGTACAATGAGGCGACCTATATTGCTGAAAGAAATTTTTTTCATAGGCTACCTCCTTGGGTAGAGAGGAGTCTGGCCTTGTCTATTTTAAAATTATTTAATTATTTAAGTTTGTGTTCAGTTTTGGTACCAATAAATTCTTTTCGGGGTATGAGAAGGCACGAAATTATTGAGAGGCGGAGAGTGTCGCTTTTCGCTTCCTTGTCTGTACTGGTGGCTGGTTGAGCCGTTAAGGCGTGAAAGCTTAACAGACAGACAGACAGAATTACTTTCGCATTTATAATATTAGTATTGAGATTATTGTCCCCCGATTTACAGGGCTAGCGATCGACTGGGCGGCGCAGAACATGTACTGGACGGACAGCGTGGCGCAGCGCGTGGAGGTGGCGCGCCTGGACGGCTCCAGCCGGCGCGCGCTGCTCTGGCAGGGGCTCAAGCGGCCCAAGAGCATCGCGCTCGACCCGCGCCGGGGGTGAGTGCAATGCTTATATATGGTGTGGCAAAATTTACTGCAAATATTTACAAAGCTGAAAGTATACGTTATAACGAACAGGATAAGCGTAAAAATAACATTATAAGTTCGGTAGTTTTTCAGAAAATGAGGAAAATAAATTCAATGACAAAACATTACAACTGGATTCACAACGTACACAATACCTTGTTTATTTTTATTTATTTATTACTGCGTTTTAGTTAATGATCGGTGTCTCTAAAATTTAATGAAAATGAACAATATTTTTTTCCAGCTACATGTACTGGTCGGAGCTCGGCTCGAAGACGATCAAGCGCGCGGGCATGGACGGCTCGGCGCCGAGCGTGCTGCTGGAGCAGGTGGGGCGCGTGCACTCGCTGGCCGTGGACCCCGAGCGGCGCGCGCTGTGCTGGGCGGCGCTCGACCCGCCCGCCCTGGAGTGCGCGGCGCTCGACGGCGGCGGGCGGCGCGCGCTGCTCGCCGCCGGGCCCATGCCCTACGCGCTCGACGTGCACGGCGACCAGCTCTACTGGGCCGACTGGGACACAGGCGGGTCCCATACACACACACGCACACGCTGCCTCCGCAAGGCTCCAGCGGAAGACCAGCGCCGGGTGGACCTTACAACCACCCGACTCATGCTGAGCTGGCCGCCTTTTTGTCACAACACGGTGTCTAATCACAATGTTTACATAAGTGTTTCCGTTATTTTAAGGTGTCTGTTTCTCAGCCGTCGGATGGAGTCCGCCCACAGATCTGTTGAGAAGCGAACCCTCAATACTTTTTATATATGTTTAGTTGTTGTATACGTATGCTGTAAATCTTTGTGATGTGTCAAATAAAGTTTATTAATTCAATAGGGTACTTGCATGATATTTATAATAAGAAATTGTGTCAAGATTTCAAAAATGGAGCCTTAGAAAAGCGTTATCGTGAAAGATTTACTAAAAAAAATTCAATAGTTTCCAAAATATTCAACTTTTGTGAAACGGAACGTTGCAACGAAACACCAATCACAGCCAAGTTTGGCACATGACGTCACTTTTATTTTTTTAGGAAACATTTACCTCTTTCAGAGAAGGCAAAAGAAACTAAGTTTATACAGTTAGCGCATATTTTCCATTTTCTGAAGTTTTTTACTTTAAAATGCATCGGTAACATGCATTTCGATTCTTTACTGGAACTTTTGGAAGTAAATCGACACAGTACAACCTTAATTTCGCTTTTGGACATTGAAGTTATCTGTCTGTCAGTGTCACATGACCCTGTCAATACGACAGTGACATTTCTATCACAGAATTAATAAGGCGTAATTTTGTACAAGTGACGTCATTCCGCGTTTCGGCGGCAAGGTCTAAAGTAAGAACTTTGAAACGCTCTATTTAATTAATTTATGCATATATTTTTTTTCTTTCTCTTGCTTTGTTTAAGGGCCTATAGGAGGCTAGAACTGCCCCACCTCTCACTTTTGAACCTGTATATCAATAAAAGTATTCAATCAATAATATTGAAAAAAATATATAGTAAAGTTAAGGATATACACTAAGTCCTATGTGATGTTAAAACACGATTACTAAAAATTTTCTCGATAGAAAAAAATCACAAACTTCCCTCTGATTTATACAAATAAACCGCAGAAGTCAATGAATCATTTATCCACACTAATTAAACTTTGTATAGAAACTCAACATAATACAATACGTGTACTATGTGATCTCAATTGAAAATTATGTTTTTTTGTTTTTTGTTAGAAATTAAATTCTGATATATTGCGAGTTCACCGCGTTCACCGCTTGAATTCAGTCGCGCTCCGGCATTCGAAAGGGGAACCCGCGTCGCTTGTCGTCTCTTACACCGACTTATAACCTAGAAATTAAAAGTGCAGTGAAATGGGAAATAATCGGAACAAGAAAAAAAAAAGACGGAATTGGAGAATAGAAACCGCTAAAAACATGAATAAAATATTAAAGTAAGTACCTATCTACGTATATATATATATAATATAAGTTATAAAATGTTTGTTTGCACCTACCTACTTTGTGTCTGATTATGGTTTGTTGACATGAAATATGATTAAAAAAATGAAATAGGTAATGTACCTATTTATAGTAGTGTGATGAGCAAATAAGTAAAGTAGGTAGGACTGTTACGTAATCGTATTGTTCCCAACTAACTACAATAATAATAATAATAATAATAATTCATTTATTTCAGGTAAAATAACCCATATAAATAAAAACAACAACAATAACAATACATTGTTCATTTTAAAAAATAGACAAATATTGCTCGAAACTGACTGTAATAAAGAAAATGTACCTGAAGTGGACCTGTGCCCGTGAGTATCATCTAGCTAAGTAAATAAATACACAAATGTTTTCAGAAATAGAGTAACCACAGGTTCTTAGGTACTTACCTAGGTGCTAGGTAAGTAGGACCTACCTTACTACCTTACCTTACCTTACTACTAGTTACTACTAGGAACCTAAAAACCTACTAGGTAGGTATATAGTATGTCTAAAGTGAAATGTAATCATCTTGTTTGTTGAATATGTAACTCCATACACCTACCATCTCTAAATATTAGGGTAATCATCCCAGTAAGTTGCCACGGTCACATTATTTTAGTAGTATGAACAAAAGAGAAGTAATAGCCTATTTTGTTACAGAATGCAAATACCAACGGAAGCCATGGTTGCCAGTAGTTCCAAAAATGCAAACGAACCTGATTTTACAACGTTACAAACTGTAGAATTGTGAGATTATCTGTCTAAAATTTTATAACATATTCATACATATATTCATAACCTTGTACAAAACCTGCTCTTAAGTGTAATAAATACTTTTCCGAAAACCGCATCAAAATCGGTTCAGTCAAAAGCAAGATTATCATGGAAAAACATAAATACAGTCATACAAGTCAAACAGAGAACCTCCTAAAAACTGTACTTTTCTGAAAACTGCATCAAAATCAGTTCAGGCAGATGCATGATAATCGCGGACAAACATACATACATACGGTTCAAACTCATAACCTTGTACAAAACCTGCTCTTAAGTGTAATAAATACTTTTCCGAAAACCGCATCAAAATCGGTTCAGTCAAAAGCAAGATTATCATGGAAAAACATAAATACAGTCATACAAGTCAAACAGAGAACCTCCTAAAAACTGTACTTTTCTGAAAACTGCATCAAAATCAGTTCAGGCAGATGCATGATAATCGCGGACAAACATACATACATACGGTTCAAACTCATAACCTTGTACAAAACCTGCTCTTAAGTGTAATAAATACTTTTCCGAAAACCGCATCAAAATCGGTTCAGTCAAAAGCAAGATTATCATGGAAAAACATAAATACAGTCATACAAACTGTACTTTTCTGAAAACTGCATCAAAATCAGTTCAGGCAGATGCATGATAATCGCGGACAAACATACATACATACGGTTCAAACTCATAACCTTGTACAAAACCTGCTCTTAAGTGTAATAAATACTTTTCCGAAAACCGCATCAAAATCGGTTCAGTCAAAAGCAAGATTATCATGGAAAAACATAAATACAGTCATACAAACTGTACTTTTCTGAAAACTGCATCAAAATCAGTTCAGGCAGATGCATGATAATCGCGGACAAACATACATACATACGGTTCAAACTCATAACCTTGTACAAAACCTGCTCTTAAGTGTAATAAATACTTTTCCGAAAACCGCATCAAAATCGGTTCAGTCAAAAGCAAGATTATCATGGAAAAACATAAATACAGTCATACAAGTCAAACAGAGAACCTCCTTTTTTGAAGTCGGTTAAATAAAGAACAACTGGTTACCTTATTGTTTAAAAGCAATCTTCCGGGCTAGGTATTTTACATTTTTTATTGATTTAAAAATACAGTCATTTTACTGTTACTTACTATGATTGTTACAATAAACAAATTGTATGAATAAATTTTTCTAGTAAATTTACATAGTTTTATTTAATATTGTGATGATATTGTGTGATACTCCGGGTCTATAATGGTAGAGCTTGTCTAATCTCCCGCTATCGCTTGCACCGCAGTTTATTGTAGTACGAGGAAAATCTGTTAGATGTCGTTCTAAGCATTATAATTAGTAATAGTAATACTTTTTAAAAGATGGCGCTTTTATAACTCAAATGTCGTAATTACACAGAGGTGAGTCAGGTAGGGTGGGACGAAAGAAAGCTCGCGCGCCCAAGGTCATTGGCGTGGGGGAGCCTCTTAAGTAGGCCATATATCTTTAAAATAGACTGAAAAAAAAATTATGCCAGTACGCTATTCAATTCATATCGCTGCGACCTCCCGGATCGCCACTACGTCGTGACGCGGGGTAGTACGAAGCTGGCAGGGGGCGAAGAGTGTGGCCCGTTTGCGTAGTAGGTAATAGTTAATGTTCCCTGGCACAGGCGTGATGGAGACGTGCCGCAGGGCGGACGGGTCGGCGCGCCGCGTCGTGCACGCGGGCCTCGACTACATCTCCGACGTGAAGGTGTTCGAGGCGCGGCGCGCGCGCGACGCGGCCGGCAACCAGTGCGCCGTCGACAACGGCGGCTGCCGCCACCTGTGCCTGGCGCTGCCGGGCGCGGGCGGCGCGGGGGTCGACTACCGGTGCGCCTGCCCCGCGCACTACCGGCTCAACAGGGACAACCTCACGTGCTCGGGTGAGGCTCGGCAGGCTGGCATAGGGTAGTGCAGTGACCAGGCTTCATGGAAGCCCCTGAGGAAGCTTGTGCAGCAGTAGACATCCCGTGATACTCCAGCGAGCGAAACTCGAGCAGCTTGCGTGCGCTGGGGCGAGCGGTGGGGCGCGGCGAGCGGCGGGGAGAGCTCCATATTCAAACTGTACATTGTTCAACACGCATCGCCCGATATAAGCTGCGATCGCTGGCCAGTAGTTTTTTTTTTTTTTGTTGTGGCGTCGCGCGGTTTGCGCATTTTGCCCTGTAGTTTTACTGGGGAGAAATTAGTTCCGTTATAGGTGACAGTATACTGCCGCAGTATCCTAGGCTAGGCAGTATGACGTCATAATCGTTGCCATTTTTGTACTGTGAGTACTGGCGTTTTCGAAGTAAGGCGCTCTCAGTGGTTTGATCACGTGATCAACCTCGGACCAGGGGCGGATCCAGGATTTGGTAGAGGGGGGGGCAATTTGGTTGCACCATGAATTCTTTAGAATTAACAGGATAGACAAAAAAGTCCATTAATAAAATTTAAGTGCCTCATATTGAGAGCATCTGAATTGAGCTTATGTATGTATTATATTATCTGTGTGTATGTTTCGCGATTTTTTAACCGACTTCCAAAAAGGAGGAGGTTACGCATTCGGCTGTATGTTTTTTTTTTTTTTAATATTACTCGAAGCTAGGGTTGGACCGATTTCGAAAATTCATTTTTTGTTTGAAATCGTATACTCCCAATTAGGTCCTAATGCCACCAAGTCGGGATCTGATGATGGGATCTTATGGTTTAAGAATCTTTATTATCCTCAATAGATCTTGGGGAAATCGTGGGAACTCTTCAAAAATAATAGGCACACCTATAGCGATTTGGGTATTTTTTATAGTAAATCGTTCATTTGCTTTCGGAAAGCAAAATTTGAAGAAGTGGAACTGATCATGAAGACCACAAGTGGTCATCGGAACTACTCAACAATAATACGTATTTCACGGGTTTCGATTGGACCGATTTAGAAAATTGATTTTGTTGTTTGAAAGGGTATACTCCCAAGTTGGTCCCATTGTCACCAAATCGAGAACCTGACGATGGAATCATGGAGAAATCGAGAGAACTCTTCAAAAATTACAGACACACCTATAGCGATTTTCGTATTGTTTATAGTAAATCGTTTATTTGCTTTTGGAAAGCAAAATTTGAAGAAGTGAAACTGATGATGAAGACCACAGATGGTCATCGGAACTACTCAATAAAAGGTATTTCACGAGTTCCGATTCGTTAACTTTAATATGTATTTTTGTCTGACGGATTAAGTCGGTATTTTGTTATTTTTAGCTTTTTAGTTTTATGTTTTTCATATTTAAAAAAAATGTGATGTCGAAAACCATTGAGCTTAGGTAGGTATAGCGGTTTTTGAGTACGATTCTCTGTAAAATCAAAGTTTTTTTCGTATTTCATTATTTTCAACTTGTACTTTCATGCATAAAATAATCTACATGGAAGCTACAACAGATAAAAGTAAAAAATGTAAAATTTACGTTCCAGTGAATCTGACCTGAATTAACAACTTTAAATTAAAATTTTGTAGCTTTGTATCTATAAAGTGATAGGAAAATAATGGGAAGTGTTATGATTAATAGCGATTTTTTTACTAAACTGAGGAAAAATACCATCAGAGGTGCACATGTGATGTGATAAAAACGTGTTTCGTGATCAGAAGAACAAAGAACTACCTAACTACCTGACATAGCTTCACGACCGACATAAAGCAATCTGAAACTTTCTTTGAAGTAAGTCGGTGATTTGGGATCCCCCAGTACCAAGATGGTACAAAGAATATGTGTAGTGCGTCTGGCGAATATGTAAGGCACACACATTTTGCAGCCGCTCCAACTTATCGCGTTACTCTTCTGTCAGATTCATACAGCACACATCGGCGTAGACAAAAAGGAGAAGGTTACTCCTTGGATTAGTAAAATGAGGAGAAAATTTGGGAAATAACGCAGAAAACTCAGAGAAGTGAATAATTTTCGTCCATATGACGAGATTACGGAAAAATAGGTACTATTGAAAAAAAAAGATGTTTTTGACCATAGAAGATTTTAAAATTTACAGTCAACAGAAGAAAAATTTGATAAATTTTGGAAATTTGCCCAAAATTTTTTCCAAATCGAATTCATCCCGCACCACACGTGATAAAAGTCGTCGGCTATTTTTTGAGCACAGAGGTACAATATGACGGGGAATAAAAATCGAAATTCTATTAATTCCATTTAGTTCGTCAGTTACATATAACATAATATAAATAAATAATATGGATAGATTTGCTTTGAACATGGAAAAAAGTAGAAGAGTTAGGTACCAACTAGTTTTGGGAAGTGAAATCACAATAGCTTACTTCCAAGTCTGTTGATGTTGGATGTTGGATGAAGTTAAAGAAAAGGGATAGAGAAACTACATAATAAGGATAATTTTAAAAACATATATACAGCCAAACACAGAAACTTCTCCTTTTAAATAAGAAATATACCATACGGCACGTAGTTTCAAACCAGAAAATTTGTTTTAACGAGAAAGAATTGACAGATTTTTGTGTTTGTTTTACAATAATAGATACAAACTTCCATAGGGGTTCGTTACGAACTAATAATTTATAGAGTTTTAAAAATGAATATTTGTTCGTTCATTTAGGTTCATTCGCATATTTCTATTCAAATTACGATGAAACTTTGGTGAAAAGCCACAAGCTTGCGAAGATTTTTCTAAGGTCTAATTAAAGTAGGTACCTATTTAGGTCTTCAGGGGGGGCAATTGCCCCCAGTGCCACCCCCCTGGATCCGCCCCTGCCTCGGACCAATGATTGGTCAACCGCGTAGGTCGGTTGACGTGAGTGACATGGATGACAGTTTACTGACCTGCGTCCCGTTTTAAACAGAAACCAGTTCCCCTAGCTAAACTGATATTCTACAACCGTTAACGCATAAAAAACTAAGTAATGAAAATTGACGACCCTATTGGCGCAATGGTCACCATGCCTGCCCGTTAATCAAGAGGTTCCATTTTCCAGTCTGGGTGTGTATATAATATATATCTATAGTATGATATATACATAATAATATGTGTAGTATATACCACGTTTGCTTGGTTTGCACGACACAAGCTCATAGGTTAGTGTGGGATCAAGTAGATCTGTGTGTTGTGAAGTGGATTATTATTATAATCGTCATGCCACCTGGTCAGCCGATGAAAACATCAGATTTGCGTGACCACGTAAAAACGATTGTAGAATGTCAAGGTGGCTTCGCAGTATATTAAATTGATGTCATACAGTGCTCTCAGTTATAACGGAACATGCCCGTAATGTAATGTCCCCGCCGCAGAGCCCGAGGAGTTCCTGCTGTTCGCGCAGAAGAGCGCGGTGGGGCGCGTGGTGTGGGCCGGCGGCGCGGGCGCGGGGGCGGAGTGCCCGGACGCGTTCATCCCGCTCGCCGGCCTCGGGAACGTGCGCGCCATCGAGTACGACCCCGTTGACAAGTGAGTGTACCCTCTTGTTTTATATTCAAATTTTTTTACTAGCTGTTGCTCGCGGTTTCACCCGCGGTAATTTTGGAGTACCCTATGTCCTTCTCTGTATCCCCGACATTGTGCGTGTATGCAAAATTTTGTGGTGATCGCTTGAGCCGTTAACGGATGAACCGATCATCACGAAATTTTCCTTACACGCTCTCAGTGGTACAGAGAAACATAGGGCACTTTTTATCCCGGAATTCCTGCGATATCTCCGAAATTTCCGCGGGTGAAGTTTAAATAAGTCCCCTCTTCAATATTACATATTATTATATATCTGTTCTCTATATAAAGGTAACTATCATTGATGAAAGAAGAAGAAGAAAAAGAAAAAACGAAAATAAAATAAAATTACACCAAGTATACATATCTCGGTTTCAATAAAGACTCATTGTGATAAAGGCTGGCTGCTGATAAATAAATGCTTGAATTCTTTTTTTTTTTAATATACACCTTTCGGAGAAGGCAAAGGAATCTAAGTCCATACAGCCAGTTCAGACGTCTTTCTTATCAGAAGTTTAGATTTACCTTGAAACACATCGGTGAGATGCATTTCGCTGATCCCCCCGGCAGGCTGCTGTACTGGATGGACGAGGACACGCACTCGATCCGGCGCGCGGGCGTGTCGTACTCGCGCGCGGCGGCGGACGAGGCGGCGGGCGCGGGCGCGGGCGCGCTGGTGGGCGACCTGCCGCGGCCGCCGTGCCACGTGGCGCTGGACGCGCTCGGGCGCGCGCTGTACTGGGCGTGCGCGGGCGGCGACGCGATCAACGCGACCGCCGTGCGCAACGCGTCGCTGGTGGCGGTCGTGGTGCGCGGCGACGCGCACATGCCGCGCCACCTCGCCTTCCACCAGACGCTGCGGTCAGTGCGCGCAATGTGTACACAACAACCACAGATGGGTCCGCCCAAACCGGTTTAAACCCGATAAACGGCCAGGCGTTTTAAGTTAAATACTAAATGCAGCTAGTTAATTTAAAGTGTTCCCTTGGTAAAAAGTAATCTATATCACTCGGGAAAACTGTAGCTTCGTACATATAAGTTAAAGAATTTTTACAAACGTGGTTTTAAAGTTGATCCATTACAAACAAACAAATATGCAAAAATCAATAATTTTCTCTTTATAATATTATGATAGTAAACTAGTCGGTTCCCCACGGTTTCACTCGCGTTTATTTCAGAGATAAAAGTACCCTATGTCACTCGTAGTTTTTGATTTTATATCCATTACTAAGCTTACAAAAAACAAATATTTCCTCTCAATAGTAGTATTAGTATTATTAGTAGTATATTAGTCCTTGTTGCTATTATTATCATCATCGTGTAAACGCACACCGTGCACCGTCCAGTTACCTGGTGTGGAACGACGTGGGCGTGGGCGCGATAATGCGCTCGGGCCCGGACGGCGCGGCGCGCGTGGAGCTGGCGCGCGCCGCCAACGCGACCGCGCTGGCGGTGGACCAGGCGGCCGCCGCCGTCTACTGGGCGGTCAACGGCAAGATACACGCCGTCGACATCGCCGGCGCCAACAGGTGGGTCTACTGACTACCTGACTGACAGCCCTATTACCGCCTCTACTGACTACCTGACTGACAGCCCTATTACCGCCTCTACTGACTACCTGACTGACAGCCCTATTACCGCCTCTACTGACTACCTGACTGACAGCCCTATTACCGCCTCTACTGACTACCTGACTGACAGCCCTATTACCGCCTCTACTGACTACCTGACTGACAGCCCTATTACCGCCTCTACTGACTACCTGACTGACAGCCCTATTACCGCCTCTACTGACTACCTGACTGACAGCCCTATTACCGCCTCTACTGACTACCTGACTGACAGCCCTATTACCGCCTCTACTGACTACCTGACTGACAGCCCTATTACCGCCTCTACTGACTACCTGACTGACAGCCCTATTACCGCCTCTACTGACTACCTGACTGACAGCCCTATTACCGCCTCTACTGACTACCTGACTGACAGCCCTATTACCGCCTCTACTGACTACCTGACTGACAGCCCTATTACCGCCTCTACTGACTACCTGACTGAGAGCCCTATTACCGCCTCTACTGACTACCTGACTGACAGCCCTATTACCGCCTCTACTGACTACCTGACTGACAGCCCTATTACCGCCTCTACTGACTACCTGACGCACAGCCCTATTACCGCCTCTACTGACTACCTGACTGACAGTTCTATTACCGCCTCTACTGACTACCTGACTGAGAGCCCTATTACCGCCTCTACTGACTACCTGACTGACAGCCCTATTACCGCCTCTACTGACTACCTGACTGAGAGCCCTATTACCGCCTCTACTGACTACCTGACTGACAGCCCTATTACCGCCTCTACTGACTACCTGACTGACAGCCCTATTACCGCCTCTACCGACTACCTGACGCATAGCCCTATTACCGCCTCTACTGACTACCTGACTGACAGCCCTAATACCGCCTCTACCGACTACCTGACTGACAGCCCTATTACCACTTCTACTGACTACCTGACTGACAGCGCTATTACCGCCTCTACTGACTACCTGACTGACAGCCCTATTATCGCCTATATTGATTTCCTGACGGACAGCTCTATTACCGCCTTTACTGATTACCTGACTGACAAATCCTTTTACTGCCTCAACCTGACTGACAGCCCCGTCACTTTCTCTACTGACTACCTGACTCACTACCCCTACTACCCCACTTCCGCCTCTACTAACTTATTTACCTCATAGTAACTCATTAACCACCTTTCTTTATTATATCTGATTGATTGGCCCACCGCTATCCTTCACGTAGTATGTGTAGACCGTACGTTCCGTGATGCGCTTGTTGTGTGTGCGCCCGCAGACGCACCGTGTGGCAGGGCGGCTGGGCGGGCTCGCTGGCGGTGCTCGGCGACGCGCTGTACTTCGCGAACGGCGAGCGGGCGCTCATGCGCGTGCAGCTCGCCGCCTCCGCCTCCGCCTCCGCGCCCGCCTCCGCCTCCGCGCCCGCCGTCGCGCCCGCGCCCGCCGTGCACGTGGCGCGCCTCGTCGCCCGCCTCGTGCTCGCCGTGCACCGGGTAAGTGCCAACTTCGCCGCATGGGCGACCACACGGGCAGCGCGGCGCCGCAGCGGCGACAAAAAGAGTAGGCACGCCCATCGCTACGTGACAGAACAGGACAAACAATAGCGAGCCGCTTACTCCCCTCCCCGCCTTGTCTGGACTTCGAAGCGACAACGCATTTTTGTATGTAATATACCGCAGCGACTTCTGACGCACCGCACCGTGTGGGTTGGCTCTGAGTCATGAGACCCAAACATAAGCGGTCTATCTAGCTATCTAGTAATCGACAACTAGTAATCTATAGGTACATATAAAATGATTTGTCCTGAATAACTGACTGACGGATCAACGTCCAGCCTAAACCGCTCATCGTAGGGACCTGATACTTGGAGCGTGTGTTCTTTGTATGACGTAGGCATCCGATAAGAAAGGAATTTTGAAAATTCAACCCCTAAGGGGATGAAAAGGGGTTGCAAAGTCTGTATGGAACAATAGGCTAGTTTCCTGGGTAAAAAAATCGAAATTCTATTTAGTCCGTCAGTTAGATAATAAAAAAATAAAAGACACGTATTTTTTTATTTTTTAAATAATGGAAATATGCATAGATAAAGCGCATTAAAGTTTAGGGTGGGGGACTCGTGATGTCACAGCTCGCTATAACGTGCGAACAAACTGTAGCGAGGCGTGACGTCATGTGAAATTTCGACTTGATATATCTCCGTTATTTTTTGGTTACATAAAAAAAAAAACGTGTCCAATATTTTTTAATAATCTACAAAACGGACTAAAAAAAAATTTAGGAAACTAGCCTATTACGCGGCAACTCCGAAATCATCGCGCGGGACAACTGGTTTATAATGCGAGGGTGGGTAACACGTCTCGTCCGCGTCCAGGTGCCGACGGAGCACCCGTGCGCGGGCGGGCGCGCGTGCGGCGGCGCGCCCGGCGCGTGCGGCGCGGGCGGCGCGTGCAGCGAGCGGCGCGGCGCGGGCGGCGGCGGGGGCGGGGGCGCGGGCGCGGGCCCCGGCGCGGCGCGGGGCGACGCCGCGCTGCGCGACGCGCCCGAGTGCGGCGCGCGGCAGTTCGCGTGCGGCGAGGGCGGGGGCGGGGGACCGCGCTGCATCCCCGGCGAGTGGGCGTGCGACGGCGCCGCGGACTGCGCGCGCGGCGAGGACGAGGCGCCGCGCGCGTGCGGCGCGTGCGCGGGCGGCGTGCGCTGCGCGGACGGCGCGTGCGCGCCCTCGCTCGGCGGCTGCGACGCGGGCGCCTTCTGCCTCGACCACCCGCTGCCGGACGCGTTCAGGTATATAGAGTACCTACTTACAAGTGGCGATGCGCACTCACGTATATAAGATGTGCCACAATTAGCTGCAAATATTTACAGGGCTAAAAGTATACGTTATAACGCACAGGATAAGCGAAAAAATAATTTTATAAGTTCAGTAGTTTTTCAGAATATGAGGAAATAAATTCATTGAAGAAACATTACACCTACAATCAGAACGTACACAATACACGTAGCTTACTAATACTTACATGAGGCACACAGCGAGCGATGGCGCGCGGCGATGTGTGTGTAAAGCGATTGAGCGGCCTTCATTGGTTGTTTTCTTTTTCTTTTTTTTATGATGAACATGTTCTCTGTGTGTGTGTTTCAACCCCTTAAATATTTGCAGCTAATTTTGCCGCACCTGATATAATAGGTTGCCGCCCTGTTTGTCCGCAACCGACCAGCCGCATAGCCAATTTGAATTTCAAACTAAATTAAAATTTAAAAAACTTTACTGACAATATAATATGATCGTTAACGTCGTACCCCTATCGGGAATCGAGCCCGAAACCTCTTGACTATCGAGTAGGTATGCCAGCCTACTGCGCCTGTCGGTGCATGTGTTGTGATTGTGCAACGTTATTGTTAACGTGTACTTGGATTGGTTTATTTTATATTGTATATATACCAAAAACATGATGCACTCTGCGCTCACACCCGTGACGCCACGTACGGTATCTACCAGTGGATGACCAGCGTTGGGTCCCTACGGTTCTCGGCTTATGCTGAGCTGGTTGCCGTTTTGTTTCGACACGCTGTTTGATGCTGTTTTTGTTAATATTTGTTTCTAAAATTCAAAAATTATTTTCACTATTAGAAAGCTACATTATCGCCGAGTAACATAGGCTATATTGTAACACTGAATTCCCGCGAGAACTCCGAAATGGGCATGTTGACTAATTTTTATTTTTTAGTCCGTCTTGTAGATTAAAAAATATTGAACACGTATTTTTTCTTTTTTTTACATAATCAAAAAATAACGGCGATATATTGAGTTGAAATTTCGCGTGACGTCACTATTCTGATAGTTTGTATGGCGGTTTTAGCGGTTAGTGACGTCACGAGCCCCTCACCCTAAACTTTAATGCGCTTTATCTCTGTATATTTTAATTTATTTGAAGAAGCAAAAAATACGTGTCTATTGTTTTTTTTTATTTTCTAACGACGGACTAATTAGAATTTTGATTTTTTTAATAGTCCACATCCCCATCGGTGCGGGTTTAATTCCATTACTAACGCGTGCGGTGCGTGGCGGCGCAGGTGCGACGGGCGGCTGTGCCTGGCGCCGCGGCTGCTGTGCGACGGGCGCGCGCACTGCGACGACGGCGCCGACGAGGCGCCCGCCGTCTGCTTCGAGCACAGGGACGCCGTGAGTACTGAGTACCCGCCCACCCATCCACCCATCCACCCATCCACCCACCACTGAACAAAATTACACATACCGCCGCACTCTGAGTCGACTTTAATGATTACTTAATTAAGTATAGCTTTTTAAAACAAAACTGCCGCAATCAGACAAGTTTAATAAATTAATGTCGATTGGCATTTAACTAATTAAGTTACATCTCATTAAATTGAACGTCTCTGATTGCGGCAGTTTTGTTTTGAAAATCTATACTTAACTAAGTAATCATTAAAGTCGACTCTGAGTGCGGCGGATAGCAGGGGACATTAACTTGGTATTTAAAGGCCGCACTCAGTCTATATAAATAAATAGATAATAAATTAAATATAAATGTCATGCATGTCGTGTACATCCTACTAGAAGTGAACACAGCATGCGCAAAAAACATAAATAAATAAGAAAAAATAAATTAAAAAAAATTAATTTTATGTAAAGATTTTTAAAACAAAATTGCCGCAATCAGAGACGTTCATTGAATTAATGTTGGCATTTAACTTAATTAATCAAATGCCAATCAACATTTATTTAACCAAACCAAACTTAACATTTTTGCTAATTTTTGAAAATGCGCGACTCACCCCAGTATAAAATGAAAAGCTAATGTGGCAATGACAAGGCGATAGGGGTGTATTCAGCGTGTGCTGGTTTTCAATGCACCCCTTGCTCGGACTAAGATGTTTCGCTGAGAACAAATTAAAAAAATGTGATATCAAGTTATTTCAACATCCCTTATCCCCAGTAGTATGTAGTTGGTAAAACGCCCGCCCGGGTCGGTGTACAATCAATTCAATTCAAATTTATCCCATAATGTGTCTCTTTTTGACGTCAATAAAATTACATTTATTATGACAGCACCCATAAAATATCCCCCCCTCCCAGCATTCCTAGTGCTATGGCTGGAGAGAGGAAGCTGCGCAACAAACTCTCCAGTAGCACGCCGTCAGTTTAATAGTACATTGTTATCCTAGGGGTGAAAGTAACTTATTTAGTCCCGAGACGGGGTTTGGCGCCCGAACGTAGCGAGGGCGCCAATAGATCGAGGGACTAAATAAGTCTTTCTCCCGAGGGTAACACTGTGCTTTTCATTACGAATGCAAGGAAAGTCAAAATAAAAATTAGCTAAAGAAAAAATGAGTGAATTTTATTTTAATTAATACCTACTTAAACTTTACGTTATTTCAATTTTACATCGCGCTGGCTGTATAGAAAGTTGAAACATGGTTCAATAGAAATGTGAAAATAGACGTAGTTTTTTTTTTTATAATTTGACAGTTGTCAGTTGAAAGCGATTCTCCCTAGGGCTGAAAAGGGTTACTTTCAACCCGCTTCTCAGGCAACTTCAGACCTATTTTCCGAGTATGAGTAATGAAAAGTTTATTTTCGGCAGGTGGGCGGCGTGGGCGGCGGCGAGCCGGCCGGCCCCGCGGCGGCGTCGCTGCCGGCGTCGCGCGCGTACGTGGTGTGCGGCAGCGTGGGCGGGTGCGCGGCGGGCGCGCTGGCCGCGTGGGCCGCGCGCCGCTGGTGGCGCCGGCCGCCGCGCGCGCGCCGCGCCCGCCCGCCGCGCAAGCCGGCGCCGCCCGCGCTCGCCGCCGCCGCGCCGCTGCACGTGCTGCGCGAGCGCGCGCCGCCGCTCGGCGCCAGCTCCACCGAGTCAGTTCAATTTTTTTTTTTTTGGTAAAGTTTACCCCTTTCGGGGAAGGCAAAGGAAACTTAGTCCATGCAGCCAACTGAGTCGGTTCATTTACATTAATATTATAGTACTAGCTGTGCGTAGCTAGCGTGAAACGCTTTTCATATAACAAAGCATGTACAGACAGACAGACGGACAGACAAAAAATTTACTCATTGCATTTTTGGCATCAGTATCAATCACCATTCATCCACCAATATTAATTTTGAATATATATTCAATGTATAGAATTGACCTCTCTCCAGTTTTATTATAAGTATAGACTAGCTGACCCCCGCGGTTTCACCCGCAGTAATTTCGAAATTCCCGTGGGAATTTGGGGTAATAGTATCCTATGTCACTCAGGACTACCGTAGCTTCCTTTAAGTGAAAGAATTTTCAAAATTGGTTCTGTGAGTCCACAGATTACCCCCTACAACGTGACAAACTCACAAACATTATTTTATATTATATTTAGAATATTAGTATAGTCTAGCAGATCGTGATCTAAGGTTGTGTGCATGTAAATTGAGCGACAGGGCAACGATCGTATACAGTCTACAGCAAAAGTCTGTAAACACTTGACAGTAATTGCAAATTGTAACATAGTTGGAAAACTAATGAAGACGTTATTATATTGCCGTTGGCGACTGTACCGGTGCGCGCCCGCCAGAGCGTCGGAGAGCCTGTGCGCGCGCTACCCGCGCAACCCGCCGCCGTCGCCGGCCACGGGCAGCGCGTCGGGCGGCGCCAGCGGCGACGAGTGGGCGGCGCGGCGGCGCGGGCGCGCCTACCGCCACTACCGCGCCATGAACCGCCCGCCGCCGCCCACGCCCGCCTCCACCGACGCGGCCGACTCCGAGCCGGAGCCCAGCGCGCGCGCGCCGCCGCCCTCGCCCGACCACCACTACTGACCGCTGTGGCCGACCGACCGCCGCCCTCGCCCGACCACCACTACTGACCGCTGTGGCCGACCGACCGCCGCCCTCGCCCGACCACCACTACTGACCGCTGTGGCCGACCGACCGCCGCCCTCCCCCGACCACCACTACTGACCGCTGTGGCCGACCGACCGCCGCCCTCGCCCGACCACCACTACTGACCGCTGTGGCCGACCGACCGCCGCCCTCGCCCGACCACCACTACTGACTGCTGTGACCGCCGCCCCCCACAGCCTTTTGTTGACCACACGTCGAACTGACCGCCCCGCTATCGCCTCTTCAGGGCCCTTATTCACTATAACCAACAACATTCCTTGCCCATAACGCGCGTCCCAAAAACACAATCCCAAACGCTCCAGATGCAAAAATATAAGAAATTTATTTTCTTTATAACAAAAGAAACGTTGTAGATGTATTTTTTAAGTGGAACTTCTTTGAACACTAGAGAAAAGCAATTTAAGTGGCGTCTTATCTTAACGCGACGCGTTATGGTCATAGTGAATAAGGGCCCTGATCCTATGTCGGACCGGCCGCTCTGCCGACCGCCACCGCCTACTCTAACCACATGACTGATCTACCGCCTCCCCACCGCCTCTTCTGATCATATGTCGGACCGACCGCCCCGCTACTGCCTCTTCTGATCATATGTCGGACCGACCGCCCCGCTACTGCCTCTTCTGATCATATGTCGGACCGACCGCCCCGCTACTGCCTCTTCTGATCATAATTATGTCGGACCGACCGCCCCGCTACTGCCTCTTCTGATCATATGTCGGACCGACAGCCCCGCTACTGCCTCTTCTGATCATAATTATGTCGGACCGACCGCCCCGCTACTGCCTCTTCTGATCATATGTCGGACCTTTTTATTTCAATCAGAGCTTTTTATTTATTTATTCAATAGAACAACCAACAAGGCATACGCCGTAACATTTTCTGACCACATGTCGGACCGACCTATAATCTCCTGATTGACAACCCCTTTTAAACTTGTTGAAGTGGTAAAAAACAGTGAACGAAGAGAACATGGAACTGGCACTTCGCGCTAGAGTGTATTGGACTAGACAATGGTCCAACATCGACTCAATGCTTAAAAGAATACGGTTGAGTTTCAATTGTATGTATATCATACATATTGTAAAAATCAGATAACAATGGATCAGAATTTCAAATGGTTTGTATCGAGGGCTGTTTCCCTGGTTTTCTTTGTTCACTAGCAAAAAGAGATAAAACGCTGTTTTAGTGCATAAAAATTTCGAAAACTTTTTAGGAATTCTTTTAGGGTAAGTGTACAGTGATCAAATACGTTTCCTTACATGGGATTGCTCAGTTGCAAAATAAAGAAAAAATACAAAATTCTATTTTAGCTAACCTAAAAAATTTTATTCTAATTCATTTTTGTAGCAAAACCACTTACATATGGGGAAACTACTAATATACTTATTATTAACAGTTCCTATGGGATACTACATTAAATTGAATCGGGACAGATGTGTACGCTAGCTAGCATACTTATAGGTACTTCTTTTGTTAAAACATTTCGGTCTCAAATATTTCTTAAGTACCTACCTAATCAAATTAATTAATTATCTATCGTTTGATGTAAATACCAAACGTAGGTTGCCATAAAAGTTATTATCGTGTACATATTATAATATAATAGTTTTTAGAATTTAGTTGTAATATCTAGGGTACATAATGGTGCTATCGCTTGTGCCTCTAATAATTATATAATTATGTAAAAAAAAAACTAGACAGTAAACAGAAAACTACGTGTAAATAATTCTATATTATATAGATTGGCAGGTTAAATATCTTGTTTACGAGTGAAAATTTATTAACTTATATGGATAAGTAAGTTCCCTTAGATATTCGATCATTATTTAGATAATCTTTCTTTTCTTTCGCTCAGTTCTCTCCAGAATTCACCAGAATTTATAACTGGTAGCAAATTATTTTATACCATTTTTTATACCATTTAATACCATTGGCAAAACTGTTACGTCACTACGATAGTACGCCATCAATAGAAAAAGAACTATTTAAAGAGAAAAAAAGCGATAGACTAATATAAAAAAGTACCTTGATTTTATTTAGATTGTTAATAAAAAAATAGTTGCCATATTAATAATTCTTCGTGTTATTTTGTCTGAATTCTACGCGTTTCTTACCAAATCCCAGACAGTGGTGTGTACAGTCAACACCTAAAACATATTATAGTGTACATATCGTCAGTCGTTGAGCTTTATTACTATTGAAATAAGATTCAACGACTGTCTAAGTGATTACCTCATGTTTCTACTGCTCACTATACTCTGATTATTGTATCATAAATGGCAAAAATGGCTGATATTAATATCACGTCGTTCAATAAGTTCTGAATTAACCTTTAAAACCATTATGGAATTGGATACAAATGTACCTATCTACCTAATAAGGAAAGGGTACACATTTTACTAATTTTTTTTTCCAAACATTCTTGATCAAGGTGAAAAACAAATTCCCAGTGTCGGATTTACACATTTGCCGCCAGTAGGCTATTCATACGCCGCCCCTACCGACTTCTACAATTCGATACCTATGATCAATAAAATTGTAACTTATTGATGTGTAGTTACTAATGGATCAATTTGTCAGTTCCTAGATATTTTTAACACCCTAACGATATAGTTATGATTGCACAAGAAATAGTTTTTTTTTCGCCCCTAAAATCTGCCGCCCTAGGCTCCAGCCTATTCGACCAACTGGTAAATTCGCTCTGCAAATGTCATAAGTTGATCCTTCGTATGGTTGTATTAGTTGTTTGATTTTAATAATACTATTAACACACGCGAAAGTCGGAACATATTGAAACTATCATTGTATTTCTGATTTTTACATGTATTTTCGGCATATTATTAACCAATTGATTTGTACTAATTTTGCATTTTGTAATAATAAATTTTTGTACCTGTTGTACATTTGTTTTTCATTACAATTTCATACCATACCCCTTTTGAGAAATGAGAGACAAAACAGTGCTTTTGACGTCGCTGAAATATACCTTCGCTCAGGAGTTTCTTGATAGAGCGAGACCGAGTCCAAGATAGTAACTGTACATGGGCAATCAAGTCAACCCGGCACAGGCGTTTACAGACTTGAATCGGTTCCCGAATCTCAAGCACGCCACACCGTAAAAGTGGGTGACAGCACTTTACTGTGGGACATTTGGCGGGATTTTAGTGGAAATGGATGTCCTTTGTTTGTTTTACAAATTAGTTTAACATGATTAATATTGTGTGAATATGGTGGATTTTGCATAATAGTGATCCATTAGTCATGAACAGTGTGTGGAAACAGTGAAATAAGATGAAATGGGGCGTTCATCAGAAGATGGTTGTTTTTTTTGTAGAACTTCCTACAGAGCGTCTTAGGTTCAATTATGAAGGGTTGCTGCCAAAAGTTCCAGTAAAGCATCGAAATGCATCTCACCGATGCACGATGCATTGATGTAAATAACTTCAGAAGAAGAAAAATACAACTGAATTGGCTGTGCCTTGGCTGTACCTTTGCCTTCCCCTAAAGGTAAAACCACTGAGCAAAGAATACTTTAACAAAAAAAAATTAAAGCTGTGTTCCGAAACTACACACGTAGCGATTGTTTGCTACACACTGGGTGTGATGTGGTTGCGTTGGAAGTGGGGATGTGGTGTGCACAGTGTAATCCTGTTATATTTTTTCGAACGACATTTTTGAAGCTTGGTGAAATGGATACTCCTATTCCACACCGCACTTATGTACTATTTCGTCGGGTTGATTAGTGGCACACCAGTGTGAACAACTGCATGTTTCCGAACGGCTCACGATGAGGGCACACCCATAAGATACACCAGACACCATGGAATTAATAGGAACTTCTTACAACTTGTAAGAAGTACTTACCATGCCAGGAACACAGTGGAACACAGCGGAACGCAACCTAGTGGGTTGTCACTTGTCATGTTGACATTTGTGTAGACGCTGGCAGACAGCTGACAGCAGGGTTAAGTAAAGTTGGACGTAGTGTTCTTGGAGGGAATTAAAAACTTATTAAAATACAAAATCAGTCAACAGGGACATCGTAATATTATATTCATAGTTTTTCCCAAATCAATATATCAGAATCCAGTACAATAAGTAACAGCTGTTTTCCTTGCTACCTTGAAAATACGTTGGTAAGAAGGTATACTTAAATTCTGCATGTTTGCTTTTACGTTTTTCATTGTACCTACCTACTACTTAGGTATCTTAATTTTTAAATGTTCAACGTTTTATGTTTAATTAGAGAATGTTTATTATGTACTACTAGGACGATATAGGCTAAATGAAGATTGCCGTCAGCAGTCGGCATTACTCACTGAGGTAAATCAACTATGACGTATCTAGTCGGTAGGTACTTTGTGTTGTATGACTTGATTATTGTGAAATTCCAAATAGATTAGCCTAGTAAAGAACACTCGGAAAACGAAGATCTTATCGAAAACTTAGATCGAATAAGTAAGAACTTATGGTGTTAAGTTGGAATAAAGTGTTTTCTTAATTTACAGTGAAAATGACTTTCCAATCTCCAATGCCAAGCAGGGAGTTCCTCTGGGACATCTTTAGAAGGTAAGATTATAAACATTATTGAATTCACAGTTGATTTGCAAAATCATAATGATTCTCTTTGACCTATAATAAAACATTTTTTTACACGGTCATACATAGGCAATCCCAATAATAGCTTTGTACTTATCAGTATTATCAATAAATGACTTCCTGTTTAGAGTTGACAAAGATCGCAGTGGATACATCTCTGCTGATGAATTGCAGCAAGCTCTGTCAAATGGCACGTGGAACCCATTCAATCCAGAGACAGTCCGCCTTATGATTGGTGAGTGTTTTGATACTTTGCTAGAATGATAGTTACTTTTAAAAATCAGTAATATAGTGGATTTGAAGTTTAAAAAATTGTATTTGAAGATTAGCAATAAGTTGAAATCACATTAAAAATACACAGCTGGTGTTGAAAAAAACCTTTGATTACACTTAGACCAAATGCACACAAAATCTTATTGGATTTAATCTAAATTAAGTTCCAAGTAACTAGAAAGTGTCCATAACAATTTTATTATTTTGGTATTATTTCTTAACAAATTAGAAAATATTGGTCAAATCCATTGGCAATTGGCATTGATGATAAAAAAATCACAAAAAAAAAATTGCAGATTGTGTTTTGCCTTGATTCTTTGTAGGAATAAAAAAAAGTAGGTCAAGTCAATTTTTAAATCTCAGTGCGCTTTAAAGAAAACATCTCTTGTACATTTGCAGGTATGTTTGATAAGCAAAACAGGGGTGCAATATCATTTGAAGATTTTGGGGCACTGTGGAAGTATGTAACCGACTGGCAGAATTGTTTTCGATCATTTGACAGAGACAGCTCTGGGAACATTGACAGGCACGAGCTGAAAAATGCCCTGACCGCTTTTGGGTACAGATTGTCTGATGATGTACTTAACATTATGGTGCAAAAATTCGACAGATTTGGTGGTGGCACGATATTGTTTGACGATTTCATTCAGTGCTGTGTTACATTATATGTAAGTGTTAATTTCTCTCGTGTAATATTTCTTTTTTCTAGCTTCTGTTGTAACTAGCACAACAATTCGGCCAATATCAAAATATGGATCCAATACAGAGGAGTTTTATTGAAATACTTGGTGTAATTTTAATATCAATAGATAAGACTTTCTGTTCAAATTACAAAGTAATTTTTAACAAATAATCAAATCCTATTTGGTTTTTATTTTTATTAATTTATAAAATACATAGCGGTTCAACAGCATTGGTAAAAAAGTGCTTTCTAGATTTGACAGAGGAGATCGCCCGTAAATGTTATCTCTTTTGGTTGGATACTCTGTATTTTGCTGATTGTTATTCTTTGATTTCCAGACTCTTACTTCAGCGTTTCGTCAATTCGACACGGATCAGGACGGCGTCATCACCATACATTATGAACAATTCCTCAAAATGGTTTTTGGTCTCAAGGTATAAGTTTATGTTACAAGAGGAATATTAAAAATGGCTTGAATATTAATAAAAATCCAGCTTTATTCGCTAGGGTCCCGATTCACTGTGACCAACAACATACTTTGTCCATAACGCGCGTGTCTGTAGCACAATCCCAAATGCTCTAGAATCTAGATCTTTACTATCTAGACTTTAGATGGTGCAAAATCACAAATTATACATACACATTGAAGTGAAATTTCTTTGAGTACCTATAGAAAGAAAAATCATTTTTGTGGCGCGTTATAGCGCGGCGTGTTATGCTCATAGTGGATCAGGACTATTATGAGTGGATCTGATACATGTAGCAAATGTAATTTGCGCATTTTATAATATCTTGTGGCAAATTATACATTATATCTATATCAATTTTCCTTTGAAATTTTTTATGATTTTTAATAATCTAAATTATATCTAAAGTAACTAGTTTATTGAAAAAGGAAAAGAAAAGAATAAATATATTTGTGAATACCTATATCTGACCCCTTTTCCGATATTGATGTTGTGACTTGTGATAAAAGAAGTCAATGTTTTGAATTTCTTAAATGGTAAATAAAAATGGTATACCTAACTGCAAAAGACATTGCAGTCTTATGAAGTGCTGATTTCATATTAAGATAGGAGTTGGTAAACAAGAATTTATAAGCTCTTCTCATTAAAACAAAGGGAAAGAGAAATTTAATTTAAAAAATCAAGTTATCTAAAAAATAATTCTGTAACTTCAGCATAATATTTGTATGTAGTTGTATTGTATTGTATTTCTTCCTCTTCAGTCTTAAAATTCTTACGACAGTATTTTTCAACAAAGTTCTCTTTACTTCATGCACCATCTGTACTTTGTGAAATATAAAGAGATAAATACCTATTCAATTTCTTTTGTACATTTTTACTTAGAATCGTAGGTAGGTATAACTGTTGCACTAAAACAGTAGCCAATGCTGAATGTACTTCGGAGTCTTAATACTTTCTCCTATTATTTCCTTAATAAAACGGTAAACAAATAGATTAGTACAGTCAGCTTCCAAAATAGCTAAATACTTATGACAGTTTTTGAAATTTGTTATTAAAAAACTATTGCAGTAAGATTCAACAATCGAAAACTATTTTAAAGCTATTTTGGATGCCATTAGCCAGTGTTGAAGTCAATTCAATATACATAGAAATCTGTGGTTATTGCATACATACCTTAAGAATTTTGTTGCATATAGATTCAACTTAATTTACTTAAACAGCTACCTATCATCTCTTATTGTCACTTACGCTAGATATGGATGGATTACGCACGAAAACCTGGTTTGTGTACGTAACTTTTAATACACAAATAAATTGCATGGCATAGAATATAGATAATTTGTTGGACAAATAACATTAAATTATTATGTATATGAAGTTATGAACTAACAAACAACCATTTCTTTCGTCCAGTGTTGGCCGTGAGCCCGTTGCTGTTGAATATTCAGAAATCAACGTTTGAGAAAAACCGGCCATTATGTTAGTGTGTAAAGAAATTGTTTTTTCAACCTTTCGCATCGAAAGGGTTTTTTGATATCTTATTCAGACGTATCTGTATATAACATTTTCATCGTATGTATTGTATTTCACGCCACATACATTACATTGCCTGTTCATGTACTATGACCTCTTAAAGCGAAACCTAAATTGAATTGCTTTCAGACCACCACCTTTAAGCAGGTCTGCTTAAAGGTGGTTATCGTACGA
Organism: Zygaena filipendulae; assembly: GCA_907165275.2. Taxonomy (NCBI): domain Eukaryota; kingdom Metazoa; phylum Arthropoda; class Insecta; order Lepidoptera; family Zygaenidae; genus Zygaena; species Zygaena filipendulae. The sequence continues at coordinate 13,387,242 of OU015653.1, forward strand.
TAAAGCAGAGCACTTTTAATTTAGGTTCTGCTTTAAGAGCTCATAGTGAGCCCGCTGTTGGCGATTTTTCTATATTGAATAATCTATAGATTTATCAATTATTTTATAGAATATGTATAGGTACTTATTACTAAGCCAGTTTGCAACAATTGTAATAAAGATCCACCACGGATATTAAATAATAATGATGATAGGACACTATCCACGCGGCGCCACCGTCGCAAACTAAGCAAAGCTTATACCATTGTCTATGGATACCAGAAAACTGACATAATACTTTGTTTACTTTATCTTAAATACACACTTATGAATCTCATGATACACACTCAATAATAAGTACTAGACTACAGCCACAGAGCGCATATTTTAATTTTGACAGATTTTATGAAATAGTGAAACACGTTAGGTGCATTTAAACTTAAAATTCTGTTTAAATAGAGCGCGTTGGTGAAAGTCGCCCTGGGTCTAAGGGTAGACAAAAATGCTCATTTTTAAATTTCGTCCGCAAAACCTGACGTATCTAATACTTGGGTACGCTGAGCACTAGACCAATAGTAACTGCTTATACGTTCCTACATTGATATTGACTTAAAACCACTATAACCCTCGCTTGCTCCCACTGGGAGAATGGAAAACATCACCTACCGGTCACTATGCTATCCACCAGTGACATTATGCACAATGAGTGCATCGTGCATAATGTCAGCTCCATTCTAATCACGCCGAACAACAAATTAACGTGTATTTTGCGAATAATTAACACAACTTGTGATAAAATGCTGAAAGAAAGGATACTTACTGCTCAGACGAAATAAAAAACTTTTTATTTCGTCTGAGACTTACTGTCTCAAAATATTTTAGTTTAATAATCGCGCAACAGCTCATTGTAACGTAGGTAGTTTTAATGGTTGAATAAATACTCCTTTTTTACAGTTGAGGCTAAATATATAACTGATTATGTTCGCTGTTCCATTTCCACACCACCGAAGGATTCATGCCGTAATATTATAATATTCTTATTTCAAATGAATGTAAATATTAAGAATTTAAATTTTCGCTCACAAAGCCAAATTTTGTCAGTAGTTTTTTGTATGAGCTTAAAATCTAATGTTGCTCAAAAGCAGTAGCTGCTAAACATATACGGAGAAAAAATATAAACATTATAACAATACAAACAGTATTTAAGTATAGAATATTTTCAATAAATTTAATAAAATTCGCCCTACGTTTGTTGCAGTAACCGATATACTAAGTTGAATCACATGGCGGGCAGCACAAGAGATTTGTTAATATCATATCAAATAAACCATTATTACGTGACATTAAAGTTGTCTCGATAACACACGTCGAATCTTCTGTTTTTCCAGCTGCAACCGGTATCATAGAAATTGGAACTTTATTGTCATGTAATATGGTCAATTATGATAATCCTTTGAAATTTCCTGGTCGTACCATTCCACCAGTGGGCATGGTACAGTACATCTAAGGTTAGTCGAAAAGGGGGCATCAACCCAAACCATCCGTGTCTATAGTAACAGTAACAAAAGTCGACGAAAACTTTTCGAAACCACCATATTTTGAATAGTCAGGTATTAATAGCCTCTGCCTCTGCTAAAGACAACGAAGCTGGCTCAGTTCGTCGCCCTTAATTGATTCTAGACATAAAAAATTAAGGGAGAATATTAACTTTTTTTTTAAAATACATTTTACAGAGTTTTCAGTGACAAAGTGTTTGCGGTTGATACCTCGTTTTTAACTAAATTTCCTAAATTTTGTATACTTAAGACAAAGAATACAGACTATTTTTATTAGTTTGCCAACAAATTTATATAAAATATATATAAAGTATAGGATTTGTAAATTTTCTACTTTCTATACCTAATACATACAATTTTTTAAATTTTAATATCTAATGTTTTTGTAACTACATATAGCATAATATATATACCTATAACAATTTGCGATAAGCAAGTATAATAAGAATTGATGTCCGTTTTGTTATTTCATTCCTTACGTCTGCACATTCTGCATTTAATATGGGATAAGTTATAGATAGGCGTAGTCACTGAAGATATAACATGACTGTCCTACCTACTGAGTACATTTATGATTACACACGTCTATCTATGTCTATTAAGCTTGTTTAAAATGTTGAAAAAGAAACTATTATGTGAAAATCTATATTCATAATAAGATTATTTTCAATCTAATTATATTTTACTTATGTTACACTATATAATTTTTATTTTTAGGGTCAATAAAAAAATGTTTCAAAATACTTTGTATATTTTATTTTTAATAAAATGTAAATCTTTGAATAATATTTGTTTACAATTCCTTATTTACTAATATAATAAATGCAAAGATGTCGTCCTTTGTGCCAATCACTGCAACTAACCGACGTGACTTGCACAGGGTGCAAAGCCGGGATGTGATATATAATTTTAATCCCCGCACAATCAATTCACTTCCAAGGGAATTTAATAATACACAAGGATAAAACCGTTAAAGCATCCCCCTTAGCCAAGTTGACAACCTATGATCGTTAACGCCTTTGGTTAACACTATAGAAAACACGTATTCCACGTAGTCACGTACAATCGTCCAATCACAAGTATTATTTTTCTATATTGCTAAAGATCATAGAATGTCAACTTGGTTAATGGGGCAGTAGAGATCTTAAAAAAATATACTTAAAACGAACTCTAATTGCGTTTAATTGAAAAATTCACTTTTGATTTTCCACGCGCCTATCCGGTACTTGAGCCAGATGAGGCCCAGATCGCACCCCATCTGTATCCAGGACAACACCGGGGTGACCTTGGAGCCCTCTATTTCGGTCCATCTAACAGGAATCTCGACTATTGGAATGTTCAGTTGTTGCGCTATGTACAACAGTTCTACATCGAATGCCCTGAAACAAGATTATTATTATTTTACAGTGGGCACTATACTTCGACTTTTGAAAATTTTACTTAGGCCATTAAAGAATAAAATTATGTGAAAATTGTTAAATTAAAAAAAACATTCAGAAACAAAATATGATTCGAATCGCCAGGGAAAAATAGTTGTAGTTATTTTTGATAAATTAACAAGCGTGAACATAATCGACCTTATACAAAATGGCTATAGAGTGCTAATCTCTAAATTTTTTTCAAACCAGTTAGATCTTATTGCGCGGCTTTTAAGTTCATAATGCAGCTTATTGTGTGCATTTTTACTTTACCGCACTAGTGTGAACAGCGGTAAGTACTAAGTACTTTCGAGTAATAGTGGCACTCACACATCCAAATAATACGAGTGTAGAATCACAGCCACTGTTGGTATTGTAATTATAACATAACTAGCTGTCCCCCGCGGTAATTTCGGAGTTCCCGCGGCAATTCCAGGTGAAAATATAAATACATATAAACATTCCTCATGAATCACTCTATCTATCGGTGAAAACCGCATGAAAATCCGTTGCGTAGTTTAAGATCTAAGCATACATAGGGACAGACAGCGGGAAGCGACTTTGTTTTATACTATTTAATGATTATTAATTACCATCTGTTAACATGTAAGCTCTGGAAACAAACATGGGCCGCTTTCCTCGTGAAAAGTTTGAACCCGCACTGAGTGTCCTTAATGCCTTTCACAGTGAACAACCACACCAAAAAGTGGAACCCATACATCAGGACGTTTCTGAAAAGGAGATGTTGAACTCATAAAAAGACACTAAACACAACACTAATCACAAAACTATGAATATATAAATTGAAACGTCTATTTGTGGTTTTATATTCCTGGATATGAAAAGCATATGGTCGGATCTCAACATCCAATCAAACTACTTAAAAGTATGTTAAGGTCTTTAACACTAAAACTGCTTTGTCTAGATTTTTTGTTATGATTTATAATTTTTTTATTCATCCGAAAATGATACATACAAATGAACAAACGAAGCGCAAATCGCTTTTGTCCTCTCATGTGACTGAAAACATTTTTTTTTTCAGATGTCTAGAAGCACAGATAGATAAAATACCTAAAAATACTTCTTTTGGCTAGTGACTCCTCTTCTAAATGTGCTCTGGATCCAATGACCACAGCAAGTTCACTGCTGACATCCTCAGTATTTGAAATCAGGTCCGTCTTAGATAATAGCTTTAATGCCTCTTCTAATTTAGTTATGTCTTCAAATTTTGAAGCTCCATCAGCATCAGCAAATAATATAGTGGCACCTCTGCAACTTTGTATGCCCTAGAATGTTCAATAGGTAGAGAAAATAATTTTTTAATATCCCATTATATTTTTTGTATCCATTTTATGGAAGAGATATTTATTTTTATGTATGGCGATGGAGAAAAACATATTTTTACTAGAATACTAGCTGTGCCAATTTGTTAATCCAGGGTATAAGCTATTTCCATACCAAATTTCATACAAATTAAGCAGATAAAATGTGGAACCCAAGTCTGATTACTGAAGGGTAAAAAATAAATTACTAATTTGCTTTTATTTATATATTTAATTTCTTACCAGTCTCACTGCGCCTCCTTTACCCCTATTTTCAATCAGCTCAAGGCACCTTACTTTGTCACTTCCATATTTTTCTGCATATGACTTTGCTACTTTCACGGTGTTGTCTCTACTCCCGTCACTGACTATTAAAATCTCATATTTGTATGACGGATACTCCTTAACTCTACTCTCTAGGAATTCAATGGCTTCATCTAACATAGGTGGCACTGGAAAGAATTTTTTTAAACTTTTTTTTTGTAAATTTAACTTTTTTTTGTATACTTATAATAAGAAAAACATCAGACTGTTTTATTCTATTTTTGTTTTTGAATTAAGTTTTCCTGTTACTTTACAAATACAGTAATTTTGGTGTTAGGCCTAGTTCAAATTCAAACACAGGTAAAACAAACTTTGGAACTCCATGTACATGAAGTGTATGGAATGGTTACTAAAAAAAATAAAAATATATAATCTTACATCTAGCCTCTTCATTATAAGCCGGTACAATTACGCTTAAGTGCACACTACATGGATCAGAGATGCTAGGAAACTGCTTTTTTGTCTTTGTTTTGACATCTTCAAACATTCTTTCTTCGTCATACCTTACCACCACTGGATACGGGGTAGAAATTATGTACACTATTATGGAAATCTGAAAAGATGTAAATATTGACTTTACTATTTTATCTTATTTTTTTTATTTACAAGCAATAAAAAGACTTAAAGGATAGTCTATTGACAAAGTGGTCACAGATATTTCATGCCCATTTTTAACAGAATTAAAAAAGCTTATATTATGTGCAGCTGTAGGTACATAAGTTTTTTGTTTTTATTCGTACTAACATTATAAATGCGAAAGTAATGTCTGTTTCCTTTACACACCGTAACTGCTCAACCGATCACAAAGAAATTTTGCATACAAATTGTCAGGGGTACCTACAGAAAAGGACATTGTAATGGTACTTTTAGGTATCTCGGAATTCTCACGGAAACTCCAAAATAAATGCGGGTGAATCCTCGGGAACTACTAAACAATACTAGCTTAATAAATAATTTTTACTTACAACAAAAAGTAAAGTTAATGCGGCAATAATACCGCTTATACACGTCATCCATATCATTGAAATGAGCCACATCTTCAGTTTTCTGCTGAGTGTCCCAAATTCTAATATTTACTATACTGTGTAGGTACTTTTCACATTGTAAACAAGACAAATCGGGAGGGGGAGCAAAGGGAGGAAAGGATTAAGGAACCACGACCCGGGGACGAAAGTAGGTTGAAACCAGTGTTACCAACTCGCGAAACATTTACCCCTAAAGGTTAAGTCAAAAACCCCTAAATCCTCCTAAATAAAATAATAATATTACTAAAAAGTTTATAAAAAATACATAGCACCAAAATTTTTGCCTTCTTTCCGAAATTATTAAGGCATAAATATTGGTTTTATAAAAGAATTTGATCGAAAGCAAAAATGTTTCTAGATTTTTTTTTATGTCATTTAATATCAAATATTCGAAATATTAAAAATTGTTACTTGAAAATTGCAGCATAAATCCTGGCTCCTTTTAATAAACTAATGATGATTAGTAACAAAAAAATTAGAAATACAAATTAAAAAAAACGTAAGAAGGCAAAAAACCCCTAAAAATACCCCTAAAAAATCCCATCGTATTTATTTACCAAATTTACGGAGAAAACCCCTTAAATTGGGAACCGTGATTGAAACTTGAACGTTGACACTTGTCAGTTGTCCTTGTCACGTCACCGACCGGCTGTCACCTGTCACGCTATTTTGGTGATTTTTTTTTCACCTCTTTCAGGGAAGGCAAAAAAACTTAGTCCATACAGCTAATTCAGATGTTACTTACTCCTGATGTTATTTAACTTTGGACTTTTGATAGGAAATCTTCACAGATGAACCATTAGCATTAATAGGAGTTAGGACGCTATGTGGGAAGTTATTGAAACGACAACCTCCCAACGAACGCCCTATTTCGTCTTATTTCACTGTTTCCGCACACTATTTTTATCACTTATGGATCACTATTATACAATATCCACCACATTATTAATCACGATAAACTATTTTGTACAACAAAGTAATAAAACTGACGTTCACTTCTACTCAAATCCACAAACCACTTAGAAAATCGCAATCACAAACAACTTAGAAAAGCTCAAATCCCGCCTAAACTCCGAAGGTATAGGTAAAGGACATGCATGTACGGCCGTACAATAATTAAGAAAAAAAATTTTGCTTCGATATTAAAATGGCGGATGTCTCAGAAAATTATCGTAAAGTACAACTTTCTAAAAATGGAAAAGTTGTCAAAAAACGTACACGAAATCCTGAAGGTAAACGTGAAATTAGTTAACACTACGTTATCTAATAGTAATTTTAGCAATTAGACTTTCATCTTCTAAATATCGTCTTTGTTAGGTGCTAACTACGTTATCGTAATTGTGTCTCTTACTACTTTTTGACACGTAAGTGGAATAATATTTCAAACATATTGCGGCAAAGTTTATTATTTTTGGAACTATGTATGGTTTCTTTTCCTATGTACCTCCTTTTCATTACAATTTTTCCTATTAGGTACATATGCATAATTATAAATTGCCTATAAGTAGGTATATACCTACCGACTTGTATATTCACTAGACCATGCTATATAGCCAATCAACACTACACTACCGCCTTCTCGTGTCCCTATATTTGCTTCAGCTTTTTTTCGCACAGTAGTAGTTTAAGAGTAAAGTACCTATTTCATATATTTATTTTTGATAGTTCTCAATTTTTTTGATGCACAGTTTATTGACTACTCAATTGTAATTTTTTCAGAATGGCACAAACAAAAGCAAAAACGTTTGAGAATAGCTGGTCTGGAATATATAAATGCCAATGGAAAAACAGTTTCTGCCAAACAACCAGGCCCTGACTGTCACTGTCGCAGAAAATGTTTCCAGAAAGTCCCACAAGATATCAGGTTAAAAACCTTCCAAGGGTTTTACTCTATGAAGACTCACGATGAACAAAATGCATACTTGTTTGGCCTTATGAGACAAGTGGATGTAAAAAGAAAAAGAGTTAAGTCAGCTAGCAGTCGAAGAACATGCACATTTGAGTATTTTATTAGAGTAAAGGGAAGGGAGACTCAAGTGTGTCAGACGGCATTCAAGAACATTCATGCCATTACTGAGAGAAAAGTCAGAGTACTATGTAAAAAGATGGATGATGGTGTCATGTTCCCTAGCGACAACCGTGGAAGAAATAGCCATCGTCGTTCAGGGGAAGTACGCCTCCCAAATGGAGTTGTGGAACAAATAAAAAATCATATCTACTCTATTGTCCATACACATCGCCTGAAGGATTTCATAAGACTGGATAAAATTGCTGGTTTAGAGATAAACATTTCCAAAATGTGGAAGGACTACATAAAAACATATGATCCAGATAATATTATGGCAACAATGCCAAAATCAAAAAGGAGCAGTATGGAAGTTACTTTGCAAAATGAACCAAAACCACAGCCAATTCAGCAACCTGTTCCACAAGAGACATTTGCCCCGATCACTTACCCAGGGAGTGGGCAACTGTTGAACATTGCGGAGAATTATTTCCACAATCAATATCAAACTGCAACATTGACAACAGGCACTCCAACAAATTTCTATCAAACCCAGAATGGGACACAAAGTATGGGAATATTGCTGCCAGCAGCTCGATCAGCAACACAGCCCACAACAGCATACTTGGTTCTTCACCCAAAACCGGAGCCAATTCATAATACTATTACAATCAATAACACCACATATACACAAGCGACAGAAGTCTTACCCAAAATAGAGAATAAGGAAAAAAAAATCAAAAAGGAGAGGAAGAGAGGACCTCTCGTAAAACAATGGAGATATACTAATATATTTCATGATGAAATCAACGGTGCGGCCCTTGCTGCTATCAAGACCCGACTAGGCATGTACTACGCGGAGAGTGATGCCGCAAGGAAGAAAGCAAAGCAGCAGGTCCGGCCACAGGACGTTGCGGTTGTCCAAGTTCCATCTACTGAGGAGAGGGTTATTGTGGGATTCTCATAATATGCTAAGCAGTACACGATTGTTTTTGCTTATTGGCAACTACTATTCTATAATTATATGACATGCTAAGGTAATATCCTTTGATGATAATTTTAGTGTAGATTGTGCAGATTTAAGTATTGCTATTTATGAAACCAAGGCCGTGATGGTAAGGTCAAACTGTGTTATGGCAGTGGTCGCAACTGCGCATCACATAGAAAAATTTGCGAGTGTCTACATTCAACACAAAATTACATGACAACTAGTACCTAACATTTGGTTTTCGTAAAACAGTAGCGACTCACGTTTTGGCGCGAAAAATGGATAGATGTAAAAAGATGGATGATGGTGTCATACCTATTTCCTTGTGACAACCGTGGAAGAAATGGCCATCGTCGATCAGGGGAAGTGAACGGGAAGCCATAACGCGATGTAGTGGCGATCTCCATTGCTACGCGGACACTTATTTCATCGCATTGCCGTCGCATATCAATTCCCTTACTAGTGTGTCCCTGGACTAACTAATGAAAGGAAGTCTTATACAATGTGTTAATGAATTAACTGAAAACTAGAAAATAGTTTGCTCAGAATCAACTAGCGAATCGATTGCACTATGTTTTAATATAGGTTATATTTTTTCATTTGTATTAGCCCATATCTAAATTATTTGTAATACAATATTTGGCGCGTACGCCGCCCGCAGCAAAAACATTCGAACCGGTAGGCGCGGGCGTAGCGCTTGGAATTTCGTAGATAGGTCACCTCCAAACTAATGTTGAATAACTTTTAAAGTATAAATTTTTTCGACATAAAATATATTTTAATCATATTGTTTATTTTTCTAAATGGGGTGTATCAGGTTTTCAGTTAATTCATTAACACGTTGTATGTAGATATGTTGATTTGAATGACCACAGCAAAGGTCGGAATTATGTTTAATCACCCAGGTTGCGTAATTTGACTAATTTGATAAAATCATTCGCACCGCGTGGCAATCCGCGCGGTACTGTAATGTGCAAACAATAATCTCATACAGAACGAGACGTGTAGTATAGGCGGGTCATTGTCACCGTTACAAGCCCGGTGACACTGAAGAAAGAAGAAGAAAGAAAATAAATTTATTTGTCAACCAACACATAATATACAACTGCAATAAAAAACAATACAAAAATGTTGACAAAATGGTCCCGGCTCAGCATAATGCTATCTCACACACTTAACAGTGTGAGGCAGCGCTGGTTTTCACTGCATACAAATGAACTGCAAGCACTTTCCCACAAGTAAACACGGCCGGCCTTGGACGCAGGTACACATTGTGCGCGTGTGCGTATCGTAAGGTTGACAGCGAGCTGACAGTAACTAATAATAATGATTATTATTATTATCTTTGATTACTGTCGTCAGTTGTCACTGAATAATTGTCACATGTAGATTCTACATGTGACAAACTTTCCTCGGAATTTCCAAGAAACTTTCGCGGGGTATAATCTCTATTCTTTGCCAATTGTCACCGCTGCGCCTGTGGGCATCCGATGTGATGATAATAAAATGATCTGTATGGTCGCAGATCCAAGCAGCGTAATGTCGTAATATGCTTTATTTTATTATTTTATTTTCTATCTAACTACCTATATTATATATCAAGATTATAGTTATTGTGGTAATTTAGTTCGAAGCTACAGTTTTCAGTATTTACTATTGTGTTAAAATATTTTTTACTTTTATAATTAGTAGTCCTTATTTTTATTATTATGTGCTGCAAGTAGACTACATATTTACTACTTTTTAAATACCGTAAAAAGGGAGCAACGGCTGTGCTCATCATTTTGTACCTACATACGTACAGACAATATTCCATATATTTTGATCTAATTTACCTATAATTTATATATTCAACTTTTTCTGGATGAAAAGCTTTTTTCTACAAATATTATCGCCCCTTAACGAAAGTTGTATGAAATGATGAGCTCCGAATTTTTTCGGTATTTAAATATATTATGTTGTACCACTTGTACCAAACTATCTGCATTCCCGGGAAATAGACGACGGTACCGCTTACACAGGGTGCGAGATTAAATGCGAGACATAATATTGAAGCCCTTGTGAATAAAAATTTGAATAAAATCTGACAAATCAGTCAATACCCTAAATAAAAATTATAGGTATACAAAAAAGGTGATGTCAATGGTCCCTACGTACAATATCGTATTCTGAAAAAGGTAAAATTCATGACTATGAATGAAATAGAGTTCAAAATTTCAGGTCCCAAATAAAAAGTATTTCTTAATATACAGGGTGATGTTTTTGGATACGCTCCGCCGGCGCGTGGGCTTTAACTTGCGCGATCATTGGTTTGAATACGTACCCTTCCCTTCAACACGTTCCTTGTTCTACCTAACACGTGAATGAAACTCCTGCGTCACAAGATGCGGTTGTTTCCCATCTAAAAATCATATTCTTATTCTCTGCGGGGCACAAAAAATATGATTGTGTAAGTTCTCAAAGGAAGGCTGATAGTTTGGTTACACCTGTATTATATATACATACGTATATACAGTGAGTCCGATCTTTGACCTAGCAAAAATCTAAACGATCTATCCATCTAATCGATGGATAAATCACCATCATCATGGTCCATTTCTATTTTTAACAAAACTCGTTAGTTCGGGACTAGACACACTGTATTTGAAAAATCTAAGTCAATTTTTATTAAATCCAATCTGTTCTCGCAATGTTATGTAATCGCCTTTTCGATAATAACATTATAATTTTACATTAATAGTTTTGTGAATTATTTATATAAGGTACCTACCTACTGGAAGTTGCGGTGCTTGGATGAAGAGCTGGCGCACATGGTTTTGTTTGCGTTCACCTTTTTTACCCTTACTGACGAACCCCCACCCCTTTCCTGTCGGGAAATATTTCTATCGGTATGTTAAGCATCCTATTACTCCAGGACACCGTAGCGTCCTAATTTTTTTAGAATCGGTTCGGCAGTTCCATAGATTCGAAAGTTCGAACTTAAGAGCCTGTCCAGATGAGGCGTTTCACGCGCGAGTCGACAGCCTGTAGACCTGCTAATTGTACTTGCAGTAATTGTCACTTTTTAACCGACTTCCAAAAAGGAGGAGGTTCTATGTTCGATTGTATGTATGTTTTTTTTTTTTTTTTTTTTTTTTTTTTATGTATGTTCACCGATTACTCGAAGACGGTTGGACCGATTTGGAAAATTCTTTTTTTGTTTGAAAGGGTTTACTCCCAATTAGGTCCCATTGCCACCAAGTCGGGATCTGATGATGGGATCTTGGAGAAATCGAGGGAACTCTTCGAAAGTTATAGGCACACCTATAGCGATTTGGGTATTTTTTATAGTAAATCGTTCATTTGCTGATGAAAAGCAAAATTTGAAGAAGTGGAACTGATGATGAAGACCACAGATGGTCATCAGAACTACTTAAAAATAATACCTATTTCATGGGTTCCGATTGGAGCGATTTCAAAAATTGTTTTTTTGTTTGAAAGGGGATACTCCCAAATCGATTCCATTGTCACCAATTGAGATCTGATGATGAGATCTTGGAGTAATCGAGGGAACTCTTCAAAAATTATAGGTACACCTATAGCGATTTTTGTATTTTTTATAGTAAATCGTTTATTTGCTTTCGGAAAGCAAAATTGATGATGATGAAGACCACAGATGGTCATCGGAACTACTCAATAATAGGTATTTCACGGGTTCTGAATCGTTAACTTTAATATGGTTTCTAAACAATTTATGCCCGTCACAATGTATATGGTGAAGTGGAACTGATCATGATGTACCAGGAGAACTCCTCAACAATTAACGTCCCTGCGTCGGGAAAAGTAATATTTTGTAAAAGGTGATGAGCAGTTGACATTAGGCTATTGTAACTTAGAGAAATTACCATCTAAGTCACTTAAAAGCGAAAAATAAACAAAAATTTTTAACAAAAAAATTAAAACCGACTTCCAAAAACACAAAACTGAAAAGCTAAAAATAAAATGCTAAAATTAACAAAATAACGATTTAATCCAAAAGACAAAAACACACGTAATATTATTATTGGTTTGTGCTACCACTGATCGGTATGAAGTCGGTGACAAGCCAAATATGGAGGGGGTAGATGGGCTAAGTCGACTCCCGCCACCAGCTCTTCGTGAGCAGGACAATCCAAGTGGGCAGACACCAGCGGGCTGGTCACCGAATTCAAACCGATCAGTGGTAGCACAAACCAATAATAATATTACGTGTGTTTTTGTCTTTTGGATTAAATCGTTATTTTGTTAATTTTAGCATTTTATTTTTAGCTTTTCAGTTTTGTGTTTTTGGAAGTCGGTTTTTGTGATTTTCACTTTTATGCTAAAATAACATCCCAAAGAAATAATCTATACGTAAAAATATATTTACAAGTTCCTTCCTATTATACTTTAAAAGTTATATACGAGATTTCTTGATTTTGCAAGTACTGCGTTTGCAATAAAAAAGGCAGACCTAGTATTGTTGGGATGCTTACAACGCAATGGGCATGATGACGGGGTATAAAATCAAAATTAGGAGTACTGCGCGCCAATTTATGGTGTGCAAAGCCGGTGGGCAATCATGAGTGAAGAGTATATAACCACTTGGTCATGAAGGGGAAGGGCTGTGACCCCAATTACACTTATTACACTATCCAATTTTTAGGGAATCTAAATCGGATAAAAGTTAATGTCCCGATTTAGGATCAGTGAGTGACAGAGCAAGTGGTCACACTACACTATTTTATTGTACCCTAAATAGTCTACTTAGGGTAGGTTTTTACAATTTAGTGTAGTGGGATCACTCACTCTCTCTCTCAAATCAGAACCAACTTTTCAAACTTCGATTACACTAGCTAGCTACACCTTCCGATAAACACATTTATAGCTCTGTGAGATAACATGCCGCGCGGCTTAGGCGCCCAGCGTATATATGGAGTAAATTAGGCTACTTCGGAGTTCTTGCGGGAATTCCGAAACTCACCACCGGGCACAGCTAGTTTATAGTATTAGTTAGGATTATCCAGTATTTTTTATTAATCTACTTAAGACCTACTAAAAACAAAAATTGGTGTGAAAAGATGAGCTGGGTGTTAAATGTTGATTTGAATTGAATGAAAAATAGGAAGGACTTTTTTTTTTAAATTTTATTGTTTACTTAAGTTAGGCTGAAAGCACACATACTCCTCCAACATCTTTGATTTTCTTCTCTGCTGTTTTCGAGAAAAATTTCGCTTTCACTATGACTGGTTGTTTGGGCAGCTTGCCTTTGCCTAGTAACTTGTGATAACCCTGAAACCAATGATAATAACAGAAATGTAAAATTGCATCCATGATCCTTGTCACCAACCTGTATCCACTGATTGAGACAGTAGAGATGAAACGGATATTTAGTAGAGATGAAACGGATATTTGGCAACTATCCACCGGCCAGAAACCAGATAGTAAAATTCAAATAATTCTCATTCTTTTACACAAGGCATATCATACCACAACAACATAAAATCACAACGACAAGTCAAGAAATAATGGAAGTAACTAACATTATAATATGATCTTTGGTAACTAACGAACTGAGATACAAACAAACTGAGACGCGTGATAGCACGAACGCCCCCGAGTAGTCCCGATCTCCGCTCACGGGCGATAACACCCGAACGCGCCCGAATATTTCCGATCTCGTTCACCGCGCCTATATTCAAATCACACTGATCGCCTCATGTAACGCGATAAAGAGCCGAATATCCGCTAGTCGTATATCCGGCGCTCCGGCATTGTAGCTTGCCAATATCCGGTATTCGGTATCTGGCCAAAATACCATCCGTTTCATCTCTAGTCTAGAGCCAGGGTACTACGGATTTTACAGTCAGTTCTTATACATTTCTAGAATTCATTTTTAAAATAGGTTTCCCACAGGAATTTCGAAAAAAATATATAAATATAATTTTACCTGACAAGGCATGAAATGATAAGACAGAATTAGTAGAATACTGTTAAAAAGGATGTCAGGCTGGTTAAGCAACCCTTGGTTAAGAAAAATCTGCCAAATGTTGACTAAATCTATGTATTGTGGTAGATGGTGATCGGAACATCTTTACCTAGTTCAAATCTCGGGTTTCTAGGGAGTGAATTTGTTTAGTAGGCTTTATAAACTTATCGACCATGATCAATTCAGAAGGTCCACTAATTATAAAATATTAGGTTGATCCCTGATTTTAATTCAGCATAGTCATTCACTAGTACTAATAAAATCAGAAAGAAACCACATAAATAATGGACATGATGACAAGGTATAAAAATCAAAATTGTATTTGGTCATCAGTAAGATAGTAAAAAAATAATAGATAATATTAAATAATAGATAATATGTATACTTTTTGCTATTTCAAATTTTTGGAAAAATACTTAGATAAACTGCATTAAAGTTTAGGAGTGGGGGCTCGCGAGGTCATAACTAGTTGAAAGTATTAATAATTAAATGTACCCAGGTCTGACGTAACACAAAATTAAAATATATTTTTGATTAGGCCAAAAGGAAAAATACACATCCAATATTTTTAATCTAAAAGACAGACTTAAAAATAAAATTTTGTCATCCAGCCCATTCACCAAAAAATTACAGAGACAACAGAAAAATTGTATACACAAATACTCACAGCCTTAACAATATTGATAACTGGAACCTTGCCATCAGTAGCGTTGGCATACTTCAAGCGAGCCTGCTCTGACACCAGGGTCCACAGTTTGTCCAGGTTCAACACAGGGCACCATTCCTTGTTTTTTCTGTAGTGGAAGTTCCTCATGCCCAACTGAAAATTGCAATATTATTTTTATAATACAAGTTACATGACATACAAATAATAATATATAAATTATTAAGAGATCTATAATATATCAATGGTAGCTCTTATTTAACTTTAATCGTTATTCTACTATTATTATAATCTATAAATATATTGACACACTAGCTGTCCCGTACGGTTTCACCCATGATAATTTTGAAGTTCCATACAAACTTTGCAAATTACAAATTACAAAACACAAATTAAAAAAGTCAGATGCGACACCAATAAGCCCTTTCGGGCTTAAGTGTCTTGTATAATGTTGTTAATGTATTTGTTTTTTTCTGAAGTAAATAAATAAAAAAAAAAACCCCTTTTCATCCCCTTAGGGGTTGAATTTTCAAAAATCCTTTCTTATTGGATGCCTATGTCATACAAAGAACACACCCTCAAAGTTTCAGGTCTCTACAATCAGCAGTTTAGGCTGTCCATTGATCCATCAGTCATTCAGGACAAAGGATTTTATATGTATAGATTAAAGGAAATCAAGATTTTGTTTTGTCATACAGTATTAGCTCAGGATATTTATTATAGTTCCAAAGATCTTTAAATTGTCACAGGCATGATGAAATCACAGTATTAAAATTGTGTGGTCCTATGTTTTGTATGAAAAGAAGAGACAAATACCACACATATTATTCGTACTTCCATGTACAAAATTGAATCTCCAAAAAACCATTATTAGTGTTTACAGAAAGCAATTAGGTCTGAGCATGAATCAAATAATCATTCAATCAGGACATGTGATGTCATTATTTAGATACTATTCATAACATTGCTTATAGTCATAGGTTATATTATTTTTTTACCTTTCCGAAGTAACCAGGGTGATATTTGTCCATGTTGATTCTGTGATGGTGCTCCCCTCCAGCGTTACCGCGCCCGCCCGGATGCTTACGGTGCTTGCCTGGAACACATTAAAATTATTTATCATAATATATTTACAAAAGAGTACCTACCTTAAAACGTCTCTAAACGAGAACAAACTTTCCTACTCTAACCTACAAAAGATAGATAATTTGATTTCACCGATCGCGGGTTAGACTCTAGTGCCTAGTACGTTTCTAAATAAAATAGCAAAGCATTTTCCGTACCAATTCGTCCATGGCCATGGCTCACGTGTCCTCTTAACTTCCTGGTCTTTTTCTTGGATGTGGCCTGAAGGAAAACAATAAGAGGTTAGGTACTGTAGAAACAAAGTTAACTTTCATAAAAATATATTTTGTAACTGAGAACGTTTCACTAATAAAATACAAATTTGAATAAGAATTATCATAAAATATCGAGATTTTGCAATAATTACTGGATGAATTTTATAGTAAAACACCAACCATGATATTCAACGTAAGTTTCACGAAGCGAGAAATCAAAGAGGAAGAAAAATTTGATATCTACATACTTAGGGATGTGAAAAAATAATCGATTATTAAAATAATCGATTTGAAATCGATTTTTTAATGAAAAAATAGATTTTAATAAATGATTTTATTTTTATGAATAATCGATTAATAATTGATTTTTATTATAATCGTTTAACCCGATTTTTATCCCGGAATTCCCATGGGAAGTTCGAAATTAACGCGGGTGAAACTGCATTGAATTTGCATAGTATACTTTTTAAGGGTTACAGAAAAAAACAATTTTGTGTATTTTTATCCCGGAATTTCCGCGGGATCTCTAAAATTAACGCGGCTGAAACCACAGGGAACAGTTAGTACCTATAATCTATACTTATAATAAAACTGTAGAGAGGTCAATTCTGTACATTGAATATATATTCAAAATTAATATTGGAGGATGAATGGTGATCGATACTGATGCCAAAAATGCAATCAGTAAATTTTTTGTCTGTCTGTCTGTCTGTATGTGCACGCATGGGTCAAAAAATACTGAAGGGATTTTAATCAAACTTGGTACGATTGTAGTCCATACTCCTGGGCAGGCTATAGGCTATATAACATAACGCTAAGACACATAGGAGCCGAGCAGTGACGATAAATTTGAAGCAAGTCGGATGAAATTGCGCTTTCGAGCTCTTATCCTCGCATACGTTTACTCAATCCCGCAAAAACGGTTGAACGGATTTGGATGAAATTTGGCATGTACGTTGTCAGGGATACTGAGAAGGATATAGGGTACTTTTTATCCCGAAATTCCAGCGGGAACTCCAAAATTACCGCGGGTGAAACCGTGGGGCACAGCTATACCTATATAAAAAAGCAATCGCATCACATGTAAACGGCTGGACCGATTTTGCTAATTCTTTTTTTGTTGTGTTTGTTGAAGGAGAATATGAAAGGAGTTTGAAGTTCCTGCGGGAATTCCGAAACTCACGCGAGTGAACCTCCAAAACGGTTGGACTGATTTTGACGGGACTTTCACTAATTAGCTGATGTTATAAGGAGTAAATTAGGCTACTTTGGAGTTCCTGCGGGAATTCCGAAACTCACGCGGGTGAAACCGCGGGGCACAGCTATAGTAAATGATTTTAGTTACAAACTGTCTTACCTCCTTATT
Source organism: Zygaena filipendulae (assembly GCA_907165275.2). Taxonomy (NCBI): domain Eukaryota; kingdom Metazoa; phylum Arthropoda; class Insecta; order Lepidoptera; family Zygaenidae; genus Zygaena; species Zygaena filipendulae. The sequence continues at coordinate 13,405,215 of OU015653.1, forward strand.
TCCTGACTGTAGTTCAGAATTTTCAAGAAGGTTTTATAACGTTTCGGAATATTTCAGATAATTTTCAAACATTTCAGAATATTCTCGATAAGCGGTAGACACGAACAAAACACTGCACTGACTTTTAAAATTAAGATTTAATTATTTATTGATATTAAGCATTCCCTACACTAGGAAAAATCATGTCTAAAGCATGTGGCGCTAGGGTAGCGGTAGGGCTACTGAGGCTACAAAAACGTGGAGTTTAAAGGGTTAAAAATCGATTTTTTATGTACAATGTCACATCCCTCAGTGTTTTTTTTTACTTTAGAACTCCGTTATTTGTAAACCGATTTGGAAATTCTTTTTTTATTAGAAAGGGTATACTTCGCAGGAACCCTGGAAACAAGGCCTTTTTATAATCAGGTTAGGATTTAATGATCAGTTTTGTATTTCAGTCGATTGAGGCTTTTAAAAAGTTTGTATTCATATTTAAAATTATATTTGATTTTTAATTTCATTAATTTTTAAAATTAATCTCAGAGTTTTATTACTACAAGCATGCAGATTTCTACGTCCTCGCTAGTCGCGAAACGGTCCCGTTCGCTACAACGGCCAACGACTAGTCGTCGAATTTTACTAGTAGAACGACCAGTCGATGACAACGATCGGACGGTCTCGTTTCGTCGTTCGAAAATGCGACGACGTGCGACGATGACTCACCTCTATGAGTATTGCCATTAGAAAAAATTAGCATATTGTTAACCTTTGGGTATGTTCCGTTATTACTGATAGCACTGGCCACTGGCCCAGTGCTCTTTTTTTTTCTCTTCTTTTTGGACTCAACACTGAGTGTTATTTGCCACTTTCATTTTTGGTATTAAGACGATAGAAAGCAAAGCTTAGGAAGCATTGTTAGAAAAAAAAAGGATAAAGGCTCCAATTAGATTATTAAACTTAATAGGGATGTGGACTACATTTGAAAATCAAAATTCTTATTAGTCCGTCAGTTAGAAAATAAAAAAACAATAGACACATATTTTTTGCTTTTTCAAATAAATTAAAATATACAGAGATAAAGCGCATTAAAGTTTAGGGTGAGGGGGTCGTGACGTCACTAACCACTAAAACCGCCATATAAACTGTCAGAATAGTGACGTCACGCGAAATTTCAACTCAATATATCGCCGTTATTTTTTGATTTCGTAAAAAAAGAAAAAATATATGTCCAATATTTTTTAATAATCTATAAGACGGACTAAAAAATAAAAATAAGTCAACATGCCCATTATGAGTATTATGTCAAACCGAACTATCATTTTGAATTCCTCTGATTTTCAACACTCTAGAGTATCATGGAGTGGGCTTCTTCAAGGGTCTGCGTTAAGCCCGAATTTGTATAATATATACACTCAAGATCTAGAGAAATCTCTTGGAAGTCAAATAAGAGTCCTTCAATATGCCGATGATCTCCTTATTTACTCATCTAACAAAGATTTAGATAAAGCTAGTTTATCACTTCATATCTCCCTTCAATCTCTTAAAATTTGGTTAGATTCAAACGGCCTATCTCTTTCTGCCCCCAAAAGTTCAATAGTGGTGTTCTCTTGGAAACGGTATCTTCCTCAAATTAGTATTTTTTATGATATTGACCCTATACCTGTAAATAGTCATGTAAAATTTTTAGGCATTACTTTAGACTCTAAATTGAGTGGTACACAACATTGCAATAACATCATAAACCAATGTGAAAGTAGTATGAATATATTACGCTGTCTGACTGGTGGATGGTGGGGTGCCCATCCATTTAATTTAAAACTTTTATATAATGTTATAATTAGGTCCGTCCTAGATTATGGTACCTTTTTACTTCATCCAGGTGATAATGCTTTTAAAAAATTAGATTCCATTCAATCCAAAGCTCTCAGAATTGTGTCAGGGGCCATGAAATCTAGTCCTATTGGTGTTTTGCGGGTAGAATGTGGTGATCCTCCTCTTTATTTGCGGCATCAGTATTTGTCGGATAAATTCGTTTTTAAATCTCTAGAAATAAAAAATAATCCCATTATTAACAAATTACAAAGTTATAATGAGCGTATAGAATCCTCTCCATATTGGAGACATAAACGTTTCCCAGTGCTCTTACGATCGGTCGTCAATCAACGAGCGTGAAGACAATGACATGGATAACAGTATACTGGACTGTGTTCCGTTTTAAACAATCTTTATAGAAACGGCAACGTAGATGCGAAATGTCATAATGATCGGTTTAGTAGTTAAAGTTTAAAAGCGTAACAAACAAACAAACATTCAAACTCACATTCGCATTTACGTTAACGTGTAATAATATTCTTTCTTTCTTTCTTTCTTTGTCGCTCCCTCACAAATGAGGATGGTGACCATATGTAACCCGTCTCCATTATATTTCTTCGTCGTCGATTAATATTTCATCTTTTTTTTTCAAGTTCTTTCTTTTGTGAGATAAACTATTATTGGGAGCCCTTTATCAACGCATCTATTTCGCATCTAAGCATTTTCTAAAAAAAAATGAGAGGTGTCAAGGGACACACGGAAGGAACGAAGTAAAATGCGAAATAGAAAGACGAAACGAAAATATCTGGCTTGCTTTCTATAAGAGAGAGAGAGACAGACAGAAACATGCGCACGCCGCAAGGCTTACAATAGCTCGCGTCGCGTACACTTGCTAAACACACAAAATGTGGAGATTATAATGCGTATGACTTGGTTAGCACAATAATAAAGAGAGGTTATAGTGCGTACTTGCTAAAAATACAAAAGCATTTATTATTAGCTTTTTATTTTTAACTTTTTAGTTTTCTGTTTTGGAAGTCAGTTTTAATTTTTTTGTTAAAATTTTGTTTATTTCTCGCTTTTAAGTGACTTAATTGGTAATTTCTCTAAATTACAATAGCCTAATGTCAACTGTTCATCACCTTTTACAAAATATTGCTTTTCCCGATGCAGGGACGTTAATTGTTAAGGAGTTCTCCTAGTACATCACCATCAGTTCCACTTCACCATACACATTGTGACGAGTATAAATTGTTTAGAAACCATATTAAAGTTAACGAATCGAAACACGTGAAATACCCGTGGAATTGAGTAGTTCCGATGACCATCTGTGGTCTTCATCATCAGTTCCACTTCTTCAAATTTTTCTTTCCAAAAGCAAATGAACAATTTACTATAAAAAATACAAAAATCGCTATACCACCTATAATTTTTGAAGAGTTCCCTCGATTTCTTCAAGATCCTATCATCAGATCCCAACGAGGTGGCAATGAGACCTAATTGGGAGTATATCCTTTCAAACAAAAAAAGAATTTTTCAAATCGGTCCAACCGTCTTCGAGTAATCGGTGAACATACATAAAAAAAAAATTACTACAGCAAAAAGTGTCGTGACAACTTTTCGTAAGAATTTTTTCCGTCTAGCCCCCTTTCACAACGCGCGATAAGGAACTTCGTTCCAACAAAAAAAAATTATCCTATTGGCGATGTTTCCGTACAAAGATTTACCAAAAAAAAAATACCGAGCAAAGATCGGTCATCCAGGTATTCTACTGATATCTAAAACTAAAACAAAAGGTTGAATAGGTATATTGTATTCAATTTTTTTTGTACTTTTTTTCACTACCTGCGTGGACAAAGTGAACCTTTTTGAGGTTTACCAAGGTGGTCCAACCTCGTGAGACAAATCCTAGTTAGTTTTAACTTAACGTAATATTATTACACGTAAACGTAAATGCGAATCTGAGTTTGAATGTTTGTTTGTTTGTTACGCTTTTAAACTTTAACTACTAAACCGATCATCATGACATTTCGCATCTACGTTTTCAGGGGTACAGAAAAGGTCAGGTACCGTTTCATACAGAAAAAATATTCGGTTGCTTCAGGATAGAAAATCGATTGACCAAAATTAAGTTACGGCCATACTCTGAGTCGTTGAATTTGGCCCGCTTGAATTTTCGGACCCCCTCAAAAACTACTCTCACTTAAAAGATACCTACTTTTTAGGATACTGTAGCTTTCTATAGGGAGAAGAATTTTTAAGTTTGTTAGGTTGGATGTAGAGAAAAATCTCTAGAACTATTAAAAATTCTTCTCCCTATAGAAAGCTACAGTATCCTAAAAAGTAGGTATCTTTTAAGTGAGAGTAGTTTTTAAGGGGGTCCGAAAATTCAAGCGGGCCAAATTCAACGACTCAGAGTATGGCCGTAACTTAATTTTGGTCAATCGATTTTCTATCCTGAAGCAACCGAATATTTTTTCTGTATGAAACGGTACCTGACCTTTTCTGTACCCCTGAAAACGTAGATGCGAAATGTCATGATGATCGGTTTAGTAGTAAAATTTTAAAAGCGTAACAAACAAACAAACATTCAAACTCACATTCTCATTTACGTTTACGTGTAATAATATTACGTTAAGTTAAAACTAACTAGGATTTGTCTCACGAGGTTGGACCACCTTGGTAAACCTCAAAAAGGTTCACTTTGTCCACACAGGTAGTGAAAAAAGTACAAAAAAAATTGAATACAATATACCTACTCAACCTTTTGTTTTCGTTTTAGATATCAGTAGAATACCTGGATGACCGATCTTTGCTCGGTATTTTTTTTTGGTAAATCTTTGTATGGAAACATCGCCAATAGGATAATTTTTTTTTGTTGGAACGAAGTTCTTTATCGCGCGTTGTGAAAGGGGGCTAGACGGAAAAAATTCTTACGAAAAGTTGTCACGACACTTTTTGCTGTAGTAATTTTTTTTTTATGTATGTTCACCGATTACTCGAAGACGGTTGGACCGATTTGAAAAATTCTTTTTTTGTTTGAAAGGATATACTCCCAATTAGGTCTCATTGCCACCTCGTTGGGATCTGATGATAGGATCTTGGAGAAATCGAGGGAACTCTTCAAAAATTATAGGTAGTATAGCGATTTTTGTATTTTTTATAGTAAATTGTTCATTTGCTTTTGGAAAGCAAAATTTGAAGAAGTGGAACTGATGATGAAGACCACAGATGGTCATCGGAACTACTCAATTCCACGGGTATTTCACGGGTTTCGATTCGTTAACTTTAATATGGTTTCTAAACAATTTATACTCGTCACAATGTGTATGGTGAAGTGGAACTGATGGTGATGAACTAGGAGAACTCCTCAACAATTAACGTCCCTGCATCGGGAAAAGCAATATTTTGTAAAAGGTGATGAACAGTTGACATTAGGCTATTGTTTCATACAGAAAAAATATTCGGTTGCTTCAGGATAGAAAATCGATTGACCAAAATTAAGTTACGGCCATACTCTGAGTCGTTGAATTTGGCCCGCTTGAATTTTCGGACCCCCTCAAAAACTACTCTCACTTAAAAGATACCTACTTTTTAGGATACTGTAGCTTTCTATAGGAAGAAGAATTTTTAATAGTTCTAGAGATTATTCTCTACATCCAACCTAACAAACTTAAAAATTCTACCTCCCGATAATATTAGTCAAATTTAAATAGCTGTTGTTGTAATATAATTAACACCAATCAAAAATGATAAAAAAAAATATTCATTCGATAAATGATTATATGTTATTGTTAACGGATGTACCCTTAAGTTTCCTTATTTGAAATCGGATTCAAACATTCGTAAGAGAATGAATTACGTGAACATGGTTTAGAGTAGAGCATCCGATATTTCATATAACATTATAGCTACATAGTGTGACTTTAATTTTGATTTAATTTAACGTGACGGACTTAAATCGTGTTCGAGAAGCTTAATGCTTCTTGATCGTGTATTGGTTAGCGAGTATCGATTCGCAGTCATCTTGAATCGAACGAATCGATACATAATAATTGGTTATATATTGGCAACCCTGCCGGTCGCCTTTCAGTTGTGCAGTGTACTTCGTCTGTCATTAACGTCAGTCATTTTGTTTTGTCTGATGTCCTCAGTTTTTTCGAGAAGCTGGTGGGGTGTACGTTCTATTTAGACACGTATTTTTCCTGGATCGTAAACAAGTTTCAGTTAAAAAGTGTTTAATTTTTGTGAGAATTCAGGACAATATTTCTGTAATAATTTGTAACCAGACATGGAGTTTCGGGAAACTCTTTTAGCTGCTCAGCGAAATGCACAAAACAAGTCATCTGTAAGTTTGTTTTCATTCTTCTTCAATTTGTTATTTTCTTTAAGTTTCTTTTCAATTCAATTCTCTCAGTTAGTACAGTTATAATAATGGCGTATACTATATTTTCATCAAATCCCCTTCGTAGTTTTTATAATGTTTTTTGGTTCAATTGTGTTCTATTTATTTTGCTACATTGTCAAAGACCTCATACATTACACACCTGTACGTTCTCTACCTGGTAGTTTATTTCCAAATTTAACCTTTGATTTGCTCTGCATCGAAATGCACAACAAAATTTCAATTTTGATCACATAACATTTTAACAAAGTTGTGAATGTAATGAATGTAATATAAATGTCCCAAAATTCCAAAAACCAGACCAGTGGCTCTACCACCTATCCAAAAAAACTGATGTGATGCAAATGAAAATTATGGATATTCCTATAGGAAATCAAAGTTTTCTCAATATCCTAGCACAAGTGTTTCCTTTGTCATCTTATTTTTTTGTTCAGAAGATATTCTGTGTGCCAAAATTCATTAAGCCACTATGCATGGTTAAGCCACAAATATTCAAATATCCAAGCATATTTATGACTAGTTGTGCCCAGTGGTTTCACCCGCATTAATTTCAGAGTTCCCGCAGGAATTCTGGGATAAAATGTGCCCTTTGTGTTAATATGATGTATAAGCTATATTATTGTAAAGTTTCATTTAAATCCATACAGTAGTTTTTGCATGTAAGAGTAACAAACGTCCATCCATCCATCCATCCATCCATCCATCCATCCATCCATCCATACATACATGCTTACAAACTTTCGCGTTTATAATATTAGTAGGATATCAGTAGTAATAGGATGGACCATATTTTATTCCTGGACAACCCTACACAAAGTGTTTTTATTCATTCAACAAAAAGCCTGAAATGTGTAATACTTACCTTAGCTAGTACAATGTGTTTTGTATGTATACACCAAAAAAAGATGCAGACAGTGTTAAATAGTAAATGGTTGTACAAAAGCTAGATTGCTGTCTGTAATTCTACCTGAAACACTGTCTACCACTGGGTGGTAGACCCTGGGTGGTATCCATTGTTTGTGTAGGTATTGTGTTCACACATAATACATAAAAACAATGGATCTAAACCCTTTGACCTTAAACCCTAAATCACAATTGTGTCCCTTTCTTATCCTACCTTTTTTATATCTTTCCCATATTTATTTGGACACAAAACAGATTGCACTCACTTGGTCTATTATTATTAACTCTAACTCAAGATTGCAACCTTAAGTTTATGTCCTCAGCGGACTTGATGTTTAACTCGAAATTAATATCACAAATTGAAGAAACAAAATCCATATTGGATATTGCCCCATCATTAAATTTTTGCTACTTGTGTTCCAGAGGCAGTTTAGAATTAGCAGTTTTCCTAATTAATATTTCTTTTTTTTTAGGAAAGTTCTTACTATAAGGCTCGGTTCGACCCTCCAAAGAAGGAGGAAAAAAAACAAAAAGACAAGCTATCTGCCAACATTCAAAAGTTCCTGGCTAAAAAAGAGGAAGAAGAAAGGCAAAAGAAGCTTGAGGCTGAAAGAAAACGGGATGAACTGATGGCTATGCGAGATCCTAAGGCAATAAGAAAGATACAGAAATCTTTAAAAGTCATAAAGTCTGCTAATAAATCAGTTATAGCTGATGCTATAGATACAGAAAACACAGCAATTACCCGAGCTGGTCCAGATCAGCCTGACCAAGATGACTATGGTTATGAGTCCCAGGAAGCTGCTGCTTTGTATGAGAAAATGATGCAGAAGTACAGCAAAATACCTGATGAACCCAAATTTTCTATTGCAAGTAAGTAATATTGTTAAATTATCTTACTTAATGAAATGTCAGTCTATCAATCTTACAAAATTCAAAACATTATTTGGTGAAGGTGAAATATTTGCTCCAAACTATGAAAAATGAGGCTTTTTTCCTAAAGCAAACAGTGTTATGAGTTGTTTTTTTTTTCAGATAAAAGTTCAAAGAAGGACTTGAATGGCACCCGTGAGAGGGTGAAACACGCCCTTAAACATGAGGATGATCCTGTCCCACACAAAAGGAGAAGAAGGAAAGAAAATGATGGTATAGAAGGAAATGTTAGTCCATCATCAAAATATGAAACAGAGAAACCACCTGAAAAATCAGACAAATCTAAAGTCCGGAAACCTATGCCTCCACCGATTGACTTTCAACAGTTGTTAAAATTAGCTGAACAGAAAAAGAGTGAGCCATTAGAAGTAGCAAAGAAAATTGTAACAGAATCTGAAACTGGGAGACCAATGACGAAAAAACAAAGGATGGAGTATGAAGAAGAATTGGCTCGTCGCCAGAGGCGACAGGAGCGTCTCGACGCCGAGAAATCAGGTTCACGCAAGATTGTTAAAGAAGAGCGTCCTGCACCAGCAGTGGGTGTAAAGGAAAAAAAGCCAGAACCTAGTGGTTTCGGACGCATCCCAAAACTTGGTGACAAACCTAATGAAAAAACCAACAAAACTGATAGCTCAAAACCATCTGAAAGGCCTAGTGACAGAGGTAGCAGCACAAAGCTTTCTGACAGAGAAAAGCAAGAGATGGAAAAAATAGAGAAGTTGCAACGTGAAAGGGTTCAACTAGAAAAGGAGAAAGCTGAGAGGGATAGGTTGGAAAAACTAATAGCTGAAAGAGAAAGAATAGAAAGAGATATTAATAGACTGAAATCAGACAGAGAGAGGATTGAAAAAACTAAAGCAAAAGTGGAATCTAGTAAATCCAGTAGACCAATAGATAGAGTTGAAGATAAGTCAAAATTAAAAAGTCAAAATTCAAGCAGACTGGATAAAAATTCTAATGAAAAGAAACTAGCAATGCCAAATGGTGATAAACGGATTTTGCCTAGTGCTACTTCTCAGGGGAAATCTGTGCCAAAACTGAACAAAGACTCTACTGTTAGAGATAAAATTGTGGCTAAGCAGAGATTAGATGAATCACCAAGTTTGAATGGATACAGTAAAGTACATAGAAAACCAGATGATAAAAAGGTAGTGCCGGGTGCTAAGCCTCAAGCTGCTGCGAGTAACAGTTTTGATTTTGACAAACACGTCAAATCTTTAGGAATAAATGGCACACGTCCAGGCGAGAAGAATGGTGTCAGGCCACTCAGTAATGTTAAAAGACGACCTGATGATGGCAAGAGAATGCCAAAACGTAAGTTTTAAAAAAAAAATTAGTTAATTTATTACCTGTTTCTTTGTGGTTTTTCTCTGCATTTCAATTGGAATGAACCTTCTACTGGTAACTATATACAATATAGCTTTTCCCTGGGTCCCGCCTGTGTGAATTTCGGAATTCCCTTGGAAATCTTTGTTCCAGGAAAAAGTATCCTATATTATTCAGGGAGAAACAAATGAGAGGTTGTTTTAGAAAAATCTTTCATTTTTTTCTAGATATAACCCACAAATACGCAACTTTTGCCTTATAATATTAGTATAGAAGTTGAATTTTTATTTGGTAGGTAACTAATTTTTTTTTTGTGTTAACAGGACGCGCAGTTCAATCAGATTCAGAGTACGACTCTGAAATGGATGACTTCATCGATGACGATGACGACAAAGAAGATTATTCCCGCCATATCAAGGAGATATTCGGATATGATAGATCAAAGTAAGTCTCCAATCTAGATTTGTTTTTATCATAGGAAACTTTTTAACCTGGAACTCCAGCGGGAACTTCGAAATTAACGCGGGTGAAACCGTGAGGAACGGCTTGATAATTGTAATATGAATTAACTAATTTATTACTTGAAACGTACAAAATTGAGTTATTCGTTACAAAGTTATTCGTTGCTGATGGAATTTATTTTTTCTTTTCTAGATACAGAAACATTGATGATGATGACGATCCCTCTATGGTTTCGAGTTTCGCGCAGCAGCAACGCGAGGAGTTCATCAGCAAAAAGTATGGCATAATGGAGGACTTGGAGGACATGCGCCTCGAAGCGATGGAGAAGAAGAAATCGGGTAAAAAAAGGCGCCGTCTCAGCGACGACTGAGCGACCACCCGCGACCAAGAATCAAATAACTTTACAAACGAAAAATGACCACGATTGTTCTTTTTTTAAATTATTATTTAATAAAAATATTATGTTTCTTATTGTTTTGTATAGTATGCTATTGTATTGATTTATTTGTATATTTTACAACTTACAATTAGTGTTAAGCTTTATATTATTATGAAAGTTTGTGTTTGTTATTTTGCTAATATTTTTTATGTTAAGATCTTACCACAGCTGCGGGTAATTTCTCTAACTAATATAGTATGATTGTCTACATTGTTAGAATTACTATATATTGTCATTATGGTTTAGTAAATTTTAATTCTTAATTTATTAAGTTTACATCACATGATTTAGATTAAACTTACTAGCTCCTTCAGCTTTACTGTTAACTATATTTTATGCTGATTCCTTGATTGACATAAATAAATTTTTGTTTCAAATTAAACTGTAATTGTGATATTATATTTAAGTACCTATATAGGTACCTATATATCTATGTAAATGACAGCATTAGAAAAATCTAAAAAAAAATGTACAATAATATAAAATCTTTTAATAAAATGGAAATACATAATAATAGTACGATATTTCGCTTTATTTATTTTCTATCCTAAGTTTTCGGTCTTAGAAGGATTTTTCGTATTGGGAATCAGACTGATCTATCAATTCAAAATCCTAACTAAGCGGGTTGTTCCGCTTTAACCGATCATCATCCAATTTTGCATACCTACACGTTTTAGCCTAGTGCAATATTCGCGCCAAGAGAATAATATAATAGTATGACTGATGGATGCAAAAGGACTGAGATTAAAACTGACTTAATTGTTCAATAATTATAATTACAAACATACCTATATTATTATATACCTATATTATTATTATACCTTTAAATTATGATCTACGAAAAAAAAAATGCTAATGTCAAGTGTCAACAAATTATCACTAGCAGAGAGAAGGTGATCACTAGCCATCGCGGCTAGTTGCCAGATTGGCAATCAACCGGGTGCTTGGGATTAAACCCGATTGCCGCCTGCCATTTTCAGGTTTAAACCCGATAAAATACCGTAAATAGCTGGCTTTTAGTTTCAGGTTCACAGAGTAGGTATAGGTAGCGGCACGAAAGTTTAGCGCTGAGCGAAATGTGGAAAGGATAGCTGCGCATGGGTACAGTCGCGCGGGGGGACGGACCAGCCCCTGTGATACCAAATTTTAACTTCTGCGCAATAAGGGTAGTACAAATGTGCGTTCCGTGGATTTGGGCGCAGTTGTTCGGTTAAAATTTCACTCGTTTGAGTTCTTTAGACATATGTCTAGTTAATCTGAGTTTGAGTTGCAACCAAGCCACAGAACGATCGAGTTGTTTTTATAACCTTAAAATATTTGAAATTTCAGGCGCCATTTGTTTTCTCTCAACTCACAGTGCAAATAAGACTGTTTCACATCCAATTATAAAGTTTTTGTGACTACGACACCTCCCCTTTGTTCGTAAGAACTCCGATTGATTTCTTTTTCGACGAATCCGGTTTTTGGCGCAAACTTTGACACTGTAGCGTGTGACGTTCCAAGACCCGCGCGTACTACTCGTGGCATAATGCCACGACGCTATGTTTAGTCCACTCGCTAGTTACACTTCCGCTTCCGCCCTCTCGCCTCGGTTGCGTTTGAGATTTCCGTTTCCGCCCTTTCGCTTCGAAGCGTCGGGGATTTTAAAACGAGTGTCCGGTTGAGCGGCAGATAGATGAGTCGCACGCGCCTAGCTCGCCTAATCACAGCCATTATTGTAATTTGTGCAATTTCAGTGACTTAATTGTATTACAAACGCTTGTTGCAATGTTGATTAAACTTTTTTGAAGTAAATTCCATCATCTTTTGTGATATAACCAGAACCCCGGGTCACAACACTTCTTAAACAATAGATAGCTGTCAGAGTGAAAATTAACCTGCTTCGGAGATGGTTGTTTGGTTGCTGCACTCTGAGCCACGGAACGGGTGAAACTACGCTCTGACAGTTGTCAGAGTAAAATTTCACCAAGCCACAGAACGGGTTCAGAGCGCGCTCGAGCGCGTTCGAGTGCATTCGTGTGAAGCCACGGAACGCACACCAAGGCACAGACGGCACAGACGAATAAGAGAACCAAAGAGTATATAACCACTACGTTAAGAGAACATGGTACAAGGAGGAGGCTAGGAGCTCGGCTGCTCGATGTAAAAGTACTCTGTGGTGTGGCTGCTAGGGATGCAACATCTCTCATAAAAACATTGATGTTAGAACATCGATGTTTTGAAAAGTGAAACATCGATGTTAGAAACATGTTATGTTAGAAACATGTTATGTTAGAAACATCGATGTTTATAAACGATGTATAAATGTTTTTTTTAGCAGATGAGACAATATTTAATTTCAAAATTTATTTTAAAGAATTATCTTTATTTTAATAAAAAACAATTATGTTAATTCTATGTTATTTATTCTTTTAACACAGAATTTAAAAATAATAATTTTCACAACCTGGTGCCCAGCATGCGGCTTCTCTCCTGGGTAATTGTAGCTTCAGCTTCAGAGAATAAGCGCTCACTGGGTACCGAAGTTGCCACGATAGACATAAGTCATGGCTAAATTATGAAGCTTGGGAAATAGCCCCTTCATGTCATCACACATCTCTAACGCATTTCCCTTATAGGAGTAACAGTAGATGACATGAACATAATTATGAAATTCTGTTTCTGTTTTATCTTTCGTATTTTTTTTTCGGAATTAAATATTGAATTAATAATAATTAGTACCTCATAAAAGAGAATAAGAAATAAAAGTTAGAAAAATTATAAGAAGCAAAAAAATCTCAAGAAATACCCCTAAAAATAAGATCTAAAAAAATCCCACCGCATTAATTTACCATTAAGAGAGATAATAGGGTACTTGCAGGATTTTTTTTTTCAGTCTATTTTAAAGATATATATGGCCTACTTAAACAAAGCAAGAAAAAGAAAAAAAAAATGCATAAATGAATTAAATAGAGCGTTTCAAAGTTCCTACTTTAGACTTTACCGCCGAAACGCGGAATGACGTCACTTCTTCAAAATTACGCCTTATTAATCTGTGATGGAAATGTCACTGTCGTATTGACAGGGTCATGTGACACTGACAGACAGATAACTTCAATATCCAAAAGCGAAATTAAGGTTGAACTGTGTCGATTTACTTCCAAAAGTTCCAGTAAAGAATCGAAATGCATGTTACCGATGCATTTTAAAGTAAAAAACTTCAGAAAATGGAAAATATGCGTTGACTGTATGCACTTAGTTTCTTTTACCTTCTCTGAAAGAGGTAAATGTTTCCTAAAAAAATAAAAGTGACGTCATGTGTCAAGCTTGGCTGTGATTGGTGTTTCGTTGCAACGTTCCGTTTCACAAAATTAAAAGTTGAATATTTTGGAAACTATTGAAATTTTTTTAGTAAATATTTCACGATAACGCTTTTCTATATATATATAAGGCTCTATTTTTGAAATATTGACACAATTTCTTATTATAAATTTCATGCAAGTACCCTATTATTATGTTTGTGTGTGTAGCTGATATCGTTCATAAAACATCGTTCATGAAGAACGATACATCGATGTTTTAGGTTTCGATTTCGATAATACATCGATGTTTATGAACGATATATCGATGTTTGAAAAACATCGATGCATCGTTTGCATCCCTCTGGCTGCTCGGAGCAGCTCGGAGGTATGTTCTCTTATTCGTCTGTGGCTCGGAGTAAAAATAATAGTAAATACTCTGAAAACGAAAAGTATGAATAGTTAAAATAATTGAAAAATAGTAAATACTCTGAAAACGAAAAGCGAATAATTAAAAAACCTCAATCACCTTCATTTCATCTTACGTACCTAACAGCGGTGTCAGAGAGAAGGTCACTACGTTTTATGTTTCACGATTTGATTACGAATTTTGATAAGTTTTGAAGTAATTTCATATTTTCTACAAAAAACTTGTGCAAAGTGATCTTCATTATTTTTTTTTCTATGATTTATCATTAAATTTAAAGATAAATAGGTATATCATTGAATATAGATACCTACCTACAATACATTTATGTGCAAGTGTGACCAAACAGGATTTATATCAACGATTTATTGCTAAAAAAAAAAAAACCAGCCGTTTGTAAGTCGAAGAAGTAAGAATCTTATAAATCCTAATCTTTCATATTTCAGTTCATAAACATGGCGATGTCAGATGTTTACGAAATACCTGAGCTCAAAAACGAAAACGTCCACATAAAGGACAAAGAGGAGTTGCTCCGAAAATTAAACCTACTGATCAAAGATGGCCATACCAAGTTACAGGTAGTCACGGATTTCGACCATACTCTAACTAGGCACAGAATGGACGATGGGAAAATGGTTCTTACTAGTTTTGGTAAGCATCAGTTATCTTCCCTCCGGTTTTACCAGCTTAAACTTCGAAACTCGAAAAGTCCCATTAAGCATAATTAATTTACCTTTTTAAGAAATTTTGTAAATAATTATAACTATATCAAAATCGCTTCCATAGTTTCAAAGAAATAACTGGATGCCCAGATAAATTTGAAAAGCAATTTTGTTGTTTATGTGCTATTTAAAATACGCTTTGAAAAACCCTTTAGCAATAAGGCCACCTTTTGCTCTATCCTTTCTTCCTATTTTATTTGCTAATTTTTTTTGATTCTTCTAGGGCAATAAAGTATATTTTAATTTGCATATCAATCATTATTTATAATCCAAATATTTCTCTGTTAATTTCAATAGTTAACTTCATCCGTTTGGTCATGAATGATCATAAGCTTCATTGATATAATCTCAGTTTCTGTAGTACTATTATTATTTCTTGTTTTTCTTGTTTGTGAGAACTGCTATTTCATTCCTGCACAGGGATGTTCCGTGAGTGTCCCTCAGTCCCTCAATATTACAAGGACGAAGACAACAGACTCGCCTCTATCTACAAACCTATTGAATGCGACCCACACATGAGTGTTGAAGAGAAGACTCAACACATGGTTGAATGGTATCTCGCTGCTCACAAAATACTTAAGTAAGCCTTAGGCAGTTTATAATATTTTTTTTTATCCTTGCTATTATTATTATTAATGAGAGTGTGAGTTTATTTGTTACAGTTCATGCCTTAATGGCTCAACTGATCATTATGAAATTTTGCATTCACATTTTCAGGAGTACAGAGGACAGGTGACTTTTAAAATTAACTCAGGTGAAACTGTGGGGATCAGCTAATGTAAAATTAGATTGTAGGTAAAATACCTAGTAAAAATATTAAAATACTCTTTAGCTGGTGCGATTTCACACTCACAACACACTACAACACAGGTGACACCAGTGACTCCACACTGGTGTCACACTACACAGGCAGAAAATAATCAGCAATCAAAGGTGTTATCAAGTTTCAGTCAAATACTTTTAATAAAATTTAATATTATGGGGACTAGAAGGGGTCAGATGTTAATGCTGCACGATAGAATGTGTTTTCATTAATTGTCTGAAGAGCTTGATAACATCTGCCCACAAAAAGGTTAAAACAGTATTCCAAATAGTAAAAAAGAATTAAGGTATAATAAATAAGATTGGGAGCATTCAGATTTATTTGAAACTAAACAGTACATAAAATATCACATTGCAAAAATAACTGTTTAGAGATTACTGGATAAAGTGTGTAAATTCAGAGTATGCTGTATGAGCAATCACCATTGCAAACATCTAAATCTGTCTGACCAGGCTTTTCAGCACACACACTCTTAGCGACCTTTTCCAATATTCCTATTTTTATAAATAAATCCTACTACTTATCCTACTAATATTATAAACACGAAAGTTTGTAAGAATGTATGGATAGATGGATGGATGGATGTTTGTTACTCTTTCATGCCAAAACTACTAGATGTATTTAAATGAAACTTTACAATAATATAGCTTATACATCAGATTAACACATAGGGTACTTTTTATCCCGGAATTCCCGCGGGAACTCTGAAATTAACGCGGGTGAAACCGCGGGGCACAACTAGTAAATAAATAAATATTTATTTATAAATAAATTTGTATTGGTCTTTATCTAGGTGCACGGTAACGCCCCCACCAAGACGAGCCTTGTAATTTCTAATGTACCTACTATATGATTTAAAATATATAAGTATTGTCCTCTACAGTCTTTCACAAAAGTTTCGCATTCATAGTAATAATAATGGTATGATTTAATTATTTGTCAGGGTGTTATATTGATTATTGCTTAGTTTTTGTGACTGAGCACTGAGACTGAGACTGTCATCTCGGATTAGGAATATGATGTCTTTCACTTTGGCTTCTCTACATTCATATTTACAATAATAGTGATAGATATAGTTTCTAAACTCTGTGTAGATTAATTCATTGTGATTGCGAATATATGATATGTAGGTATGTTGATGTTTGTGTTTCACGTTCGCAGAGGCCTCAAGTTCCCCCGAAGTGAGCTGATGGATATCGCGCACAAGATGATCCAGTGCTTTAGGTGAGCCTTAGATGGTGCCAGTGCTAGTTATAGCAATAACACTTCACAATCCTCCTTTTTTATCTCACACACAATTTTGTAAAAAATGGGTCACGTAGTATGGGTAGGTTCCTTAATAAGTCAAGTAGTATGTGTACGTTAAGTAACGGGTCACGTTTTATCGGTGCGTTCCCTAACGGCCGGTGCGCTGCCGCGGCAGACGAGGCGCCGGCGAGCTGATGTCGTGGTGCGAGGCGCAGCGCGTGCCCGTGCTGGTGTTCTCGGCGGGGCTCGGCGAGTGCGTGGTGGCCGCGCTCGGCGCCGCCAACTACCTGCTGCCCAACGTCAAGGTAGCACAGCATCTATACCGCAGGTGCCAGGTGCCAGGTGCCCGACGTGGCTGCACCGCCCGGCCCCCTAGTGGGCGCTGCGGTTTATTGTAATCATTTTGCAATTGACACACTTACCGCCGCACTCAGAGTCGACTTTAATGATTACTTAGTTAAGTATAGATTTTTAAAACAAAACTGCCGCAATCAGACAAGTTTAATAAATTAATGTTAATTGGAATTTAACTAATTAAGTTACATCTCATTAAATGCCAATTAACATTAGTTTACTGAACGTCTCTGATTGTGGCAATTTTGTTTTAAAAATCTATACTTAACTAAGTAATCATTAAAGTCGACTCTGAGTGCGACCGTTAGTTTCATTTTAACCAATTTATTTTATTAAACAATTTATACCCCTTTGCACGCCGGCAACGGCAGATTTTTAAAATAAAACCATATTATCTATACTACCATATTCTTGCAAATAAAAATAAATTATTTTATACAACGTGTAGGTTTATATCTACAGACATTGAGCGTGCCAGACACGTTGCGTGGCAGACAAAATAATATTCACCTATACCTACCTACAGTATCTTCAGTATCTATCATCAGTATCACGGCCGCGCAGACGCCGACAGACACGTAATTTCTGTACGTGACTGTGGCTACATGCCGAGCAGAGTGAATCGTGCAATCGAGCATCGGAACCGTGCAGACGTTTTTTGTAAATACACGGTGTCTGTTGGTTTCTGCCCTGGCACGAAACGTGTCTGGAACGCTCGATGTCTGTAGATATAACCGGACTTTTGACGTTGCAAGGTGGTGTCGAATTTCCTGTCGATGGATGACGAAGACAAGATAATCGGCATCAAGGGCGAGGTGATACACGTGTACAACAAAAACGAGACCGCCATCAAGCACACGGCGTACTACGAGATGGTGAAGGAGCGCAGCAACGTGGTGCTGATGGGGGACAACCTCGGCGACGCGGGCATGGCCGAGGGCATGGAGCACTGCCACGTGGTGCTCAAGATCGGCTTCCTCGGCCACAACACGGCCGCCAACCTGCCCCAGTACCTCGACAAGTTCGACGTCGTGCTCGTCGACGAGCCCACCATGGACGTCGCCAACGCCATACTGCAGAGGATCTTCTTTATCAGCCGCCATTGATGTAATAAACACCCAGTAGGTAAGGTACGGTCGGCGAAATCGGTGTAAAAACACGTCCTCGCAAAAGGAAAAGCATGAAATCTTTGGAGAATCTGCAGTTGTTTTTGTTCTTTAAATACGTCGTTGGCTTATGTACGAATTTGTGTTTATTCAATGATGGGACAATTTGTTTCAATGACACTTTAACATACTTTGGATCTGGGTGAAACGTAGATGTTTTTTTACATCAATTTCAGTGACTAATAATGTTGATGAGATAGTTTTGTTTTTGTATAGTATATTATACCAATAATTTGGGATCGTTATTTGATAACGTTGTCAATGTTGAAGTTTCCATAGATTGTTTTCAATGGTTAGTACAATTTGCTTTAATGATTGTTTATTTATTATTCGATAGGTCTGTTATTTTTGTACGTAGTAGCCGAGTTACACGCCTGATGGAGTCTTATTGAAGCGAAGCTTCTTGACGCATATTTGGGATGAGATCAGATGGGATCCAACCCGCCGACGGAAGTAGCAACGCTCCTTGGCTCCTCTACTTTGTATACAAAGCTTTAGAAGCGTCGCTTCTGCTTGGCGTACCAGTCGTACCACGACACGATGTTTTTTTGTCGTTTAACGGTGGTATTAATTAGTAATTGGTGCTGCTAATGACTAGTTGATTAGTTTAATTTGACGGAGACCTTTGTTAATCGTACAAATTGTCATTCTACAATCGTTAACGCATAGAAAATTAAGTGACCGAAAAACTACAGTTTTGATTCGCTGACCGAGTGACATGATGATTCGTTGTCTATTTTTTTTAGTTTTCTATGAGATTGTAGAATGTTAATTTGCCTAAGGTGGTTTCAAGTGGGCCTGAACGGCAAAAGCCTTAACTACAAAGAATTTCAAAATCTGAGTATACGGCCCGAAGACTCCTTTGAACATTTTTCACTATTCCTCGTACTTTTGAGTTTGACCATCCACACCCACTTGAAAAATTCATCCTGTATATAATACGTTTCACGAATTCATCAATTGTGGTGAATCCGATTGGAGAAATATTTCCTTTATTTATAATTATTTTATTTTCAGAACGTCATTATTATTGCATAATTAAAACTTATGAATTTTAGCTTTACTAATAAATGACTAAATTAAATTTTTTGATGTCGATTCTGCGTGGGATTCGATAAACAGGGAAATAAACCCACGCTCAAATAATGAGGGGTTTTTATTTTATTTAAAACAGTATTCTATTTTTATTACTGTTTTACAATTTAATTGTGGTTAAATATTTTAAGTCTGTTGCACTAACACCACTTCGAAATTGAATTAAATATACAAAAATGTTTACAATGTTTTTCATATATTTTCTACTATTTTATTTATTGTATTCTAAAACAATTTTAAATATATTTAATATGAATAAATTTCGTATTAAGTACATATTTACATGAACTTTTTGCATTATCAAAATTACAACAGTAATATTACTGGGAATGTTGAATTATTTTTAGTGCAACAAGCTCTATAATAGGTATAGGTAAGAGATGAGAGATGTTGGTGACAATTAATGGATTTCTAGGAATTTATTTTGCTAAGTAATCGAATAACTTTTTGCTCAACTCGTGACACACAAATTTATTTTTACTATGACTGGCTATTATTGTGAAGATTATAACTGTATTGCGACGATTAAGAATTATTGAGACGATTGTTGACATGTTTGTAAAAAGATTCAGAAATGAACTACTGAAGGAGAACTAGGTGTTATAATTTTCAGTCGATATACAACGGTTTTTTCCTTTTATTTTTCAAATGTAGTCCTTAATATTAATATACTTTGATTGTTTTAAAGCGTTCCACACTTCTTTACGTCTTATCGAAGTAATTTTTCATAGCAACACCAGTTTATTTTTGTTGATCATAATAAGTACATAGTTTAGAAAACTGAGTTATTTTGTGTTACCATTAAAAAAAAACTTTTTTGTTTATTTTCGTTGTTACCATAACATACTTTTATCTCACAGTTATTGTTGAGATTTTTTGTGTGAATGTGACATGCCATTGCTTGTAGTACAAATTTTAAAGCAAAACTTTGTATTTTTGAACACTTTGTAGCTGTTATGTTTAAAGACAAAAATGTATCTAATTCGATATTTCTAGTTAGCATAATTTCGCTAAGCGGGTGATCGTTTATATACCTTTATTTATGATCGTTTTTAATCTTTATTATATGAAATATTTGAGAGCAATTCTGTCTTAGTTTACCTAAATTCTCTGCAAATAAGCACTGCATTAAAAATGTTAAATCATTCCCATTGGAAAGTTATACCTACAACGAAACTTTTGTATTATATGCAAATGTGCTTACGCATTCGTAAAAAATACGAAAACTTCTGAGTAAATATAACAACAAGATATTCTGAAAAGAGTAAAATATAATAATAACAAAACAACTTCACATAATGAAAATTAAACATAGTTTTTATTCAATAAAAAACAACATTAACATTATGTATTTTCTAGTCATTGTAATTGCTCTGATGGTAGGTATTTCTTAACATAATTACATATGTTATTATGCCGCCAATACACATGTATATATTCAGATTATCGTATCGATGGTCCCTAACGTAGAATCCCATTCTGAAAAATAAATCAAGATATTTTGAACTCTATTTCATTGTCAGAAAGGAAAAATTTGATGAACTTGACTTTTTCAGATATGGGATTGTGTGTACATAGGGAGTTAGAAATCATCGATAATATGACGTGTCATAAGAATTCAGAATAATTGACTATAATATTAATCCGTGTTTTCCAATTTGAATACAATATAGTCCAGTAATTTTGATAAAGTCATGAATATACACCTACTTAAAACAAACAAAAAACGATTGATTTTATTTAATGGCAAGGAGTCAAATCTCTGCTTAAGGATATCAATTAGTTCTACCTAGTTCCACCGTTAAGTTGGATCACTATGAACAATTTCGGAAGAAATAGCTTCGACACTTTTGGAAAGAACATCAGAGATTTTCAATAAAGTCCAAACACTTTTCAAAAGACTAGTATTCTATCAACAGACATATTTTTAACAAATGCGTTGCATATTGAAATATATTTTATTAGATAAAAAAAAAACTGATTTTTAATGTTTTCAAATAAGGTAATCCTTAATAATAAAAATAAATGCGAAAGTGAGTTTGTTACGCTTTCACGCCTTAACGGCTCAATCGATCATCATGAAATTTTGCATAGGTACATTTTGTCAGCGGTACAGGAAAGGACATAGGTATATTTTTTCGGAATTCCCGCGGGAACTCCGAAATTAGCGCTGGTGAAACCGCGGGCAATAGCTAGTAAGTACTTAAAGACATACAAATATTTGTCTAAAACTATAATGTCTGATCTAGCAAAGTGTCTCACAATGGTAGCCGGCCAGATTTCTTTGGAGCAAGCGCAGCAATGGGAGAAATGTGTTCATTAAGATTTATTTAATTACGATTGGAGCAAATTATTTTGTAATCGTAAGGGGTTCTGATTACTGTCTGTAATCGTTATTAATTCATCAGTACCTACGTACATTAGACACTTGATTAGATACAAGTCAACTGATAAAAACGGGATTTCACTGCAACATACTAAACAACTAGGTTTCTGGAAGGAAAACAGAAGTTCTGCATCAGCGATTAGTTTGGAATTATAAGTTTAGTTTCATTGCTTGCCCCTTCTTTATCGTACACTACGTTCGTCAAGGCGTTTGTTTGTTTGTTTACTTTATTGATCATAAACAAAGTTTTTACAAATTGCTAAGATTAAAATAAGCAGGTAATTTATGATCAAAGGCGGACTTATCCCGTGATGGGATTTCTTCCAGTCAACCTTACGTCTTTAATAACCCTCACAATATCATCCCTATAAGGTCTACAGATACTGCCATAAAACGGCAAGATTTCTATACAAAGGCAGTAAGTAGTAAAACCAATAAATATAATGACTGGAAAATACAAGTTTTCATTTTCAAACACATCCATCGTTACATAACTATTTTAATACTTATTAGTTTTCAACGAAACAAATTATTAAAAGCTCTAAAATAAAAACAACAGTCTTAAAACATACATAGTTATTTACAAGAACGTTCATTCTCTATTAATACTAATATCTCATAAGTCATAACATTCTTTCACAGATATTATTATAAACATACATAATTTTATAAAAAATATCCTATAAGTTTTTTTTTAATCTTTATACAAGTAACAAACTTCGCTCATGTAGAAATATAATCATTATGTATAATATATATTTTTTATGTATTTACAACTTTAAGGTTATTTCTTTTGAAGAAATTCTCTAATACTATAAAATAGACCCATCTTTAAGAATCATAGCAAAGGTCCTTGTACATGTGGCATTAAAAAGAAACTAATTTTTATAACGGATTACTTATTAATACCTAGGTATTTATTTAATTAACTTCGTAGCCGACCTGAAAAATAGTTATGTACTTAAACCTTTAGAGACAAAATCAGAAATAGTTGATAAAAATCGCTTCAAATGAATTGAAATATTCGAGTTAGTAGTATATAATACGTAGCCATTTATCCGGACCAATAATAGAGTCCGGTCAGAGTTAACTAGAGTTATAAAATTTAGTTTCGTTTAAAATGTGAACAAGGACCCTCTGATCCCCGGTTTCTAGAATACTGACCAAGATCATATTAAGTACTTTAGTTAAATAACTTGAAACTGTGCCTAATTTTCAGACATAATCTCGACATATTTTTCGACAAGTTGAAATGACACGATTGAAAATCAACCTTCTAGAAACCAAAGGGTTAGTTGTTGCAGGAAATACACATTGTTTGAATGACAGAGGCACTTCAGTTCCGTATTTACTATCTCTATAGAACAGCCGTGATACTCTCGCTAGACCGCTATATGCCTCGGTAGGCATACTAAAATGTTTCGATAAAATCTAAGACTCTACTTGTCGCTAGTGAAGAAAAATATTTCGTGAAGAACTTTTTAGGAAGGGAAAATGGAGATAGTATGGCCACGGGTCAAGTTCGGCTACCTCTTGTATGTATCGCGGTGACTACTTATAGTAATAGGTGACTCAGCATACTATATCTACTTTTAATTCAACTGCTTGTGCATAATCAACTGCTAAGGATTGGGATCTCTTGCGAAATACAATAATGAAGGTTCCTAGAGTGAGAAGAGTTGAGGACTCACGAGCTCGAGCAAGATGAAAGAAGACTGATAACACCTTTAGACCGAAAAACTTTTCCGCAAGCGTAAATTCTGACGGAAATACCAAAATTTATTGTATTTATAATTGACAAGAGAGAATATTACATGACTGCTATTAAGGGCGTGAAAATGTTTATAAATTCTTTTTTTGTAACTCTGCTAATTCCAATATAAATCTTGAGTAGGTACCTATAGATACCTACTTAAATCATTAGCAAAGTTGCCATATACCTATAATAACAAAGATCATATTAGCGAGGAAAATGAAACGCTTGGATTTCGTCTAAGGGTCTAGTTAGCATTAGATGGTTCTTTACTTCAGTGATTCAGGAGAGCAGCGGTGCGAGACGAGTTGCGGGGGGGGGGGGGGGGGTTGTGAAGCAAACCAATGATGATGAATGAAGAAAATGAAGGATGCCATAATATAAGAGAGGTAACTTGATTTGACACGTGGCGGGATTTACCCCCAATTCACCATGTTTAAATGCAAATCTAAATCTAAAATAGTAATTTAGGGCAAGTAGGTTTTATTCTATTAAGTTATTGTCACAGTTTAATTAATTCGCTTCATTCAAGTCTTTATGATTCATATACTACTACGGTAATCTCTCTCTTAATAATAATACGTACTTTAGTACTTTAAAAAGTAAATATTTTTAAAATTCTACTTTAAGAGATCCAATTTAAGTTTCGATTTCAAATGAACGTGAAATATTTGATGATAGCAATGGAATGTAATAGTATATGGTGTGTATTTCCTGCGATGAGATTTCATAGGGTGAGCACCAAATATAGGGTGCAGTCTTAGGCAAGGCAGCGGTTTCAATTGGATTTCATAAATTACATTCATAATCCTACTTTCCTCCTAAAGAATTACGTAAGCTACAAATTGCAAAAACATTCGGCGGAACAGAGCCGTTTTTTCTATTCACTACATTACTTTTTCACTACTCGCAATTCTCGATGGAAGTGTCTTATCCTACTTCTGATGTCGGAAAACTAAGACTTTTACTAAATGAAAACAGTTATACACTAAAGTAAACTAACACCAGTGTAGTCTCTATGATATATCGATTCAATAATGAAATTTTCAAAAATATTTAGTTAATTATTTGAGTCGAAAAAAAAATGCTTTTATACCGTTGTGTGATAAAGGAACATTAAAATGTAAATAACGGTTATACTAGTCGAAATTTAGTACGAAGAATACTAACTTTAGGGCAGTATAAATGCAGTTAGTCTGGAGATTATGGTTTTCTATTCAATCTCTAATTCTAATTAAAGTAGGTAAGTCAAGGGCCTTTAATATCGCTGTGTAATCGCTCATTAAAAAAAGACGTGCTTGAGATTAAAGCCGATAAAAGCCTGCCGTTTTCGGGTTTAAACCCGATAAAAGACCGTAAAAGCATTTATTGGATTTGAACCCAAGCACCGGGTTGATTGCCTATCTATAGGTGCAACGCATTTAAAGTAAGATTCGATTTCATAGATTTTAGAAGATATAACATGATATTACGCGTCGGCGTGGGTTTTATTCACAAACAAAACATGGAAAAAACTGTAGGTAATAACTGCTCTTCCACACATAATGATCTTTTTATACCTTTATCAACTTAAAAAAAGACTAGACAGTCGATAAATAATCCGCAAAATTGTTCATTGAATGGTAAGTAGATATCTATGTAAATTAAAATAAAGTGTGGTTTCATCGTCGAAAACTTAAATTTTAAAAGCCTTTGCCGTCTCAACGTAAAGAGGCTATGAAAATCAAATAAACTGTTCGCATCTAATGAATCGGATCCACATCGCAAGGAGATAAGCAACAGTACTCTCTCCGTCTGTATAACAATCGTCGGTCGAGTCGACTTTCCGTTTGGTCCCGTTTGCCATATAAAAGCACAATTCCCTACAAGATAACGTTAACAATAGTTACAATACGATTACATACTACATAATGACAGTTCACAGCCTACGTTGTAGCGGGTCGAGGTAGGGGCGCGGGCGGCGGCGGGGGCAGGGGCGAGGGCGGGGGCGGGGGGCGGCCCGTCACCGTCACGTGACCGCCGTCACGTCTGAGTTGACCTTCTGGAGGCCGTCCTCGTCGGTCGATCTGCGTATACAAAAGGAGGTAAGATGATCCGTTCGCTTAGTAAGTCCTAACTAATCGATACAGACTACCTTTACTGATGCTTAACTACTAAGTAGCTCTAGTCGATGTCATGCAGTGGTGGTAGGTACTTTTTTTATTTTTATTTATTTATTCTTTATTGCACAGTATGTACAAATGGCGAACTTAATGCCTTGCGGCATTCTCTACAGACAAAGTCACGGTATCGTTCAGTGGTAGTCGGTATCGTGCAGTGGTAGTCGGTATCGTGCAGTAGTAGCCGGTATCGTGCAGTGATAGCCAGTATCGTGCAGTGGTAGCCAGTATCTTGCAGTGGTAGCCGGTATCGTGCAGTGGTAGTCGGTATCGTGCAGTAGTAGTGGATATCGTGCAGTGGTAGCCGGTATCGTGCAGTGGTAGTCGGTATCGCGCAGTAGTAGTGGATATCGTGCAGTAGCTAGTACATCAGCAACACAGTGTCACCACTCGCCAACATTGGGTGGGCACAGTGTGCAGTGTGTAGTGTGCAGTGTGCAGTGTAGCGGCGAGCGGCGGTACCTGTACCTGTAGACGTGCGCGGAGGCGGTGCCGGTGGTGGTGTGGTACTCGTAGTGCGCGGCGTAGGGCAGGCGGCCGCGCACGCGCCGGCGCGCCGCCACCGCGCGGCCCAGCGCGCCCGGCGCCAGCGTGTTGCGCGCCGCGCGCCACGCCACCCTGCGCACACCGGCCAGCACCACACGGTCACCGCGCGACTGCCACGAGTCTCTCCCGCGGTGACCTCGAATCGCGGGTGCTTCTTGCATACTTGCTCACTTTTTGATCTGTTCATCTAATTACTAGCATTCCCCCGCGATTTCACCCCGCTGTATTTTCGAAGTTCCGAAACCGCATGAAAATCTGTTCAGTAGTTTTTGAGTTTATGGCGAACAGACAGCGGAAACCTCATTTTATACTACTTAAAAGATAAAAATATCGGTATTATATTATACCGATACAAAATAATAAAGAACTTTTAATTTGATTTGGCACTCCATTGTGTGGGGCACAGTGACCTGTGACTGATACGGCTAGATATGTTGATTTATTTGTTTATTGTATATCAGGGTGATTGTCTATGATAGATGTTGTGGTCGGCACGGGACGCGGCTGGCGAGCCGATTCGTTTGTTATGGATTAATTGATAGTATACCGACGCCCGTGACCGACATGAATCGACTGCCGCGACCGGGCCGTAGGAAAGCGGCTCGATCGCGTAAATCGCTGTCGAAAGCAGTGTTCGGTTTCACGCAGTGGACCGAACATGCTCCCGACCACGAGATGAGAGATGAAATAAGATTAAATGATTACAATTAAAATGATACTCAGAAATGATAATGATTATAGCAATTGACATAAAAGCACAAAAAACATACAAAAATTCGTAATGATCACGTAAAGTCTCTATAGTTTTGATTCATCAATGACCTTAAAATTACACCTTTTTGGTGACTCATCTAAGCTGTTTAAATGTTTATTTATTGCTTTATGTTGCCTTGCTACCATTTCTTCCGTTCTTTTTAATAAATTATATTCCCCTTCGACTACTGATGTTTGATTTCTCCATAATGATTCTAGGTATCTCTGATTGTTCTTTAATAATTCTATATCCTTTTTATACTGTTCTGCGAAACGATCGTCTAATACGCCGAACAACGTATTCGCAATGTACCCTACTCCATTGATAATGCCCCGTCGCTGTCTCGAGATCCCGTTACCTTCCTGATTCAGCAAAAGTTGATTATAGTATTGTAGCTCAGTCTGTTCGTGACGTAATTGTAGTAAAATTATCTGGCATCGTGTTTGTTCCTGGAATTTATCACATGTTCTTTCTAAGTACTGCGTGAATTTGTTAACAGCTGTTGCACCTTCCCAGTATGGAGACATATTATAGTATATACAATCATAGTCCAGTCGTCACGAATAAGTTGTAAGTTGGCTATAGAATCGAAGTATAAGAATTGGTCTTCATTAAATTTTGTTACGTTAAACAATGCACTCGCCGGTGATACAATCGTCAGGAATAAAATAAGTGATATAGCCATTGAAATAAATTGATAACTTTTTGCTAACTTGCCATTATTATTCGCCTGGTTTCGAACTCTATCTTTACCTTCATCACTCTTTTGTTCATCTGATACTGTTGAGGAGTTCGATTGAAGTGGCAATAACGATATTTTGGAGACCGGTCTTTTCATAATGCCATTTTTTGTCTTCAAGGTTACTACTCTCACAAGGCCATCGTTTCCTGGATGTACCTCCATCACTCTTCCCATCGCCCACTTTCCTGGCGGTAAATTGTCATCTTTTATTATAACAAGATCTCCTAATTTGATGTTTTCGTGTTTTTTCCACCACTTACTTCGAGCCGAAAGTTGACTTAAATATTCTTCGCTGATAATTCTGTTAGCTTTGATAAAATTTGTTCCATTATCGCTATAAATGTGATGAGGAGCACCTCTCCTGGCAGCCATCCTCCGAAGGGCTGCTAAAAATGCTTCACTACTCAAATCGGACACCAGTTCCAGATGTACGGCCTTGGTGACCATACAGATAAAAACCGCTATATATCCTTTCGTGGTTTTTATTCCTCGTCCTTTATTTGCTTTGATATCTACAAATCCTGTGTAATCCACTCCGGTATGATAGAAAGGTGGAGCTGGATTAATTCGAGCTTCTGGTAGATCTCCCATGAGTTGATATTTAAGTTCTGGATTGTTTTTTCTGCAGATAATACACTCCCTTAATCGTTTTTTGGTTGCTCTATTCCCTCCAATAATCCAATATTTTTGCCTTAAGTTTGATAACGTGAGCCGATGTGCCTCGTCAATTAAAAGTTGCGTTAATTTATGATTATGTGGAATAATAATGGGGTGTTTCATTTCATACGGAATGTGTGCATTTCTTAATCTCCCTCCGACTCTTAATATTCCTTTTTCGTCGATAAACGGATATAAATTCAATAAATTACTTTTGTTATCCACTTTGTTATGTTTTCTTAATTGCTCAATGTCCGTTTCAAATACAACATATTGCACATACTTTATTATTTGTAACTTTGCATTCTTCAATTCCAGTAATGTGAGATAGGTATTTGCAGGTTTCTGTTTACATTTGAATGCTAGTCGTATCCATGCAAATACACGAACAATTTTTATGAACGAGTTATGTCTATCTAATAATGTTGCTATAATATTGGTATGAATGTCTGTTTGTACGACATTGCTTCTATGTACTTTTAATTCATGATTTGTCGAGTAATTAATTTTGTCTTCTTTTTCTGATATTGATAGTGATTGTAACCATTTCGGGCCTTTCCACCATAGTTGGAGATCCTTTAACTGTGTTATATCCGTACCTCGACTAGCTCTGTCTGCCGGGTTTTCGTTGGATTTTACATAAAGCCAATTTTTTGATGATATCGCTGTTTCAGGATAGCTGCTTCTTTCGTCAGTTGCTAGTTTCTTCAACGTCATCATTGCCAAAAATGGTGCTGCCTTCGTACCATAAGTCACTGTCGTCAGTTGATAATCTTGAATAGGTTGCTGTTGATAGTCTCTCCACATGATTTTTTGATAATTTTGATGATGTTCACTGATATAGATCTGCCGGTACATCTTCTCAATGTCCGCAGTGTATGCATATTTATACTGCCTCCATTTTAGAACTAGAGCCTGTAAGTCTTGCTGTAGGTTGGGCCCTTTATACATTACATCATTTAGACTCATCCCTGAGGACGTCGTTGCTGACGCGTTAAATACTACGCGTAATTTAGTTGTAGTCGAATCTGTGCGATGTACTCCATGATGCGGTAGGAAACATTCTGTCGTATAAGTATTTTTTGAAGGGATCATGTGACCTAGTTCTTGATATTCCTTAATACATGCTTTGTAATCAGTTGATAACGCTACGTCTCTGTCTAGTTTTCTTTCCAAATTTTTAAACTGAGCTATTGCTAGCTCTTTTGATCTCCCTAATTGATATTTCTCCTCTTCTTTTAAAGGTAATTCGACCTCATATCGCCCATCGTCACGTCGCTTCGTCGTTTTATTATAATGTTGTATACAATGTTGATCTTCTTCTGATATGTCTGACGCTTCATTGATATCCTCTATCTCCCAAAATTTATGTATATTTTTCAAGTTTGATAACACCACGTTACAACGAAATGATTTCATATTTCCACATAAAACCCATCCCAGTTGAGTTTGCTGGGCAAGTGGTTGAGATAAATTTTCTCCCCTGATGATGCCTCCTAACATGATAAGTGCATAAATATCTGCACCAAATAATAAATCTACCGGTCTGCTAATATGATATTCTGGATCAGCTAAATTAATATTCTTGATATACTCCCATGAGGGCTTTTCAAATGATACGTTGGGCAGATTTTTAATTAAGTTGTTCATGATATATACTTCGGCCTTAAATGAAAACTCATTGTAAATTGAGTTACATTTGCTATTAAGCGTTCCTTTACAGCTACTTTCTCTCTCACCTACTCCAAAAACGATCGCTTTACTCTGTCGTCTTTTAATTCCTAATGTTTGTGCTCCATGCTCCGTGATAAGAGACAATTGCGACCCTTGGTCAATCAAGGCTCTCATCCTTATGATTGATCCATCTGCGGCCTCGACATTAACTAACGCCGTAGATAATAAAGTTTCCATTGTTTCGTATTGCGATACATGCGACATATTTGTACCATATTGATTTTGATTACTTCTATTAAATGTAACACGTTTTGCAACTTCGTGACCCAATTTTGTTGGTGGCTTCCTTTGCCTACAGGCGTCATGTATCACCGTATGATGATTCTCCGAACAAATGCGGCATCGTTTTTGTGAGGTACATATTTTATCATAATGTGGATATAAGCAATTCTGGCATATATTCCTTTGTTGTATCATATTTAATTTTGCGTCATTTGTCATACTTAAAAAGTTTTTACAATAAACTAATGCATGTTCATGATTGCATAACAGACATCTTTTGTTCCATGCCGATAACGGTGCCGTTGCATAAAAGGATCGCATAAATGGCTTCGGCGAGTTATTATTCCAACTGTAATTTGAATACTTGTTATAATACTGCATGTTTTTTCTAGGGCCGTGGTACATACTTTGATTAGTTTGATAGTTGTTACTCTTCTGATAAATATTGTTCTGCGTCCTGCGTCCTTGTTCTAAAGTTGTGAATTTGCTTTCCAAGTAGTCTAGAAATTCTTGTAAAATAGGTAATTCGCGAGAATTTTTCAATGACTCTATGTACTCTGTATATGATTCACCATCTAATTTTTGTGACAAAAGGTGAATAAGTAATGGATCCCACGTACCTATATCCACTCCAAGGTTTTTTATAGCGTTTAATGTTTCTAGGGTGACGTCATGCATTTTTCGAATGTGCCCTACCGACTGTTGTTGTGACGTAGGAAGGCTTAAAAGAATGTTGAGGTGTGACGTAAAAATAAGTTTTTTGTTGTCATACCGATGGTTTAATATATCCCAACATGTATCATAATTTTCTGTGCTGATCGGGAGATGTTGTATGAGTCTTTCCGCTTCACCTCTTATTTTGTTTTTTAAAAACTGCATTTTTTGAGCTTTTGATAGGCAAGGATTTAAATGTATTGCTTCCTTGAATAAGTCTTTGAATGAGGTCCATTGATGATAGTTACCGGTGAAGATAGCGATGTCCACTTTGGGTGTGGATTTTTCTCGATGCGCTACGGACCATAGTTTAGTGTTGATAGCTTTTTTCAAATGAATATACACATTTTCATGATCTGTGAATGCCCTTTCATACTCTTCGTTGTCGCCCTCTAGTTCGGCATAAATTTTCCAGTGCTGTGAATCTATAGTTTCCCATCTAGTTTGCAATTGCGAAAGTACATCTTCAAATTCCCATTTCTCGGAGATATTTTCGATTTTGATACCATTAACGGTTCGCATAAAGGCTGTAAAATTGATAGTTTGAACATGTAACATGTCATCCAACTTGCTGAATGACCCTTGTGATTTTTCCTTTACCAATCCTTGTTTTTCATAATTATTCTTCGCATCTATCTCTTCGCTTGATATGTTCCCCTCTTCCTGATAAGCGTGGCCTGATTCTTCCACTGATAATTTCCCTTTTTGATATTGTTTACTCGTACTTGCGATTGCTCCTTTTGAATACGCACTTGGCTCTGTTGCCGAGTTATCCATGATGTATGTTTTAATTTTGCGATACAGCTTCTCCGTTTATTCATAATATTTTCCTTGAAAATACGGCTGTTCTTTGTCTTCAGCCTTTAAAATTTCATTATGATTACCCTGATATTCTCCCCAATACGATTCTAAAGTCTCTAGTTTGCGTGCAAAATAGTTAGGGGTGGACTTACGTTCCCTTCCATCTTTTTGCATGTTGCTCTGCAGCTTTTCCATGGCTGCATAGAGCTCAGCTTGAGACTCGTACAGATACTCTATGTTGAGACTCATGATTATATTCCTAACAAAGATATGAACTCTTGATAGGCTGATATACCCCGATACCCCGATATACTCCTGATACAATGATATGCTCTTGATCCCCTATATCCCCTTGATATGCTGCTCACTGCAACGCTTGATAATCCCCGATATACCCCTTAATATGCTGCTCACTGCAATGCTTGATAATCCCCGATAATTCTTGATATGCTGCTCACTGCAACGCTTGATAACCCCCGATATACCCCTTGATATGCTGCTCACTGCAACGCTTGATAATCCCCGATAACCCTTGATATGCTGCTCACTGCAACGCTTGATAATCCCCGATATACCCCTTAATATGCTGCTCACTGCAATGCTTGATAATCCCCGATAATTCTTGATATGCTGCTCACTGCAACGCTTGATAACCCCCGATATACCCCTTGATATGCTGCTCACTGCAACGCTTGATAACCCCCGATATAACCCTTGATATGCTGCTCACTGCAACGCTTGATAACCCCCGATATACCCCTTGATATGCTGCTCACTGCAACGCTTGATAACCCCCGATATACCCCTTGATATGCTGCTCACTGCAATGCTTGATAATCCCCGATAATTCTTGATATGCTGCTCACTGCAACGCTTGATAACCCCCGATATACCCCTTGATATGCTGCTCACTGCAACGCTTGATAATCCCCGATATACCCCTTGATATGCTGCTCACTGCAACGCTTGATAACCCCCGATATACCCCTTGATATGCTGCTCACTGCCACGTTTGATAATCCCCGATAAACCCCTTGATATGCTGCTCACTGCAACGCTTGATAATCCCCGATATAACCCTTGATATGCTGCTCACTGCAACGCTTGATAAACCCCGATATAACCCTTGATATGCTGCTCACTGCAACGCTTGATAATCCCCGATATAACCCTTGATATGCTGCTCACTGCAACGCTTGATAATCCCCGATATAACCCCTGATATGCTGCTCACTGCAACGCTTGATAATCCCCGATATAACTCTTGATATGCTGCTCACTGCAACGCTTGATAAACCCCGATATAACCCTTGATATGCTGCTCACTGCAACGCTTGATAAACCCCGATATAACCCTTGATATGCTGCTCACTGCAACGCTTGATAATCCCCGATATAACCCCTGATATGCTGCTCACTGCAACGCTTGATAATCCCCGATATAACTCTTGATATGCTGCTCACTGCAACGCTTGATAATCCCCGATATAACCCTTGATATGCTGCTCACTGCAACGCTTGATAAACCCCGATATAACCCTTGATATGCTGCTCACTGCAACGCTTGATAATCCCCGATATAACCCTTGATATGCTGCTCACTGCAACGCTTGATAAACCCCGATATAACCCTTGATATGCTGCTCACTGCAACGCTTGATAATCCCCGATATAACCCCTGATATGCTGCTCACTGCAACGCTTGATAATCCCCGATATAACCCCTGATATGCTGCTCACTGCAACGCTTGATAAACCCCGATATAACCCTTGATATGCTGCTCACTGCAACGCTTGATAATCCCCGATATAACCCTTGATATGCTGCTCACTGCAACGCTTGATAATCCCCGATATAACCCCTGATATGCTGCTCACTGCAACGCTTGATAATCCCCGATATAACTCTTGATATGCTGCTCACTGCAACGCTTGATAATCCCCGATATACCCCTTGATAATCCGATGTTCCACTATTCACTCATGTCCATCCGGCTCGACGGACCAAAAATGTGTGGGGTACAGTGACCTGTGACTGATACGACTAGATATGTTGATTTATTTGTTTATTGTATATCAGGGTGATTGTCTATGATAGATGTTGTGGTCGGCACGGGACGCGGCTGGCGAGCCGATTCGTTTGTTATGGATTAATTGATAGTATACCGACGCCCGTGACCGACATGAATCGACTGCCGCGACCGGGCCGTAGGAAAGCGGCTCGATCGCGTAAATCGCTGTCGAAAGCAGTGTTCGGTTTCACGCAGTGGACCGAACACCATCGAGGACCCTATTCTATGTAGTATAACTTCAGTCAAGCCTTCGATACAGTATATCATCCAATTTGTAGAACCACGGTTTTAAATTAAGGATATTGGTATCTTTGATAGACCGGTTCGATCATGTGTAACGAGATCTCCAATTACACCATTTAATTACAACGACACATCAAAAACCTAGTCACGATACGGCAGGCGTTCCCCGAGGCTTTTATTTGGGACCACGCGGTGCCATTTTATGTATTTACAATGTAACTGCGACGCGCTCACCTGGGTGCCAGAGCGGCTACCGTGCTGAGGACGACCAGCAGCCAGTACACGGGGCTGCTGACCGCGTGGTGGATCACGTAGAAAGTCGACGGCAGCCCGAAGCAGTTGACGCACAGCGTCTGGTACACGAGCGTCAGCACGAAGAACGAGCCCAGCGAGCCCACCAGCGCCACCAGGTGGATGATCGTCTGCACACCACACATTTGCACTGATTTTATTACATATAAAATTACTTATTTACCGAATGCAAACGTTAAGATTTCACGCCTTAACTAATCAACCGATCATCATGAAATTTTGCATAGACATTGTATTTTTGAACCAGGAAATTTAGCGAAAACTCCGGAATCAACGCGGGTGAAACCGCGCTAAACAAATAGTAATAAGACTTATAATCACCTAAATCATACAGCCCGCCCCTGGTGGCACTCGGTGCAAAAGACCCTATGACGCTCGCTGCGTTTCCTCGTTGAATTCTCACGGATACCCTTTGCATCAGGAACGACGTCCGGGTCGAAATTACATGACCTGCATAGCTAAGATGCGCGCCACGATATGTTTATCGAACGAAAGATAAAATTGTCGACACGACAAATATTTGTGGGCGTCCAAACCAAAAAGTGCAGTAGTGGGATATTGAGTTAAGACTAGATTCGGTTAAAATTTTTTTACCACTGGTAGACAAAATGATATAATATTATGTCGACGAGAATCGATAAAATGGCTCGATAAAATTTTATTGTGTTGCGCATCTTAGCTCCGCTGGGTGGGACCGTATTTTTGGATCAAATTCAAAAATACGGTCCATAGTACGGTTAATAGCTGACTGATTCACGGTTCCACACCTGGACGTTGGCTTTTTAAAGTTCCCGACTAAGCGATTTGGTTTGGAGCAACGGTATATTCAGACTCTTATTAGAGTTTTTAATAGTTAAACCCCTAAAGCCGAATAAGGAATACTCGACTCATACAATGTTTAAGAGTCATATCTTTATGGTTTGCAAATTGGTGTATTTATGTCGGTGGAAAAGGGTGAAACGCAAGTGAAATTGCGGGAAGAATAGCTAGTGTTAATATACAGACAGGTCTGTGGTCACACATCCACAAAGTAAAAATCATAACACAGATTTATTAGTTCAGTCATTCATTACCGGTGTTTACGATAGTAAGCATATATTTAAAAAAGAAGTAGAATGAATTGACTACAGTTTTTATTATTATAGCTTCAAACTGAGCCTTATTACCAATTTTTATTTTATATGTCCATCTATTCTGCTTTTAATTGTTTTTTTTTTCATTAATAAACTGAATTTTTTAAAGCATGTGACGGGCAATAAAATATTCTATTAATAATAATTTTTATTAAGTTTTACAATTTTTTTTTATGAATTTTTACAATAATAAAAATATATTAAATTTAGATATACCTATACCTATATAAAAATAAAAAATAATCCCTATTTCCCTTTGTCACGGTATCACGCGTGAACGGCTGGACCAATTTCGCTAATTCTTTTTTGTTGTGTTTGTCATTATATGGAGAAGAAGAATACAATCAATCATCAATCAATCCCAACTTTAATCAAACAAAGCGCAAAGTAGATAGCGAACATTGCCGATTGTTATAAGTATTATAAGAACCTGTGAAGATCCTAAAGTTAACATCTAAAAGCTTGCAAAGTGCGTTTATAAAACCGTGCAAACTATCGTAAAATATACTCTTTCATTTCGAAGTAGGTACAATTCCAAAGTTACCCCCTATAACGCCACAAACTCACGAACTACACCCCTTTGTGAGTTTGTGACGTTGTAGGGGTAAAAAAAATATGCGTACGCGTTAGATGCTGATAGGATAACACCCAGGCCAGCGACACTCCCTTGAACCAAAAGTTACTATGGATTTATGCGCGAACATCTTTACCAACTTTGGAATACTTAACCAAATTTCTATGACCGTGTCATACATTGCATTGGTATGGTTGGCACAAAATGCTTTCATAGATCGCTTCAGCGATTAGTATGGAAGTGCCTACTCTTAAAACGTAGTGATTATTTGCTCAGTGATAACACCTGCGGTGCCGAGCGAAAACAACACGCCAACACAACACGCGCACGCACACGGCTTCACGCACGACACTTACTAGCCTCGGATAGAAGAGCTGCGACCCATCACCATCATTGATGAACAGGAAACAAATTAAATTTAATAAGCCTATTTAAATATAATACAATCAGTGAAAGTGGAAGGGAGTCTCTATATCTAATAATGTAGGTTATAAATTTTTACAATAATATGAATATATTAAGTCTATACCCATAATTATTAGGAGTAAATTAGGCTACTTTGGAGTCCCAAAACCGCGGGTGAAACCGCGGGGCACAGCTAGTCGGAGATAATATTAAAGAAAAGAATACATGGCCCGCAAATATCACTGGCAAAAGCGATTTTTAGGATTTTTTTTATAGTTATGTTCTAACTACTAAGAATAGCTACTGTTTAGAGAGCAAAATGAAATGAAAGCTAAATAACCTTAGTAGGTACATTCTTTAATTAGTGATTTTAATGATGATACAAAAATCTTAGCCGACTTTGTTGTGACCACGTGACATGACGATAACTTCCTTAGTTTTCTATAACGATAACGATTCAAGATTACCAACTCGGCTAAGAGGGCAGTATAAGTTTAATCAGGTAGGCAATGTCTTACGTACGAAAGTCAGTTCTTTTTTTAAAATAAATAGGGATGTTGACAACTTTTGAAAATCAAAATTCTAATTAGTCCGTCATTTAGAAAATATAAAAAATCATTAGACCCGTATTTTTTTTATTTTTTAAATAAATTAAAATACACAGAGATAAAGCACATTAAAGTTTAGGGTGGGGGCTCGTGACGTCACATACACAAGCCGCCATACAAACTGCACTAGTTAGTGACGTCACGCGGAAAATTTCAACTCAATGTGTCGCCGTTATTTTTTGATTACGCAAAAAAAAAAAGAAAAAATACGTGTCCAATATCTTTTTTTTATTCTACAAGACGGCCTAAAAAGAAAAAAATTAGTCAAATAGCCCATCGAGGAGGTGTAGGTAGAAGGTACAATACAAGTGGTACCCGAGCCGGCGGGCGGGGCACTCACCCAGCTCCGGGTCTCGATGGCGACGTACACCAGCATGACGACGAGGCAGCTGGTCATGTTGAGCGCGCCGAACTCCCAGATGTCGACGGCGCTGCCCCAGTAGGCGGCGCGCGCCGGGAAGAACACCACCACGCTCACGTACAGCGCCTCCAGCAGCACCAGCCAGTACGAGTGCGGCCGGTAGGCGCGCCCGCGCCGCGCCGCGCCGTACAGCCCGGGCCGCTCCAGCAGCAGCGCCGCCGGCGCCATGCGGTCGTACGCGCCTGAGGGGGGCGTTAATTTCAGAGTCGCCGCGGGAATTCCGGGATAAAAAGGATACTTTCTATGTCAATTAAAAGCAATGCACCATTTAAAACTCACTGATTAAAGTTATATATATTTACTAGATGTGCCCCGCGGTTTCGCCCGCGGTAATAGGGATGTTGACAACTTTTAAAAATCAAAATTCTAATTAGTCCGTCATTTAGATAATCAAAAATCATTAGACACGTATTTTTTTATTTTTCAAATAAATTAAAATACACAGAGATACAATGCATTAAAGTTTAGGGTAGGGGCTCGTGACGTCACTTACCGCTACAAGCCGCCATACAAACTGCACTAGTTAGTGACGTCATGCGAAATTTCAACTCAATGTATCGCCGTTATTTTTTAATTACGTAAAAAAAGAAAAAATACGTGTCCAATATTTTTTATTAATCTACAAGACGGACTAATAAAAAAAAATTAGTCAAATAGCCTATTTCAGAGTCGCCGCGGGAATTCCGGGATAAAAAGTACCCTATGTGTTAATGTGATGTATAAGCTATACTATTGTAAAGTTTCATTTGAATCCATGCAGTAGTTTTTGCGTGAAAGAGTAACAAACATCCATCCATCCATCCGTACATTCTTACAAACTTTCGCGTTTATAATATTAGTAGGATATGTATGTGTGTGTATGTATGTATGTATGTACGAATGTGTGTGTATGTACGTATATGTATGTATGTATGTATTTATTCGTGTATGTATTTCAATAACAGTGAAGCCATTTTGTGTCTGTTTTGCGGCCCTGTCGGACGACCAGCGCTTCATTATGTTCTGCCCCGCAGACATAATGAAGCATTTATGCTGAGACAGTGATCGATTGGCCCCCACACAGCACACCCTTCTATTTCCTTCACAATATTTGTTAAAGTATCTATTTTTACTGTTTCTTATTTTTCACCTTTTATGTGGGGACCAATGAACTCCTTTTCTTTCTTTATATTTTAGTAGACTAGCTAGTTAACAGAATAGTGTGAACACTGACCGATGACCAGCGGCGGTATGGCGGTGAACACGAGGTTGTACAGCATGAGGTGCAGCTGGTCGATCATCACCGACGACGAGAAGCCGCAGTAGAACTGGTACCAGAATATCAGGAACACGAACGCCTGCACACACAAACGATACCGCTGTTGCCGTTGGTCCGAAAGGCGAAACGCCACTGCGTCATTCTTCTGACGACGGAACGCAATACGACTTGACGGTGCGTGGTACAACGGTGCGCCGTATAACAGTGTGACTGTGCGCGGTACGACGTACGAAGGTGCGCGATACGACTTATGACAGTGCGCGATACGACTTATGACAGTGCGCGATACGACTTATGACAGTGCGCGATACGACTTATGACAGTGCGCGATACGACTTATGACAGTGCGCGATACGACTTATGATAGTGCGCGATACGACTTATGACAGTGCGCGATACGACTTATGACAGTGCGCGATACGACTTATGACAGTGCGCGATACGACTTATGATAGTGCGCGATACGACTTATGACAGTGCGCGATACGACTTATGATAGTGCGCGATACGACTTATGACAGTGCGCGATACGACTTATGACAGTGCGCGATACGACTTATAATGGTGCGCGGTACAAGGGTGCAACAGTGCGCGGTGTACTCACGGCGTTCTTGAGGAAGAAGTAGAGGATCATGCGCGCGAGGCGGTCGTAGCACCAGTGGCCGTGCACCAGCAGCAGCCGCTCCACGAACTTGAACCGCGACAGCCCGAAGTCGGACGCCATCAGCGCCTGCCGCCCCTCCTGCCCGCACAGACCTGCACGCACGCACGCACGCACGCACGCACGCACGACACCACTCTTAAACTTCCATTCACTATATACATGTCAAAGTCAAATAATTTTACTTAAAGTTGGCCTATAAAAACAAATAGGACCCGATTGGCGCAGTAGGCGCCATGCTGATCAAGGGGTTTCGGGTTCGATTCCCGGTGGGGGTGGACTTTGTGTGATGGTTCACAGGGTTCCACTATCCAGTCTGGGCGTGTTTATATATTATCTATGGTATAAAAAATATATGACAACTAGCTGTCCGCCGCGATTTCATCCGCGGTAATTTCGGAGTTCCCGCGGAAGTTGCGGGAAAAAAGTACTCTATATCCTTCAGTTCCCGAGGGAATTCCGGGATAAAAACTATCCTATCTTTTAAGTTGGACCATATTATAAACGGTTGCAAAATTTTATCAAATCCGTTCAGTAGTTTCGGAGTTCATCGCGGACAAACAACGTGACACGTGATTTATATATATTAGACTAGCTGTCCCCCGCGATTTCATCCGCGGTAATTTCGGAGTTCCCGCGGAGGTTGCGGGAAAAAAGTACTCTATGTCCTTCAGTTCCCGCGGGAATTCCGGGATAAAAACTATCCTATCTTTTAAGTTGGACCATATTATAAATGGTTGCGAAATTTTATCAAAATCCGTTCAGTAGTTTCGGAGTCCATCGCGGACAAACAACGTGACACGTGATTTATATATATTAGATTATGTAATGATGTGTGCAATTGTGTAATGATATATTATGTGTACTTACGACACAAGTTCATAGTTTAGTGTGGGATCAAGTAGTTAATATGTGTGTTGTGAAGTGGATTATTATGGAAAACAAATAACTAAATAGAATAATGTCTCTCACCGACGCCGACGTCGGCGGTCTGTATCATGGACACGTCGTTGGCGCCGTCGCCGATCGCCAGCGTCGTGACGCCCAGCTCCTCCTTCACCGCCTGCAACAACACGCGAGGTCGGCGTCGTCAGTGGCCTTCTGCGTGCGGCGGTGCCGAGAGATTAGGGACTAGGGTCTCTACCCACTACACCGTACATGACCGCGCGTGATGGCTTCACCCGCGGTAATTTCGGAGTTCCCGCGGGAATTCCGGGATAAAAAATACCCTATGTCCTTCTCTGCGCCCCCGACAACTTGGGAGCAAAATTTCGTGGTGATCGGTTGAGCCGTTAAGCCGTGAAAGCGTAACAAACAAACAAACCAACTTTCGCATTTATAATATTAGGATGTCGGACTATTTATATAAATAAGAACAATTTTTGTGTGCAATGCGGGTGGGTGGCGCGTCGATGGGCGCCGTCGTCGGTGGAAGATAACAATGCCTAATAATTTTGAATTTACAATTTAAGTTAAAAATGGCATGGCAATGGGCCAAGAATTTTTTTTTAAACCATTTACGTGCACTTGACAAAATGTCTAAAGGGAAACAATTCTACAAACACATTTTTTTCGATTGGAGCGTTCGAGCGATGTAACGGTGTACCCCCCCCCCCCCAGGCTTGTGCCCCCCCCCCCCCCACGCCCCGCGCCCCCGTACCTTGACGATGTACGCCTTCTGCAGCGGCGTGGCGCGGCAGCACAGCACGGCGGAGCAGCGGCGCGCCAGCGACAGGAACGGCGTCACCAGCCCCGAGCGCCGGTCCAGGATGTACGTGAGCGTGCGCCCGTCCACCACCAGCGCGCGGCCCCCGCCCCCGCCCCCGCCCCCGCCTGGGCCGCCGCCCTCGATGCCGCCCTCCAGGTAGCTCTTGATCGTGGACTCCGCGTGCGCCTGCGCACGCGCACACAACAACCGTTCAAACGGTTCGACGCGGATGACACGGCAGGCGTGTCATCGTTATTTTTAACGACCGCGATCGTATTTAACGAGGGTAATTATTGGAAAAGATAAATATTTTTGTTTTTACACAATAGGTATGGCTGAAGGCACACCAGGCGTGTCATTAATTTGTATGGCGCTTGGCACGACAGTCATGTCACGGAATATTTGTTCACCGCAAAATGATAGACACGTACCTATATTGTGCTTTTTTTAAATTAATAAAAATATATTTAAATAAAGCACGTTGAAGGTTAGGAGTCGGAGGCTAGTGACGTAATAACCACGTATAAACTGTACCAAGACGTGACGTCATGCGGCATGTCAACTTATTTATTTTTATTTATTTATTCATTCTTTACTGCACAACAAGTACAAATGTGTCGTCGTTATTTTTTGATCACATAAAAAAAGAAAAAATACGTGTCTAAATTTTTTTGTTAATCTACATACATGACCGACTAAAAACTACAATTTAGTCAACTAACTTATTAAAAACACGACACTCATTTCACAATACTGTTTTCATACGATTCATACAAATTCGCATAAACGATCATGATCTTTGAAGTGTTGTAGATTCTAATCTATGTTGTCTGTGGTCAATTGTCTATGTCAGATGTAAATGTCCGCTGAATAAAATAATATATCGTCTCGTCACTGATCTCGCTGTCTTTATTTAAAATAAATAATAATCCATCCAGACCAACATCATCCACAATATAAAACATGGTGTCAGAAGTGGAGCCTTCAGAATTAACGAAAGGTATGCAAAATACAAATATATTTTTGGCAGGAATCAAACCTCTAAATATAAAAACGTGCTCGAATGTTTTCCACCAATGGAAGTTATGGAAACAAAGGTTTGAGATTTATTTAGAAGCTACAGATCTGATTACCAAACCAGAAAATAAAAAGATTGCAGTACTTTTAAGCCTCATAGGCGATGAATGTTTGGAAATATATAACTCATTCGATCAAGATTCCAAAATTTTAAAATTAAAAGATGTCCTCCAATTATTTGAAAATAAATTTAGTCCGACAAAAAATATAACTGTAGAAAGATACAACTTCTTCTCTCGTCATCAAAAAGAAGATGAATCGGTTGATGATTACATAACAGTAATAAATAATTTAGCATCATCATGTGAATTTGAACAATTAAAAGATTCTTTAGTAAAAGACATGTTGGTCATTGGCATTAAAGATAATGATATAAGAGAAAAATTGTTATTAGATGAAAAATTAACATTGGAAAAAGCAATCAAAGTTTCAAAAAATTATGTAATTACTCAACAACGTTCGAGAAGCATCAATGAAAGTACAAATGTAAAGGTCACTCAAGAAAAAATTAATTCTATAAGGTCAACAGACAGAAGGAACAAGTCTTCAAGTCACCATCGGAGGAATAGATCAGCTTCACAGAGTAGTCAAAGGTCGTCAAATCGTACAAACTCATTAAATCGGAATTATCATCAAAATTATCAGTCAAGAAATCAATCCTGGAATCAAAATTTCAAAAGAACATGTACAAGGTGCAATGAGGTACATCGATTCAAGTGTCCAGCCAAAGCAGTAACGTGTAACAATTGTGGTCGATTAAATCATTTTCAAAGTGTTGTTTCTTCAAAAATAAAAATGTAGGCACCGTAAGTCAAGAAGTCAATGAAAACTTCATAATTAATTCAGTAAACTGTCAACCCAACAATAATAAATGGGAATTAAAAATTAAGCTTCATAATGGTAAAATGTTAAACACCATTATAGATACAGGTGCAGACATAAATGTAATATCAAAATTTACCTTAAAAAGTCTAAAAATATATGTACCTATTCATAAATTAAGTAACAGGTTATATTCATTCAGTGGTAATAATATACCAACTATTGGTAGCTGTTATCTAAAGTGTCAATTTCCTAATGGTCTAACTTCTAATATTTATTTTGCAGTAGCAGATATGGTATGTCAAACTGTTATAGGCAAAAATACATGCGAAAAATTGGGCATTATTAAAAGAATTTTTTCAGTCACAAATAATTCAAAAAGTCAGATGTCAGAGTCAAAAGTCGAAGGTCAGTGTCAATGTCCAGAGTCAGTAAGTAGTATTATTAACCAATTTAAA
The DNA here is from genome assembly GCA_907165275.2 of Zygaena filipendulae. Lineage (NCBI taxonomy): Eukaryota > Metazoa > Arthropoda > Insecta > Lepidoptera > Zygaenidae > Zygaena > Zygaena filipendulae. The sequence goes on from OU015653.1 coordinate 13,448,807, forward strand.
AGTTTATTTCATGGTCTTGGATGTTTACCAAATAAAGTGCATTTAGATATTGATGAAAATGTAAAACCTGTAGTCAGTCCTGTACGTCGTATTCCTTATTCCTTAATGTCACGTCTTAAAGAAGAATTAGATTACATGGAAAGTGAAAATGTCATTCAAAAAGTAATTAAGCCTACCAAATGGGTAAGTTCCATAGTTCATACATAAAAAATTTGTCAGAAGAAACTAATTTACTAAGAGATTTACTTAAAAAACAAAATGATTGGCAATGGTCTGAAATGCACAATAATCAATTCATTAGATTAAAAGATTTAATATCACAGTCACCAGCCACTAGTTACTTTATTCAAGAAACCATTATATAATGTACCCTCTCGTCTTCAGCGTATGATGATTACCCTACAAGCGTACCAATTAATAGTGTCTTATACAAAAGGTTCTAATATGCATGTGTCTGATACATTGTCTCGAGCTCCAAGTGATAAAAGGTATGAAAATAGTGATGATGATAGTGTTTTTGATGAAATTGATCAAAATAGTCGAATTCATGTCAATTTACTTACTTCAAACTTAGCTATTTCTAAAGAAAAATTAGAAAAAATCTTAAAATATACTAGTGATGATATTATTTTACAAAAATTAAAAGAGTATACGGTGAATGGATGGCCGAATAGCAAAGAACACACCGATCCAATTGTCTTACCTTATTGGCATATTAGGGATGAAATTCATTGTTTAGATAATATTCTATTCAAAAATAACTGTGTCATTATACCAACTTCTTTAAGGTCTGAAATATTGTCAATACTCCATGAAGGTCATTTAGGCATAGAAAGAACTAAAGCTCAAGCCCGTTGTACTGTATTTTGGCCTAACATTAGTAAAGATATAGAAAATAAAGTAAAAATGTGTGAATCATGTGCAATTTTCATGAATAATAAAAGTAAAGAGTCATTAATATCTCATGAGACATCACAATTTCCTTGGCAAAAAGTAGCAATAGATTTTTTTGAATATAATAACAAAAAATATCTTATTGTTGTAGACTATTACTCAAACTTCATAGAAACAATTTGTCTTAATAATAACACCACAAGTGATATTGTTATATTACAGTTAAAATCAATTTTTGCAAGATTTGGTATTCCATTGCAATTGGTGAGTGACAATGGTCCTCCCATGAATTCTGAAAAGTTTAAGCAATTTATGAGTGATTGGGACATAGAACATATAACGTCCAGTCCATACTTACCTAGAAGTAACGGCTTAGCCGAAGTTTCAGTAAGAATTGTCAAAGATATCTTTAGAAAGTGTGAGGAGTCCGGCACAGATCCATTTATTGGTTTGTTGCAACATCGCAACACTCCAAGAGGTAATTTGTGTTCTCCAGCTCAATTATTAATGTCAAGAACTTTAAGAACTAAAGTACCCAGTAAGTTAACTAATTTGAAACCTAAAGTTGTAAGATTTAAACATCATAGTCAAAATTTAATTAAAAATAAGGAAAAAACTCAGTCATACTATAATAAAAGTTGTAAAAATTATAATTCATTTAATGTCAATGATAATGTTTATTTTAAGCTGAAACCTACACATAAAAAGTGGTCAAAAGGTATTATTGTATCTAAATCAAAATTTCCACGTTCCTACATGATAAAAGATTTATATGGTAATGTTTATCGAAGAAATAGTCAACACATTCGTTTATCATTTAGGAAGGAGGATAATAACTATAGCAATTCTTTGTCTTCTAACTATAGTAACTTTAATTCATTGTCTCCTAGTTGTAAAAAACATAAATATGCAGATCAAGATGATTATAACTTGTCTCCAAACAAAAATCAAAGTCCTAACAGAACTGAGAGATCTGTAAGTCAAAGTCCAAATAAATGTAATGTGTCTCCATGTCAATCTCCATGTTCTGATAGAAATAATCAGCCAATTCTAAAGTCACCTGAACTAAGTTCATATAATAATTCTAATGGTCAGAACAAGAAAGAAATATCTGAACCAAAGTCTGATTATTACTATGTGACAAGATCAGGAAGGCAAATAAGAAAGCCAAAAACATTCAATGTAAACTTTTAATGTACCTATGGTTTCATAATTATTATTCAAATGACAATGTTTAACTTAATTAAATAACACAAGTATAAATTTATTCTAGATAAATGTGTACCGCAAAAATTCAATGTCTTGATAATAATGTACGTAATTCTGCACTACTATAACTACTTATTTCTTTCAGTATAATACTTATTTAGTTCATCACATTGTTATTCCAATTCAGTTCATAAAGTTAGTTTCATAAATTTCAGAAAGTTTAGACTTCAGAAACTTTGTTTACAAAACTTCATAAATGTCATAATTTGTCATTAGCATAAACGTCAATGTCATGTCACATTTGTCAATGTCGAAAAGGAGCATGTTGTAGATTCTAATCTATGTTGTCTGTGGTCAATTGTCTATGTCAGATGTAAATGTCCGCTGAAAAAAAAATATATCGTCTCGTCACTGATCTCGCTGTCTTTATTTAAAATAAATAATAATCCATCCAGACCAACATCATCCACAATATAAAACATGAAGCACTATACATAATACAGTTATTATACGAGTTAAGCACAAAATCACCTTGTCCCTGGACATGAGATGCAGCAGCCGGTCCTGCTGCGAGAAGAGCGCGGCGGAGTAGGCTATGTTGATGGCGGTCTCCGGCTTGTCGCCGGTGAGCACCCACAGCACGAGCCCCGCGTCCAGCAGCGCGCGCACGCAGCGCGGCACGCCCTCCTGCAGCCGGTCCTCCACGCCCGTCGCGCCCACCAGCGACAGCGCGCTCTCCAGCCGCGACAGCGACTCGCGGATGCGGCGCTCGCGACCTGTGAACACACGACGGGTCACAACACCGTGTTACCGCAATTTGAGAACACACGACAAGTCACAACACCATGTTGCCGCGACCTGAGAATACACGACAGTAAAATACCGTGTTGACGCGACCTGAGAACACACGACAAGTCACAACACCATGTTGCCGCGACCTGAGAATACACGACAGTAAAATACCGTGTTGACGCGACCTGAGTACACACGACAAGTCACAACACCGTGTTGCCGCGACTTGAGAATACACGACAGCAAAATACCGTGTTGCCGCGACCTGAGAATACACGACAGCAAAATACCGTGTTGACGCGACCTGAGAACACACGACAGCGAAATACCGTGTTGCCGCGACCTGAGAACACACGACAGCAAAATACCATGTTGCCGCGACCTGAGAACACACGACAGCAAAATACCGTGTTGCCGCGACCTGAGAACACACGACAGCAAAATACCGTGTTGCCGCGACCTGAGAACCCACGATAGCAAAATACTATGTTACCGCGACCTGAGAATACACGACAGCAAAATACCGTGTTACCGCGACCTGAAACCACACGACAGCAAAATACCGTGTTACCGCGACCTGACAACACACGAGAAGTCACGACACGGTGTCACCGCGATCTGAGAACACACGACAACGTAACATCGTGTTACCGCGTTCTGAGAACACTGTACAGGTATGTAGCTTCATATACATGTAATATTTTTTTAGTTTTTAACAGCTTGTATAGATGATGCACGTGGTTCCGAGATAATAGAGCCACATAGATCCCGCCCAGATGCCCTCGCGCGTAAAACGCTTGGAACGCGTCGGACTCTCGACTCGCGCGTTCTCGACTCGCGCGTATAACGCGTCATCTGGACAGGCTCTAGTGCATCCATTACAAACCTAAATCAAAACCTTTCTTTTGATAATGTTTATTTATTTCGGGAGTTTCCGCGGGAATTCCAGGATAGATTATACCTATAAACCTTCCCCTGGAACCACTATATCTATTGGTGAAAGCTTCATTAAAGTCCGTTCAGTAGTCTTTGAGTTTATCGCGAACAGACAAACAATTACAGATAGAGAGGGACTTACCGCCGCACTCAGGGTCGACTTTAATGATTAATAATAATAATAATAATAATCCACATCACAACACACAGATCTACTTGATCCCACACTAAGCTATTATTAGCTTGTGTCGTGGAAACCAAGCAAACGTGGCATATACTACATAAAATTACATATATATTATAGGTACTATAGATATATAAACACACCCAGACTGGAAAATGGAACCCTGTGTTCATCACACAAAGTCCACCCCCACCGGGAATCGAACCCGGAACCCCTTGATTAGCGGGCAGGCATGGTGAGCTCTGCGCCAATCGGGTCGTCAAATTTATTATTGGATTACTTAGTTAAGTATAGATTTTTAAAAGAAAACTGCCGCAAATTGGCATTTTACTAATTAAGTAACATCTCATTAAATGCCAATTAACATTAATTTACTGAACGGCTCTGATTGCGGCAGTTTTGTTTTAAAACATGCAAGGATACGTCACCTTCGCCCATCTCCATGGCGCGCGCGTGGCCCGCGTGCCACTCCTCCCATATGGTGGGCGTCATGGTGCGCTTGGCCATGACGAGCGTGCGCAGGCCGGCGCGCGAGTACTCCGCGAGCAGCGCGCGCGTGCGCTCGCCCGCCGCCGCCTCCGGCGAGCCGGCGCGCAGCGGCGCCAGCGACGGCAGCACCGCGCTGTCCGCGCCCTTCACGTACAGCACCACCTGCCCGGGCCCGTCGGCGTGTTTAGGGCATTTATTCAGGAAAACATACAGCTATAATTATACACTTAAACAGAACAGATACACAATACATTCGCCAAAACAGTTTCACAAATAATTAATATATTTAGAGAAATTATGATACAGTATTTAGAATTATGAATTTAGGATAAACAAGATAATAAATAAATACAGACTGATACAATATTGTAATATACACAAATATTTACTACTGTGTATGTGTACGTGTTTAGGGCATTTATATGTGTGTGTATGTGTTTGTGTATGTGTGTTTGCATATGTTTGCGAATGCATGTTTGCGTACATATATGTGTGCGTGATGTTATATGGTCTCATCAAAAGCCCTTTTAAAAAAAAAAAACACTTTATTTGTGGATAAGGATACTGGATAATATAATGTAGGCTGAGACCAAACCGCATCCGAGAGAGGATAAACACAGACTGACTAGAGTAGGTCGTCTTCGCTCCGAGCTGGTATGCATGTGAGTAGGTGCTTAGTCAGCATTAACCCCTACAGGCTCGGGGTATAACAGTGAGTAAGAGAATGAGGGATGTGTGTTTTCTCTCTCTTTCTCTCTCTCTATGTGGGTGCGCGTGTGTTTGCGTGTGTCTCTCTCTCTATCTGTGTGTGTGTGTGTGTGTGTGTGTGTGTGCGTGTGTCTATCTCTCTCTCTCTCTATCTGTGCGTTTGTGCGTGTGCGTGTGTGTACCTGTCCGGTGGGCAGCCGCAGCGCGATGGACATGCACTTGCGCGTGGAGTCGAACTGCTGCACGCGCAGCACGCGCAGCCGGCGCAGCTCGCCGCGCACGCCCAGCTCCACGGAGTCGGGCGAGCGCGCGCGCAGCTCGTACCCGTACGCGAGCGCCGCCTCCGCCAGCGCCAGCTCGTCCGGCGACTCCGCCTCGAAGCGAGCCACCTGGAGTCAACCGCGTCATTTCGTAAACAAAAGTGATCTTTCTACTATATGTATAGTGTACTAGCTAGTAGCTGCTTCCCCGGCGGCGGGTAAGACCGCGTGAATTTCAAAGATTCCGCAGGAATTCCGGGATAATAAATACCCTACATCTTTTTCTGTACCCTCGACAATGTGTACTATGCAAAATTTCACGATGATCGGTTGAGTAATTAAGGGAAAGAGCTAGTGATAAATAAATAATCCTTACTGTGGTGCGGCTAGCTGCCATAGTATGCAATATGTCTGTCCACTAGGAATAAGTCACTCAGCGAGTAGTTTGGCTCTTAGCAATTAACGAAGCTCTTTGTAGTGTGGCCTTAGCCTTAAGTGACCTCGCGTGCTGTAAACGGGTCTTGAGGTTATAAAGAGACCTCATTAGAAACGTGTATATTTTGTTCACATTGCAGTTTATACTATAGCGAGGCCATAATAATAATACTTTTGAATCTGCGGAAAGTTCACAGGAATTACGACTCAGTCGTTTTACGAAAAATTGAGAAATCTCTAAAAATCCGGGAGAGAAATCGCTTTCCTTTTTTGAAACTCCCGATTTCTACTTCTCTTTCCGTGTATCGACAGCTAAGATACAAGGTCGTAGGTAGTCTTTTTTACGTGGTCGATATATTCCCTAATATATAATAATTAATCGACCACGTGAAAAGGACTATATTATGCTCTACAATTTGCTAATATTGTGTTAACAGGCAGATTCTTTCGTCAAAAGATCTTCAACGTCTTAAAATGTTGCAGAGATATTTTTGTTTATACAATACCAATAGGTACACCAATTCACGTATCATAAAAGAACACCCGTATGGCTTTTTTTGTTTAACCACTGTTACGATAAAACAAACAAACCGACGCGTTCGCGTTTGATACACGAAAATTAATCGCAATGTGTGTCGAGTATTTTTATCAGATACATAGAGAGCACGGATATACAGACACACTTCAGAAACAACAGTAATGATAATAGAAGATAATGTATCATATGTTTTTTGGTATGCTACTGTATCTACTTATGTCAGAAAAGCTGACAATGTAGATATTATAAAAGTATGTTGAGATGCTAAATAAACATTGTGGTTTTAGAGATACGAGTATACCTATCGGCTGCTCTACGGACAAAAAAAGTGACTGACATTTTTTTTTCGAAATAAGTTTATTTTTTGTATTTTTGCCTATTTTCACGCATAACAAACCTTGCTACATACAACCATCAAAAAGTCTTTAGTCTTTGTAAAATGTTACAGTTGCAATAACCATCAAAAAGGCTTTAGTCTTAGAGAAATTCAAATTAAGAAAATCGTTAAACTATGGAAGGTTTGTTTTAAATAAAGCGATTTCCGGTTTTTTGCTCCTCCTGTAAAATTTATTCCGCTGCAATTATTTTGTTATTCGTAGGACAGCCGATATATCAAGGTTGATTAAATTTTGTGGTTATACCTATTTCACGGAAAAAACGAACATAGATATTAGTGTCTGCTGTAACACGGCAGGTGCCGAAAATAGATCCTGAATACTGCACAGAGAAGTTAGTTGTTGTGAGTTATATTCAGATTTGACACTGGCTAAATACGATATACTTACTGTGGGAAAAAATTGTAAAAAAAAAAAACAATTTCAAGAGGTCACCTGTTCAGCCGAAGTGCTGGGTTCGCTCGCGCTGTCGTCGTGCTTGCCGAACGTCAGCTTCGGCAGCCGGATGCGCAGCGGCGACGTGGTCGACAGGGGCGGCGACGGCGTCGTCGACCGCGACTCCGTCAGCCGGGAGTATCTGTCAGTCGCAATAACGTTAACACCTAACTCAATAAACTACATGACACTGACAGAAAGCTGAAAGTGGCAATACGTAGTACCCGAAACCATAAACAATAGACGAAAAGGGAGAGAAACACGCACAAACAATTCGTAACTTTAAAAAATACTATGTCAGTTGGCACTTTGCCGTACCTACTCAACGATATAAATGTAAGACAATAATAGAAGTTAATGGAATGTTAACGCGACATTAACAGAAATAATCTGAAGCGTTATCTGGGATAAAAAATTACTCTATCTAATGAAAAATGTAGCTATAATATTATGAAAATCAAATATTTTCTCATTATAATAAATATTAGCATTTATATAAATGTCATATTATAAGATTTATAATTTCATAAATATAAAATACTATCAAGATTTGTTATTTAACTTTACTTTTCCATTTTGCACTGGACTTAAGCTAAAATATCCAGTAAAATACACAAAAAAAAAATCTATTTCATTCGTTTAAGTGGAGAGTTAATTAATAAAATACACTAGTTTAAGCTATGTATTTGTGTAGTGTATGTAGATTATAGACTAACTTGTCATTGGGCTTGACGACGCCGTTGGCGAGCGGCTCGGCGAGCGGCTCGGCGCGGGCGGCGAGCTGGCTGCCGGTGCTGGAGCCGCTCGGGTGCATGGTGTCCACGTGCGGCTGGCTGACCACCACCGTGTTGCACACAGCCAGGATCAATAGGAATTCGCGAACCTGGACACACATGCGCGCGTCACACACACACACAATCATCTAAACTAACCAAAACATCGTGAGGAAATTAGAGGAAATCTGATAACAAAATACGATCATACGTCTCCTTATCTCGCGAGTTTTTTAGGATGTAATGTGATCAGTCTGATCTGATTGGAGTACGTCGCTTGCGAATCTTACAATTGCTACTTTCACTGACAAACTATACTTTCTAAAATTTTAAACAATCGTTCAAAACAAAAATAAAGGCTTTCCAAATTTTCTTTACTCGCAACATCCTTAATTAACCATCGTCGGCGGTGCAGAACGAGCTTGGTCTTATTCTTGTATTTTTGTAGGATTTATGTATTTTTACAGGACGTTTCACCAACCTACTGTAGCTATAATTATGTCAGCAAATGCTATTAGAAGTAGCGAGTTGCGCTGCCATATAAATGCCAGTGGAGATTTTTAATTAGCCGTGTATTGAATATGTATGTACGAATGTGCATTCATATTCAACATGGAAAACTACTAATAAACAAAGTTATTGGGAAAGAGTCACGAACTCTTCATTTAGATCATAATTTTTTTATTATACGTACCGTACTGCGTTATTTCATAAAACCTTTGAAACATTGATGTAAAAAAATTTTACGTAAACAACTGAACAAACACCACATTTAGATACGCGTAAAAAAAAAACTTTGTGTTTGCGTTGTTTTAAGATATAATCCTATAGCATGGAACCAGACAACTATATATAAATAAATATCGTTAAAAAAAAACAGAACACATAATATTACCTTCTGCGTGTGTGGATCGTCATCGTTATTAACCAAATGCTGCAGCAATCTTCGGTTGGGCGCGACGTTGGTTATAGGGGTCACTATAGGGGGCAGGTCGGGGTCGGGCTCCGCGGGGGGCGGCCCGGGCGGATGGTCGTAGTCCACGCCGTCGATCGTACACTTCTTGAACACCATCTTGTTCTCGGTGAGCGTGCCCGTCTTGTCGCTGAACAGGTAGCTGATCTGTCCCAACTCCTCGGTGATGTTGAGCGCGCGACACTGCGTCCTCACGTTCGTCTCCGGATCGTACATCTCCACGTCCTGGTGTATGTGGTACACTTGGAGCAGTTTCGTCATCTCTATCGTCACGTACAGGGAGACCGGTATCATCACTTGCAGAATGATAATGTACGTCCAAAATATGAGCAAGCCCTCCGAGGATGGCGAGTTGGACATGGGGATGAACATCGGCAGGTTCGGGTAGTAGTCGTCCAGCCACACCTTGCAGCCGACCGCGCACGCGCAGCAAAGGAACAGCAGTACCAGCACGCACCATATCACGTCCGTGTTCATATTCTTCTCCAGTTTGGAGCACTTGTACCTGGGGCCGCCGTTGTTCAGCATCGCCTTGGTCTCGTGCCCCGCGTACACCACGATACCCTCCACGTAATCTGTGTTCTTTATATAACATTCTCTTAGGAGTAAGTTTTCCGAAACTATCGGCACCCGCCCCCCCTTCGGATGCGAGATCGTGCCCGTGAACTGATATATCTTCGTGGAAGGCCTCTCCACTTCTAGTAAGCTCCTAAACTTTTCCGGACTGAAGTCTTTGTGCTGGAAAGAAAGGAAATGATCATTGCACTACTTGCAATAGCAAAACTATTTTGCATGCACTGTCGTTTTTCTAAACGGCTTCCCTGTTCGAACGTAAGAGATGAGGTGAAAGTATTTCCCACGCTCTGGTTGGTAACCATTTGTTATTATAATACTTGAAGTCAATAATTGCATAAAGAACGAAATACGACAGTTGAAGTCTTAGTTCGGCTAAATTGGGGTTAAAATCGGTGCTGGACCGGCGCGACGGTTTTAGCGCTGACACACATACATATTTTACTTTATTCGCTGATGATGCGACGGACGAAGCAGACAGGTCACACACGGCCAAAACAATAGCCATACACTTGTGTATTAATAGTTTCAGCAACGTCCACAAGACGCACCGAGCGAAATTTTACCGGTCGCCCAACGAAACACCAAAACATTATGCTAATTGCTCACATATTTCGATAGATTTATAACGAAATTTACAACAAACTGTAGGTAGAGTACACTCGTAGCTGGAAAAATATAGAGTCGTAATTCATAATAGTCACGTGCGTGCTCGAGAACTTTCCTCGTAAATTTTTATAGCTTCAACACTTTGTCGGCTCTAAATTAAAAATGTTTTTTGAATCACATTTTAATGATGGGGTAATAGCTCGACGTTACGACGTCAATCGCTGACCCGAAAAACTCCTATTCGTTTCTAAAAATCTAAATGTGCTAGGTATTTACAACTGTAAATGTCGTATTATCACTTTCAGATTCAAGGACAAAAGTGGCGTTATTGAGATTGTGTACTCTGTTTCATATATGTCTGTAATTGGGAGTCCGTATTACGATTTCGGAGTTGGCCTCAAAATAAAACCGATATACCGAATGATATAACACAGAAATTGTCTATATCTATACATATCTATACTATTTGTACAAACCTCTGTGGTTTCTTGTGCTATTTTATGTCTACCATAAATTATATTTTATTTTAAATTTGGTAAATAAATAAAAAAAAAAAAATATAATAAAATTGTAACAGGTCGATGTCAAGACAGGTGCTCTTGGTGCAAAAATGTGAGGAGACCCGACCCCAAATACCGGGATCAGGAGCGGAAAAAGAAAAGAAGAGGTCGATGTCTGTACATGGGAGATAAATAAGAAAAAATAAAATTAGGCGATTCTATAAGTGATATAGAAGCCAAAAATAGTTTTTAGAATTTTTGTCTGTCTGTCTGTCTGTATGTTTGTATTCGTGCTACGCACGTATTAATGCGGATAAATAGTGTCTTTTTATTCACGTGCGTTGCAAACCTTCTCCCTGAAGCCGGGCACGACGACCCGCTGCTTGAGATTGGTCTCCCCGTCCAGATTGCACGTGTCCAGGTAGCACACGCCCAGCGGGTTCGAGGAGTGCAGCAGCACCATGTCCGCGGGCACCGCCTCGTTGTTCGACAGGTGCACCAGGTCGCCGACGCGCACGTCGCGCCATTTCACGCGCACGTAGCGGCTCCTGGGGGACATAAAGAGGTGTGGGGTTAACTTGATATTGAATGACTAGTGTTAAGTTGGGTTCCCCCGAGAACTCTATGAAATCCTTTCGCTGAAAGTTTCCACCACCTTTTATCCACCCATAAAAGCGGAAAGTCACTGACTCACTGACTAAACACGTACTCGAAGGAGGGATGTAGTTATGGTCGCCAGATGATTGAAATTTCAGGAAAAGTACCGCAATTCTTCGTGTCTACTAAAGTCTTTTGTCGGTTAAATCAGAATTTTATCACAATCGCAATTAACATAATATTGTTATCTCAAATTGATAACTAGTTATCGCATTTTATGTACAGGTACTAGTAAAGTATTATATTATCTGTGGTGCAGCTAAGCTGCAGGTATTGTTTTAAAAAAGAAAACAAGGTTATTGCACCTAGTTCATTCACCTACGGTTTAGTTGAGGTGATTTTTACTTAAACAGAACAAATTGTGTTTAATATACGACTATGCTACTCTTATTTATAAACTACAATGTACTACTAAATATTTTATCTAATTAAAATAGTTCATTAATAATTTATTTTTCAATCACTGTCTTAAAATTTCCCGATTTTGTTTGTACCTTTTGACCTTAGAGATATTATGAGTGAAAGAGAAGGAAGAATTGTTTTTTCTACAGGGATAGGAGTGCCTCTGAAAGATGAGAGTAACCTTAAGGGAAAGGGGTCTGGAGCAAATAAGAGAATGTGTAGGTAAAGGTTTGGGCCGGCGACTGAGCCCATCTTCTCATGTTTCAGTTCTTTTAACCAAGGCTGATTGAGAGGATCCTGTGCTACTGAGCTGTGAAGGGTGGATATTTTATGGGTGCTGTCTACTGTAAACTGTAATTTTATTGACGTCAAAAAGAGCCACATTATGGGCCTAATTTGAATAAATGATTTGACTATTGACTATTGAAGGACCAACTAAAAGCTTGCTAGAAGCTTTGCTAGTCCCAGAACTCCTGACACTTCATTGAGTTCGATCCCAAACTTCAAACCTATCCACAAGCTTTTAGTTGAAGGAAAACATCTCGAGGAAATCTGAACACTTATAAGGAATAATTTGAAAGCGCGTGTCAAATCTAGCAATTCACATTGGACCCGACCTCTATCTAGGCTTACATCCCACAGTGGGGACGTACGTAGGCCTTAAACTTTTTCATAAACGTGGTACGGTAATAATCTACAGACACATTACTAATGGGCATGTTGACTCATTTTTATTTTTTAGTCCGTCTTGTAGATTATTAAAAAATATTGGACACGTATTTTTTCTTTTAATTACGTAATCAAAAAATAACGGCGATATATTGAGTTGAAATTCCGCGTGACGTCACTATTTTGACAGTTTGTATGGCGGTTTTAGAGGTTAGTGACGTCACGACCCCCTCACCCTAAACTTTAATGCGCTTTATCTCTGTATATTTTAATTTATTTGAAAAAGCAAAAAATACGTGTCTATTGCTTTTTTATTTTCTAACTGACGGACTAATTAGAATTTTGATTTTCAAAAGTAGTCCACATCCCCATTACAAATATACGTCTATGCAACAATTCAAAATTAATTTAGGTAGGTACCTCGTTAACATGTTCGCAATGGGCTAGACGACAAAATTTTTTGGTCGTCTTGTAGATCAATAAAAAATTGAGGACACTATTCTTTCTTTTTTTACGTCATCAATAAATAACGGCGATACATGGTGTTGAAATTATGTGTGACGTCACACCTAGGTACACTTTATGACTTCACGAGCTCCCACTCGTAAACTTTAATGCGTTTTGTGTCTTTTCAATAATTTGAAAAAGTAAAAAATACGTGTCTTTTTTTACTATCTGACAAGCTAGGTATATAAAGGGTCTTTCAATAGGGACGGGTCGATGTTGGCAGCCTGTGGCGGCCATGTTGTTTTAACGTCGTCTTTCTAACCTATATTTTTTTATTCAGTTAGTAATGCCAAATCACCATGGCAAGTTACACGGTTGAGCAACACGTCCAAATGTTAAAAATGTATTACCAAAATGAGTGTTCGTTAGTGCAAACGTTACGTGCATTGCGCCCATTTTACGGCAGACGAGGTGGTCCTTCAAATTGAATTGTGAATTGGCCACCGAGATCCTGCGACTTATCACCTTTAGACTTTTTTTTGTGGGGTTTTCTTAAGTCGCAGGTCTATACCAATAAGCCACAATCGAACGATGCCCTTAAAGTCAACATAGCTCAGGCTATCGCTGAAATTCAACCCGAACTATGCGGCAGAGTTGTTGAACATTGGACAACTCGAATTCGTGCCACCGTGAGAAGCCGCGGCGGACATTTAAACGATGTGATTTTCCACACATAATGGCATATATAGCTCTTTCAAATAAAAAAAAAAAATCGTTAAAATCTCACACACGGCCTTTTTTATTTCATGTCAAAATCGACCCGTCCTTATTGAAAGACCCTTTATAACCAAAACATGCAAACTAACAAGTGAACTAAAACAAAAGCATGAAATCATTAAAATGTCCGAAGCGACTCTATGATAAATAATAATTTTGACAGTACCTAAACCATAATATATTTTTTACCTTGACATTATTATTTCCACAAACAGTGTAGCCTCACTTGCCCAAAACTCCATTGTGAGTTGTAAATGTAACAACAATCCCATGATTTATATCGTATTGTAAATGTTACGAGTAGGTAGGTACGTCAAAGCGATATTATCATACACCTCTACGTACTTTACTATTCAGGACTTTATAACTATTGATGATGTGTTCACACTAAAAGATGAGGAGTCTAGACAATAGGTCAAAACTTGATCCAGTGTGGGTTGGAAGAGGTCATGCTTTCGAGCACACATAAGCATGATTCTTCCTTACAATGCCCTTTATTATTTCAATCAGCGATGATGAGTGTGACTCGAAGCGATATAATCACTCGAAAGCGAAACCAATCTATAAATAATCAACTTTAAAAAAAAAATTATGTTGCAAAATTGCGGCACAATCTCTTCTTATCTCACTGACGTCATTTACACACTTCGGTGCTTTCAACGAATAAAATAATTAGCAACGCTTAGGTATATCAGTGGTACTTATTACTTGTAGGTTTTTAAATAATTCTTTTCCTACATTTTTCATTGACAGTAAATAAACCTCGTTTACACGTGCAAGCATCGTTTCAACATTATAAGGACGCAGATAAGCAATACCATGTTAACCCACAAAACGAAGTTATTGATTCAGAACGATTTATTGAGAGTTAGAGAACGTTTTTTTATTATGTGTTTACCATATTACATTGTTTAAATATGTAACTAAATATTGAACTTAAAAAATGTTGACACAAAATGGCGCTATAATTTTAAAACTTTATTTTATTAAAAATTTCTCCAGTGTGGGTTAACACACTATTGCTTATCTATGTCCATAATATCGACATTGTTGCGTACCTATAGTATTAAGGGGTAAAGTGAAATGTGCCTGTGTGAGTGTGTATACGAATTACGAAGTTTACAAATTGAAGTCCACGTGGTTTCACTACACAAATATGATATTCAAGATTGACAAAGAGAAGCAACTGGTTGTTACTTAACATATTATTTACCTACAAAGTTTATAACGTAGAACAGTATTCAAACTTCGTGTATAAAAATAAATATAATGTAATTTACTAACAATAGGTTAAGCAATCATGTTACTAACAAAATGATCCAAGTTGGTTCTAAATAAATAAATAATAATAATAATAATAATAAAAAAGTAGCAGGCTTCATCGATGAATTTGAGGTTTTAAACGGAAATCGTAATGTTAAAATCCACAAACATTCCTGATAAAATTTTCATGACAATTATGTCGATTAGTTTACATGTTACAGTGATTTTAGTGATTCTGTTTGTGCTCGCAGATGACGTAATTGTAATAACTATAAATATATATTCGTCACGTCGCACATACAAAGAACATTGTAACGCACGTGTGCAAAATAATGTCATTGAGGCTCATTTCCCGACCGCCAAATAGATGCCGTCTGCCGAACAAATGTGAAGACCGGAATTTTTTGTTTTAGGCATAATGTACTTAGGTAGGTATGTATTTTCTTTAGTAGACATCAATTTATTTCAAACTTAGTCCTCATTCACTATGAACATTATTACCTACATGTCACGTAAAGTTAACGCGCCACAAAAATTGTAATTCCGTCGTTTCACTTCAAAGAATAGATATATATTTACAACGTGTCTTATGGCAGAGGGAATATTAATTTCTAATATTTTGGCATCTGGAGCGTTAGGGATTGTGTTTTGGAACACGCGTTATGAACAAGGAATGTTGTTGGTCATACTGAATAAGGGTCATCTTACGTTTCTTGATAAATATTCCCGCACACATTGCGCGGAGTTGGTCCACTGGTCTCGATGCCACACGTTTACCAGCGTGCAGCGGTCCATTCACGACAAACGAAAGCGTTCGTTGCCAGAACGATAACAAAGTTTTTCTGCTTTCTATGTATATTTTAATTTTATTCTACATATTATACACTTCCTATTCCTTTATATGGTACTATTTTCACTTAAAAAAAAAATTGGTCCCCAACGACGCAAACTACTGAAGTTGAAATTTTGTAGTTTAATTTAACACCGTAGACAGACACATTATTTTATTTTGGTTTATTTACGAAAGCAATAGAATTATGTACGAACAAAAAAAAATAGGCAATAATAGGAATTTTCATACAGACAGTATTAAATTTACAGTATGAAAATTGAAAACAGTGTGTAGTAAGAAAGGATATTTTGAAATTCAGTAAATATGTTTAGTATATCAGAAGATTTTTTCCCCCAAAATTTTGGAAGAATAACCTTTGGCCACCTGCGAAACCAGTTTAACGTAAATTTGTAGAAAAACAAATCATTTTAAGACTTTAAACAGCGACTAATGACTCATGATACACCCGCAGTGTTGAGCGGCCACTGTTACAATAGATAGTAGAGCTACTTCCGAGTCTTTTATCTATGGCGACCGGCGTTCAACGTCTATGGGCTAGTCCGTTTGTGCAACGCCGCCGCCCGACAGGCTTCAATAATCACTGTGGCAATGAAACTGCAATTGTTTTCTTCTCAAGCAACTATTTAAAATAGCCTAGAGTATTTTTACACGGCTTCCAAAAAGGAGGAGGTTCTATATTTTATTTTTATTTTATTTTCGTTTATTCAGGACAACAACAGCTACAAAAACATATAATAGATTTAGATTCGATTCGATTCGATTGTACCTATGTATGTTTATACTAGGAAATTATTGATGAGATTTTGTCTTAATTTATCTATAGACTAGGTGTGCACCGCGGTTACATCCGCGTGAGTTGCGGAATTCCGCAGGAACTCCAATGTAACCTAATTTATTTTTTAAATCGTCCCTGAACTTCCACAAATATTTCAAGATCAAAATTTGCCAAATCGGTCGAGCCATTCTCGAGTTTTAGCGAGACAAACGAACAGCAATTCATTTTTATATAGATACTAGCTGTCCCCCCCGGTTTCGCGGTCGCGGTAATTTCGGAGTTCCCGCGGAAATTCCGGGATAAAAACTATCCTATCTTTTAAGGTTGACCATATTATAAATGGTTACAAAATTTTATCAAAATCCGTTCAGTAGTTTCGGAGTTCATAACGTGACAGGTGATTTATATAGATTAAGATAAGAAGATAGAAGTGATATTGAAGTGTCAGATTGATATCTAATTAACTGCATACCTTCTATTGAACTCAGAGAGTTATTTGTATGAAAAATCATATTGGGCTGAAGTTTACTTGAACGAAGTAGTTTCCTGAGGAAATCTCGAAAATCACGAGGGGAACGGCTAAACTTGATGAATAGCTTTCATGTGTGTATGATGGTGTATAT
Source organism: Zygaena filipendulae (assembly GCA_907165275.2). Classification (NCBI taxonomy): domain Eukaryota; kingdom Metazoa; phylum Arthropoda; class Insecta; order Lepidoptera; family Zygaenidae; genus Zygaena; species Zygaena filipendulae. The sequence goes on from OU015653.1 coordinate 13,465,976, forward strand.
TGTAATATTCAACTGACTTAAATCCTGTTTTATGGCAGATCAGTTAAAAAATCAGTCTGATCCCTCTTATCATTTCAAGAACAGTTTCGATTGTTTCGTTTTTAGCTATTTCAGCAAGATTAACAGGCCCGCATGGCCGCTAACTTCTGTTTGTATAGGTACCAATGTCGTGATATCAGTATTCAGTAGTCATATTGGCTGAATCAGACTAGCTTTATTAGTCTGCAACTTGCAAGCTGACTGATATAAGAAGTATTTCACTTTTCATAAGTAAGTATTACACGTTTCGTGCCAGAATGCCGTCGAGGCTGTAGAAATGAGTACGTTGGAAAGTCGAGAATCGGATGCCAATGACCTTCGTGCGACGGCATAATATGGATGTTCATTTATTTATTTTAACAACGCCTAGGTACATATTGTATACGGCAAAACCCGTTAAAGAGGTGTGTGTAAAAGCTTATGTTTTAGCAGGGAGAGTTTTAGAGAGGATTACCTCACGATTTCTCTGAGAATTTTATTATTTATTTACTAGCTGTTTCCCGCGGTTTCACCCGTGTTAATTGGATGCTCCGCTCTTATTGTCTGTAATGTTATATACTATATAGCCTATATTCTCCCTCGATAAATGGACTATCCAATATAAAAAGAAATTTTTTCAATTCGAACCAGTAGTTCCTAGCGTGTTCAAACAAACAAACAAAAACTCTTTAACTTTATAATATTAGTATAGATATTTCATTTACACTCTCACATAAAACATAAGCTCTTGAAAGAGGAGTAGATAGGTAATGACAATTAGCGTCAGCACACCTTCCAAAATCACGAGAGCGGAGTCGCGGATGATGGCTAGTAAGTTTTATGTATTATAAAATAATATTGTGGCAGAAAACGACGTGAAAACAGAAATATAGAAATCTATTAGCAACCGGAGTGTAAAAGGATGGCAGCATAAGTTACTGCAGCCTACGGAAAAAACAATATTTCAATCGAAACGAAACAACTTTAAGCAGGCCTGCTTTAAAGGTGGTGATCTTAAAGCAATTAAATTTAGGTTCTGCTTTAAGAGCTCATAAAACAAAAACTGAATTTCAAAAATTGATTTATGTGGACATTGCTGTGTACCTACTATCCTTTGCGACCCTTATATTATGCCAATAACAATCAAGGGCAATATGTCAGCAATAGAGCGTTAAAACCAGCTCTATAATATGGATCTGAGCTCTGGCCGATGAGGAAATCAGGTTAAGAAAAAATATGGTACAGCAATGAATATGCTACGCTTAACTTGCGGAGTCGCTGTGGCAACACGACAGTGCCCGAAGTCATGAACTAAAGAAGCAGAAAATACAAATCAAATAATAAAATTAATATATTATCCGTGATACGTACAATGTTCTAAGATACAAGAAAAACTAAGAGATAACCGCTTAGCGTTGTGGAAACGTGATAAGACGGGATGATGACCAAAAGAATGACGAATATAAAACTACCGATTGGCGCAGTAGGTCACCATGCCTAACCAGCTAATCGAGAGGTTCCGGATTCGATTGCCGGTGGGGGTGGACTTTGTGTGAGGAACATAGGCTTCCACTTTCCAGTCTGGGCGTAATTTTAATATATATAAATCACGTGTCACGTTGTTTGTCCGCGATGGACTCCGAAACTACTAAAAGGATTTTGAAAAATTTTGTAACCATTTAATATGGTCCAACTTAAAAGATAGGATAGTTTTTATCCCGGAATTCCCGCGGGAACTCCGGAATTAATGCGGGAAACTGCTTATCACCGTAAACTACAGCACTTTTTCCCGGAATTCACGCGGGAACTCCGAAATTACCGCGGGGGACATTAGTATGTAGTATATATTATAATTATTATTATTAATAAAAGAGAATAAATGGTCTACAGACGATCGTGGTCGAAATTAGTTAAAAGCACAAACTCAACTTTATGGTGTGGCTTAAAACTAGTAGTAGGGTTTAACCCTAAATAAGTTGGGTTTAAAACCTGAAGTAAGATTTATTTAAAGAACTCTATTAAATTGTATAAAATTCAAAATGGTGGCAGAGTTAGACAGGTAATCGCACTTGTTATTGAAAATATAGAAATTTTTTCTGTTAGTGTTAGATATTATGTTAATCATCTAAACTATCTAATTTCCCTTTATTTACCATTCTGTTTACACCCGTCACAAAACATTATCAATTCATTATGGTAATCTAATCTAATAGAGGCTGAAACAATTAACTATAAATAATTAAGGCATTTTCGATAAAGGTTATCGTCAGTAGGTAACCAATTTATCAATAACAAACACATTTGGTAATCCATTTCCAATTAATTACTAGGCAATAAGTGAGTTGTAACCTCATTGGTTGGAGCGTGTTTTATCTGTGATGTGTTTGGTAACACTGGGGCATTTAAGGTTTGTGTGTGTTTGTGTCGGGGTTTCTGATGTCACGCGCGCGTGGGTAACGGTTCAACGTAGTCGAGAGCGTACGAGGCACGAGTGTTGTCGTATTTAAAATAATTGGATTCAATACGCACTATACACGGCTAATAACAAAATTTTACGACCAAAAGTTGAACCGACTGCAAATTCGTCTTATTTTTTTATTATGTCAATATTCATTTTAATCTTCGAATTTACTCTTTTAAAAATATTAATATTGATTATTTATGATTAATATTTAAACGTTAGAGTATTTAATCAAGGAGACGCCATAAGCGCAATGTGACGATCAAGTCAAGCCTTAAAAGGTAATATTCCAAATGCGAAAGTGAGTTTGTTTGTTTGTTACGCTTTCTCGCCTTAACGGCGAAATCTTGCATGCACGTTATCAGGACACAGAGAAGGACATAGGGTACTTTTTATCCCGGAATTCCTGTGGGAACTCTGAAATTACCGCGGGTGAAACCGCGGTGACAACTAGTATTTTAATAAACCGCACAAAAGCATTCACATTAATACATTCTTTTTCATATATTTTTTATCACTTTTAGAGTGGAGGAAGAAGGGGGGAAGTGAATTCTTATTAGTATTTGTAACTATTAATAGGTACACACAAGAACATTTTCACCATAACTTGAACTTTTTTTACTAAAAAACTCCCATACGTTATTTTTATCACTCCAACCAGAAACTACTGGTCCATGGATACCTTTTTTCCACCATCTAATGGAATCTAATAAAAAAACCGATATTTTTTCGAAGCCACTTCGATCAAAAATGGTGTTGCCTTTATTTTCACGACTACGCCTTTCTTACGTTGACAATCTGACTCCATGTACATATTTGTGATCTGCCTACGTAGGTAGTGACATAAATCATAAATGATTTTCGGATTTGCTTTGATAACACAGTTGCGTACGCGATACGAGCAAATCCAAGGGCATTAATGGAATTCTGTCAGTGCTGGATAAGGCATGATAAGATTACGTGTAAAGAATCAAGACTTATAGGATACTGAAGGATTATTATTCGAGTGCAAAAACAATTCAAGAAATGACCACGAACAAAACATGATTATACAAACAAAAAAAAACGTGTACGTCCCCTTCAAGAAGCATAGTAAATATTACACACAGTTGACACAAAATACAATTTTACTAACTTTTCAAAATTTGTATTACACATATTTGCTGCAGTTTCCATTCAGTATGTAGGTAGATATGGAGTTTACAAAATATGACGTGTTTACTTTGCGACGTATTTACAACAACCCCTTGAATCTTCATTACAAAATTGCAATAATCAGACAATGTAACTTACGCATAAACTAAAACAATCACAAACATAATATTATGAAGTAAAATTCTATCTTTATCCTAGCGTGACGCGTGACGATTTCTGCGATTTAACTCCTACCGCAAGCCGCGTTGAGGAACTTCGTCGCAAAAAAGCGAGTGCGCTTATCAAACGAAATGAATGAAAAATTCACGAAAAATCCTAAACGTAAAATGTAACGCGTAACCTAACACATAACGATTATTTATTTAATTTCTAACTTTCAGTCAATAGCAGTAAGTCTATTACAGGAAAACGAAGTGGGGTTAATTTATTCTTAGTTAAGTTGTAACGACAAAGTACTAAAACGCCGTCACGAAACGCTTGTCACGATGAATACAGCTTTTTAAAATAAATTGTCATTACAGTGACACTTTTTGGCGAACATAATCGACTTAATATTGTATAAAAATGTAACTATTGCGTGCGAATCCGGCCTCCCGGCCTCCTCGGAAGCACACCACACAAATACATTCATCCATAGTAACTACACACGTATAACTATAACTAACTATACACCTACCTTACCTCAGTCTTTTTGGTACCTATATGTGAATGAATTGGTAAATATGTGAATTTTTGTTTTCTGTACTTATTGGTTTTTTAATAAAAAAAAAAAAATCATACTTAGCTTTATTGCGAAATTGACTCTATCTGTCTGTTACCTTTTCAAGCTTGAACAACTCAACCAACCACGACCAAACTCGACTTGTTTTCAATGAAATGTTAGATTTTTTAGTTATTCTTCTGAGGATTTTTTCAGATAAAATAGGTAGGTACAGCTTTTATTTTTTTGACAATAGATCAATCATTATTCCATAATATATTGCAGATGAAGTGACTATGGAGGTCAGAAATTGACTCGACTTCGGACTTCATACTTGACATAGATACTCATGGAGACGTACCTATTATAATGCCATAAATGGAAAATTGAATGTACTTATAATCATAAAACATGTCCAAAGAAACACTTTATGGCAAGTCTTATCTCTGAATAGTATAATAAATTCGCGTCTGTATACTTGTCTACTTAGTCATCTGAACTACACAACTGATTTTGATGCGTTTTCATCGTAGAGATAATTTCCGAAAGGTTTTACTTATCATTGTTTCATAGGAATTGGGTCAGGGATAGAGGCGATAATATGGCAACAGTGAAATACCACCAAACACCAGCCAGAACCATGCGTTACCACCAGCTGGCAGCTAGTCTATGTATAATAATATTAAAAGATTATTTTTTTGTGTATATTTGTTTGTGACAGATAAACTCTTAAATCGATTTTAAAAGTTCTTTAACTTATAAGCAACTACAGTGTTACTGAGTGACCAGGGTATTTTTTATATCGGAATTCCCATGGGAACTCCGAAGTTAACGCGAGTGAAACCGCGGGGGATCCACTAGTACATAATAAAACTGTATTCAAATAATAAGCATGTTTTACCTTGTAAATACATAACTAATTATCCCTGTATTTTTAACGGGAAAATCTATACACACGCGGCTTAAACTGCGTGCTGATCTAGTTCTATAGATAAACACGTAAATGTACCTAGTTAATACCTAAATATATACATATAAAGAATCATTGAACGTAAGATATGTTTAAATATATATAAACACAATTTTCAATAACACAATACGTTCAACGACAGACAGAAGTGGTAACTTAGAGATAAAGTTCCATTTTATTCGTAATCAAATCATGTACTACGAGTGTGTTGTGACTGTGAAGGAAGTGCACTGAGCATAATGAACTTTTATCTTCACAGCTACTGTTGTTGACCTTTAACCACCGCTAAGAGTGCAGTACCTACATAATCTCAGATGTACATGCATCTGCTTTTATCCAATCTATTTTTTTATTATCTTCGTCTGTATGAATAATGAGTTCTTTGCCTCTTACTCTACAAAGTATTATGGTATGGTTTATATTAATTATAAAGAAGAAATAAAAAGGGTAGACTTTACGCATCCCTAAAGTATGTAGGTACATATTGTTTTTTAAGTTCGTGTCGCGGCCAGCTAGGTTATTATAACCAAATAAAAACTAACGTGAAATATCCGTATACCTATGAAAAAAACGTGTTCAAAAGAACTCTTGGCTACCTTTTTAAATGTTCTAAGAAAATGAATAGATGAGTATAATTGTTTAAGAAAAATTGGATTTATCAGATGATGTGGTGACAACCTAGAGAGATAGAGGTGAGCACGAAACGGGCTAAATCCGCGCTTATAAAACAAGTAATAGGACGTATATAAATAGAAACTATAGAAATCCACCGCCATCTCACATGCATACGCAAAATCACCTACGAGTCACGTCGTCGGCGCGAAAGACCACTTTCTCTTCGAACCGACAAAATTAAACAAGCGCAACATTAGCTCTAGCTGCAAGTGTATATTATATTTTAATATTATAATCTTTGTGTTGTGTCAAATAAAGTTTTTTCAATTTCAATTTTTTCATGTCCTAAACGGTAGGTAGGTATGTGTCGTATTTAGAACGCGGATCATCGAATTTAAGTCATAAAAATCGTGGTGAAGTAATAGTTCAAAATTATTTTTCACGTTTTTTTTTTTATTACACTCGTTTCTATTTCATATATTCATAAGAAACAGCTGGAAAAACTTGGTTTTTTCAAATTTCGGGAGACAACATTTTTTTTTTTTGGATTAACTTCTAACCAAAATAGTTACACAACAGCTCAACTACCCACTTTATCGAAATCTTTTGAAAAACAGCAAACAAAATTTTCGCAATGTCGGATGCCAAGTTGGCACAGGTGGTCTTTTACGCTGGGGAGACCCTCGATAGCAGTGTGAAGGTCAGCAGTCAGCACTTGACCTTAAAGCGGGTGGGTACATTCACCGCTCTGGCGCTCACCACACTCACTGATTTCGAGCCTACAGCTCTTCAAAGGGTCGACGGGCCGGCCGGCCCGAATCGTCATGGAAAGTTTTGCACATTCACTCAATGATGTATGTACGTATGTACTTCTATTTACCAACTGCTATTGGCGTGTATTAATAAAAAAACAATGTCAGTTCAATACGGCTCAGCATTTTTTTGATCAAATCGAATGGCCTGATGGCCCATCCTGAGTGTGATTTGTTTGCCGATGAGTGGAGGGACTTTTGTTAACAATTGTTATTGCTAGGCGTGTTAACATCAAATAAATAAATGTATGTATACGGTTCTAAAATGAAATTTAATGTTTGGCGCATATAACTGTCCTAACGAACGAACACCGTCGACATTGGCAACGATCTAGAAGGTCTTTCAGCTTGTTCAATGTAATAATAGTCACAATGTTTTCTTTTGTATTGTATAGATTCATTAAATAAAGATCCAGGATTAAAGAGGAGAACAAATTTTATTCATGGATCAATCCGTCTATCAATCAATTAATTTCGTTCATTTGCATTAAACATGGTAACATAGTTAATCAAATGAAAAAGTCCAGCATATTTTTGCCCTATTAGACGTACAAATTTTAATGTTCCTTTTTTGGTTACACATAAGGGTTCAAAAATTTAAGTTATATACATGGCACTATATAAATCCAAATATCTGATCCATTAGACTTTAGAAGAAAAAAGTTATTCCTGGAAACACTAACGGAGGCTGTTTGAGAATCAAAGAGGACCCCCTCTTACGTATTCGAGGACAGTATGTATTTCTCTTAAATAAAATATTATTTCATAAATTTGGAGTACAAAATATTTGGGAGTACAAATTTGAATCCCTGCTTCAGCTTTCCGCGTCACAGCACTTGAGTACATAAGCCCCGAGGCTAAGCACAAATAAACTTCGTTCATCAACATAGCCTGCTTCAAGAGCGATACACTTCAAATACCTACCTACACTCGATTACGTCATTACTGAACGCTTGCGTCACGGGTGGTGGATATTTTCCGGGAGTTCCTCGTTTGCGCGACTCAATTCCGAGCGCTAAATTTAGCACGTGACTCAGAGGCGGAGTTTATCTATTTTATATGTATCTATAAATACTCTTATTATTCCGAGATAAAACATTAAGGCCAAGACAGGCCTTATCACAGTCGACGTCACGACGCGACGCTAAAAGCACCCCGTTGCAAGGCGATTTGACCACGTACACTTCGATCGGCTGTACTTACCTACCTATCAACTGGAGCACAGAGCATACTGTAATAAACTACAGCAAAGTCATTGCCAACAGACTTATCAAGATTCAAGGCCCCATCGCCCGTTTTGGTGTCATGCTAAGCATATTTCTCATGACTAGTCATGACCGCTACGCCATTTTGGATTTTATTTACCTATTTCAAGGTATTAGGCACGGTTTTCGGAGTTCTTGCGACGATTATGTGCGTGTAGAGTTTATTTGTTAATATTTTTCGAATAGCGTCAATGGAGCAGATTTACTTACTTAGTATCTTTAAAAAAAATATTTTTCCGCTTAAATCAAGGTTCGTTCGTAAGGACTGAACTTTTAAAATTAACGGAAATAAAATATGTATTAGATAAACATTGGACTCGTAATATTGTATCTGCAAAATTCGCTATATTACTTGTTTTTCGTAGGCGTTGAGCTAATGACCACTGACGTCGTTTTCCGCTCGCTTTTCATTACATTAAACTGTAGGCTTTCTCGCACATCTGTGTGTAACTGTTAACGTCACCCGGTTCAATGACAACTGGCTGGGTGCTGAGCGCGTTCTGTAGAGTTGGCTCCGATGAAATTGAATGTGATCGCTTTGCGAACACGTGTGTATAGACTTAGCGATAAACAAGCCTCCATTACATTATTGAGCGCCACAAACAATGTTATTAAATGTGAAACAGGAAAGAGATAAATCCATAAATATGTATAAGTAAAATTAAAGTGTCTGTTTGTAAACTGAAAATAACTGCTTCAGTCAAAAAATCAGCTCCATTAACTTCGACTGTCTGTTCGTCCCGACTTTCGGCTAATCTCTGAAACGGTTGAACTATGTAGTTAATTTTGACAGCACAGCTAGTTGTATAATATAAGTATAACTAGCTTGTCCCCGCGGTTTCATCTACGGTTAATATCGGAGTTCTCGCGGGAATTCCGGGATAAAAAGTACCCTATGTCCATTTCTGCACCCTTGCAGACAACGTGTATGCAATTTTTTATGATGATCTATGGAGTAGTTAAAGAATGAATGCGCTAAAGCAACCTTGCTTGCATTTTACATAACAGCGGCGTTTTCTGTTCTCGCTATCATACAAAATACCGGTCGTTTTGTAAACGGGCGAGTTATACAATTTGGCTGCGACATTTACTCGAGCCATTAACTACAACCACATGACTACACTGCACTGTACACATTTTTCAATAGGCGCATAGGTATGAATTTTGCAGAATAATTGGCCTTGCCTTGTGTTTGTAGGCACCTATACACTATCGGCACATTAAAAATTTACAATGCTTTATGAATTTAACGCTATTTGCAATTTTTACAATAATACCAAGCAATATAATAACTTTTAGAAATGAACAACATGTGGTATTTAACACGTTATGATTTCTATAATGTATTTATGATATTTTGATGTTTGTTTTATTATGTCAATTTATATTAGTTTATTTATAAGTAGTTATTAAAAAAATACGACTCGTTGGTACAATTCCAAGAAAACTGTTATTGATCATCGTTATTAAAGATGTATCGTAAATATTAATAGTCCTTTGACAAGGACATACGTAAGAAAATCTTTACTATTATAAATGCGAATGACAGTTTGTTTGTTTGTTACGCTTTTACAGTTTTCACACTCATGAGTCATGACTCAACCGATCATCATGAAATTTTGCGTACACGTTGTCAGGGGTACACGACTTACTATTTCGGAATTCCCGCGGGAACTCTGTAATTAACACGGGTGAGACCGCGGGGAACAACTAGTTAATTATACGTAATCTAGAGATTTAAGTAATCTACAGTATAATATATTCACTACCCGAAAATTGTAACAAAGGTCCAGCATATACCTACATTATAAGACTCATTTAGTACACCTATACCTCTTCTCTTAATTACTTCTTAAATTTTAGTCACATTATGTAAATTAAGAAATAATACACAAGACGTCTAATGTTAAAATAACTGTCTTAGCTTGTAAAGATGGTAGGATGATGCAATAAAGAATATATTATGTGCAAACATACAAAGGATCTTGATTTATATATATATATAACTAGCTGTACCCCGCCATTTCACCCGTGTTAATTTCGGAGATCCCGCGAGAATTCCAAGACACAAAGTACCCTATGTCCTTTTCTGTATCCCTGACAACGTATATGCAAAATTTCATGATGATCGGTTGAACCATAGAGGTAAGAGGTTGAACCGTCTAGGCGTGAAAGCGTGACAGACAGACATACAGACAGAGTTACTTTCGCATTTATAATATAAGTAGGGATTTGTGAACTTATTGGTTAAGAGGCTATGCAAAAATGAGTATTTTTAAAGCTACAGAAACTATGAAGTACTAAAATTAGTAGTTTGATTTTTCGAATTTATACTGATTGACCATAGAATTGAAATAGTAATTAAAGTCAAAACACAATAATAAATCTAGTAACACACTGAACGGGATTAATCGATCAATCTACGGTTTTCACTTTATAAAATAACCAGCTGTGCCCCGCGGTTTCACCCGCGGTAATTTTTGAGTTCCCTCAGGAATTCCGGGATAAAAAGTACCCTATGTCCTTCTCTGTACCCCTGACAACGTGCATGCCAAATTTCATCGAAATCCGTTCAGCCGTTTTTGCGTGATTGAGTAACAAACATCCAAACATCCACACTTTCACATTTATAATATTAGTAGGATTATGTGTATCGAATCCGCGACGAAGTTAAATTTACAATAGAGTACCTACCTGTGTACTATGTGTGTACCACTCGTCATACCGACATACATCGACAGTAATACGAATATTTGCAACTGATAAAATATGAAGAGATAGTAAGTACAGTCACCGAGACAAGATAAATGTCAATTAACAGACAGTGTTTATGGATAGATACTTCTACAATTTTATTTTATTTTGACTTATTCAGGAAAGTAACAACAATAACAACAATTTTAGCCAATAATAACAAACTTCGGTTGTTGACGAGTGAAAGCCGTATCGAAAACACGCGTGTCACGTTGTCTTCGTTATTTAAGTCACTTTTCAGCATCTATTTTGGACCCTGAGCAGGAAACTGGCTTTCAAGAGGGCCATGTTTTAACTTGGGGAACAATCTAACATTGTCATTGGCGTTTCGCCATAATTGAAGAAGTAGATGAAGAGATTTTTATTATTAAGAAACATTGTCATTGGCAAATTATAATTATAGACGCCATTATTAAAGAAGAAGAAGAAGAACAAACTTCGACGATTATTTTAACTAACCGACGAGTGTGAAAGTAGGCCTGGACCAGGCCTTACTCCTCCTCCACTATCTTTCGAAGGGTCGCTGGCGTTGCCAACGACTCTATAATTTTTCATCATTTCGATTGGTCCATTTTTTGGTCCACCGAATATAGTGGTGCGTAATGGTTAATTAATGTAGCGTGGCAATATGGTCATAGTGAAACAAAACCCGGCCACTTGTATCTTGTGTTTAGGGTTGCCACCTTTTATTGAAAAAAAAAAAAAAAAATAACTTGTATTTTCCGGAAAAAGATGCAAAAATATACCTAGTATTTTTGGAAAATGCAGGAAAAAAATAGTACATATTTATTTTTAATCATCATTAGATATGTATCGAGCAGCATTCATCTACAAACGCGGGCCGCGTAGGTATGCGTTTCGTTCTGAAATTCCCCGTGCTGCGTTGCGGGTGCGTTCCAGACCGGTCACAGTTGAAATAGATATAAAAATATAGTATTTTTCGTACTTTTCGTATTTTTCGTTTATTTTTCTATAATATAAAGTACAATTGACTGAAATATATATAGTACGATACTATATAATATAGTACGGGTGGCAACCCTACCTGTGTTGTCAGGCGCCGATCAAGAATTTCATCACGGGGTCGGGTTCGGAAGTCATCGCTTTTCATAGACATTTGAAAGTACAATAAGAAATTTTATGACTTTCGTATTTTTGACCGTTTCTGTGCGAGTATATTAATTACCTATAGGAAATTTTTACTCGTATTGTTTATAGCGCAGTTACTAGGTATATATATGAAATGCGTAGGTTTCAACAAGGACATGCCGTGTGTGTAAGGTGTACGTTTAGGTTGTTATTTAGCAAACGTCCAGTTAAACACGTCGCGTTGTTTAGAAGTTAATAATAAACAACTGGACAAATGCCCGTTTTACAAGAATCCAAACACTTATATTTACAATCACTAAATAATTTTCCACGCGGTTTCACCTGCGGTAATTACTTAGTTCACGTGGGAGTTTCAGGATAAAAGTACCTTATGTCACTCTGTGTACTCCTGACAACGTGTATACAAAGCGTAACAGACAGACAGACACTTTCACAGTTACTTTCGCATTTATTATAATATTATTTTTTAGGGATTAAAGATAGGTGGTACGCTTTCGCTATACGACCTCATGATTAGCGGGCAGGCATGAACCATTTGCGAATTGGACCATTTGCGCCTAAACGCGAATCGGGTCGTTTACATTATAATGCTCTATTACGAAAAATCAGTCAAAACAAAAAAAAAACAATTTAATTTGTATCTATCTGTGCTATACAAAAATATACTTTAATATTACTAGTATAAAGCATAAATTTGCTTAACAACTTAAAGGGATTCGTCTATACAAATTCAATACTGTAGCGAGCGTCAATCATCAAATCATCGACAGAATACATGTAGCTGACGACAGTTGATGAGTTTTTAACGACACCTTGTCGTGAATTGAAAATACAAATGAAGTGTTCGCGTTTGAGTGTCATCATTCTTTATATTATTTAATCTTCCGTTTTTGGTAATCACTACATATTATAAAACAAAGTCATCCGCGTCTGTCTGTCTGTCTGTTCGCGATAAACTCAAAAACTACTCAATGGATTTTCATGCGGTTTTCACTAATAGATAGAATATGTAGCCTCATGAGGAAGGTTTAAAGTTTAAGGTTCAAGGTTCTGTGTAAATTGGTTGAAATATAACGATAAATTGTTGGAAGTGTCGGAGAAAGTCAACCGCCTTTGTTGTCAGAGGTACAGAAAAGGACACAGGGTACATTTAATCCCGGAATTCCCGCGGGAGCTCCGAAATTTACGCGGGCTACACCGCGGGAAACAGCTAGTCAAAGTATAAAACAAACAACTAAACGGAAAATTCGATAATTAATGATAATTAAGTTACCACACGAACACACAACCACCACCACCAATAGTATAATAATAGTTTCCAAATTAGTATTTCACAAAAAATTCAAACAACACGTCAAACCGTGATGATGATGTACCTAAATGCTAATTACTTCTGTTACTATCCACCACACGCTGACCGCTTCTATTCAGCAAACAGTCGATGAACGAAATAAGCATGTGTTGATTTTAATTAACTATTCTTTTTATTTTTATTTTTCAATGTACCTATTATTATTTTTTTATCAGTTTTTTTAACAGTATGTATAATTCTGTTCTTCAAGGAATACCGTGTCGTTTGGGGTACCTACCTTTGATATCAAATAACTTTTATCCTGTATCGGAAAACCAAGTACGCTGTACGCCACACTTACCCATTTCATAAAATTAATAGCACCCGATAAAAACACACATACTTTCCTCAATTAAAAGTTTCTAGTATTATAATATTCATGGACATAACCGCAGCCCGCTACTCACAGCGAGGCTATAACACGTCGACTAATACATATTTCTAATTAAAAATTACGAACAAAAGGACAATAAGGATTTATCCGATTCCAGTTAATTTTGGAAAGGTTTATTAAGAATAAGAAGAATAAGAACAAATTTATTAACCATAAGTTTTCTTACATCGAGTGAATTTAATATGACTAGTTATAACAAAAAAGTACGCAGTTCGAGGCATCGTTTTGTAACTTTCTTCCGAAGAAACGCGTGCCGCCATCGCGTACAGTCGGCATCAAAAATATTTAAACACTTTCGTCGGTCGTTGAACTTTATTACTGTTGCAATAAGATTCAATAATAATATTAAAGTTTATTTCGTCAAAAACAATTTCATAATTAATAATGAAAAATAAACATGATAACAATTTGTAGGTATTTTATCATTTGGGATAGGTACTCCAGTGCTCCACAAATATGTATAGTATATCTAATCTTTATCGTCCAATTACTCTCCTTTCATATTGAGAGTGGCATCTGAGTAGTAATAGTAAGGTAGAGTCGCCAAATATCGTCCCTTTTTTGTAAAACAACTCTAAAAAAATAAATAAAAATACCACAGTAATAAATGAAACGTCAAACATTAGGTTCAATATTCCTTTATTCATAAAAATAATCAAAAACGCGTTAACTTTGTTAGAAAAAGTTCTGAAATAGCTTTAACAAAAATACTCAAATTATGAAAATATATTTTTGGGCTCCTAATTACGTCCCGGGGACGATATTGAGATCACAATAATCAATATGTGAATTGGAGTTGTACTCACTTGTTTTCTATTATATAAAATTGAACTTAACTATCATATTATTAATATCTCAATCCTTTTTTAATTATTTTAATCATTAGTAAGGTACTTCTAATTCTCCGAACAAATAGTGCAATTTTGAAAATTTTGGTCCTGGATTTCCAACGCAATCTTCGTGCATCCATGGGAAACAATGAATGCATTTTATCCATTTTTCTCCCTTTTTGTCTTAAGAATAGGTAGATATTATGACAATCTGGGTATTCAGCGTCATCATTCTCGCTATCTTCTTCGTCAGTGGACACAAAAACTGAGTCATAAACATCAGATGGTTCTTCGTCAGAAGACTGTGCTTTTGATCGCTTTTTGGTTTTATTTTTATTGCTTTCAGCTGATGTTTTTTGTTGTTTCTGTTCCGTTTCCCTTTTTTTTCTATCCGCTACTCTTTCGTTATTCTTCTCTGTCTGCTTCTTTTTTGCTACCATTATTTCTTATTTATGTGGTGAGACCGTGACTACCATCGCTTTACCTCGTCTTGTTGAGGTTGAAGGTACGGTATGGTATGGTGGTTTCAGCATCTAAATAATAAAAAAAAAAAACATTCTTAAGTTACACCCAAAATAAAGTGACATGACCCTTGTGTTCACCATATGAGATCCTAATATCGTCCCGGGGACGATATTAGGTTCATGTAAGGGGACGATATTAGGAAATTTCTATTTATTTTTGTGGCATCCATTTAAGCAAAACACGTGTCATAACTTGAAAATTTTGCTTAATCGATTCACATCTGAGATATTAATAGTTAGTTTGACAAAAACATTGTATCAATAAGTCAGGTATCTCAATATTTTATGGTATCCGAGAATATTTCAATGAAAAACTCACCTTGAACAGTATTTTTGATTTTCGAATTTCTGTCGGTACGAACGTCGTGACGCATTCACTTCTACACAATGGCCGACTGATGCAACTAGCTTTCGGTTCAGGTCACTGTTATTAGATGGCGGTTTTTAAAAAAGTAGATATTGAAGGGGACGAAATTAGGCTTGGGGACGAAAATTGGCGACTGTACCTTAGTAGTAGTGACTATCAAAATTAAAAAGTGTTTGCTGACTGTACAGGTGAAACTTTTTGTGCAAAAAATGAAACCAGACATAGTATTGAAATTAACGTTCGTCAGATACAATGCGACACTGGCAAAACCACACCCACAGTATCTCGACCTTTATTTGCTAGAGACTGTACAAGTGTACACTTCAATTAGCAACTCGCAAGCTAAAGTCGTTCCTAAGACCTTTTATTATAAATGGAAATATGAGTTTTTTTTATTTTTCTGTAAAACTTTCACGGCTCGACACTCAACCGATCATCATGAAATTTCGCGTACACGTTGTCAGGGGTCCAAAAAAAACATAGGGTTATACTTTAATCCCGGAATCTCCGAAATCACCGTGGGCGAAACCTCGAGCTAGTTAAACAATAAAAGTACAGTTAAACAATTTAATAGAATAGAAAGGACATTGAAATTGTAAAGTGGGTTGGATAATGTGTAATGTGTGTAAAAGAGAACGTCGTGTTGTCGTGACAGGAGGTTGACATTGTGTCCCTATCTAGTACTGTACCGTCTGTACCTATGTACAATTGTACATTGTACCTACGCACTATGACGCGGTCGGTGATATCACTCACCACGCATTAAACTTCACCGGTTATAAAGATTTCATTTAATGTGTAGTGTTTAACCTACATTCGAAAGTGACGAACTCTGTTTTATTTCAATGATCGTATAATAAGTATACCTAATTAATTCTAATTCAAAAATTCTTCATTACTTAGGATTGCTTGTTACCTGTTACAATCACTTACTCTATAATCGTCAGCAGGCTTTATTCAATATAATTAGATCGTTAATTCGCTGATGATTTTTAAAATATAAAGATTATAATCCACTGTACTAATTATTTCTTAGTAAACGAAGCGTTGATTAAATTATAAATATACTTATTTTCAGAAAACTTTGTGAAAATATAAAAGACATTAAAACAATTAAAAGTTAAAGTGGAGTGGCATTAACTAGCACAGTATTAGGTAAATGATAGCAAATAGAAAGAAGGAAAGTACATACAATAGTATTTAGTAAAACCAAGTTTTGGCGGCGTTTCTTGTGTCTTTGACATTTTCTGTTATATAACCCACTAACACCTATAAGATATTACTAACGAAAAAACCATGTATATTTACTTTAAATAAATAAATAAATAAATAAAATCGAGAAAACTACGTTGTTAAGTAGCAATATCCTGTATCGTAAATTCTTCAACATTGTATTGACCAAGGAGGGCTCGATTGTTGCTTACCTAGACTATATTGCCTCTACATATTCATGAGGACGTGTGTGCTGAAAACGACACAACTTATTGAAACACGACAAGAGATAAAATACAATCTAATTGTTATCATAATATAAATACAAGGAAATGGTTATTATGTAGATATTTTCTTAAATGTTAGAAATTAATACGCAACGGTAGCTTCGAGGAATTGGCTTACTTACCTAATAGCATGTCCAGATGAGGTGTTTTACGCGCGAGTCGAGAACGCGCGTGTTCCCGAGATACTAGAGCCACATAGATCCCGCCCAGATGCTCTCGCGCGTAAAACGCTTGGAACGCGTCGGACTCTCGACTCGCGCGTAAAACGGGTCATCTGGACAGGCTCTAAGCCAATGTCCCGAGGTTCAATTCAGCTCAAGCAAATCCGCACCACTTCTACAGTCTACAGTAAGAAGGCTCTCAACACTTCCGCCACGCCGACGACGTCGCGAGTCGGGCTCGCGACCGACCCAACCGCTTATGCACGTTCTTTCGCCCGTTTCCCCGATAAGTTTAGCAAAACAGCCGGTTTAGGATAGGATAGCGGTGCCGCTATCTAATATAACGGCTGTAGCGTTGTGGTGGATGACGTCACTAAAACGTTGTCTATGCAAACAAACGGAGTAGGTTTCCTAGACGAGAGTCACCGAAATGCGTATAACGGCACCGCTCTCCTAGGAAACCGTTGCTTTATCCAAGTTGCCCATCGAAAATCATTCAATCGTTGTCAATCAAACATCATATTCTTTCCGCGAATACTGGCCCGTGTCTGTCCGTGTCTGCGCGGCCGTGATACGATATATATGAATACGTTAATACGCACTGTATAGAAGTATATTATTTTGTCTGTGACGGAACGTGTCTGGCACGCTCAATAGCTGTAGATACAAATGGACCTTAACACATGTGGGGAGAGTCTTATCATGGTGGTATTGATGCGTTTTGGTTTTGCGTAGCAGAATTGGGACGTTCAATGATATACCTACTAGAAAAACTTTTTAAACACTGAACTAGCGCGACTAAAAAAACGAACAGCGTATAAGTACGTATCTAATTAAATATGAATAAACTCCAGTCTGTCTACAGTTTTTGTCAAAAAAAAATTTCTAACGTAACTTAATACGCACCTGGCAGCGTTTTAATGAATAATTTAAACAATGACAATTGAACAAACAAAATGTCTTTATTTATTGTGAACAGGTTAGGCGTATGACCACAGTTCACCTGTGGAGCTATTATTTAACCTTTGTTTCAATCATTTTTCGGTTGCAATGAAAAACATGGCGGTTTTGCGATTACAATATGCACGTTTTGACATCTACAATATCTAGCAATCAACCATATATACCTACCAAAAATACCTGCTTATAAGTTGAAACCTCCTAAACATAATTGATTAATAATCACAAAAAGTTACATAATTGCTCTGCTGATTTTAAGTGAATGTGGGCGACGATTACAAGCTCACGTAGCTTGAAATGGGAACTGTTTTTCAAGTAAGACTGCCGGAACTCTCCATTAGGTGCTTGGCGACAGATTTTCCACTTGTACCTAGGTAGTGGCTAGCCATGCGGCCACTAGAAAGTGCTCTACCATCATCCATCCTCATCCTCAAGATGTTTTCTTTCACCGACAGCAAGCACATTGTTAGGGTTTGAACCAACGCTTTGCAACGTTTGATCCGATATTGAATATAAAGAAGTTTTTAAAATTATAATTCTAGAGAAACATTTCATACTATTTGGATTTGTGTAACATCGTATCGAAATTACGACATTACAATACCATTGATATGACATTGCTACATAACTATATTGGGTCTCACATAGTTAAATGTTCAATTTTATTAACACAATCTTATCACGCAGATGGGTAATGCTCCGCTGGATCCGACGATATCAAGCTCTACAGTTCTCTACCTACGTAATAACTACCATACTTTCAACTTATATTTTTTATCATATTATTGTCTCGGTTGCTCTGCACTTTATTATATCCAGATCATATCTGTGAATAAAGGTTCTAGAAATAAATGTTGTTTTTATTAACTTTTTATCGTATTTTGCTGTCGGGCTTTTATAAATAATGACTACTCTTACAAATAGTACAGATTGTACGTAAGATATATATGTATATAATACTTTTTACACAATTTACAATGCAAAATCAAATGAAGGATAACTTTCTTTGTGAAACTTTCTCTCCAAAAACATTTATCTTTCTCTTTTGAAAGCCTTTGCTTATTCCTTAAAGCGTAATCACACTAAGCCGATCAGTAGAAAACAAAAGTGCTTTATTATACGAGTAATATTCTAGAAGATTTTCATTTTATTTTTTGTTTGGACCGGTCTAATAAAAGACTAATAATAAAAAAACGCCCAATTATGATCAATAAAAAAAGTTCTGTTAGGGTCATCAAATCAACAAGTCCGGTGCCGGTTGTATTTTGTATAAGAAACTAGGAAGTAACAGGTGTGTCTTAGATGGATCTCGTAGTCATGACCCCGAATCTTACTACAAGGTCACACCTGCAAACACAAGCAGATTGCTAAGTGGCCCGCACACATGTAGAAATAATACACACACGTGGAGATTAAAAGCTTAATACCAAAGACCTTACAAATTGGGTACACTCCATGAACTGAGGTCTGTGACTGCTGGCCCTTATCTTGCGTTGTGGTATAAGTGACATAATTGAAGTTAATTCTGAGATGTACCTATATGAATTAACAGTACCTACTCGCCAAGCGTCGGCTGCAAAATAACAAAATTAAATATTCAAGGCGTCGATTCGGTTTTTTCTAGAACAGTTTAAAACATGTCTCTCCGAGGGGCTATGCTATAATGTAACTTTTGTTTCAATCATTTTTCGGTTGCAATCAAAAACATGGCGGTTTTGCGATTACAACGCTCGTCGATGCACGTTTTGACACCTACAATATTTATTTATTTATTTATTTATTCTTTATTGCACAGTGTGTACAAATGGCGAACTTAATGCCTTGCGGCATTCTCTACCAGTTAACCATTGGGTAGACAGAGAGATATAGAAGATGGGATGTGCAAACAAAACAATAACTAATATACTTAATACTAGACACGAATAATCAATAACTAAAACATAAAGACGCAATTTACTCACAATACATACTATAACACATGCATATCCTACACATACCGACACAATAAAATACATACACACATAGTTACATATATATATATATATATATATATATATATATATATACACACACATACCATATATACATACATACCATATTATATCTAGCAATCAACCAAAATAACCATATTACTTCAAAGGCTGAAGCTACCTAAACATGATTAAATAATCACAAAATCACAAATTTTCTGATTGAAACTGTAATACGATAGCAATAAAAGTTGCATAATTGCCCTGCAGAACTTTTCTAGAAATATGGATGCAACTTTTCGAGATCGTCATAGCTAGTCTCATTATGCTTTAGTTTAACACTGTTCGTTTAAAAACCAAAACTAGACTGCACTGTACCAAAGACCAATGACAAAATTATAAATTGTCAAGAAACTCAAATCGCGTTGGAAGAGATGTGTCAGCCATATAGCCACATAGGCAACTGCAAGTACATAACAGTGTATGTACGTGAGAAACGTGGGAGTAATCCATACGGTTGCAGTTAGCAAACAATGCAACCAATACTGTCGCAACGAGTGAACGATACGGGACAAGGGAGAAATATGATGGTAAAGGCACGCGATTATATCTGTCCCCCGCTGTTTCATCCGCGGTAATTTCGGAGTTCCCGCGGGAATCCAGGATAAAAGTACCCTATGTCACTCAGGATCACTGTAGCTTCGTATAAGTGAAGAATTTTCAAAATCCGTTCAGTAGATCCAGAGATTACCCCCTACAACCTCACAAACTCCAGAGTTACTGCGGGAATTCCGGGATGAAAACTACCCTATGTCACTCGGGACTACTGTAGCTTTCTACAAGTGAAATTATTTTCAAAATCGGTTAAGTAGATCAAGAGATTACCCCCTACAACGTCACAACCTCACAATTCACAAAAGCATAAACTTTAGTTCTTTACAATATTAGCATAGACTAGCACGTTTCGCTCTTGACGCTCCTTTATCCTCCAATGTCATGAAATCACGCAAGGACACTGCTGCAACAGCAACACCGACCATTTTTCATTTTATTATGTCAAGGATGAAATGAAAATGCCCTTAAAACGTTTCGCGATAGCTATAAACGACCTGTTGCAAAACGTTGACTTTTAAACGAATCCACATAGCTCTATTGGAAATGTTATTATTTAACTTATAAAAGAACTGTTTTTTAAAACAAAATTAATTATGCTATGATAAGATATATTTATGATCAGCAGCCGCTGCATGTATAAACATGTGTGTTTTCTCGAAGAAACCAATTATTATAAATCTCAAATTTACAAATAAATGTAGATCTTATTCCCATGGGCACTATACTGTAAAGACCATAATGTTATTGTAGATGTACAAATCCCAAGTGTTATTGGATCATTGCCAATGCATTATACTTTTTAACAAGTGGCCTCGTTAATTCATTTCCAAATCTAAAACACCTCTATCAAGGTCGTATCACACGGTAGAAAATAAAATATAAAGCAATTGCAATAGTTTTGTAGCAACAGCCAATAATGTAGCTCATAAACACTAGCGTCCCATATAAAATTTTATTAGTTTGCTCCGGACATCGTCACCAACTAACTATGCGTAGAAAGGTCATTTGAGCTTGTTTAATACCGCTACCATTACAAATGGCAATAAATTCGACAATATGAATGGCAGCTGCCAGCTACTTTACATATGCAGTAAATACATATTAATTCAGTTAATACAATCACTACAACTTTAACTATAACTACTACCGGAATACCAATCCACTAGGATCTTTCTAACAACAATTTACCTTGATTTTTTATCATTGCATCATTACTTCGGCTGCGTGTCCAGTTTTAGTGAGTTATTTTATTGATTCTTACAACAGTGAGGTCAATAGATAGTTAACCCAAGTCTCGCTTGGAGGTGCGACCAATTGCTTCTGATACACATACGTCACTAAGTGTTCTGATGATCACGGCTACTAAATGGCTTCCAATTGTATGTAATATTCTACGAGCGCAAAGAACCACACACAAGTTCCAATCAAACATCATACATAATATAATATAACACGTGTATATATGACAGCAATGATCAAATTATA
Source organism: Zygaena filipendulae (assembly GCA_907165275.2). Lineage (NCBI taxonomy): Eukaryota > Metazoa > Arthropoda > Insecta > Lepidoptera > Zygaenidae > Zygaena > Zygaena filipendulae. The sequence goes on from OU015653.1 coordinate 13,487,992, forward strand.
ACTTGAAGGGGATCTCTCTCTATTGTTTTAGATTCTTCTATAGTGATACTATACACTAAGGATAAGAAAATCTCAAAACTACATCTTTTTATCTTTAAAAATATCTGTCCGTATACGCGCATCACGCTAAACCTACTGGGCCCTTATTCACTATGACCAACAGCATGTATTGCCCATAACGCGCGTCCAAAACACGCATTCCCAAACGTTTTAGATGCCAAAATTATTATTCTGTATGCCCTAAGAAACGGTGTGAATGTATTTTTTTTAAGTGACACTTTGATTACGGGGGAAAGCCAGATTTTTGTGGCGCTTTATCTTAACGCGCCGTGTTATGGTCATAGTGAATAAGGGCTCAGAATCGATTGGTGCGACATTGACGACCGTTCCGTGATCGCCGTTCACTTTACTGATAAATTTATAATGACAAATCAAAGGTAACATAGAATGGTATTCAATGGTCGGATTTTTTGTAATTAAGTACTTAATTGCTTAATTAAACGTGTGCATAATAAAAATTATTACTTTTTGAAGAGAAACTTCTTTTGGATGAGAGTTAAGATTCAAGGTCGTACTTGAATGTAATATTTTTAAACGAAACGATTTTGACGCCACAATATTACACTTCTGTTACTTGTAGGTACTAGTTGTTACTAGTATAGTACTATATTATCTGTGCTTGTACTTAGTGCAAGCAGTCTTTTGTATTTTATCCTATTATTTAACTGCAATAAAATCAATAATAATCTTCAGAAGTCAGCGTCGATAATAATATGTAAACACTTTTATTAGTCTTCGAACTTTATTACTATTTGCAATAACATTCAATAAATTGTTAAAAGTGATTACATATTTCCGATGCTGTGTGTACAGTTTTTTTTTTAACAGGAACGGTACAATCCGTACAATACAGAAAAAGTAAATAGGGATACAGGAAAAATTTTTGGAAACATTCATATTTTTGCAAAGAGATTTCCCCTTTTTGTTTAACTTTAAAATTGTATTAGTGTGAATATTGTGTTACTAAGGTTTTTGGAGTTTGCTGGTTATAAAACAACATGGCGTATATGGTACTGCAAAAACATATTAGAATTTGATTTTACAGAACATTTTATAGCTAAAACTCGCTTCGATATTTCGATATCGAGCAACAAAGCTTAATTATGCTCAAGTTTATATAAACCTTATGTATTTAGTTTTTTATACCATATTATAAAAACAAAACGTGTAGGTACGTCGAGCATAACAAAAAGTTTCTCGGAATCGTTTCAAATTAAGTCTCACAACGATTGTTTTGTGTTTGATCACGTGCAAAACATTTACTAGTAGGTACAATAGGGTCGAACAATCTCTTACGAAAGTATTCATTTTAAGCTTCAATAGAGCTTGTTGTGTTGTTCGTAATCTTATCAATCGACATATATGTATAATAAACAATACTGCGTCAATAAAGAATGCCGCGTCTCATATGGCAAACTAAAACTATGAGGTCTTTTATGGTCATAAAAAATCCCAGTTCCTATGACAGACACTAAAAGGAGGCAGGATCACACAAATTAGGTGTTCTCCGTTCACTCTCTATGAGCTTTGGAATTCCCTTGGAGATTCTACTGTAACGGGATAAAGAGTGTTGCTTAGATAACTGCAGCTTCTACTCAAACTAACGACCGCACTCAGAGTAGTTTTAATGATTACTTAGAGTTATTATTTATTAGAATCAACTCGGTAGTTTCAGAGATTACTCCCTATAAGCCTACAAAAAAGAAACTACCTATGGTTGATGTTCCCTTCAGCTCCGGCGGATGTAAATTGTAAAAATAATCAGTGTACCAAATACCAATATGAGTGGAATTATTTTGGTGGTCTAATTAGGCAAAAATGAATAGATGTTTGTTGTCAGTTTTTAAAAGGTTCTCAGCGCGTCCCACGCTATGTTTTTTTTTGTCTATAGCTAGCTGCTTTGGAATGAGTCCACGGTCTGGTTACGTCAATATGCGCTTATAAGTTATCGACGGGTGAGATATTGGACGCAGCGGGAACGTAAATAGAATCTATTGGACACGTGTTTACGTTCAGTAGAAGAAATTTTCAAGATTCGATAGGTGCAACACAATATTATACTGCACGCAGCAGTCAGCGAACAATGGAAGACATCGATACTGATGTTAAAAATGCAATCAGTAAATTTTTTGTCTGTCTGTCTGTCTGTATGTGCACGCATAGGTCAAAAACTACTGAAGAGATTTTAACCAAACTTGGTACGATTGTAGTCCATACTCCTGGGCAGGTTATAGGCTATATAACATAACGCTAAGACACACAGGAGCTAAGCAGTGACGATAAAGTTGAAGCAAGTCGAATGAAAATGCGCTTTCGCATACGTTTACTCAATCACCTAAAAACGGCTGATCGGATTTGGATGAAATTTGGCATGCACATTGCCAGGGGTACAAAGAAGGACATAGGGTACTTTTATCCCGGAATTCCCGCGGGAACTCCGTAATTACCGCGGGTGAAACCGCGGGGAACAGCTAATACTATAATATAAGAGTAGAATCCGCGATTCTGTACATTGAATATTTTTAACAAAAACTGACAGGGAACGATAAACGAAGAGTAACCAACCATAAAAAAGGGTTTTTAAAAATCTTTTCTGTCTGTCTGTCTGTCTGTTCGCGATAATCTCCGAATCTACTGAACGAATTCTCATGCGGTTTTCACAGGTAGATTAAGCTTAGCCTGGAGCTACATATAGGCTTTGTTTTATTGAAATCGGATGTCGGAAAAAAAAGTTTTTGTATAAGAACCTTTCGCGCGGGTGAAACCGCTGGGCACAGCTGCTAGTATTTTAGTATTAGTGTCAGTAGTGTATTGTGTTTTAATGTACTCGCTAAGATGTTATAGCTACGATATTGTAAGGCCTGATGGAGCTGGCGCAGAATCATCGAAGAACAAAAGCTTCTAAATACAAAAAAAAAAACAAGAGCAGTTATAATAAAACCTTTATGAAGTTGTGTTAACTATGACTTATGAAATATTTGAAGTTGCTGTATTGAATTTGTTAACGTTCACATTAGAGGGTAAAGAAAACCGTGACCAACGAAAATTGACGACCAGATTGGCGCAGTAGTTCACTATGCCTTCCCGCTAATGTAGAGTATCTGGGTTCGATGCCCGGTGGGGGGTGGACTTTTTTGTGATGAACGGATTCACTCTACAGTCTGAGCGTATTTAATTGTTCATATATCTATACTACATAATATATATGTAATAATATGTAGTATATACCACGTTTGCTTGGTTTCCACGACACAAGCTTGTGAGTTGTGACTTGGTGTGGTATCAAGTGTCTTGAAGTGCAAATTAAAAAAAAAAGATGCGTCACTTTGAAAACGCGAGTAAAACCAAGGGAAACATTAATACACACAAAAATACCGGTCGGACTCTATTTGGACTTCGCTACACGAAACATGCTTCGTCGTGAAAGATAATACATAAACCTAGAGATAGAGACAAGTAGATAGACCAAGCAGGTATGACTCTTCATAATTTTTTCCTAACCAACTGTCGATCGGAGCCGAGCGAGCGTGAGAATCAAGGTCTATTTTACGATTTTGAGAGTGGCCTACAAGGAATGTGAGTATTCGATACCTTATATAGACAGTTAGGTACGTGATAATATTATACTGTTATAATTTGTAAAAACTGAAATAAACGAGTTCTTTTGTTTAGTGCGTTAATTCACAATAGTTAGTAAAAAATACTTGAAGAATTTTATGCACAAAACAGTGAAACTCGACGCTTTTTAAGTAATTTAGCAAATGAGCATTTGAATAAATCCCACTACCTAATATTAATGCGAAATATATACATATAAATGTGAATGTGAGTATGTTTGTTACGCTTCCACGCCTTAACTGCTAAACCGATCATCGTGTGCGTGCACGTTGTCTGCAGGGGTACAGAAAAGGATAATTTATATCCCGGAACTAACGCGGGAACTTCGAAATTAACGCGGGCCGAACCGCGGGGAACAGCTAGTCTAATAAATAGAGATGATAGTAATAAAATATATACATACAATTATACAATTATTACAATTGATACAATTATTTTCGCTCACTATAGTTCTATAGAACAGTCCAAGGCAAGACGAGGCAAGAACGTCCAATGATTAGCACTAACGCCAGTACGAATGTAATTAGATCTCCAGCGAGCTCGCACAATTAGCGGGCCGGCGCTGTGCTGCGTAACTATATGAATTGCATCTTATTACGTCCACGGACCACCAGGGCCCTTATTCACTACGACCATAACACGTCGCATTAGGACAACAATTGTTTTTCCCTCGTGCTTAAAGAAGTATCACTCAAAAAAAAAAAAAAACACGTTTACAAAGTGTGTTATGGCATACAGAATATAAACTTCTAATATTTTGGCGTCCGGAGCGTATAGGACAGTGTTTTTGGGACGAGCTTTATGAGCAAGGAATTTTGTTGGTCGTAGTGAATAAGGCTCTGATGAGGAAGTTGCAGCATAACACTAATGAACGGTGAGGTGTTAGCGACTCCGCTGCTGGAAGATTAGCACGGATCACGGATCCTAATAGCGATGAAAAATAGTTTATGGGACAATTATACGTGAGCGGACAATTAATGTATTTATTCTTCAGTAGCTGTTCCCCGCGGTTGCACCCGCGTTAATCTCGGAGTTCCCGCGGGAATTCTGTAATAAAAAGCACCCTGTGTCCTTCCTTGTTCCTGAGACACGCTTGCAAAATATCATGATAATCGGTTGAGTAACTAGTTAAGGGGTGAAAGCAAACAAATAATGTTCCAATCGCAGTTAATAGTAGGGATTATTTAAAAATGTGAAAGTTTGTTACAGGGTTGAATGCTTCGTAGATTTTTTTTTTTACAATTTCAGACGGAAATAATATAAGGAATCCCATACGGCCTTGCACAATTTGCAAATGGACATGTTGACTAATTTTTATTTTTTAGTCCGTCTTGTAGATTATTAAAAAATATTGGACACGTATTTTTTTCTTTTTTTACGTTATCAAAAAATAACGGCGATATATTGAGTTGAAATTTCGCGTGACGTCACTATTCGGACAGTTTGTATGGCGGTTTTAGCGGTTAGTGACGTCACCTTAAACTTTAATGCGCTTTGTCTCTGTATATTTTAATTTATTTGAAAAAGCAAAAAATACGTGTCTATTGTTTTTTTATTTTCTAACTGACGGACTAATTAGAATTTTGATTTTCAAAAGTAGTCCACATCCCTATTGTAAACCAAGAACAGAGGTTACCTAAATCGAAATCGGACCAAAAGTGACCTTATTAAAACAGATTTTTTTTAACTCCATCCATATGCCATCCCAAGCACAGGCAAACCTAATTTGGTTTTGTGAACTCTGTATTTTATTTACTTTGGTTTATAATTTATTTATTGGTTTTACTGGTTTTTCAATTAAAAAAAAAAAAACTAGATGTAGTATTTGTAGAGCGTATAGACGAAGCTAAAATATAAAAAAGCTATACCAGTTGCAAATCGACAGCGCATACACGTTTTTTTACTATGTAGGTATACGAATGTAGACAAAAATACTTCAAGGAGAGAGCAGCAATATGCATAAATCCACAGAGTAACGATTTTATTGCGATCACAGCAAAAGCTATTTTGTCATTTTTATTTGCTCAAACAATCTGAACAGTCCGAAAGCTATCTAGTTACTTATTTTCATTTTGTTTTCTATTGTTTTTTTTGTTAGTAAGTAGCTATACTAGCTAGTGACCTAAGATAATATTTTGTGTATTTATTCATGTCTCGAGTCCTATAAACCGAACATTGTAGAAATGGAATGGTATATAGTGTGCAGGAAGGTTATTTTATCTGAAGGTCAATGAGAAACAAGCAATTAGTACTTTCATTAGTCAGGCTTCCGACTATCAGTTCGCGCGAGTTGTTTGCCAAATTTCAAAGTCATCAGTCTGATATATAACTAACGTTATTTTAACACGTTAATGCTATTAGCGAAACCTAATACGTTATTTTGATAGCGCAAAAAAATTTGAAACATCCTTTTTATATCAATAGATAAGTACTAACAATGAGTTTAAATTGAAAAACAAGCATGTAGCAGATGGTTTCGTAACATTATAAAAATTTATGAAGTGGGTACGTAATTAATATGTATTTCTCAAATATGAAAATAATTATAGAATGGTTAACACATGGAGTACAGTTAAGTATAGAAAACAGATGACTGCGTGTGGCGAAAGATCTAGACACAACGGAATTTTAATTAAGTAGTTATTTATAATATAATTAACACACATGAAAACCTGTTTTGGCAGAAATTAATACCAAGCGCTCATATTCATATGACAACTCTATCTATTCCACCTTGTTTTCAAAGAGTTCAAAGTAAATAGCTATAGCTAGTATCAATAAAGTTGATTATTATTTTAATTGGTTTTATAATATACACACCGGCAGAATTAGCGGAACATAAAAAGGCAGAGTAAAGAAATAATTACGTATATATATTAAAACAAATAATAATTAAACGTGAAGTAATAAATTAATATACATCTTTTAACACTTTAAAAGTTTGTAATTAAATTATTAAATTTTATTTAAAATAATAATAATAAAAAAAACACTTTTTCTCTAATTTGTGGGCACACAAATAATGTTGCAAATTAAAGATTACTGTGATTTTAACACTAAATAAATGAACGATTAATAACGTGTGTTTCCCCTTCGAGATTCAACATTTATTTGCAACATTGTCTGTGTTTTCACAAACTAGAGTTTTTTTTTTTGATTACTTTTAATAAAATTTAACTAAAAACTTCTTAAAGTCGATGTTAAAAGATGTATATTAATTTATTACTTCACGTCAAATTATTATTTGTTTTAATATATATACGTAATTATTTCTATACTCTGCCTTTTTTATATTCCGCTAATTCTGCCGGTGTGTATATGTTTATGGTTTTATGATTCTATAGTATTTTCCTGTAATCCATGTCTTTGCCTACAATTGGCGCTGTTTATCGGGACCTTGTTCCTGTATATTTTATCCTGTCGCGTGCCAAATAAATGGAAATAAACTTAGTCTAAACTAATATTATAAAGGGGAAAGTTTGTTTGTTTAGTACGTTTTAACTCAAAAACTCCTGGACCGATATCAAAAATTCTTTCACCATTAGAATGCTACATTGTCCCTGAGTAACATAGGCTATATTGTAACCCGGAATTTCTGCGGGAACTCCGAAATCACTGCGGGTGAATTTTACCATTGAAATTTTACATTTCATTTTACAAAATGAAAACGAAACCTAAATTAAAGACCAAACACACTAAATAAGAAAGGCAAGTTAAAAAAAAACCCTTAACAGAGAGCAAGATAACGGTTTCTCTAGTAAAAAAGACGAACGAAGATCTTTCAAAGTTCCCTAAACCATAGTTCTTGTCATCTATACTATAATAAAAGAGTAGAATCCGCGATTTTGTACATTGAACATTTTTGACAGGGCACTTGTGATAAAAGAAGAGCAATCAACCACAAAAAAAGAGTTTTAAAAAAAAATTCTGTCTGTCTGTTCGCGATAATCTCCGAGCCTTCTGAACGGATTTTCATGCGGTTCTCACAGGTAGATTAAATTATCGGATGCCTACGTCATACAAAGAACAAACCCTCCAAGTTTTGGGTCTCTACAATCAGCGGTTTAGGCTGTGAGTTGATCCATCAGTCATTCCGGACAGAGCATTTTATATGTATAGATAGATAGATTTAATTGCTAATCAACAGCGCGACTCGTCACGTTTCCTCTATATGAGTGCAGAAGCACCACCTCAGAGCGAGAATAACACGTTAACCCGTTCGATTCCACAATTCATGACCACCGAATATTCCTTCGGTTCATATTCAGTTTAATGACGTGCGTCACGGCTTGTGTTCTTTCCAAATGGTCCCACACTCGGGCGCTAATACATATTATCATAAATACCGTTATTATTTTTGAGAGCAATTTTAATTAGTGGAAGAATACGAGGAAAATGTTTTAAATATTTTTTTTTTTTCGATTAAGCTTCCGAGACCGATACTTAGTTACCTTCTACTTTATAATTCCGATGTAATAATTTATATATACTCAAGTAAGAAGGAAAGAAAGTAAAATTTCAACACAACCCATATTATGTTGCGCATACACACAGCAATTGGGATGATGACGACTTTTGAAAATCAAAAATTAGTACGTCAGTTAGAAAATAAAAAAATAACGAACACGTATTTTTATTTCTTTTTCAAATTAATGAAAATATACATAGAAATTGTAATTGAAAGAATAATCTTGGGGGCTCGTGACTTCATTAACCACTTTAAGCCGCCATACAAACCAGCACCGGACTCTATAGGACATAGGGTACTTTTTGTCCCGGAATCCCCCCGGAAAATTTTCTGTACCCCTGACAACGTGTATGCAAAATTTCATGGTGATCGGTTGAGCCGTTAAGCCGTAACAAAAAAAAACAAACTCACTTTCGCATTTATAATATTAGGATGTATTGATTTAATTACGAAAAGAGCGAAAGAACGAGCTCACAAATATTGTAATCCGATAGTAACTACATATTATGTTTTTGAATAAGTTCCTGCTGTTTTTGAAAAAAGGTTTTAATATAAAAAAACATGTCATTGAAACTACGTACATATTTCCCATCGCTAGCGACTAGTTAGTTTCTCCTATCTTTCTGCCAGCATACGAACACCGTGTCGAAAAAACGACTCAACTTTTGAGGTTATCCACGAATGGAGCTATACTTTATGGCATCTGCATTAAGAAAGTGCTGTCCAGCCCGGGCATGAGTGAAGGATCGGTTACTACTTGGATTACTACTATCAAAAGGAGCAATGTCCGATGAACATGGCGGGTGGGGTGAGAGCGTCTCCGAGTAATATAAGCTTTGACCGGTTTTGCAACGTGTGGCCGAGTGTTGTCGTGCTGCAAAATTACTTTGTCGTGTCTATCCTCGCGTTGGGACCGTTTTTCCATCACCTCTCGGCTGAACGGCGATCTCTAGTGATCGGTTCGTTGACATTTGAGGAGTTCGAAACCGTTTTTCTTTCGTCGTTTTGGCATGAAATTCGACATGTTCTTAACCCTATGAAAAAATTTGTTCATTTCAATGATTGATTTAAAAAACAAAAAGAAAGTAAGTAATTTATTTGAAAAAATATGGTAGTTACATAAATATAATCGTATTTATTAGATGGGCAATCAACCCGGTGCTTGGGATTAAACACGATAAAAGCCTGCCATTTTCGGGTTTAAACTCGGGTTTAAACCTGCCCATCTATAATGGTGTTACATTTTAAAATTATTCAACATACTTATTCTACCGTTGACGGCGGCAGGCAAATGTTATCAATAAATACACAATTTTGCCTTTTGTACACTTCGGCGGAAATAAAATATATACAAACGCCAGTACAGACAGCTCCGACTTGGGATGATGATATATTTAATACTAGCTGCACCCCGCGGTTTCACCAGCGGTAATTTTGAAGTTCCCGGTAATTTTGAAGTTCCCACGGGAATCCCGGGATAAAAAGTACCCTATGTCCTTCTCTGTACCCCTGACAACGTGCATGTCAAATTTTATCCAAATCCGTTCAGCCGTTTTTGCGTGATTGAGTAACAAACATCCAAACATCTAAACATCCAAACATCCACACTTTCACATTTATAATATTAGTATAGGATTAGCATCTCAAGCATTGATATATCTAGTAGTAAATCAATGATCTCAAGGCATTTCAAATCTAACAGCGAAACTTTACAATGTCGTTGAATGTAGCACTGTCCGGTGAAAAAAACTAGTCTTAACATCAGCATGTCTCGGGAATGAGCGAGAAGTCGTTCAAGTCCCATAATTTTAGGTTGATGTATGAGATTAACGCTTGGAATTTAAAGTTGGCTCGTGTGTTATTCTAGTTATAATGGGACTGTTCCCCGGTCGTTCTATTTAGGAATGTTAATTGAGAAATCAAAAGTCACAGCTAAAATTTGAAACCTTCCAATATGTCACCAAGGTCTTTAGTCACAAATTATTTGATGAATTATAAGACTCTTAATAGTCTTGTACAGTGTTTTTTAACGTGGGGGTCGCGGAGCCTCCGGAGGGCGAGGTCAGCAAAAACAGTAACAGGTCGTTAAAACTACCTCAGTAAAAAAAGTTTAAAAATAAACATTGCATGCATTGAGTATTTGTACATACTATATTTATGTGGAAAAAAGCGGGGGTCGCGAGATATTATTTTATACTAAAGGGGTCTTGTTATGAAAAAGGTTGAAAAACACTGGTCTAGGAGGTACTCCGTAGCGTATTCGGTACAAATGGGCAACTTTTAAATGTATGGAATTCAACAAATTAAAGGAGCTTTAAAATTACCTATGTATACTTTATTGATTGTTCCATCCACAGAACAGAAAAAAACTGATAGAAGCAATATCGACTTAGGTATGAAAACAGTTAAAAACCAGCGTCGCCGGGTGATTTTCGCACACAAAACTATTCATTACGCACTAAAACATTCATTAGCGTAAAGATTTTTGATTACGTTTTTACTTAGTCACTGTTTTTAAAATTCACAGTTTTGGGAATATTGTGGAAAATATACTCGGGATACTAGCAAAAGAAGTTTTGGGCATGTTAGAGCAATTGCTCTATCTTCTAACTTCCTTTGAAACCGTGGCGCACCTGCCCCGTCTACATGTCATTTCTAGTTGATTTATTTTCTCTGTGGTTCCATCAGTCATAATACTTCATGCTGTTTCACTGAGTGTTTTTGTATTGTATTTCGTAGTATTACTTCTATATTGTATAACTATTAAACGTATTTACATATTCCAAATATAATGTTTCAAATTTTTACATCAAGTTAAAAGGAATCCATGAAAAAGACACTTTGTTCAATATGGCGGAAGTGTGTAGCTTTTGATATATTTTTTAATAGAATAATATAGACAATGCTCTATTGTTGTTAATTAACTACATTTTATTGTTACACTCAGGACCATGACTGTCTGTTACTATAAATACCTATTTAACTTACTCGGACCAACAAAAAGTGAATCCTTATTATTACAAATACGAAAGTGAGTTTGTTTGTCTGTTACGCTTTCACGGCTTAATTACTCAACCGATCATCATAAAATTTTGCATACACGTTTTCGGGGGTACAGAAAAGGACATAGGTTACTTTTATCCCGCAATTTCCACGGTAACTCCGGAATTTACGCGGGTGAAACCGCGGGGAACAGCTAGTTGTGCAATCACAACTAAAATACTTATAGGTACGTATATTCGTAGTACTAAGGGATTAAAATGACAATAATACAGCATTTTCATGAACTCCGTGGAAAATTGTAGGAACGAACAAGAATTAGGTAGGCTACAACATTTTATTAAGTAACATAATATTATTATCAAAACAGAAATCTGCGGTAATACGGATCGAAACACTTCGTACGTGTACGAGTTACGAGCGAACGGATCGTAAACCGTGCTATATGGCTAATATAAACCCGCCTCAGCGAGCGGAATGACGCAAACCCTGAGGCCTGAATAGACAATATTTGGACGTTTCCACTCATTACGCGCCCGAATCAGTTGAGAAGGGACACCAGTTAGCAGTTACCACGAGCACGTGGTAAATCAAAGTCAAGTTTGAATTTCGAACACGATTTCTGACACCTTGCGAAAAATTGTTGCCATTTTTATAATTATTCTACACTTTAGGGCTCGCACATTGTGCATTTTGCCAGTGTCAAGAGTCACAAGGCTCAAGTAAGTACAATACATAAATGTTTTTAAAGTTTCGTGTACGGTTTGAATTGCAGTTTATGGTACTATAAACTGTAAAATATTTTCCAGGGCTATTTGCATATTCCTAAGAAAAATGCACATAAAAATATAAAAACTGCCACTTATTGCATATACATATATACACCTGTAATGAAATCCAATTTAGGACGGGTTCTGTTCCCGCAAAAAACTCCGTTAACAAAATGCAATGTTTTAGTCAAAGCTGCAAAACAGAAAAATGGCATCACAGGCTACTTGCAGTTTTTAATATTTAAGTACGTAATATGCAACTTATTTAATTTCAAACACGCTGCTGATCGATAGATTACGGCCATCGACTTTTCATGACGAGAAAATTAAAAAAACTTGGCTATTCATTCAGGCAAATAAAACATCATCATATCATCACCATATTGATAAGACATTCGTTAAAAACTATACTTGCAAACTTTATACCGTCACCAAATTTTGAGGAAAAATAAGAATTAAAAAAATATTCATGAAACTTTCTATAGACATAGATATATCTCTATACACGTTGTCAAGGGCAAAGGACATAAGGTCTACACCCGAAATTCCCACGGGAACTCCGAAATTAACGCGGTTGAAACCGACGAGAGCGGCTTACTGTCTCGCTAAAACTCGAGATTGGCTCGACCAAAATGGATAATTATTTTTTTGTTGGGTTCGTAATTATCAGGAGAAGGTTTGTATTAAAGGAAATTGGGAGTTCCTGCGGGAATTCCGAAATTAAAGCGAGTGAAACCGCGAGGCACAGCTATATGTTGGTAACTATAAAATTAAAAATGAATTCGTTTGTCTCGCTAAAACTCGAGAATGGTTGGGCCGATTTGGGTAATTTCGATATTGAAATATTTGCGGAAGTTCAGGGAAGGTTTAAGAAGTGAAAGTAACCTATACTTCAGAGGTGCTGCGGGAATTCTGAAACTCACGCGGGTGAAACAGCGGGGCACAGCTAGTGTGCGACAATTATGTAAAGTGTAAATTGCTAATCGTCGAAGAAAGTAGGGCTCCAGTGTCGTTCGTATCCACACCGTATCGTTAACACTTGCTTGTTAACGGGTGTCGTTTCGCTGATTGATTTATTGGGTGGGTAATCGGTGCCCAGATAGCACCGACGCCGATCGTGTTATGCAAACATAAACTCTATGTTCTCAACAAATAAAGACTAACAGAGTGAGGTCACATGTTAATACGCGTCAGTGGAAATTGAACGGTCGGTAAATTCGATAAGTGTATATATACGCACTGCCATTAGTTGAAGTGAAGTAAAAGTTCTCGATATGTCACGAGTTAGCGACACTTTATTGTTTACTTCGTCGGTTGTTGACGAGTGAAAGCCGTACCGAAAACACGCATGTCACGTTTGTCTTCGTTATTTCAGTCACTTTTCAGCATCTCTTTTGGACCCTGAGCAGGAAACTGGCTTTCAAGAGAGCCATGTTTTAACTTGGGGAACAATCTAAAATTGTAATTGGCGTTTCGCCATAATTGAAGAAGTGGATGAAGAGATTTTTATATTTAGAAACATTGTTATTGGCAAATTATAATTATAGACGCCATTATTAAAGAAGAAAAAGAAGTTTACTTCGTCTGACAGTGACTCAGAGGACTGAGGCACTTATATGCTGCAAATAATGAATAGTTTACCTTGGTCGTTAATCGTTATATTTAATATAGAAGGTTTCGTTTTTGAATTGCCCTCTTTGGGCACGCTAGGAGAAAAAAATTCAACAAGTAACGCTTTGTTAAGAGTCTACCTAAAGTATAAGTATAAAACCTCTCAAGTCAGAATAGTTTCGTAAAAACGTTACACTCAAATTCAACCTAGAAATTTTACTCCCGTTGCGCTCACGGGTGTTTCAGTTCAAACAATTTAATTACGTCGGAATCCTTTATTGATCGTTCGCTTTTCTAGAAGAGACCATCAAGCATCACAGAGGTACTACGATGGACAGAAAGAATTGCTACTGGGCAATGCTATTTCGTAAGGCGAATAGTTAGTTTAAGATAGTATTTATTATAATATCTATAGTATTTAGTACTAACTGTGGTTTGTAGGGTACGTCATTTCAGCCGCGTTAATTTCGGAGTTCCCGCGGGAATCCCGGGATAAAATTACCCTATGTCCATCTCTGTAGCCTTGACAACGTGTATGCAAAATTTCGTGGTGATCGGTGGAGTAGTTAAGGCATAGTTGGACGCAGATAAGCAATAACATGTTAACCCACAAAATTAAGTGATTGATACAGAACGATTTATTGAGAGTTAGAGAACGTTTTTCAATTATGTGTTAACTTCATTACATTGTATAAATATGTAAAAATATGTTGAACATAAAAAATGTTGACACAAAATGGCGCTATAGTTTTAAAACACGATTTACTCAAAATTTCTCCAGTGTGGGTTAACACACTATTGCTTATCTATGTCCAGTTAATTTATAATAGTAAAGGACGAGTTGAGTGTTGAGTATTCTTTAACATTATCGGAAACATCGAAAACATACAATATAACGATTATGAACAAATTTATTACTCGCTGATAAACAACAGTTTTAAAATCAGAACTAAGGTGCCTTTTCAAATAAATCATCAGGTTCAAAATCTTGGGAGGAACATTTAATATATATCGTGCGGTAAAATTTGTTAGAGGTTTTAAGTGAAAGGGGCATAATATAATATAAATGTTGAATATCTAGGTCAAGTTGGAATTATCGTTAATCGGTTGTGTGCTGTTGTAGATGTCGCTAGATCTGTACAGATCACAGATATACTAACAGGTCCATGGTACAAACCTTATATCATCATTGGCACAGACCACGTTATTAAAAATTTCGCACAGTTATCTCTCAACATAATTTTGTTACAATAAAGTTAGCTCGTTTCATAATTGGCACTACTTTTTTTATCTTTCGGTTGGATATTTAAAAATATATGATGATATATACCTATATTAAAAATTACCAAACATGTTTTTTTACTACAAGATGCATGCGTTTGTTTGCTTGTTGGTACGTACCGTAGTTTTCAATTAACACTATGCGTTGTAGGTACGGTGCTTTATATGAGTACATGACGAAGCATCTATTGTTCAGAGTATAGCGATTTTGCAAAGACATTAAATTGTATGCTAAACGTAGGAATTATAAAATAACTAGCTGTCCCCTGCGATTTCATTCGCGGTAATTTCGGAGTTCGCGCGGGAATTCCAGGAAAAAAGTACTCTACGTCCTTCTTTGTACCCCTGACAGTAGTTTACGGTGATTAGCTGTTCCCCACATTAATTCCGGAGTTCTCGCGGGAATTCCGGGATAAAAACTATTCTATCTTTCAAGTTGGACCATATTATAATTGGTTACAAAATTTTTATCAAAATTCGTTCAGTAGTTTCGGAGTCCATCGCGGACCAACAACGTGACACGTGATTATTAGGGTATTTTACATCATACGGCATACACGCAGCCGATTATAGCTGACAGATTCGCTGACTGATAGTTATATTTTTTTTATTTAAAAACTTAATTGCACGACTTGTATACAAACAAAAGGCAGACGTAATGCCTGATTCTCTACTAGTCAAATTTTTGACATAAACATGCAAAATTCACAATACGACCTCACTGGTTTTTTTTTTTGACGAATATATCTAATAATAAAAAATGCTTCGTCCTGAATGATTGACTGACGGATCGACGCACAGCCTAAACCGCTGATCGTAGAATGTGTTGTTTGTATGACGTAGCTATCCGACAAGAAAGGATTTTTGACAAAATTTTAACAAAAAAATTAAAACCGACTTCCAAAAACACAAAACTAAAACGCTAAAAATAAAAAGCTAAAAATAACAAAATACCGATTTAATCCAAAAAACACACACGTAATATCATTATTGGTTTGTGCTACCACTGACCGGTTTGAATTCGGTGACAAGCCCACTGGTGTCTGCCCACTTGGGTTGTTCTGCTCACGGAGAGCTGGTGGCGGGAGTCGACTTAGCCCATCTACCCCCTCCATATTTGGCTTGTCACCGACTTCATACCGGTCAGTGGTAGCACAAACCAATAATGATATTACGTGTGTGTTTTTTGGATTAAATCGGTATTTTGTTATTTTTAGCTTTTTATTTTTAGCGTTTTAGTTTTGTGTTTTTGGAAGTCGGTTTTAATTTTTTTGTTAAAATTTTGTTTATTTCTCGCTTTTAAGTGACTTGGTTCGTAATTTCTCTAAGTTACAATAGCCTAATGTCAACTGCTCATCACCTTTTACAAAATATTGCTTTTCCCGACCCAGGGACGTTAATTGTTGAGGAGTTCTCCTAGTACAGCACCATCAGTTCCACGTCACCATATACATTGTGACGAGCATAAATTGTTTAGAAACCATATTAAAGTTAACGAATCGGAACCCGTGAAATACCTATTATTGAGTAGTTCCGATGACCATCTGTGGTCTTCATCATCAGTTCCACTTCTTCAATCTTTGATTTCCGAAAGCAAATAAACGATTTACTATAAAAAATATAAAAATCACTATAGGTGTACCTATAATTTTTGAAGAGTTCCCTCGATTACTCCAGGATCCCATCATCAGATCTCGACTTTGTGACAATGAAATCAATTTGGGAGTATCTTCTTTTAAACAAAAAAACAATTTTTGAAATCGCTCCAATCGGAACCCGTGAAATACGTATTATTGTTGAGTTGTTCCGATGACCATCTGTGGTCTTCATCATCAGTTCCACTTCTTAAAATTTCGCTTTTCGGAAGCAAATGAACGATTTACTATTAAAAATACCCAAATCGCTATAGGTGTGCCTATAATTTTTGAAGAGTTCCCTCGATTTCTCCAAGATCCCATCATCAGATCCCGACTTGGTGGCAATGGGACCTAATTGGGAGTATATCCTTTCAAACAAAAAAAGAATTTTCCAAATCTGTCCAACCGTCTTCGAGTAATCGGTGAACATACATAAAAAAAAAAAAAAAAAAAAAAAAAAAAAAAAAACATACATACAATCGAACATAGAACCTCCTCCTTTTTGGAAGTCGGTTAAAAATTCTACCCCTAAGGGTGTCAAAAGCGGGGCAAACTTTGTATGGAACAATTGTGCGGGAACTTTGAAATGATCGCGGGAAAACCGCGCGGGGTAGCTAGTTTATCATAAAATACCTTGTACATTATATCCCTGCCGCCCACATAGATAGTTACTCGTACAAACCTATTACTTTATCGATTGAAAATTAGTGACCGACTGAATGTTATTTACACTGAGTGTCTTCGGCGCAGAGAAAATAATACATATATAATATAGTATATGCATGTATAATATTATCCTACAAAGGCAATCTAATCTATCTAAATATATATAAATCACGTGTCACGTTGTTTGTCCGCGATGGACTCCGAAACTACTGAACGGATTTTGATGAAATTTGGTCACTATGTTGTATTTGGCCCAACTTAAAAGATAGGATAGTTTTAGTCGCGGGAACTCCGGCACAAACTACTGTCGGGGTACAAAGAAGGACATAGAGTACTTTTTCCCGCAACCTCCGCGGGAACTCCGAAATTACCGCGGATGAAATCGCGGGGGACAGCTAGTAATAATAATAAAAATAACGGCACTTGCTCATAATTTTCCAAAACTTGCTTTGCTGGCATTTTAAATATTTATTTCCTCAAATATTTTACGCACAATTACGCAAAGTAAATTTATACGTAAGCAATTAATGGCGTTTGACGTTACTAATTACTTTTAATATTAGATTAATGTTCGTGTAAGTGACGAATAGTTTTGCGTGCAAAAATAATAATAACAATTCACAATACACCATTTTTTGATCACACATTCGATCACACGATCACACACATCTAGGTATTTAAAAAAGCTTGTATCATGGAGATCGAGCAAACTACATGTTTGACGAGATCGTCAAACATGTAGTTTGCTGCTTGGCGCAGTAGGTCACTATGCCTGCCCGCTAATCAAGAGGTTCCGGGTTCGATTCCCGGTGGGGGTGCACTTTGTGTGATGAACACAGGGTGCCACTTTCCAGTCTGGGTGTGTATAACTACACATATATCAATAGTATAATATATATGTAATTCTATGTAGTATATACCACGTTTGCTTGGTTTCCACGACACAAGCTAATAATAGCTTACTGTAGGATCAAGTAGATCTGTGTGTTGTGAAGTGGATTATTATTATTACATTCCGACTTACCCTTGACGTAATCGTGTTAGGATCAAATCGAACACGAATCGAAATGAGATCGAAACGGAATAAATTTTTGCTACTTTTAAAGCTATGGGATCGTGTCTCTATCGAATTTATTTTTAAAATTTCTCGATTTCAATATAGGAGTCGTGATATTGACTTGTCGAACGTCATTTTAAGACATCAACACGATTCCAAATACGATTGATTACGATCTCAAAAGTATGAAGGTATACGTACTAAAATGACATCGGGGTGAAATTAAATCGAAATCAAATCAAAATTGAAACCAGCCTCAAATTATTTTCAAGAGTAAGGCCCCAGACCTCTGTGTTCATTTCACAAAGCCTACCCAAACCCGGAACCTCTTGATTAGTGGGTAGGCAATAGGCATGCTAACCTACTGCACTGACCGATCCGGTCGTCAGCCGGCGACACTTTTTGTCATATATCTGTTTACATACGAAACGGAGTGATCGCTCCTTCTATCTGGTCTATGGTCTTTGGTGTGTCTAATCGTGGGCGGCAGTGCTCAGTCGCGTGGCTCGGACATTACACAGCACGCGATGCCGGTGGCCCGGACCTACCTTGACCAATGACCCACTTTTATACAGCCTTTGTCCAACGCATTCAATATTTATGAAGCTCATTATCACTTAATCACTTTCCCTAGATGTTTGGGATTTATATGGGACTAGCAGTTACACGCGGCTTTACCCGCGGTTATTTCGGAAGTCCCGTAGAAATTCCAAAATAAAAGTATCCTATATCCTTTTTTGTATCCCTGACCACGTGTTTGCAAAATTGCATGATGATCGGTTATAGGTAGTCGAGTCGCAAAAAGGTGACAATAACGCTCTGTATCAGTAGTACTACTGAGTAGTCCAACTGGTAGTACAAATGATACAACCTTGTATCACTAGTACCACCAGTAGTACTACTGATCATCCGTATTCGCTCTGTATCAGTAGTAGGTACTACTGAGTAGTTCAACTGGTCTAGGTAAGTACTACTAAAATACAAAAATTTTAGAGACCACTACATTCGCTGATTTACATGTACCTAAGTAGGTAATAGGTGAAGAGGAAAACTTAAAACATTTTAAAGAAAGAAAGAGCTGGATATCCTGACACAAGTATATATTTATACTTAAAAGGATGTCCAACAAACCATATATGCAAAAATACTTTTGGTTATGAAATAAACAATTTTAATTTTAATTTAATTTAATTTTTAAATTTCAAAATTTTTAAAAAGTTTTTAAGAATCCATAGATTATCGTCACGAATGTGAGTCAACTAAAAAGATTAATAAAAACGAAATCCCTGGTCTGTTAAATATTTAAAACTTTCGTTAATTGAACACAATTTGAACAGGAAAATCGATGCATGCAATGAGTAACTAAAACACACGTCATAACCAAGCACAACCCCACTTTAAAAACCACAATAAATTAATCAACTATTATACTTAACTACTATTGTACGCTAAACAATATTTTTCTAGCCATTGAGTACTTAAACGTTATGAGAGTCTAAAACATGATTAAGTATTACTTTGCATGTGATATTATGAGTCTACTTTCACATTCAGCGCAGTTTTCGTATTTTAACGAATAAATATTAATATATCGCGGCGGCCATTTTGAATTGTACACTTTTATAATAATAATTTATCTTTTTTTGACGGGAATAAAAAAACGTTTTGTGTAAGTATTTATACATTAGGTAGGTATATTATGTTTAGCGTTTTTTTTATACATCGCGGTAAAAATATCTAAAAATCTCACCGGTATACGAGCAACAACATACCTATATTTATTTTTTATTTATTCAAAAGAACGACCAACAAAGCATACACCGTAACATTGGTAGTGATACAATATAGGATATTATAATATATACATTACTAGCTGTTACCCGCGGTTTCAAAAGCGTTCATTTCAGAGCTCCCGCGGTAGTACCGGGATAAAAGTACCCTATGTCCTATTCCAGTATATTTTCCATCTGGGTACCAAATTTCTTCCAATTCCGTTCAGCCTTTCTGGCGTGATTGAGTAACAAACAATCATCCATCCATCCTAACTTTCACATCCTTACTTATTATAAATGTGAAAGTGAGTTTGTTTGTTACGATTTCACGCCTCAACGGCTCAACGAATCATCATGAAATTTTGTCAGGGATACAGAGGAGGACATAGGGTACTTTTTATCCCGGAATTCCCGCGGGAACTTCGAAGTTTCCGCTGGTGAAACCACGGGAAAAAGCTAGTTTATAAATAAATAATGCTTACTATTATTAATTAATTTATTTTATTTATAAATGCGAATCTGACATTAGGTAATTCTTTGTAACGCTTTCAAATTTTGCATACACGAGGATACAGAGATAGACATAGGGTAGTTTTTATTACGGAATTCCCGCGGGTGAAACTTCATTGAACAGCTAGTAAGTATAAATTAATTATAGGAAAAACCTAAAAAAAACCTGTGCTATTTACGGCCCGCACTGGGTAGATATTTAATGAAAGGGGAGTTCTATGAACTCACAGTAGGTAGTTATAACGCTGTATAAGCGGCGTGTTGCCTTTTTTTTAATAGTACCTACTTTATCAAGAATATAGCGAGGAAGAACGTGTGAGCCTTTACTTACAGTACCTATTGTATGCATGCACAAATGCGTGTGTGTGTGTGTGTGTTTCGATGAAGGCCGTCCAGTGACTGGATCAATTGGTATCAACAAAGCAAAAACAATTTACTGCGAAGCTCGGAGGACAATATGATTTATTTTCTAAGTCCTTCATGCCAATAATTGCTTATTTAATTACCAGTCTGAATTTAGGGTGACAATCCACCGAAGCATTGAGGAGCGAAGCGGCACTGTATGGAAATTGACCGATAGAACTTTTAAAGCAAAATTTCTTTACGCGTGACTTCAGGTGACGAAAAAGTGACGGAAACGTAACAACTATCAGCCGCTCTGAATGAACGAGGTAACAAGAAATCGAATGAATCGGATGATAAAAGTATTAAGCATTCAATAAATTAGCCGTTTCGCCGGCAAATGGAAAGTACTGCCATGTCAATATTTCTATCCCATATAAATTAGTAGGTAAATTATTGAATGCGGCGTCAATGTACATTTTTATCTTACATATGACTAAATACCTAGATGAGTAATAAATAATTATTTATCACTCATTAATTATAATTAATTGTGTTTATAAAGTAGGTACCTTTAATCTTATTAATTTTCGTACATAGCATCTTGATTCTTGGTACCGACATCGACAGTATTTTCCAAAAGATTTAGGTGTATTAAGCAGTTACTAATTTCAATAGGGTATTTTGCACCATAAAAGAAAAAATATAAAAAGGCATGTTTATGATGGATTTCGAAAAAAAATTAAGTAAAACGTCAATATTTATTCATAAAAATGCAATGTCAATTTTATAATTCAATTTAAATATAATCGTCTCTTTTAGTAGTTTTAAAACGCGCGAAAATTCAAAATCATAAATAAAAAGCTTTTTTCGGTTTTTATTTTATAAATAAAAATAAAAATTCCACTTGTTCATTACAATCTTAGGATGAATTTTAAAGAGTTTTCAAAAAAGGTGTAATAAATACCCTATTTTTTTTTTGTCTTAGCGAAAATGAACTTTTCTATTCCTTAGTTTCTGCATTCGATTAATCAGGTACAAGTATTAATGTAAAAAAAATTATATAAAGGCGCCAAATCGGGTTCCGATCCCAAGACTGCGTTGGAGGGCCATCATTACATATTATTAGGTACATATCGTTATATTTCACTTCATTAAGCACAACACAGAAACTCACTCACTCAAAAATACATATTGACGCACACACGCAAGCTAACATGTATGTGCGAACCTATGTATAGGTATAAAAACCTGTATGTATTGTAATTAAATTATTTTTTATTTCACTATCGGATATAGAGGAGCGGAGCCTCCCAACACAAGCAATTGCTGCTTAAAGGGAGACTCCAAACTTAGGTAATTTAACTGTTACTTTTTAAAGAAATAAAGATTTTTAATTTTTTTTTTTTTTTTTTAAAGCTACAAAATATGAACTTTTTTATTATTAACATTTATAATATTAGGATACATAGTTATTCTTCAACGACATTTCGTGATCACCACTTGTACTGAATGATGGATCAAACCCAATTAAGTGTGAACTTTGAGGAGTGGACGCCCCACTAGTGAGTGAAGCAAACATCTATTGTAGTTCACTGAATTAATGATTATGTTGGCATGCTTTTGACGAAGCTAACAACACGGAAGCATACCTAAAACATTCAGGAGGCAAGTAGCAATGAGTATCAAGGCTTAAATGGATTTTACGTACCTTACTATGTACATTTGATTTAATATATATTAAGTATCAGAACAAGGAGGGGTAAGGGAGTTAACTTGGTACCGTAGTAAAAATAATTTTAAGCAATTATGTTTTTCTGAATACAGGCTAATAAAAAATAAAAAATAAAGTATCAGAACACACTTAATATAGTGCTAGCTGTTACCTGTGGTTGCACCCGGTTAATTTTAGTGTTCTCATGGGAATTCTGAGATAAAAAGTACCTTTTCTGTTTTTCCTTTCCTATCTCTGACGACGTTGTATACAAAATTTTATGATGATCATTAGTGATTCAGATGTTGAAAGTGTAACAAACAAACAAACTCACATTGATATAAATTATATTATTAGTTTAGATGTAACAATAACTAGTTATTAAGGTCCTACTCTATTGGTAGATGAATATCTTATTTCTACATCACCCAGCCATTTCAGTAGAAAAGATGCAGTCTTTAAAAAAAAAATAGAAGATAGATAAATAGTTTTAATTAAGGGTGATTGATAGTTTTTAGTTTATTAGTATTAACTAAATATTCAATAATTGATTGTAAGCAAATTTTATAATGTTCTATTAGTTTACAAATAAAGTAGAAAATACTATTTGATAAAATATATTATACTTATTCTTGTTGTAGTAAGCAACTAAGCAATGTATGCAAATAGTCTGAAATGAAACCACAAGTAGTAAAATGGGATTTCCACTAGAAAGAGTGGAGTATTTCCTTCTATCTTCTTATTACCCAATAATCACTTTCTTCGTCTGTGAAAAGTACAAACTACAAGGTACAATTTTATTGATCTTTTAACTTACTTTTTGTAGACTCTGCAAAATGAATTGTTGATTTTCTTATCAGATAAGTGTCTCCTGCGATCTTCGAACAAATCCTTAAAGGCAGTCACTCCAAGCACAAACAAAACTGGAAGCATAGCCACTTCTTTGCCAAATGCATTGATAGATGGAATCCAGTTCAAAAGCACTATGAATATAAAGTACACATTTGCAATCCTATGGAATTGTTCAAACAGATTTTTAGGTAGAAATGACAGGAAAGTATATTTAGTAGTCCTGATTTTATTATCACATCTTTGTCCATTGGGGTGCTCTTTGGGTGGTGTCTTTTCTGGCACCAAGTGGTTAGGCGTGACCACGAGTTGTCTGTTGTCAATGGCGGGTTGTTGGCGACGCATCAGCCAGAAAACGGCGCGCCGCCACGGCTGCACCTCTGAGTTGCGGCGTAGCGTGTAGATGGAGTCGGAGCGTGAGGCTTGCCGCGAGTGATGCGCTCGAACCGAGCCGACGCGCGGCTGGGCGCTCACGGGCGGCGCATCACGGTGTCCCGGGGGCAGGATGAAGTCTGTGCGGCTGCCGGCGCGGCTGTGCCCCGGTCCGGGCCCCGGCCCCGGCCCCGATGAGGCGCGGGGGCCCCCTTCGTCGATCTGCCCGTGCGAGAAGGCCCGCTGATGACCTCGCATCGCTGACTTGAGCGGGCGAGAGGTCGTAGGGTTTCCTGCGAGCATCGGCACTCCGCCATGGCTCACGGACCGCGAGTGTCCCTTCCCCTTGGGAAATAGATACGTCTGCTCCGGTGCCCCCGGCAAACTTGGTACAGTCGAAGGAGTTTCTCCGCTTCCTTCTGTTGACATTTTTACTCATTTGCGAGGTCACTTCGCTACTTCCTTTCATATAAAATTTGGCGTCTCCTGCGTCGCTTCACTATCACTGATTATTCACAATTCAAACGTGTACGTCACGATATCTCCGTCGGATGGATTCGAACTCGAAGAGAAAATACCGTAATAGAAACATATGGACCACAACTCACAAGTCATTTGTTTACTTTTTCACACTAAGTCCGTCTTAAAAAAAGGAAAACAGATTACGCAGTAAGCAGCGTTGGATCGAAAAGTTATTCATAATTCTTGATTTAACACAAATTTATGTGATATTTAAAATCGTGAAAGGTAAAAGAACTCCTCGAAGAAAACAAGCAACGTGCACAAGTATACGAACACAAACTCGAAAACAGACTGAACTGAACGTCACGACTCACGTCAGGTCACAAATTAACTAGACATCAGCTGTCAAAATAGTCTACTCTTGTCATGCGACACGTCAACAGTTTGTGACAGCTGTTCTTTCTTTTCTGTTATGGGTTTATCGCAATAATTTTGCCAGTGACAACGTAACAAAAAAATTTTAGAAAACATTTTACAATATAAGTTCCCCAAGATAAAAAAGTTCCAAAAGAAGAAAAGCAAATAAATTCGTTACTACGAGTACGTAGGAATGACGGTTCTTTATGAAAAAGATCAATTTTTAAATCGATTCGAATGGCAATGAATCGATTCGTTAAAAAAAATCGAGGTCTAAAAGATAGATTTCTCAAAAATGATTTTTTCTTATGTCATAGGGGGCAAACGGGCAAGTGGTACACGATAGTAAGTGATTACCGCCGCTCATAGACATCTGCAACACCAGAAGGCATGGAGGTGCGTTGCCGACCTGGAATGGGATGGGATTTACATTGTATTTACATTCCTTCCTGCTATTATAAATGCGGAAATGCGTTTTTTTGTTGGTTGGTTACGCTTTCACGCCTCAACAGCTCAACCAATCGGTACATAAAAGGAAATTTTATTCCGCAATTCTCACGGGAACTTCAAAATTACCGCGAGTGAAACTGCGGGGATCTGCTAGTGTTAATATAAATCCATTTTATGAAAAACAAGAAAGGCTGTATAATAACCGATCCTCTATAATTAAAAACAGGGAATTCAAGGAAAACGATAACTAAAAATATTTTCACAACCATACCAGTTTCAATCAAGAAGACATTTATTTCCTGAAATTCGTTATATGACAAAGTTTAAAAAATATACAGCATAAAATTTGCAATAAGTATATCTTAGCTTTTCAAAAACAATTGTAATTAATTTTAGGTAGTGCCTCCGCAGCCGGCGCCGGCTTCCAAAATTTAAGTGATTGGGAGCCGGCGGTGCACACATGGGTATGTTGGCAGCACTGTCAGAATGTCATGTCATGGTATTGTCATTTGTCATTTCATTCATGAGTTTGTGGTTGTGTGATTTACTCGCACCGTATCTCGCGAAAAAAACACCATGGCTTGTGCGAATAATGTGAAAATAAAAGTAAATGATAGATTTTCAACGTATAAACAATTTGAAGAAGTTCTCGGCTCAACTGTACAATAAGCACCCGCGATTTAGAGCTTCATATTTTTTATGTGTGTGGGACTTTGCTTAATATAACTTCACATAAAATCCCTAATTACGGAAACTCATCGTTTTCGAGAAAAAAAATACTAAAGTTTCACAATTTCATACAAAACTCCGCGATGTGTCAACCATTTGCCATTGACTTTGTAAGAATTGTTTCGTTTTACATTCGGATAAAGTGATAATATTATTTATTATCTTTGATTATTATAATTTGCTAATGAAAATGAAAATTTGTTAAACTTGAGTTGGTTAGGTTAGGTTGGCACTGTAGCGGCCGGCGAAGCGCCAAAGTCAAAATATTTCGGCAGCCAGCGCCGGCTTCCGAATCCGCGGCCGGCGCCGGCTGCCAAGTCGGCGGCCGGCGCCGGCTGCCAAATCGGCGGCCGGCGCCGGCTGCGGAGGCACTGCCTAAATTCTTACAAAGTCAATGGCAAATGGTTGACACATCGCGGAGTTTTGTATGAAATTGTGAAACTTTAGTATTTTTTTTCTCGAAAACGATGAGTTTCCGTAATTAGGGATTTTATGTGAAGTTATATTAAGCAAAGTCCCACACACATAAAAAATATGAAGCTCTAAATCGCGGGTGCTTATTGTACAGTTGAGCCGAGAACTTCTTCAAATTGTTTATACGTTGAAAATCTATCATTTACTTTTATTTTCACATTATTCGCACAAGCCATGGTGTTTTTTTCGCGAGATACGGTGCGAGTAAATCACACAACCACAAACTCATGAATGAAATGACAAATGACAATACCATGACATGACATTCTGACAGTGCTGCCAACATACCCATGTGTGCACCGCCGGCTCCCAATCACTTAAATTTTGGAAGCCGGCGCCGGCTGCGGAGGCACTACCTTAATTTTATGGTCTTTAACAAAAGCGAAAATATAGAAGATTGATTTTCTAGGATGAAATATCGATTTAGTATAAAAATTTCAAAAATCGTTTTTACGGGCAGGGGATTTTCTTATTTTATAGCGATGTAAATTTACACGTCGCACTAAAAAATGACCCAAGCGCATGCACTTTTTTTAAATGTGTGTGTAACTTGAATAAATCGATAAAATGATGTTTTTTTTTGACATCATCGTGTAGTAGGTAAATGAGTAGGTACTATACAGTTTTTGTTAAATAAAATTATCATAGTACTTTAATAGGCTATGTTAAAAATGGTTTGAATAGCTTCAGAAATTATAAAGTAGTAAAAATAAAATTAAATATATCGACGTGACGGTAGGTTTTTTAAAAATAACCAATCTCGTCAACAAATAGCGCATGCGTTCCCCCACTACAGCTTCTTTGACTCGTATTTGTTGTAAATGCGGGTATGCGTAACGTAAGTGATGTGGCATTCTTTCTTAAGTTCAGTGGAGTTATGTTGCCTTGGCTTGGCTACCTAGGGTAGCTATAGTTATTGTGTGAGTCTTATCATTTAACAATTAAAAGTTTTTTTTTGTGAAACTAAAAATTTGTACAGAGCCCTAGGTGTGCGAGTTCGAACTTCGACTCGCATTTGATCAGGAACCCAATTCTAGCCTTCTTTGAAAAAATCTCGAACTCGCGTTTGCTGTTCAAACTTCGATCCCTATGTCGACCACAAAATCTCGATACTCGAACGTTTCTTCGTATTTGCTATTCTCAACACAAATCGAACAAGACGTCAAGTACGTCAACTTGAGTAACGTTTATTAATACGGGCCTAAAATTCTTTACGATGACATATTTATTTGCTCTAAGTACAATTGAAAAAATGTCCTGAAGCTAATGCTACGTTCACACGCGCGCCGTGCAGCCCGGCGGGCTGCCTGGCGGGCTGCGCGGCATGCAGCCCGTCCCGGGCCGGCGGACATTCAAGCTGTTTACACGCATGCCGTCGTGTCAGTCAGTGCCAGAATGGCGAGCAGCGAGGATCTCGGTGTTGTTGCTGCCATATCCTTTGGCTTAACTTATTTTTATTGGAAAAAGGAACAAAATTATGAACGATTGTAATATCCGATCGTAGCGACTTTCTTAGCAACGTTGAATGAAGATCCACTCGTCGCGAAAGCGCGGGACAGACTGACTGCCCGCGCGCGTGTAAACAGTCACCGGGCGCCCGCACATTCATCCTTTGAACTTTGCCAAAAAACCGACACTTGCCCGATTCGCGGCATTCACGTTCACAGGCGCGTTCACGGGCTCGGGCGTACCGTTTACACGCTCGTGAATGTGAATGTGCACGTTGAATGTAGAGTTGAACGCACGCGTGTGAACTTACCATAATGTTATCAATAAAAATAATGCTTACGATTAGAATCGATTGCATTGTAACCTATCGAGCGGCATTCATTACCAGAGTCGGCACCGTGCATGCATGCATGTCGTCGATGGTCGACGTCATCGTTCACGGGCGGCCATATTAGTTCCGACATATTGACATTTATCTCCCGGTCGCTTCGTTGGAGTTGTGTGATTTCTACTCATCATGGATGAAGAATACGATGCAATCGTGTTGGGAACCGGGCTTAAAGAGTGCATCATCAGTGGCATGCTCTCGGTGTCCGGGAAAAAGGTTTTACACATTGATCGGAACAAGTACTATGGTGGCGAGTCTGCGTCAATTACCCCGTTAGAGGAATTGTTTGCAAAGTTCAATGCACCGGCGCCCGACGAGACGTATGGCCGCGGCCGCGACTGGAACGTGGACTTGATCCCCAAGTTCCTGATGGCCAACGGGCTGCTGGTGAAGCTGCTCATCCATACGGGCGTCACCCGCTACCTGGAGTTCAAGTCTGTCGAAGGAAGTTACGTATACAAGGGCGGCAAGATCTCTAAAGTTCCCGTCGATCAGAAGGAAGCGCTGGCTTCCGACCTTATGGGTATGTTCGAAAAGAGGCGTTTCCGTAACTTTTTGATTTACGTTCAAGACTTCCAAGAAGAAGACGCAAAAACATGGAAGGACTTCGACCCTAGTACTGCCAACATGCAGTCTTTGTACGACAAGTTTGGTCTTGATAGGAACACCCAAGACTTCACGGGCCATGCGCTGGCTCTGTACCTTGATGATGGATATCTCCAGCAGCCTGCTATCCAGACCATACGACGCATTAAGTTGTATTCTGACTCTCTAGCCCGATATGGGAAATCGCCATACCTGTACCCCATGTATGGGTTGGGTGAGCTGCCCCAAGGGTTTGCACGTCTTTCAGCCATCTATGGTGGCACTTACATGCTGGACAAGCCCATTGATGAGATAGTATTTGGAGAAGGTGGCAAAGTAGTTGGAGTCCGTTCTGGTTCTGAGATTGCCAAGTGCAAGCAGGTCTACTGTGACCCCAGTTATGTCACAGATAGAGTGCGCAAGAAGGCTCAAGTTATTCGCTGCATCTGCTTGTTAGATCATCCTATTGCTAACACTAAAGATGCTTTGTCAACTCAAATTATCATTCCGCAGAAGCAAGTTGGTAGGAATTCTGATATCTATGTTTCCCTGATATCCTACACACATCAGGTAGCTGCTAAGGGTTGGTTTATTGCAATGGTGTCAACGACAGTGGAGACTAATGACCCTGAGACCGAGATCAAGCCTGGTTTAGATCTACTAGGACACATAAGGCAGAAATTTGTTTCTGTCACAGATTACTTCGAACCAACCGATGATGGAAGTCAAAGTAATATCTTTATATCTGAATCCTATGATGCTACTACTCATTTTGAGACAACTTGTCTGGATGTGCTCAAGATTTACAAACGAGGTACTGGAGAAGACTTTGACTTCTCTAAAGTGAAGGTGGAATTGGGAGAAGAAGAACAGTAATAAAATAATGATTGTCCTATTTATGTACATTGCTTGTTAATTCTTTCATATATAAACAAAATAGTTCAGGCTGCATTATTAATATAAGGTTTATTTGGGTAAAGATTTATATGAGCTTATATATATTGGTTGTAGTTGTATATGTGCAATTTCATATTCCAGTATCGTTAAAGAAATTCTTTATTATTTTTTTTATAATTACCAAAAAGTATCTCAAAAGAAATGAAAAAAAAAATACTATTTAGCATGTTTTATTATTAAATATTTTATAAGTATACAAAGCATTTTTTTGATCTGTGCAAGTAATGGTAGCTTTTTATTTCAATTCAAAAGGAAATGCATTCCATTATTTGGTGAATTGTTTGACCCTGATACCATATCATACTTTACATGATGAAATAATTGAATGCTCATTCTACCTGTATTGTTGTGTAAGATCAATGAATAAAGTTAAACAATATACAAATCATAATTGTTTTATTTACACTTAAAATTGTAAGATATAAACATATAGAAATACACTAAAATTCGACTAGATTTCACAAACATCTATAAGTTCAAAACGAATTTCAAACAGTATAAATGATCATTTCTACACCCAATGAATATATAGTCACCATATACGGCAGGAGAGGAAAACGTTTCTTCTGGGAGGTTGTAATCTGCTAGAATGATTCCGTTCTCCGAATCTATAACACATAGAGTGCCATCATTTGACGCCGCTAGAATCAATTTGTCGCTCAAGCCACAAGGCGTGGCGTACACGGGCGAGGTGAGTTGCGTCTTCCAGTGCAGGCTCGGCTGGAAGTTTTTAATGTAAATGCTGTATACTATGTTGTCATGACAGCCGAATATCATTTGCCATTTGAGCTTGTCCACTTGCTTTATGTAGAGGGACGAGAATATGTTACCTTAGGCACCTTGATATTTCCAGATCTGTTAAACAAAAAAAAAACTAAGTTTTTGCTATGGGGCCAGACTGCAGGTTTGTAACGTAGATATCACATGACCAAATTGATACATCCAAACATGATATACCTACGAGCGGTGGGTGAATAAGCATGAGGTTCATGATGAATCAACAACAGAACTAATAAAGCAGATAGCAAGCTTATCTATAGAATTTCCGATTCATTACACAGAGCGAAACAAAGGATGATAAAGCGGTGCCTATACGTAGGCACCGTTTTATCTATATAGCTGTATGTATACTGGTATTGAAACTCATACATATAGTTAAGTAGGTGCCTACATACCATCATACATACATACACCCCAATCCCCATTATCGGGACTAATCGGGAGGTAAGCAGATAATAATGATAATAATCCACTTCACAACACACAGATCGACTTGATCCCATGCTAACCTATTAGCTTGTGTCGTGGAAACCAAGCAAATGTGGTATAATATACTACATAATATAATTACATATATTAATATAATTACATATACATATATCTAATATATACTATAATATAGATATATAAACACTCCCAGACTGGAAAGTGGGACCCCATGTTCATCACACACAGCCCACCCCACCGGGAACCAAACCCGGAACCTCTTGAATAGCGGGTAGGCATGGTTACCTACTGCGCCAATCGGGTCGTCAGATACTGTAAAGGTTTGGGCACTGGTCCTTATTTATTTTATTTATAGTGACAGGATTTTCATGCACATAAACGTCATGACTCATTTAAAGTTGATTTTTTGCATTACAGCCAACTTAATCACTTTATTTTGTTGTGTTAAATTGGGCTTGTGCTAAATCTTCGCTGGTATGGTTGTTATTCGTGGTTGGGTACGATTTCTTTTTAAATCAAATATGTAAGGTAATATGAGATTTTTTTATCTAATTTGACTTGTTGAATTTAGATCGGACACTGCAGAAACGCTATGCTGTAGCTGCATTAGGTCCAAGTTATCTAGATTCGTATTTTCACGGATTCGGATCGGAAGCAGTGCATGAATGGCCCAAGTATATAACGTGCTCCAAAATTAGCTGTAAATATTTGCAGGGCTGAAAGTATACATTATAACAAACAGGATAAGCGAAAAATTATAAGATATGTTTTTTTTTGAGAATATGAGGAAATTTAATTCATTGAAAAAATAGCTTCATCTTAGCAATCACTTTACAAATGGCTAACAACTACATTCTCAAGGTACGTAACTCAGCATCAGTTGATCGGAAACTTTTCAGGTCATTGATCTTAAGATAAAGCAATTCAGTGGCGAGCGCCTTCACAGATTTTCTTTTTGATTTTGTTTGATTTATTTTGTTTGAATTTTTTTTTATCTCTTTTATTTTATGAACATGTTTATAACGATGTATACTTTCAACACTGTAAATATTTGCAGCAAATTTTGGAGCACCTCATATTAGAAGCGGCAGGCGGCGAGGGGGCTCACCTTGATCCCCTTCTCAACGGTGCGGCAGTGCACCTCGCCGTTGACCTCGGCGAACACGGCGTACTTGTCGTCGTCGTAGAGCACCGGCGCCGCGAACACGGGCCCGGCCAGCGAGCCGCGCCACGCCACCGCGCCCGCGCCCGCGCCCACAGCCACGCCCACGCCCACGCCCACGCCCGCGCCCGCGCCCGCGCCCGCGCCCACCGCCACGGCCGCGCACACGCCCGACAGCGTGCCCGCCAGGATGTACGCGCCCTTGCCCACCGCGAGGTCCGCGCTGATGGCCTGCGACGCGATCTGGATTTGCGACTTAATCACGCCGCTCTGCGGATATTTTTTTATTATTATTATTTATTTATTTCACTTCTACAATCATAATAAGTATACTAAAAAAAAATCGAGGTGCCGTAAATAAATTTCTAGAAAGATTACTTTTTCGCCTACGATATTATTGATTTTATGTAATTAGTAACCACACAAACATAGATACAAAGTTTCGCATTTTTAGAATAATTAACTGTCAACTGATGATTCTTTGCGTTAGTGTTATAAGGGTTTTTCTATGGTTTAATGTAATGTATTATTTATATAACTGAATATCACATAATTTTTGCCATATTACCCGACCGGTAATCGCTTGATTTGTAGACTTAACAATATATAGGCAAACCACTACTACGTACTGTGAGGTCTAAACACCGGATGCAGCCGTCGTAGGATGCGACGTAGACGTCTCCATTGCAGAACGCCGCCTTGCTCTTGATCATGGAGCCGACGTTGGTCCGCCACAGCTCCGCGCAGTCGTGCAGCGCGAAGCACAGCACGGTGCCGTCGTGCGCGCCCACCACCCCGCACGGGGTCGCCGCTGCCCCGCCAGGGGGCGCCGCAGCCCCGCCAGGGGGCGCCACTGCCCGCGGGCAGCACACCGGCGCCTCGATGCGCGACTTGAGGGATATCTCGCCCTGCAGCATGCCCGTGATCGCGTCCACCACTATCACCTTGCCCGAGTGGCTGCCCACTGCGACGTAGAGATTGCTGAAATAATGGAAATCAGTTTAATCACACCAAACCACCCAGATGTAGGGACCATCTCTGTTTTTTTTTTAATTTATCTGTACATTTTAATTTTTAGCACTTAGCTTTCTTTGAGCCTTAGATACATACATATATTGCCAATATCTTTATCCTATATCTAGCTAGGTTTCATTTTTAGAAAACGTCGTTTTATCCGTGTTTTTAGGTAATGAAAAATGAGTGCTGTTTTGCTACTTAACAACAGATGGCGTTACGAGCGAGGTTTCATTTTTATCCACAGAGCATAAAAAAATTGGCGATGTTTTCGTACAAAGATTTACCAAAAAAAGCCATCCAGGTACTTCAGATACATAAATCAAATAGAAGAATTTGATTTAAGAATAATAGCAGCCTAGAAATAAATTATCGATACTTACAATCCTGTCTGACACAGCGTAGGGGACGCATCGACGCATTTGCCAGTATCCTGCGTCCAGCCTATGATGAATTCCACAGGGTTGCTGGGACTCGAGTTAGCTTTCTTATACGCCACACTATCAGCAACACTGTCAGTGTTTGACCTCATTCGTTTCACTCTCCTACTAGGCTTCTGTTCCTCTACTGCCATCTCTCTCTGTGACAACTCCATTATTTCATTAATAGAATTCCTTGCAGACATCAAATATGGCAAGACCAGTTTACCAAACAATGGACATGTTAGAGAGAGCTTATTGCACATTGACACAGCTAAAAATGAAGTGCCTCCTAAAGAAAAGAAATCCTTATCCTCTATTTCGTCATACACAAACTTCTTACTTAACGCCATGTTGAGCTCCTTTAAGAAAGTAAGCTTTAAAGCATCAAGTGTCAACGGTTTGTGTACAACATTTTCATACATTTGCGATAGAATTTGTCTGGATATTTTTCCATGTGGGTTCATTGGCAAATTGTCTACTCTGACGATTTTGTCTGGCCAATGTTTGTCATCCAGTTTGCATTTTAAGTAATCTGATAGCTCCTGACTGCTTAGTGTTTCTGATGAGAAATATACTACAAGTAGTCTTGGATTTGGTAGCCAGATGCAGGAGCACGTTTTGACTTTAGTGCACTGCATCACAGTTGACTCGATCACCTGCAGATTGACTTTGTGACCGAATCTCTTTATGATATCATCTGTACGGCCTGCATAGTAAATGGTGCCATCTCTAATCTCTGCAAGATCTCCGGTGTCAACAAACCTCAAGGAGCTTTGTTCTTCGTTGCTGTTTGATTTGTCTAATACAACACATTTTCTGGTTTTGCTCACTGAAATAAGAAGAAAATAGGAAAATATGAAAAATGCAGATGTAAAAACAATAACTTAAATATACGAATTTTTTATATTGTTATTTTTTATAAAGACATAGATTTTACCCAGAATAATTCTTCCGCTATTCTTTTCCTTGGAATTTCCAGGTTTAACAATAACTTTAGTCTCAGAGAGACAATTGCCTAACGGCACTTCCCGGTCATAACAAATCTTAGTTAAGTCAAGCTCAGCAACACAAGCCCAACATGACATCTCCGTTACACCATACAATGTGAATATCCGTGTTTGATTTTCTTTGTCTTTTAACTCTCTAAGTCTTTTGACTCCATTCAAAGGTTCTCCTCCCAAAGCT
The DNA here is from genome assembly GCA_907165275.2 of Zygaena filipendulae. Taxonomy (NCBI): domain Eukaryota; kingdom Metazoa; phylum Arthropoda; class Insecta; order Lepidoptera; family Zygaenidae; genus Zygaena; species Zygaena filipendulae. The sequence goes on from OU015653.1 coordinate 13,522,640, forward strand.
AATATTTTAAGTGTAGAATTAGCACTCAGAATTTTATTCCTAATTTCTACATTGGAATGTTGGAAAAATTTGGAAGGTGTTATTTGCCAAAAAGTCACAGAATTTACATTATTCTGTGGAAACATAATAGTAGTCTTCTCTGGTGCAATTAGCAAAGAAGCACCGTTAACACATGCTAGAAGAATTTCAACCATAGAAGGATCAAAAGTAAGTGGTGTTGAGAAGTAAATTACATCTTCAGTGGTAATGTTGAATAATTTAGTCAAATCATCTACGTTTGGCTGCAGACATTGTACTGGAACTTGTATGTGCTTTGGTTCTCCAGTGCTTCCAGAAGTTGATGCTATAAATGAGTGCTCATTTATGTGTTTCTTATGGCTTGCTCCTGTAGTTGGTGCATAATTATAGAAATTAATAGTTAAATTAAATAATGTAACAATTTTATCTGGTTTTTTATTGATGCATTGTGAAAGCATAGTATTTTCATTGTTTTGTATGATAATAAGTATTTTGAATTTAATTTTACTAAACACATTATCAAAGCTTTGAGATGGGTCCAGGAACATAAAAGTTGTACTATACTTGTGGGCCCTGAAAATAAAAAAAATAAACAATACAAAGAAAGTCAAAACAATTATAACATTATGTTAAATATGAATTATGGAAGCTTTATACAATGCAATCACAGTAGAAGTATTGAGTGACTGACTCATCTATGAATAATAAACAATACTTTCTAAAGCTTTGATATTTTTGTCCAAGACATTGCATAGGATAATTAATCTCAGAATTATCACTGGTTAGATTGTGGATAGGAGGAATTTAACAATAACGCGTTGTGATACTCACGCAGCAATGACACAGGGAATAAGAACATTCCTGTCTGATATCAGACCAATCACACCAGTCTTGCAGTGCAGCTGCTGCAAGTTTTGAGATATGTATTCACAAGCGCCGTACAGCTCGGAATAAGTGTAGTTCTTAAAGATGCCATCGTGATAGTGTCTCACAGCTACATTCGATGGGTATTTCGCACAAGACCGCACCAAAACATCGTAGTAACCGCGTCTGTGCCGCATTTGTTTTTGTCAACTACCGCAACAATAAACAAATAACAAATATTATACTATATCTTTTTTAAACTAAATTTTATGTTATAAATGTATCTAATTTCATTTTTTAATTATTATTTTTACAGTGTCGATTTGTCGGAAATTTTTACAAAAACAAAAATAACAGCTGACTTTGACAGCTGAAAAAATTGGGGTATGTTCCGAAATGCACTGCGAGCACTTTAAGGTATGACGTCAATTCAGTATACCTACTACGAAGCCGTTCCTATAAAGATCTATTCTGAGCTTTACTGGTTACTGTTTAAAACGGAACTTGGACCAGTATACTGTCATCAACTTCGTTTTCTTATCACGCTGTCGACCACTCATGTCAACCGACCTACGTGGTTGACCAATCATTGGTCCAAGCTTTATCACGTGATCAAACCACTGAGAGCACCTTACCATGAAACCGCCAAACGGGCTCGAGCACGTTCGAGTGCTCTCGAGCGAAGTCTGGGAACGCAACTCAGTGCTCACAGTACAAAAATGGCAACGATTATAACGTCATGCCACCTCATACTGCGGATTCTGCGGTAGTAGGTATACTGAAAGTTACGTAAAAGACGAATTTCTTGTCAGTCGTCACTGACAAGAAACAGCGAGCACTGGGGTATAGCTATCAGTTTATAACGGAACATACCCTTGTCCCTTGGTTTGTGTAGTTGTTTCACTTTTTTTTTAATTTACCCCAATGGGGAAGGCAAAGGAAGCTAAGTTCATACAGCCAATTTAGTGGTAATTTTTCTTCTTCTGAATTTATGTATTTACATCGAAATGCATTGGTGAGATGCATTTCGATGCTTTACCGGAACTTTTGGCAGCAACTCTTGACAGTTGAACCTTAATAGGACGCTCTGTGGGAAGTTGTATAGTAAAACGACAACCTCCCGATGAACGCCCCATTTCATCTTATTTCACTGCTTCCACACACTGTTCATCACTAATGAATGACTATTATGCAAAATCCACCACATATACACAATATTAATCACGATAAACTAATTTTCAAAACAAAGAATTAAAACTGACGTCCGTCACTGCTAAAATCCCGCCAAAAAGTCTTTTGTATTGCCCCTTTTCGAGGGGCAAAGAAAACTAACGGCGTCACTCAAAGTCGTTTTAATGAGTAGATAGTAGACCCTTAGTTTTAAGTAAAGACTTTAAAAACAAAACTGCTGCACTCAGAAACGTTAATTCAATCAATCAATCAATTTCATTTATTTGCTTTAAACATGGTTACAATATTTATAAGTGTACAGTGGTGTAAAATTACATTAGTCCAACATGTTTTCATTGTCATTAAATTAATTATTTTTATCATTCACTAGCTGTGCCCCGCGGTTTCACCCGCGTGAGTTTTGGGATCATCAGGAACTTTTGCAGACGCAGGCAGAACAACCCGCCAAAGTTTCATAACAATCGGACCAATGGTTTCGAAACGTATTGGAGGGCAGACATACAAACATTCATTTTTATTTATAAAGATTTAATTTAACATAATTAGTGAAATGCCAATTAACATTAATTAAACATCTCTGAGTGCGGCAGTTTTGTTTTAAAAACTTTACTTAAAATTAAGTAATTATAAAACGACCTTGAGGGTGACCGTTGTAACAGGTACAGCTAATAAATAAATAACCGTCAGAAATGTATGAAGCACATTGTATGAAATCATAAAAGCGGGTAACAGTACGTACATAATTATACTTATTGAGACCGCCCTATTTTCAAGAGCTTCTGATTTGATCTTCCAATACATTTCCCATATAAATGGTTCAATTTCTGTATACCTATACCTATTGTATTTTTTCTCGTCACCATTAAATTTGTATAGATATTACTCAAACAAGATTAATAATCCAGACATTAATAAAACTCAAAAAATTAGCTTTTGCCCGTATGGCTTGTTATGGCCCGTTTGTTTGTATATCACGTAAAACTGCTGAATAGAATTAGTAAAAATAATTTTTAAATGCTCACACAAAACAATCTAAGTTTTAATTGAAAAAACAATATCTATGTTGCATTTGTATACCTACCGTAGAACTATGAGTAGATATGATTTTCGTAACACTTGTGCGTTTTTAACATCCACTAAAGATCAAAATATTATATCATCCGAAAGAGAATTCATGATCAATTTTTTATGTCAATGCCAAAAGACCAAAATAGCTTTGGATTGTTATTGACCACTTTCTTAAAATAACGATTTTCCTAAAACCTCTACTTTTATACTAAACTAGCCGTCCCCCGCGGTTTCACCCACGGTAATTTCGGAGTTCCCGTGGAAATTAAAAAGTACCCTATGTCACTCAGGAGTACCGTAGCTTCTTACAAGTGAAAGAATTTTCAAAATCGGTTCGGTTGATCCCGAGATTACTGTCTACATTCTACAACGTCACAAATTTACATACAATTATTCACAAACTCAATAACTTTACTGTATTTGTAATATTAGTATTAATAATATTATATTATTAGAGTTACAACTAAAGATACTTATTTTATTTCTTTCAATTTTACAATAGAAAAAGCACAAGGCTTCCTCTTGTAATATGGCGAGAATTACAAAAGGCTTTATTTTAATTCCCGGGGGACGAAAAAGGTGAAGGGCGAGTGAAACCGCTAGTTGTACAATTTGTGTTGGTACCTGTCATCATCATATCAGCTGAAAGACGTCCACTGCTGGACATAGGCCTCCCCCAAGGATCGCCTCAACGACCGGTCCTGCTCTCCCCGCGTCCAATGGCGTCCCGCAACCTTCACAAAGTCGTCGGTCTACCTTATAGCGGGCCTACCCACGCTGCGTCTTATACTTACTTACTTAACTATAATTAGTCTGTAAATAACTGGCTACAGCAAACAAATTGATATAAAATGAACTGAGAAGATTCATGAGTATTACATAATCCAAAGGATGTCCAAGTGAAGGTATACGTATACAAGTTATTTGATGTAGGTATTACGATTACGAGGTTTTAATGTAGATCTTTCTCAGAACTCTACAACAACTCTAGAACACATTGGTCGTGTTTTTGCACTGGATACCTATACGTCACCATTTTTGATTGGTGATTAAAACAATGTTTATTGCGTACATTAAACTTCCGTTTTACGAGTACGCAGGGTGCTTGAACGACCTAGTTGGCGAAACTAGACGATTGTCAGTCGTTAAGTGCTGGATTATGCCTGCGATGCCGTTACCATACCCAACATAAGATAGAAAAGCTATTGCCATTTGGACTATCATAAAATGCCTTTTTAGTTTTTCCACCTCATGTTAGTACAAAGTAAGTAGAGGAAACAAGCACGAGACTGAGACCCTAGTAGGGATTCCTAACGCCTTCGAGGACTCAAAAAGTGTTGACTTGTAAATTGACGCTTTGATTTTAAATTTTAATTTATAACTATTTATTTATTTATTTTTCGGGAAACAAACGGTACAAAAAAAATAGAAAATAAAAATAAAATATTATGTAGGTATGTATGTATGTATGTATTAATATATCCCGGTAAGCAATGTTACAAGTTATTCATCCAGATACAGTGAAGGGTGACTAAGTAAGAATAGCGGAACTGACCTAAAGCTTGTTTGGCAAAATGTATGGTGCCCAATCAATTAGGGGCGGTCAGCGCTCCGGCATCGGCGGCCGCCGGAAAAGAGGGCAGCGCGCGCGCTCTCCGACCGGAGGAAACTTGGGAAATGTCCGCGGTGGTGGGGGTGGGTGGCGCGCGCGGGGGTGCGGCGGCGCGGCGGGGGCCGGGCCGGAGGGTGCGTGGTGCGCGCGCGGGCATCGATCGCCGCGCGGCGCGGGGCGGCCGGCGGCCCTCGCACTCAGTCCGCCGGGGCGGCCGGCGAGATCGCACGTGTGATGCGGTTCCGCTGAGATGGCCGGCGCTCGGGCGCTCGTGGCCGCCTGCTTCTGCTGGTGGTGGCTGACAGTCTCGGCCGGTGAGTACCCCCACAACACGCTACACGACACCTCGCTATACCGCTCCGACACAGTTTCGGCGCGATCAGCTGATCTGTCAATGTGACCTCTACAATTTTCGAATTCGTGGACACGTCCCGTTCTGTGCACGTTTTTCCTCCGTTTCCTCGGAAGTTTTTCCGGGAACGTGCGAGTCGCGTGTGCTCTATCCGCCATCACCCCTCGTCGTCAGGGTGCTGTACGTAATTACACGGAGGGTTCAAGTTTGTTTTAATTGTATTAAGTGTTCAAATCGATCAGTACCTCGTGTGTGTGTGATTTATACTGTTCTTATATTTTGTGAATACATATTAAATATTATACTTCTTACAATCCGTATGATTTTTTATAATAATTACGTAACGTGCGCAGCCGAAAAATTTCCTCCGAAACCATGTTTTCATAAGCCTATGTCAAATATTTCGAATTACGAACATCGCTAATTTTTAATAATAATTCGTAATAAGGTACGTTTAAAAAAATCTAGGACTTCAATTTATTTCAGAATATGTTTATATTATGGATTTTAAATCTGTAACATTGAAAATAATTGATACGATAAAGAATATAATATATAATAATTTTTGTGGTGATATGTTTTGAACAGCTTATAAATAACTAGCTGTCCCCCGCGGTTTCACCCGCGGTAATTTCGGAGTTCACGCGAGAATTGTAATTTAGAATTAATACTATATCTTTTAAATTTTTCTGTTGGTTGCACACCCCGTCCCTTATAATATCTCTCTGTCAACCCAATGGTTAACTGTCAGAGAATGCCACAAGGCATTAAGTTCGCCATTTGTACCTTTTTGTGCAAGAAAGAATAAATAAATAAATATAAACCTTCCTTATGAATCACTCTATTGGTGAAAATCGCATGAAAATCCGTTGCTTAGTTTTAAAGATCTAAGCATACATAGTGACAGACAGCGGGAAACGTCTTTATTTTATACTATGTAGTGATGTTAAGTCGTAGATTAATATTGTAAGATTTTATATGGTATTCCGCAAAATGCCGCATACACGGACAACACACGGGGTTGTCTACGGGTGCCACCGGCTGGTACAGAAGGCATGTCCTTGCCGCCACCAAAAGCAACGGTACGCCGGGCATTACGTAATACTGGCACAAAGTCACATCTGGGCAAACATTGGACACAATCGCGTCACTATAGTCGCGAGGAAGTCACTTCGAGATTAGGCCACGCCGCCCGCTAATCCCTACACTTGCTGTTAAATGGATAAACGCCGACAAATCTTTGACAAAACATGACCGAAATTAATACTTGACTACTGTCGTTTTACTAAATCCTTACTTTAGTATTTAATTTTACATCGGTTTTGGTTTAAGCTTTACGATGACTGAACATTTGCAAAAGTGTAGAGTCAAATTGAAATCAATCCTTTTAAAAGACATCAACGCGCTATACTTATGAGGTCCAGCAAAATATTCTTTTTTGATTTTTTTTTTTAATTTTTATTTGTTTTATAATAGATAAATATCACAAGAGTCGAGAGCAATCTAGTGTTGTACAACTAACAGAATTTTATATATTAATGTTATGTACTGTATTCATGCTTCATACTACAAAACATACTATAACGTGATCTAAAACATTCAACGCCCTGAATAAATCATAAAGATAAAAATAAGAAATATTTAGAATTGGGCATTGGCACTATCGACCTCCTCGTCAGTCCTGTCAATATAAATAATTATTTTTTAATCATTGTTGCTCTAATAGTGAATTGGTTTTATCAAGTTTTAATTTAAATTTCATGAACAACTGAAGGTTTTAGTTTAACTATAGTATTATATTACCTTAGCTAAAATGCTGGTTTGGCGTGAAGCCTATTGGTTAAGTTATCGAATTAGAACATCTGGTAGAAATGGAGGCGAGAGAGGAAATCCATGCCATTTCCTTGATCCATTTGTTTTGTGCATGGTGATATTTCATTTTGAATACGTTACTTAAATAACTCTAGGTTTCCCGATTTGGTGAGGAAAATCAATATCTAAGTATTATCTTAGTTTGATTCAGCACGGTATATGTCGAAATAAGCTCTCTGAAAACTCACGCAAATATCTTAACTTTACCTTTAATTACGTGCAATCGTAAAATTTGCTTTACGCCAAAAGCTCGTATATTACGTAATATACTGTTATACTCGTACATGAATACCAAATGACAAAACCTTGATAGATTGTCCTAAACAATTTGCAGAAACATTTTATATATTTTTTTGGCTTAAAGAATTTTTAATTCTCATTAGAACAAAAAATAAATACACTTCATTTAAAATGAGATACACCGAAGGTTTTTTACTGTTATCGATCGGTCAAACGTTTGTTCGTAAACTCGTGTGATAGTAAACGATATGATTGGATTATTATTGGACTTTTGGATATGGACTATTGTGTTGCCATTTAAAAACTCTAGAAAAAAAAAGTTATAGCGCTCAGGAAACTTCGGCTGATTAATCCAGCCCTTGGCAGTACGCATAGCGAAGAATAAGCAAAATTCTTCATGCGGATTGTTTAAATTTCCATTGCATAACTGTGGAAACACGGTAACATCTTTGCTATCCATAGTTTAAAAGGGGATGCCGGGATCAGCTCTTGAAAATTAGAAGTGTCTCCTACCTATGTAGTGCAGCTATTGAAGAACTGAAAGATTCAGATTCTTCTTCACATCGCATTGCATTCGATTCGATTAAAAATTATATCTACTGTTTAACTGACTGGATTTCCATAGCATTCGAGATGAAAAATCTAATCGAGTCATCAAGTAGCAGAATAGAATTTAAAAGATTGCTTTCAGCTAGAGTATAAGACTTCCATCTATTGCTTTATAACGGTTTAAAAGGTTTAAAAGAATTACATATAGTTAGTTCAATTAATGAAAAAAATTCATTATTATCTTAAAATTAAAAAAAGAAACAGATTTCAAATATAATATTTGAACAACACCTGCAATCAAAGAAGCCTTTTAGAGCTCAAGTTGTCCTAATATGTATTAATAACAAAGCAATCGAATATGAATAACAAATGAGAGGGGCGCCGCCCACCGCTCCTCGTTACTTTTACGTAAGAGCTACTACTGTATCAGATACACCCACATAATACTTTAGTATGCTTACCGCAGGCACATTTAGGGAATGATTGAATTTCATATCGTCCCGTTTCGTGAAAATATGAGATTTATTCGATCGCGTGCCTTGTAGGAGAAAAAATATTTACGATCCACAATTTATACTATTTCAAAAGGAATTTTCTTTGAAATCGTACCGTAAATGCTTAGAGACGCTTTTATGATACGTTCTGTGTACCAACATTTACACCCTAATGCATGTATTTCATTATTTTATTATTTATTATACTATACTAGTCGATCTCCCACGGTTTCACTCGCGTTTATTTTGGAGTTGCCTTGGCAATTTCGGGATAAAAAATACCCTATGCCACTCAGGACATTTACATGTAGGTATAAGTGAAATATTTTTTCAAATCTGTTACGTAGTTTTTGAGTTTATCCATTACAAACAAACGTACAAAAATTAAATCTTTTCTGTCTATAATATTAGTGCAGATTACTATGTAGGTCAGGAATAAATTGAATCTTCAGGATGCAAAAAAGGATCTCCTTACCAAGTTTTGTCAGGTGTGATAGATACCAGACAAAATTATTAGTACTGACGACCTCGCTATCAAATATGGAGATCGTTGAGTTTATTATAATTTTTTTAAAATTTTATTAATTTATTAATTCTTACTTATACTTCGGTGCTACCTTATAGAATAACTATCACTCCAAGTCGCCAACCCATAGTTGGACATAGATAAGCAATAGTTTTATTTTATTTTTATACTAGCCGTGCCCCGCGGTTTCACCGGTGGTAATATAATAATATAATATTAGTAGGATTAGTGTGTTAACCCACACAGAAGAAATTTTGAGTAAATCGTGTTTTAAAATTATAGCGCCATTTTGTGTCAAATTTCTTTTATGTTGAACATTTTTTTGGTATTAAGGCAATGTAATAAGGTAAACACAGAATTTAAAAACGTTCTATAATACTCAAAATAGCGTTCTGTATTAATAACTTAATTTTGTGGGTTAACATGTTATTACTTATCGCCGGCGTTCAATCAGCAAGTCATGAAAGACGACAAATTGTTTTCAACTGAAATAGGTAATCATAAATCGTCTTATACGTATCTTTATAATAGGCAAGCTTTTTAATGAGCTGGTAAGTTCATCAGAAATTGAAAAGAAAAGATGTCTATTTTTCCGGTTAATTATTTTCGCCACCATTACAAGTCAAATAAAAAGCCGTATTTTAGTTATTTGGAAAAACCAAAAGGTAAATAGTGCGAAATGTGGGTGCAACCACACAATCAGCTCCTTCCTCATCCTCACAAGGATTATAAGCAACGTTTACACAGAGCGCCCGGATAAAGTCGGGACAGTCTCAATGGCGCGACGATGTGGCGTGATCGTGCGAATTTGCTTGCATTACCTTATCACTGCGATAATAATCAGTGTGTAGTGTGATATTAGCTGATAAGGCTCAGTACACAATAACCGGTGTGTTAAAACAACCCGGGCACGGTGTGTCAACATCGCATTCTTATTTGTTGAACTATCATTTGTTGCTTGAATGTTAGGGTCATGGATATGACTCCGATTGGGCCGCTTAGCAATACCGCTGAAATTACATAAATATCCTTACAATATAAAAACGCCGAGACCGGCAACTGGAAACGGATATATCTGTAGTATAACATATTAATATAAATGTATATTATTTAATGATAGTATCTAGGTAGTAGGTGTACACCACGTTTGCTTGGATTCCACGGTATAAGCTTCTAGCTTAATGTGAGATCAAGTAGTATTGTAAAGTGTTATTAAAACTATTATTATTATTCAGTTACTGTAGAATTTAGATTAATCAAATTCAATTTACATTATTCACTCGTAGTATTTAGGATACCTACTTATTATCTTAATTGTAGACAGAATTCTCTAGAGAATGTCGAAAAACACGCGATAACCCACGTATGTGAGCTAATTGCAAATAAAATTCCCAATGGTATTGGCGACGTATCAGAAATTTCTTAAATTCCCCATGGGATTTTCTATTTCATTAATGTGGCCGATAATGCAGGAAATTCCGCTCCCAAATTTAATATAGGTAAGTAATGGTATTAGGTACAACTTCTAAAGAGGAAAGATTGTTGCAAACTAATCGCATTTTGTACCTAAATAGGTACAAAATGTCGTTCGATAGGTAGGTTAGATAAAAAATATAAAAATGGACGCAGATAAGCAATAACATGTTAACCCACAAAACGAAGTTATTGATTCAGAACGATTTATTGAGAGTTGGGGAACGTTTTTTTAATTTATGTGTTTACCTAATTACATTGTTTAAATATGTAACTAAATATTGAACATAAAAAATTGTGACACGAAATGGCCCTATAGTTTTAAAACTTTAATTTACTCAAAATTTCTCCAGTGTGTGTTAACACACACACTATTGCCTATCTATGTCCAAATAATCATAACGTGGTTAGTAAACTACTAATACTGACACTATTTTTTTTTTTGTCATTAGAACGTAGGAGTAATTTTCTTGAAAAAGAGTACAATTAAAAATATTGGGTAAGTATTTCTCATCCCGATACAAAGAGTTCCTGGGCGAATCCTTCTTATTATATGTACATCAATAATGATTTACATAAAATAATGGACAAATAAACACCTAATATAGGTACATAACAACTTTAGAATTTTATAAAAGTCTAAAAAAAATATTAATTAATTACTAGCAGGTACAGTTTCTTTAATTATTCCTAATTAGCTGTGCCCCGCGGTTACACTCGCGTGAGTTTCGAAATTCCCGCAGGACCTCCAAAGTAGCCTAATATACTCCTTATAATATTAGCTAATTAGCAGTGAAAGTCCCGTCAATATCGGTCCAACCGTTTCGGAGATTCACCCGCGTGAGTTTAGGAATTCCCGCAGGAACTCCAAACTTCTTTTATATAAACCTTGTCCTGACAATAACGAACACAAAAAAAAAACAAATATCCAATTTGATGCAGTCGTTTGGAAGTTACGCGCTTAGCAACACATTTGGCGATTCATTTTTATTATATAAGATTTTAGAACTTCTTTCATAAGAACCTTAATTTTCTTACAATGACAAACACAAAAAAATAATAATTAGCGAAATTATTCCAGACGTTCACACGTGATAATGGACCTATCTTTTTTTGAATGACGCCTTTGGGAAATTTCTAAAGTTGTAGATGTTTACTATTTTCTTATAAAGTGAATAAAAAAGAAATGCATTTTTCCTATTAGATAGGTACATCATATCGACTAATTTCTCCGAATGGCTAACGTCCATAGCGTGGGAAGAGTTTTTGTAAATTTGTAGCGCTACAAACAAATACATTGACGCCATTGCCATATAGAGAAGAAGGTCCGTTATGATGGAATATTAGTTCCATCCAACTTGGTGTTCTGTAAAGTAGACTAAAAGTTACATGGTGCAAAGGATTTTTACCTGTAAACTTCATACTTCGTGTATTAATATAGATCTAAGTAGATAAATAAAAATGAATCCCTAGATATTTCTCTTGGTCACGCCATAACTAAAGAACTACTTGACCGATCACCATTAAATTCTGCATACACGTTTTCAGGGGTAGGTACAGAGAAGGACGTCAGGTTTTTTTTATTTCGGAATTCTCCTGGAAACTTCGAAATTACCGCGAATGAAATCGCGGGGACAGCTGGTTATTTATATGTATTTAATTAAATTTTATGTGTACGTCGTCGACAAATCGCATAATTTGTCTCTTTACAAAAGGCGTCATCAGTCAGACATATTTTATATCCACAGTTTAAACGCTACTTAGCTAATTACACTGTTAAATCCACATAGAGTTGTAACAGTATTCGGCACAAGTTCATTACATATATTATTGTGTCTATTCTGGTATATGCTTAACTCATAGTCAAACGTTTGCATACGTTATCATTTCTATGGAACCTTTCGAGTCGAACAATATCTTTTCTTACCAGAAATATATATAGACTTTTTAGAAAGCAAAATTTACTTATACGTAAAAATCAAAATCAAATAACTTTTGTGAATCCACCGCAGACGTCATTAATATCATATCATATTGAAATCAAATCTATATTTTACGATAATGCAATTTTTCTTAATGATTATAATATACTTTATGCACATGCTCATTGAGTTCTTACGATCCCATCGTAAAAGAAAAGAACATTGGTGAACAAATTTTCGCTACGCCACGCCATATTTGCTCAAGTTTTCGGTTACAATTTTTTGCTGATATAAACCAAAATGAAAGTGAAATCTTCTCAGTTCATCGTCCCCAGAGTGGAGTGCCGGGGAATATTCGCTATCGAACAAAAAGGCGATAAGTTTAAATACCTACCTACCCACGAGCCGCGCAACGTTGGCGTGACGCCGTCCCAGCGTAGACGACGCGTCGAGTCTGGAGGGCTATTTTGAACGTATATGTAGATTGTAGATATTCAAACAAACGAACTTTCCACAGTAAATTTCTAATTTTCCAAATCTGTAAAAATCACGCGTTGGCAGATTTTCAGGGTCGAGCTATTTGGCGGGTGGAAGTCGTAGCGTGTGCACGCCTGTCGTGTTGTTCAGTATTTCGCCATTTTGTTTTTCATGAAAGAAAATAGTTTTCGAGACAGAACCAAGTTTTATTTTGGGGAACAATTTTAACATTGTCAGTTATAGACGTAGAAGTTATTTCACTTACTAAAACATTAGATATCACGGACAAAATTAATTGCAATAAATCGCAATATGCCACAATTGAAGAAGATATCATAAGGGTCGCCTTTCAACCTTTTATATTTCAAGTAAATTTACGTAAATTAAAATACTAATTATCGGGCGTAAAGGGCCCTTAGTCGAATAGAACATTAATTACTGATAAAATTCATAGTTAGTAAAGTTTTCTTTTCCGTAAATGTATCTCGTATTTTAAAAATTACAGCATATGTCACAACCTGACGTTAAAAAAAAACCTTTAACAAAATTATAGGAATAGAAATAAAGGAATAATTCAAGGAAAATATTATTGAGTTTATAAGGGAACATCTTTAAAAGATTTATTCAGTGAATCAACGTGGAAAAGACTTCTCCATCTTCCCTGTCCGAAAACTGTCTTCCAGTCAATTAACTACGCCTCGCCATTGTACATATTGCAAAGAAATCAAAAGTCACGTAGCTACTTCTCGATTTAGATAGGCTAGAATTACAATGCGACCCCCAAATATATTTTTTATTTTCCTACCACAACTGCATGCGTTGCCCTTTCTATGCTCCCCAGCATTTAGACTCCTTTATGTTGGGGTATTGTGGTAGTAAGACGGAGTGTTAAGGCTGACTCCGACCTATAAAGGTAGATCTGAATTACCTACTAAAGCCCCAGCTTTGCATGCAATCGTAAATCACGTGTTGGCTTTGGTAATCAGCTGCTTTCCAACGGTTAGAATTAAGTTTTATTTGACTTGTATGTGTAGGTAGGTACTATTGTTTGTTATGTAACCGATATGTCCCGTATGTAAGGGGTTAAAACACGAGTATACCTATGCGTCAAATTAACCTTCGAGACTTGTGTTAGTGTAGCTATATGATATGAGATATTCTAGATTATAAATGTCAAAAGCTTGATCCAAGATCTGTCATTGGATCTTAAATTATATACAATAGAGACACTGCGATTTCACCCGCATTTATTTGCGAGTTCCGGCGGGAACTCCGCGAATTCCGTTCTTAACTGACGTCTCCTAAGTGAAAACTATCAACCTAGAAGATTTCAGTATCTTAGGTCATGTGGTTTTCCAGGTTTCATGTTTAATCAGTGAGTTAGTTACCTTTCGTTTTATATGTATAGTAGGTATTTTCCAAAAGTGATTTTGAAACTCGTGAGCTATCAAAGTCCGATAAATGAAAGCTCCGCACACTCCTTTCACAAAAAATAAACGGTAGAAAGTATTAGCTCAAAAAGTCAATACATGAACTCGTGTTCATGAAACTTTGAGGCTACCTACATTAAGAGAGCACTCTATCTTCCCAACTTCTAAACGGCAAAAGAAATGACTGAGAAAGAAAATGTGAAGATAAACTCTACCGTCTCTGCGACCGATGTTTGTCTTTTGTTGGCTGGTATTGATTTTATGCGGATGGAGACAAATCTTTGGGGGTTTTGGTTAGTCGGAAAGTCGGGGAACTTAATGAACTTTTGGAAAAAAATATCAAGCATGGACACTGTGATATTACAATACTTCAACTACATACTCCCATTACGTCTACCTATTTATAAGCAAAAAATAAATACGTATGTCAGTGAGGTTTTAAAGAATCCGTGAGGTGTGAACAGGCCTACGCCTACATCCAGCCCCTAAGCCAAAGTCTATCGGCCATCCGAACGGTCAACAAAAATTCGTTTTGTTTGCATATCACAATATCTAAAATATTAAACCGATTATGATGACCATTTAACAGCTTGAAAAATAAAATGTACAATAAAACAACATACAAACGAATGCAGAACCTCCTCCTTTTTGGAAGTCGGTTAAAAATAATGGACACGTACATTTTACTTTTACAAATTAATGAAAAAATACTTAGATAAAGCGCAGTAAAGTTAAGAAGTGGGGGCTCTTGACGTCATAACCACACATAAACTGTACCAAGGCGTGACGTCAGACATCATATCGACTTACGCGTTCAATATTTTTTATAAATCTATATGAGGGGCTTACAACTAAAATTTTGTACATTTGCTTATTCTACTGTATCGCATTTGATTTTATTTTATTTCATAATAAAATTCTCGATAAAATCATATACCTAATGTTGAGTGCCTCATTACACTTCTAGGTCGCTAAAACTTCATTTAGTTTTCCGCCGAGGGCTCGTTAGGACAGCGCCTGACACGTATTTACAGAGTTACACATTTCAAGGATCCCAACTCCGTTACGTGACCTGACAAAATATACGTAGTTAAGGCAAGAGTTTTGTTTACAGTCGCAATAATTAACATTCACGTCAAGTAAGTCAACAATTTCATCACATACACTTCAAAGAAACTTCAAATTTTGTGCTTTCAATGTTAAAATGTGAATGATCATTAAGCTTTCCCGTCATACACCTAATAAAATAATATTGTAGACAGAGCAAGATGCTTTATTAAAATGATAGGAACTTTAAAGTTCTCTGCAACTTTTTTAGGAAACAATTACATTTAAAACATTTAAAAATGTACACTAAATTCACATTGAAATATAAGGAAAATTGAATTATGTTCAGCAAACGGGGTAGTGGGGTGGGGTATGCAGTAATCGTACTAGACGCCTATATTTTATTTAAATGAAATTCAAACGAGTTATATTTGCAAGCATTCGTTTGACAAATAGCGTCGCTGTAACCTATTGTCTGGTACCGATAAAACTTTAAGCAAAGTGCGGTGCAAGAAAAAAGAAATGCAGGTGATACGCATTTCTTATATTTATTGTATTGGAAATCGCCTCTAGCTATAACGACCACCTTTTGCTCTGTCCTTTTTTTAAATTTAATTTAATTCCAATAACTTTATTTGCACATCTTGTTTGTCAATTTTTTTTCGCGTGAAATTTTCATGAAACTGTTGTTAAACAGTCTAGCTGGCTGGCGTTTGTATTACACTGAATTAGAGTAGGTACGAGTACTAATAAATTCGAAATTTATTATTTTTAACATGGCAACTACTAACTAGTTCCAGGTATTTATAGAGTTTTCGACAAGGACACAATATGATCGACGCTTTTGTTTTTCGTACCTACCTGTGTGGGTTAGCAAATGGTATTTATTTCCTACAGTCACACAAAATTTTTTTCTTTTCCCAGTTCAGATTTAGCCATGATTCGTTGTTTTCGAACCGTGTCGTGACTTATTTGGTGAGATTTTTATAAAACGTAACATCACATACAGTATATAAAAACCTTGACGCCACCTTCAAGTTGCAAATCTGTCGCCAAGCACCTAACGGTGTGTTCCGGCAGCCCCACTTGAAAGCCAGTTCCCATCCCCATTCCAGGTCGGCAACGCACCTGCATGCCTTCTGGTGTTGCAGATGTCTATGGGCGGCGGTAATCACTTACCATCAGGTGTACCACTTGCCCGTTTGCCCCCTATGACATAAAAAAAAAAATTGATGGGGATTGCCACCGCAAACGATTGCGCTATAACATAAACCCTTTTAAATATAAAAAAAACTAATAATGTAAAGCCTTAGTAACAAAATCATAAAATCGGCTGGATAGTTTCTGAAATAATCTCCCATTAACAAACTTGGGTGGCAGAGAACCTTTATTTTTTGAAGTCGGTGAATACATATAGGTGTGCATATATAATCTCTCAGCTATCTCAGAAAGCATTAGATAGAGACAAAAGATCTCTATGTGAAAATTAATCCCCTTATCTCATTTATTGTCCTTATGCCACTAAAAAGTGGATTTATTTATTTAACAATGGGCATGTTGACTAATTTTTATTTTTTAGTCCGTCTTGTACATTATTAAAAAATATTGGACACGTATTTTTTCTTTTTTTACGTAATCAAAATATAACGGCGATATATTGAGTTGAAATTTCACGTGACGTCACTATTCTGACAGTTTTTATGGCGGTTTTGTGGTTAGTGACGTCACGACCTCCTCATCCTAAACTTTAATGCGCTTTATCTCTGTATATTTCAATTTATTTAAAAAAGCAAAAAATACGTGTCTATTATTTTTTTATTTTCTAACTGACGGACTAATTATAATTTTGATTTTCAATAGTAGTCAACATCCCTATTCCTTGTAATAATTATTTTGGTAGTATCTTTGCGAAATAGCGTAATTGGTCTAGGTACTGGATTTCTAGTTTCTAGTTTTTTTATGGTCCTGACGCTTGTTCAAGTCGGTCAAAGGTTAATCAACATTATCTATACTTATATTATAAAGAGGAAAGATTTGATTTTCTGTTTGTTTGTTTGTTACTATTTAACTTAAAAACCACTGGACCGATTTCAAAAGTTCTTTTACCATTAGAAAGCTACATTATCCTCGAGTAACATAGGCTAGATTGTAATCCGGACTTCCCGGGGGAACTCCGAAATTATCGCGGGTGAAACCACGCGGGACAGCTAGTCTTCTAATATAACAGTTGTATCACTGTCGTTAAAATAATAAAATCAGCGCGATATAATATGAAATGTTCCTAAAATATTATTTAATATTGGAAGTTTTAACAGTTTAGTTTTGGTAATATCGTTGCAAAATAGCGCGATCGGCTTTCCCCTCTTAGCCAAGTTGACATTCTATAATCGTTAACGCTTAGAAAACTAAGAAACTTATTGTAGTGTTATTGTATGGTCAATCGTCAAATCGTTCAGATTTGCGTGACCACATATCATGACGATTTGTTC
Source organism: Zygaena filipendulae (assembly GCA_907165275.2). Taxonomy (NCBI): domain Eukaryota; kingdom Metazoa; phylum Arthropoda; class Insecta; order Lepidoptera; family Zygaenidae; genus Zygaena; species Zygaena filipendulae. The sequence goes on from OU015653.1 coordinate 13,540,264, forward strand.
CTTGGTTTTCTATGCGTTAACGATTATAGAATGTCAACTTGGCTAAGGGGACTGTGCAGGAATAGGTACCTATTATGTCGATAGGAGATCTGCGGCGAGAGTGATGCAGGTGTCCGCTCGTCGCAGTGAGCGCAATGCGGCGCCCACACTGTGACTCCGGGGCGAACCCTGACCTCGATTCACGGCCACTGAGATACAATGCCTTCAGTGAACATATCCTTACGACCTTTAACCCTTAAATCTTATTATTTTTCTATTTATTCATTTAATTTTACATTTGTAACTTGTGACTCAACTTACGATATTTATTTGCGTCAACGGCAAGGCGGTAGGTTTAAAAAGATCTTTCAGAAGACTAGCGCTTATGTTTGTAACAAACTATTAAAACATTAAATCAAGAAGTTAAGATGAGAGGCAACCCTTTTAGAACTTATAGAAGTTCTAGTCGCCCCTAGTAGCATTATGTAAGTGTATAAAAAAAAAAACTCAATTTGCGGTTTCACCCGTGAGTTCCGAAATGCCTGCAGAAACTCTTTATATCAGGAACCTTCGCTGGCGTACACAGAAAAAACCACCAAAGTTATCACAAGTTATCACAATTGTAATCGGATCTATTGTTTAGGAACGCTTAGGGGACAAATCACAACCGGATTAATGCTTTAGGAACGCATATGGAACAAACAAACAAGTATTTTTATTTATATACTTAAACTAGCTGTCCCCCGCGATTTCATCCGCGGTAATTTCGGAGTCAGGGTTCCCGCGGGAATTCCGGGATAAAAACTATCCTATCTTTTAAGTTAGACCATTTTATGAATGGTTGCAAAATTTTATCAAAATCCGTTCAGTAGTTTCGGAGTCCATCGCGGACAAACAACGTGACACGTGATTTATATATATTAGATAGCTGTCCCCCGCGATTTCATCCGCGGTAATTTCGGAGTTCCCGCGGTAAATCCGGGAAAAAAGTGCTGTAGTTTACGGTGATGAGCAGTACCCCGCATTAATTATGGAGTTCCAGCGGGAATTCCGGGATAAAAACTATCCTATCTTTTAAGTTGGACCATATTATAAATGGTTACAAAATTTAATCAAAATCCGTTCAGTAGTTTCGGAGTCCATCGCGGACAAACAACGTGACACGTGATTTATATATATTAAGATTAAGAGATAAGATAATATGTTACATTATGAACATTTCGTGTTAGTCTTCTAAATAATATATCCATGTTAGGTGCAATTAAGCTGTACTATTAGCGTGTAGAGCTGTCGGTGTTTACGTAAGATATAAAATTTAACCCTCGCTCGGCGTGGGTCTCCATACACCGCGCCGGCCGTCGCTGGGCGACCGCGCCACGCATCATCGCCGCCTTAGCCCTAAAACTGTACTATCGATCATTCTCAACCACCGTATGTAACTAACACACAAACTCCGCATGCGAGTACGAGAGCCGTAGAACGTCGGCAATGAATTATGTACGCCCACACAGCCGCAATTAGGTCGTCTTTGCACACGCTCCGCCCGAAAGGTTGTTGCCGCACGACAAACGCCTCCTGTAAGTGTGTAGATTACAATACATAGCTTCAATTGACGTACGATATCGAGTTGCCTACTTCTAGTTATGTAGAAAAACGATCGGCATCAAAAATTAAAAATCTTAATCACAAATAGGTACCTACTGAGGTGCTATTTGAAAAATTATTAAAATTTTAAACAACTTAAAATTTTTTTTAGATCTTCCATGAACCCTTTTTGTCTAGATTAAATAATAATCGCTGAAAATTATTCAGATATAAAGGAAATATAACATACTCAACTAAATACGTAACTCCATCCACTCAGCAGTCAATAACATTTTCAATTTAGTATTGCAATATCTGATTAAGATACTACACTAGTATGAATAAAAAACGTTGTTAGGATCAAATTTCATTCGAGCAAAACGAATTACACGTGTGAAAAATTAATTCCGTGTTCGCTTTGTACATTTTGTTCGTTCAATCAACAGGGGCCTTATTCTCTACGACCAACAACATTTCTCGTCCATAACGCGCGGCCCAATAACACAATTCCAAATGTGCCAGATGTCAAAATATTAGAAATTAATATTCTTTATGCCATAAAGATACAATGTAAACGTAAACGTATTTTTTCGTAGTGAAAATTCTTTGAGCAGGAGAGAAATGTAGTTCAAGTGGCGCCTTATCAAGATACGACGCGTTATGGTCATAGTGAATAAGGGCCCAGCTAGGGTTGTCCCCGCTAGAGGTCCGCCTGTGAGCTAACGAACTCATCCTCGAGAGTACTCAAGGTCGACCCTGGGTCGACACACCCCATCTAGTTGAATACCTACCTCTCTATATACTTGTATCGTATAGCGTCTACCCACCGTCTACCATTCTAGTTTTATAAAAGTTCACTATCTAAATTGAATTTTTTCACTGTATCACACTTACGTATTTCATTTGTATGAATTGACAGTTCTACATATAGAACTTAACATTTATTAAAAACGAAAACATATGTATACATACCTACCTAAGTAAGTTTGTTTTATTGTTTTTAATTTTTTAATATATTTCTCAGATCTCAAAACAGCTGTCAATTGCTAACTGCACATAACTATTGAACAAACATGTGAGGGGTTTTGATAGAGCTAATATTATATCGATATAGGAGCATCGCGGGTGGAGTCGGGGCAACCTGTCACTGCGGCGTGACGTCACGTACGACCCCTGCCAGTTCATGACAGGACAGGCATGATTATTAAACACAGGAAAAAATCTCACACAATATTGACGATGATTTTATTCATCGCAAACACCTAATTGTCTGTAAATATTATAAAAATTAGGTACTAATTTAATTTAGTGAAATTACAAAAGGTCCATTCCTGAAATAAGCCCTTAAAGTTAAGATTAATTAAGCAATTATATTTACATCATATAGTAGCTGTTCTCCTGCTGCTTCACCCACGTGTATTGCGGGACTACCTTGGGAAAAGTGTCTTAAGTCACTCTGGGATAGTAATAATAATAATAATAATCTTTATTTCGCTTAAATTTTTTACACTGAAACCCACTTAATATATATCTACCACTTTTATACTGGTTTTTACTTAAATTTTAAAGCTGGTACTTATACTGGGAATACCCGTGCCATAAGCACCAGCAACCTTCCGATAGCACTTAGGTAGCTTAGTAATGTAGGTAAGTGAAAGAATTTTTAGAATCGATTTAGTAGTTTAACACATCTAAACTTAAAAAATTACATACTTTACCCCTTTATAATATAAGTAGCTAAGCTGGTGATTCAATTCAAGGTTTGGAATTATTTTGGCCTCTATTCCAATTTTAACTTTATATACATACTTGAACTAGCTGTGCCCCGCGGTTTTACCCGCTTAAGTTTCGTAATTCCCACAGTATCTTTTTATATCAGGAACCTTTGCTGACGCAGGCAGAACAACCCACCAAAGTTACATCACAATCGGACCAATGGTTAAGAAACGCATAGAGGACAGACATACAAACATTCATGTTTATTTATAAAGAAGAAGATACCGCTAACAACAATAATAGTGTATAGTTATTGATTTACTTGGATTTACCGCACGGAGTAAACTCAAACTCAAACTCAAACAAATTTATTGAACTCGTTAAGTTACATCATAACATTTGAATTCAGTCAAAGCACAATAAATAATTTTTTACATTTACCGCTCGCTCGGAAGGCAGATTTCCCAAGAGAAGAGACGAGCGAGAAACTCTTGGGTTGCTCTTTTTCAAATTACAAGCATGTGATATAAATGTAACACCTAAGTTCATGATAGGCAAATAAGGGGCCACCCTACGCAACACAGACACCCTTCGAAAAGTATGAAATGTAACGATCTCAGTCCCAAGCTTTTTTGTCATCAAGATAATCCGAGACTCTGTAATAAGCATTTTTAATGAGTCTTTTCTTTACAAAAGCTTTTAATTTGTTCATTGTTAGATTCTTGATAGTATATTTTGTTATATCCGGCCGACCGACGCCCTCGTCCTCCAAACATCCTCAGAGATGCGGAAGCGTCCGTGCGCCCCCGCTCCATACAACAAGCACAATAGAGGCGCGTCCACACGTGCGCGTGCGCCGACACCGCGCCTTATCGCGCGGCCTGTTTGCCCAAGATTATCGGACGCCCGGCGTCTCGGTGTCACCCAATGTCAAGTTCGAACGTGGATAATAACCCGTTTTGTGTCCTGTGCCGTGTGACCCATGGTCACGCGCGTCATTTCCTAGGATTGCATCATACACACGAAAAACTGGGCACTCTCCAGTTCTTAAAATAATCCACAGGGAAAAGACGTTCGCTCCTCAGATCTTCCCCCCTTGAACATATGATCCCTTAGCGGGTTGTATTGTATTTATCATGAAACTATGTATTTGATTTAGGTATTTTGTATGAGTTACAGCAAATCCATCTAGTAGTTTTAGCGAGATGAGCATAAAAAAACAATATTATAATATATTTAACGTCTCCATTAGTTTCTTATAATTTATTTTAAATGCACAGACTCAACTCGTATTTTATTTTTTTATTATACTAGCTGTTCTCCACGGTTTCACCCGCGTGAGTTTCGGAATTCCCGTAGGAACTCCAAAGTAGCCTAATTTACTCCTTAAACCTTCCCTGGACTTCCACAAATATTTCAAGATGAAATTAAGCCTAATCAGTCAAGCCACTCTCGAGTTTTAGCGAGACAAACGAACAGAAAATCGTTTTATAAAATGCGTATGTATGTACTATATAGAGATGACCGAAGTGGTTACACTTAAATAAAAAGCACTACTTCTATAACTGTAAAATAATTTTCTCTACGAATCGTAGATTGGTACTGAAAGCGAACCAAAGAGGGTTCATTTTTATCTACATATACATAGGTATAGTATTTATCAAATACTCAGCGAGCTATTCAGATTAGAACTTTGCAATTTATTCAGCAGGTACTGAATAAGCGGCTGATATAAAATTCAGAGACACCGGACTATAAGTTGTATGTCCATACATAAAACATTGATATAACCTTCAGTGACTTTGGAATGATAAATTCTAATGAAAAATGTTACCTTGGAAAATAATGCCTTGGTAACTAAAATAACAAGGTTATGAAAAAACTCCGATACATATAGAAAACGTATTTCATGACACAATAAACTTGCTTGTTTGAGATATTTAAAAAGCAACTTACATATTTGATTAAATTGTATTTGTTTTCCAAATGTCGTGTAAACTTTTCTTCTAATACTAATAGGTAATAATAATTCTCAATGAAGTAAAATTTATTTTGCTACTAAGTTATACAATACGACGATAGATTTTTTTTTTAAGAATACGATCATTTTAGAACTATTTTACATTCAGAGGGTTCAACGACCTACGAAATTGTATGCTAATGTAAAATTTTATTCATTTATTCAGCCCCGTTTGAATCTATTGCTAAGTTATTTCACTACTGAAAGCATTATAGAGAAAATAAACTTTATAATTTTAGTGTAATCAGAACACAAGTTACTAAATGCATCTGCGACGAGCTACAAAAATTGTAAATAAAAATAAAAATCACCGATTAATTTTTTATTCATCTTGTATATATTGTGATTCAAATTGTAACAGTTATTTTTAGGATCAAATGTGTTTTAAAAGAGTTTAAAACTTTAGTTTCATTGACCACTCACGAAATTGTTTTAATTGATGTGTCGTTGTAAAATTTTTCATTCATTCATCCATTCAAATTTCAAAAACTACTATATCTATTAAAGTCTTTGTCAGGTTGATTATTGTATGACAAGTACCTGCCTGGTTAGGTATTAGTTTAGGAAGGATCTTCTTCGAATTTTCCAGACTAAAACACAGAACAGAAGAACAGTTAGCTTATTCAATCATCGAAAAACTTTAAACCGAGTACGTTAATGGACATGGAATCCAATTACGGAAGCACAAAACTTAACAGTCTTAAGTTTAAAAACTAATTTATTATAACCTCCAATTTGAGCGTGGGTCAGTATAGGGCCTGGAGTCCTTATTCACTTTGACCACAACACGTCGCGTTAAAACGCACCACAAAAATTGTTTTCCTCTCGCGCTCAAAGCAGTTTCACTTCAAAAAAAATACATTTACAACCTATGTTATTGCATACAGAATAATCATTTTTACTTCTATTCATGCGAATTAGAGTTTGTTCGTTTATTTGTTACGCTTTCACGCCTTAACCGCTCATCAGTCATCACGAAACATCGCATTCTCGTTGTCAGAGGTACAGATAAGGACATAGGGTTCCTTTATTTCTAAATTAGCGCGGGAACTTCGAAATTAAGAAGAATGAGCTTTCATTAGCAGGGAACAGCTATAGTTTCTAATATTTTGGGATCTGGAGCGTTTGGGATTGTGTTTTTGGGACGCGCGTTATGGGCAAGGAATGTTGCTGGTCATAGTGAATAAGGGCCCTGTCGGGTGCGTTATGTGTCGCAAGCCGTCCGTCGCCGCGCGGGACTGGGGTGGCGTGCAGCGGAGTGCGACCGCCACCTGTCGGCGCGCGCGCACGCACCGGGCACCACGGTCCGAGGGTGCCTCATTAGCCCAACCCCATATGCCGCAATCCTCCATGACTGTATAATATTCACGAAATTAGCTCCGAGAGTTAACCGGCGAGCGCCCGCCAACGGCCTCTTACGTTCCATATATTTTTACACTAAACTGTACCCCGCGGTTAACGGAGTTCCGAGGGAATCCCGGAATAAAAGTACCCTATATCCTTTTTTGTACCCCCGACAACGCGTATGCAGATTTTCATAATGATCGATTGAGTATTTGCGGTGTTAAAGCGTACCGAAAGACAGTTAGGGTTACTTTTGGATTTATTATATTAGTAGATATGGATTAAAGAAACCAACACATCTTTGTAGAGCACTAGAGAGTTAAATTCTGCAGATTAGTCTAGTTCGGATGAGTTGTTCCACATTTATAATATTCTACTATTTGTTATGTGATAAAAGTGACTTAGGGATGCTGTAGATTTCTATCAGTGAAAGATTATTTAGAATTGGTCCAGGAGTTAGGTATAGAGATCCTGCAAACAAACTTTTCAGTTTATATCAGTAGCATTAGTATTTGTAGATCAAATATACTTACTGAGAGTGTGATGTAAATAAATGAGGAAGTGAAAGACGTTTCTAATTATTTAATGATGTACCTATGTAGAGTTTACAAATTCTATAACTTTTAATATATTCTAGGTGTTCTCCGCGGTTTCACCCGCGGTAATTTCGGAGTTCCCGCGGGAATTCCGGGATAAGTATGTACCCTATGTCCTTCTCTGTACCGGATCACCACGGAATTTTGCATACACGTGTATGCAAAATTCCGTGATGATCCGTTGAGCCGTTGAGGCGCGAAAACGTAACAAACAAACAAACTCACTTTCACATTTATAATATTAGTAAGGATTGAGACGTATAGACGAATTTCTTAGATCACAATATAATTACTATACAAATAATAAGAATTAATATGGAATGCACTGTTATAAAAAGATATGTTCAATCGAGCGCTAAACATAAAACACCGTGAGGGTACACGTTTCAACCTTTAATAAAAAAATAATAATTTAAAACGTCTTAGCGCAAACTAAGTTCCAGAAGGTTGGGGTCCGCGAGCCGTTACATATTATGTCAACCGAATGGGGTACGCGTGCCGACGTGCGACGTATGGCACACGTTTGAAGTTTCTAAGTTCAAGTTAAGTTAATCTTCTTCTATCTATATATTTACTACTCCAGGATAAACTATACGTGTAAACCTTTCTCTTGAATCCCTTCACCTATTAGTGAAAACCGCTTGAAAATCCGATCAGTAGCCTTTGAATTTGTTGCGAACAGACAAACAGACACCCAGACAGACAGACGCACCGGAGGACTTTGTTTTAATATATGTAAGGATGTATAATATTATACTACTATACAGGCATGCTGATTAATGAATTTTTGATGACAATAATGCGTTGTCACTTGTATTGTAATGATTGTGTATCTTTGGTCACTTTAGTACCTAGTAGGTAAGTCAATTTCTTGGTAGCGGCATCAAGTAGTAGGCACCAATCGTACGATGTCAAAGTTGTGAAATGTCCATCGGAATTGTGACTCTTAGATACGATTATTTGTTTATGCAGCAGAAAATTTTCGTGTGGCGTGATCGATGACTCAATATTTACATACAAGCCAAATTGCTGATAAAAAATAAAATATAATCGACTGTATATGTTTACTTGGTAGGTATTTAAATATTATATACACTTTAAGGTCATAATTATACTACTGTAAAAATGTAATTAAAAAATATAGGTAGGTACATAAAATATAAAAAGCCTTTTCTGCCTAATTTTTAATGACGTATGATTGATTATATTTATCATACTTACTTATTATGTAAATAATTTAAACAACTAAAAAACACGCCTTAAGAGTAAACATAACTTCTTCTTCTTCTTTTTTATTAAATGGCAACTTTTAAATAATTGTGCCAATGACAATGTGTGACATGATAGACAAAGCAACGCGGTTGAAGTAAAAAAAAAAACACGATATATTTTGAAATCATGAGATTAACCTCAGATTAACCTGATCTTATTTTCATTATTTCCGAAAGCATTTTACGTATTGGTTTGAAGATTTGACACATCATTGCATTCGAATATGCGATGTACACGTTTAAACGTAACTGGCTTTTGCCAGCGACTTCATCCGCGTGGTAGTCGAAATCAGACATCAAAGAAAATGTTCCAAGAAAACACGTTGTTCCATACATACTAGAAGTAGATTGGACCAAGGAATCACGTTATCCCATACAAACTTTGCCCCCCTTTTTCACTTAGGGATAGAATTTCGGAAAATTCTTTCTTGTCGGATGTTTGCGTCATACAAAGAACACACCCTTCAAGTTTCAGGTGTCTACGATCAGCGATTTAGGCTGTGCGTTGATCCGTCAATCAGTCATTCAGGACAAAGCATTTTATATGTATAGATAGGAGTTACGGAGGGAACCCCGAAATTTACGCGTGCGAAGCCGTGGGGGACAGCTAGTTTCGGATTAAATGACAAGGGAACATCAAGGAGTTTAATTACCAACATGATTGTGCAATCTGCTCAAGACTAATGTCCGAGGAAGCATTATCCGGACACACGCCAGCCATATGTTCCGGGAGCGCTCGCCAGAGGCTTCCCTCCACGTGCCGGCTCTTATTTCGTACACGTATTGAGTTCAACAATTAATTATTATTGGCTATCACCTTGTAACCCTTGCACAAGTGACAACATTAAATAGTGCCGTCCACTTTGTAACACAACACGGTGCATTTCACAGGGCATCGAGTTACAATTGCTATCGAGTGGGTATCGATGAGTGTACACGTACCGACCATGGGCAATTGTAACGAGCCTCCGGTTTTGGGGTTAGATTGATAGACATGGACCATAGTGGTGACAATTATTTTAAAGAATCTATGTTATAATGCTCGCTATCACAAGAAATGACGACAGATTGACTATAGAAACTTGATATCGTCGATTGTCAACAACAAACTTAAGGGGATATGTCGAAAAACAATTAAATGGTGAAAAAAAAAAAGTGATAAACTTCTGGGGGATATGTCGAAAAACAATTAAATGATGAAAAAACAAAGTGATAAACTTCGGGGGGATATGTCGAAACACAATTAAATGATGAAAAAACAAAGTGATAAACTTGTGGGGGATATGTCGAAAAACAATTAAATGATTAAAAAAAACAAAGTGATCAACTTCTGCACGCGCGACGAAATAAAACGAAAAAGGTACAAAAACTTTGGTTACAATACTACCCTTAGGGCGTTCGCTGGATGCATCGACGCCGTCCACATGAAAAACTTTCAGGGGGAGATTTATGAAAAAAATCCTATAATTAAAATTTCCTACCAAAAAGATTTGTGATTTCAATATCAGATGTTCTTATCATGTTAATTCCTGTATCCCCCTTGTCAGCGTCCAAGTGTGTAGTTTCGCCGGAAGGGTAAAACGGACGGAAAACTTTGTTAATTAATCAGCCTCGGGTTATACATATTTAAACGTTTTTCAGGCGCCGTTGTGGTTCACCGAAGCGGTTGGGCAGAGTTAAACTCTTCACTCGGAAAATTAGCCGGTTGTTAACACTCCCTTAACTACCGCTTTACCCAAAACCCCACCTAATCAATTATACACGAAATACGTTTTCATTCGATAATTAAACCGTTTGAGAGGCATTTAAACGTCGTTAAAAGCTGAAGCCTTACATACCAGTGAATTTCCTTTTCTTCCTACTAATATAAATCGACTGTGGTAGTCGTAAAATAAATAAAGCGCCCTAAAAAATTTATCATTTCACCCCATATCGTGAGAATATTATCATAATGAGGCCATAATTCTATGTCAATTAAAAGCAATGCACCATTTAAAACTCACTGATTAAAGTTATAGATGTGCCCCGCGGTTTCACCCGCGTTAATTTCAGTTCCCGAGGGGATTCCGGGATAAAAAGTACCTTATGTGTTAATCTGATGTATAAGCTATATATTGTAAAGTTTCATTTAAATCCATCCAGTAGTTTTTGCGTGAAAGAGTAACAAACATCCATCCATCCATCCATCCATCCATCCATCCATACATTATTACAAACTTTCGCGTTTATAATATTAGTAGGATAGAAAAAAATAAAATACAAACTCAATCGCGTGGCAATAAAGTTGTATAACATATAGAGTAAATAAAATTCTTGCTAATCCAGTTTTACCGGCGCGAAATTCGGAACCAAACTCTCCCGGGAACCGAACTCTCCCGGGAACTCCATGTGAATATGACTTTAATCTGTCAAGTTATTGAGATATTATAGACACGTAAATTAATTTACTTATATTATAATACTAGCTGTGCCCCGCGGTTTCTCCCGCGGTAATTTCGGAATTCCCGCGGGAAATCCGGGATAAAAAGTACCCTATGTCCTTCTCTGTACCCCTGACAATGTGCATGCCAAATTTGATCCAAATCCGTTCAGCCGTTTTTGCGTGATTAAGTAGCAAACATCCAAACATCTAAACATCCACACTTTCACATTTATAATATTAGTAGGATGTACTTTTGAAAATATGTGTAGTAATGTTTTATGTACCTACACTCGTGTCTCGTATATCACTACATATTATAAATCAAAGTCCACCGCCGCGTCTGTCTGTCTGTCGGGTCATTCGCGATAAACTCAAAAACTACTAAACGGATTTTCATGCAGTTTTAACCAATATTTTCAAGAGGAAGGTTTATACGTGTAATTTATCCTGGAATTCTCGCGGGAACTCCAAACTTACTGCGAGTGAAACTACGTGAGACAGCTGTAGTCTACTCTACATTAAATTGAATGAACTCGTAACGCGCGCTCGTCGAAATGTTCAGCAACACATTTATATTGCAATACACTATATTCAGTTGTAAAAAGAGGGTTATATTAGGGTAAGGGTTATATTTCCACTTCAACGGAGGTAGTCGTCTAGTGCCAACATATCTCTTTATATACGTACAATGTAGGTATGTCTTTAAATGAAGGATCTATTACGCATGAATTGAAACCGACTGGAATTGTTTCATGAGTAACCCTTTTGCGACCAAAAGTAAACCAAATTAAAATTTTCATCATTGTATAGAAAACCTTGGAAATAAATCCTTTTGAATATGGTTTTAATTATTTAACCCTTTTACCGCCATCCGCGTGATATCGTGATATCTAAGAAAGACCTGTCAAGACTGAGACAAGAAACGTAATATTACGTTACTAACAAACTACTGCACTAACTTTTACCAGATTAAGAAATTTAAGCATTCTCAACACTAGGAGAAATCATGCCTAAAACGTGTGGTCTGGTAGGAATAGCCATGTTATTGTAACCTAAACTTATTAAGGTTCCAAAATTGAGGCGATGAAAGGATAAGTTATGCCACTTTGTCTATACTACCTCTACATCAATACTTACTTAGATAGATTTCAATCTCTTTTTAAAAATTACATTTACATTTTATGTCAAAATTAAAAATTATCCCAAAATAAGCCTTAAACTAAAGAACAATTTAAACATTTAAACTCTAAATAACAATACATATGTATTTGATAATAATAATGATAGTAAGATTGTCAAGTATTATCATTAAACACTCGACTAATAAATAGTTATGTATACAATTTAATTTTTCACGTAAAATTTCACCTAGTAATAAAATAAAATTTGCTATGAATGTACGTACCTTCTATTTTGCCATGAATTATCCAATTTCGATGAATGTACTTAATATTATTATCTTACTTTATATGTACCTAGGTATACAGTAGTCACGAATGACATTATAAGTATTAAAGGAAGGTAATCAAAATTTAAAATGTAGCTTCTAGGAACCGAACCACGAGTGCCGAGACTGAGGGGTTGAAAGACATTTTACGATCGCGTGGCGACTAAACTTTACTGCGCGGCTGTAAACGGCCAGTGTTATGCGATAGTGATATCGTATGGATATAAGATAAGTGTTAGACATATTAGTTGGATGGACATTCGAGATATTATATTAACATTTTAGCCATTAGGTCTGTTAAAAAACTTTTGTACCTAGTATATGTTGCGTACCTTACAGAAACATTCTGTACAAATAACTTAATTTTTTTTGAGGTCGTCCTTCATCTTCTCATCTCTCATCTTATCTTCTGATTGTTTTCCATTACTTGCCTCATTATTCTAAAAAAAAAAAAAAATCTAAAAAATTAAAAAAGGGGACGCGTAAAGGCGCTGGAAAGGAAACAAAAAAATAATCCAAACATTGATAGAGAAACGGTAAGAGAAACTTAAACGTTTAATAAGAGTTTAAAGCAACCTAATAATTATAAATCGACAAAGATAACCGCATCGCTAAAGAAAATAGGAAACGAAATGAAAAATAAAGGTCCGTTGTTTACAGCGTGATATAAATATGCGAAACGGAGCGGCACTGGCGGCAGTTTGCTGCAATCTAGAGCAATCGGAGGCAACTAGGCTGTTGTAGGTTGCTTGTGCCGTATCAGTAAAATCTCTATAGGGGATAGAGCCGTATTTTTCCTTGCATCTATAACTTGTTCCATGAGCGATAGACGGACCGATGCTATTCACTGAATTGTCTCTTTTTACGGGACTGCAATCGGAGCTTATTGAATTCTACTGCAAACACGTTCGAATTGACTTGTCGCGTCGATCTGTTTGGTTTCAGAAAATAAAAAAAGTTTTCATTTCACTAGCGCAGTGGTCACCAGGCTTCTTCGCTGATCGTTTCTGGTTTAGTTTCCCATTGAGAGACGAGCCTTTGTGATGTTCGTTGGAGTTCCAATTTCCTGTCTGGGCGTCGTTAAATAATATTTATAGTGTAGTATGCGTATATTATGCAGTATATACCCTGTTAGCTTGGTTTCCACAACAAAAGGATCAAGAAGAGAATATTATAATTGTCTCGATCAATTATACATATAGTGATTGTTCTCCTCGATAATTTTTTTAGAATGAAAGTACTGTTCTTGAACGAAAGTACTTTTCTCTGCATTTAACCTGCTCAATGTCTAGGACTCACTCCAGAACCGATTGTTTCGGAATGAAATATATCTAACATAAATATATCCTGTAGCATTCAACCCAAAGAGAATATAACCACTACGTTTAGTTTAACCAACAAACTATTTCTTCCGTCCTTTTTTATACAACCTGTTAATGAATTAACTGAAAACTTGATACACCCCATTTAAAAAATAAACAATAATATGATTAAAATATATCTTATGTCGAAAAAATTTATACTTTAAAAGTTATTCAACATTAGTTTGGAGGTGACCTATCTACGAAATTCCAAACGTTACGTCTGCGCCTACCGGTTCAAATTTTTTTGCTGCGGGCGGCGTACGCTCCTAATATTGTATTAAAGATAATTTAGACATGGGCTAGTAAAAATGAAAAAATATAACCTATATTAAAACATAGAACGATCGATTCGCTAGTCGATTCTGAGCAAACTACTTTCTAGTTTTCAGTTAATTCATTAACACGTTGTATATACACTATAGATTTAAGAAGGCTGTACTTATATCGTTAGTGGTATTCCATGGTACGGAGTATTCGGCGGCTGCAATACTTTACTTTTTTTAGAGGTCTTTATTGACTGACACAGTCAAGGAAAAATCCTGCCAATATTTTTTACGATGCAACGAAGGCGGAACGCCTCTTTTCTCATTAGTGTCTCTAGAAAAATTTGTAATTAACATGGTTATTAATAAACAAATGTAGCGGCTTATTACTTAAATTCGTTACACATTTTTATCTTGATGAAGCAGGTTTGGGCCGAGGCAGGCAGACCCGGAGACTAGTCGACGCCGCGCCGGGGCGCCTGTCGGCCACGACTTCTCGCTCGCGCCCGCAAGGGCTGTCAACTGTGCCCCACATTAGCTATGACCCAAATTTGATACGGCACTTTTATAAGCTTTCCGGCTATTTGGTTAGAAGCAATTTTTATCCACAAATTGTCATGGGAAGCGTTTCGAATTTTTATGTCATTTCTCGTTTTGAAATTCAAAGAAGGTTTTGTTTCTGACCTGTGTGACTTCTTTCATGCCACAATCGAGCCATGAATTAAGGTTTATCGTACAGAGATAGTTGAATAAAAATACAAAGATCGCGAAGGAAACCTGTAATTCACAGGCAAACACTGCAAGCAACGGTTAGCACGTTTGTTTTAATTTCGTAAATTAGAAAACCTTTTAAGTTTTAACAACCCTATTCTAAAAGTCATTTCAGAGGCGCTGAAAATTGGAGCTTCAACCGCGACGCCGGAAGTGCTCTCGACACAAACTGTCACACGTTTTAATTGAAGAGCTGCAATTGAGAGAGTCTTCACTTTTGCCACTCAGACACAAAAATAATGAAATGGAAAACTAAACTTTGAACATTTAAAACCTAACCCTTAATTATTGATTGATGTGTTATTGCTAAATAGATTATTGCTTCCGTGTATGAATTAAAGTCTTAAAAGTTATCTCTTTTCATGCCAATATGTTTTTACTACAGTCTACAGATCCTTTCGTGAGTTTCGACCATTCAAAGGTTGACTGGAAAAAATCCTCTCGCGCGATATAACTTCGACATTTCGCTCTGTTTATTTCAATTTTAGCAAATTTTTATGTTCAATAAAGCATACAAACAAATAAACAAAGTATTTGGAAGTTTTTTCAAGTTATAGAAATGAAACTAGGTTTCCTAGCTTATAGAACGGTGCATGATGCAGAGATTGTCGTAGCATGCGGTCTACGTTGCGGGCTACGTCTCCGTAGCGGCTACGCGACTCACGTCTCTAGCAGCGCATATCCACGTCGGCCCATGTTGCATAATTTGCACAACTAGGCTCCCCTACTTTCGTTTCGTATAAAATGCCTATTTATTTTCCTCGATAACATATTATATTTATTGCACCGACGCCATTGCAGTTGTTTATATTATTAAAAAAAAAGAACTCTTTCGTGCAACGTAAACTCTATGAAGTGTCGAGATCAAAATTTTATGAAGCCATAAATTGTCAGACAAAGTTACAAAGACAAGTTTCTTAATTATTTATGGCCCGAGCTCTTCATTCACCGGGTTCTATTAAGTAAAATTAGAAAGCTTACAAGTTTGACTCTTCACGTAAATAAAACCAACGTCACCTTACAACGGTAGTATAAGAAACCGAGTTAGGCAGTTGTCGTTCTGAATCGATACCCGAGTCTGCTCGAGAGGCTAACTCGCTCATACAAGTTACAATACAATTTTTCGGAGCGGCCCGCCTGTAGGCACCGGTAGGTATATCGATTTTTCGAATGTAGACCACCACGTTTATACGAATCGTTAATATTCGATACAGAGAGACAGTAAGCTGAAAGTATCGGTATTGAAACTGAGAGGAATCATAAAAAAATACTGATGATTTTACGACATCGCAAAATGAGTGATTCGTAATGTTGCGAGAAATAGGGTATATTTTTTCTCTTTTTCTTTCTGTACTAGCCAGTACTTTGATATTGTAGGTCGATTGATCCATTCTAATAGTATTAGTTGCCTCTTAAAACTTCTGTGCTCCTAGTGATAGTGATACGTTGTTTAAGTTAATATAAAAAGCTCAACTGAATAATTTACTTTTTAATTAATCTACTTTCTTTTACCTATTCACGTCTCAACTACTCAACCGATCTCCATGAAATTTTGAGTTATTCTGCTGAGTTTTGTATTCCTGATTGTCATTGGTATAGAAAAGAACATACCCATAAATATACTCCAGAATTAACGCGGGTGAAACAGCGGGAAGCAGCTAGATTTGTAAATTTTAATTTTAGCAGGCAGCGGAAGTAACACACACACTTTAAAAAAATCTACGCTATGAATTTGGTATGTGGTCAGTATGCAGTATGAAGTTAGTGCGTTCAACTTTTAAAATCATGTCAAAGAAGTATAAATTCTAAAATGGGTACATGTTTTTTTTTATTGAGGGCCAGCTATTTCTCTCGGTACTTCGGTATTTCAAAGTAGTCTACGTCACTTCCTGGGTGTATCTTCGTCTACAAAAACATGACTAGCAAAATAATCGCTTCACTACGTTGCTCCGCTGTAACGTTTTCACGTTTCACTTAATTTTTTGGTTACGTAAAAAAAGGAAAAATACGTGTCCAATATTTTTGATTAGACGGACTAAAAATTAAAAATTCATCCTGCTCATTAAAACTGGCGGCGTAGATGGTTCGTAAACGGCGTAGCAGGGGAGCTACGAGAACGGTGTGATTATTCTCTTGGCTAGAATTATTATGAATAAGGAATGTTTTACTTTTACATACATTTTTTATAGTTTCTGCGGGCGCATAATTGGTTATTACTGCTAGGGTTGATGAAAACGTAGTAATTATATAGTACTCGTTGGTTCTTCATTTAAATTAGTGGATTGTTTTGAATAAACGTATTTCAGGCTCTCAGTATTTTTTCTTATGGATTTTCGCATTGAATGCATTTAGACAGTTTCAAGTAAAATATAATAAATGATATATCTATAAGCGTCGTGGGTACTTACAATATTATAATGTTATTGACAGTTGTATCTCCTGTTTAAAATTGCTTTCTCGGAACTTTCGGAGGAAACCGAAGAAAACAGTTGAAATTGAAAAATTTAAAAAACTTTATTTGATACAACACACGAACGTATACAACAAATATACGAGTATGCAAGTATTGAGGGTTCGCCTCCGCCCGCCGAAAAGATCTGAAAAAGGTGTTACCGATGGATTTGTATTACAATATTATATTATATTAGTTCGAAAAGTCACATAATATTATCTTCTTGCACACATAAAAAAACCGTCACGGGCGGTTCAATGCAGCACGACAAAACACAACAAAATCCACGTTATTTTTTTTTTTATCGACACAAAATAACTGACGCAATTTTGATCTTAGATTCCCGTAAAAAAAAGAAAAAAAGAGAAAAAAAAGAAGAAGAAAAAACAGATGTATATATTGTTGTTGAAGCAACGTAGTGATTATATCTTCTTTGGTTACAGCCACCGAGCTAGACCTGCTGGGCGCTTTGTCGCTGCACAACACGTCGCGCGCCGGCGTCAGCGCTGCGTCGGGCATGCAGCCGCACCACGCCGCCTACACGCTGCAAGGTGAATACCTACACAACCCTGTGTACACTAGGGTGGGTCACTTATGTATGGAGAAAAAAAAAAGTTTAGTTTTTCTACGGGCACAGTGACAAAACGGTGCTAAATTATGAGTGTAAATATATTATGAAGTTTCATTGCAATCGGAATCAATCTGCTGCCTCCGGTTTCATTTGGAAATCATCAACACATAATGGTTAAAAAAGGCCTAAGATAGAATAGAAAGGCCTAAGGTCTAAGATAGAATCAAGAAAAGCAATGCCGAAATTCGACAGCAAAAAAGATTTCGCCCATAGTTAATCCTTCACTTTAATAATTATTCTTTATAATTTTTCCTGTAAAAATTGTTTCTCCTTGAACTTGACCAAACAATTTCGTATTTATCATTGCTAAAAACTATTACGCATGAAATCTGATATCAATAACTTGAGAAAAGCATTAGTACATTTACACTAAAAAATCTACTTTTTTTTAATAATAGGGTACTTGCATGAAATTTATAATAAGAAATTGTGTCAATTTTTCAAATATAGAGCCTTAGAAAAGCGTTATCGTGAAAGATTTACTAAAAATTTTTCAATAGTTTCCAAAATATTCAACTTTTAATTTTGTGAAACGGAATGTTGCAACGAAACACCAATCACAGCCAAGCTTGACACATGACGTCACTTTTATTTTTTTAGGAAACATTTACCTCTTTCAGAGAAGGCAAAAGAAACTAAGTGCATACAGACAACGCATATTTTCCATTTTCTGAAGTTTTTTACCTTAAAATGCATCGGTAAGATGCATTTCGATTCTTTACAGGAACTTTTGGAAGTAAATCGACACAATTTAACCTTAATTTCGCTTTTGAATATTGAAGTTATCTGTCTGTCAGTGTCACATGACCCTGTCAATACGAAAGTGACATTTCTATCACAGATTAATAAGGCATAATTTTGAACAAGTGACGTCATTACGCGTTTCGGCGGTAAGGTCTAAAGTAGGAACTTTGAAACGCTCTATTTAATTAATTTATGCATATATTTTTTTTTCTTTTTCTTGCTTTGTTTAAGTAGGCCATATATCTTTAAAATAGACTGAAAAAAAAATTCATGCAAGTACCCTATTCTATGTCATTCCGGAGGCAATAAAACTTAAAATAATCTAACAAAACTTTACATATCAATTAACGACGTCATTTGGCACCTTTTTAATGCTGAGCATATTGAAAAAACGAGAAAAAAAAAATTGACCCACCCTAGTGTACACCCTACAGCTAGGGTTGATAACCCTAGACCCTAGACCGAACACACCCGGAAGGACTAAGAAATCGGGCCGGGAGAGGGGATCGGGCATCGCAACAACAATGGGCATGTTGACTAATTTTTATTTTTTAGTCTGTCTTATAGATTATAAAAAAATATTGGACACGTATTTTTTCTTTTTTTACGTAATCAAAAATAACGGCGATATATTGAGTTGAAATTTCGCGTGACGTCACTATTCTGACAGTTTGTATGGCGGTTTTGGCGGTTAGTGACGTCACGACCCCCTCACCGTAAACTTTAATGTGCTTTATCTCTGTATATTTTAATTTATTTGAAAAAGAAAAAAATACGTGTCTATTGTTTTTTTATTTTCTAACTGGCGGACTAATTAGAATTTTGATTTTCAAAAGTAGTCCACATCCCTATTCCTTCCTATAACTTGTAAAGATTTCTGCATTTATCGTTAAGTTAATGTGATGCCAATTAAAGATTATGTACTGCGTATTGAACGATTGTAATCTTAAGAGAGGGCGAGTGTCGCGAATCGTGATGCTGAGACGAACCAGTTTAAATTGGCACACTGTGTGGTGCGAGGGAAGAGAAGCGCAGAGACAGGGCAGCCAGAATACCTTTGTGCAAAACATATTTTTATTTTATCAATGACTATTTAATTGATTTAAAAAACTGAGAATTTAATGCTGGCCGCGAGCTCGAAAGGTTGAACATTTTTCCCAGGGTCTCCCGTTCATTGTGGGTAGGTTAGCAACTCTTGTTGAGACATAGAGTGACGTTCAGCGCCCACAGTCGTGGAACTGAAAATGTTTTTTTTTTTTAAGCCGATTGGTCAGACATTGTGGTTGTACAATAAAGAGATCACGTTCACGTTCAGTTGCTGTAAATACTAGATAATTTTAGGAAAACAGTGGTTAATATTTAAAATTTACAGTTTAGGAATTCCGAAATTCACGTGGAGAAATCCGTAAACAAAAAAAACACTAACCTACTGAAATAATGATTGTGGTAGCCCTACGCTAGCTAGTACAACCTTCCATTAGTGCAAGGCCTCACCTCTTCACATTTTAATGGCACACTCGCCCCCCACATGTGCTATCTTGTGTCTTACGATACAACTCGCTTTATTGCTCCATACCTACTTACTATCTATAGAGTTTTGTTTCCGGATCGTAAATGCTAGGCAGTAGGCAGATTGATATAATGGGTTTGTCAACCAAATTTATTTTAGTTTTAAATCCGTCTTGTAAATTAATGAAAAATATTGGATACGTATTTTTTTAGTTTTTATGTAATGAAAAAATAACGGAGATACATTAAGTACAAATATCGCGTGACGTCACGCCGTGCTGCAGTTTATATCACGTTATGACGTAAGAGCCCCACTCCTAAACTTTAATGCGTTTTATCTTAGTTTTTTTTTTATTTGAAAAAGCAAAAAATACGTGTCTATTATTTTTTTTATTATCTCACTGACGGACTAAATAGAATTTCGATTTTCATACCCCAGAAAACTACCCTATTTTATTTAGTTAATATTTTAAAAGTGCAAACGTATAGGTGAGATTGTTTGTTCACCTTTTAAGTCGCTACAGAGTAATCCATACTCAAGATTTTTTACACAGAGATACAATTTACTAACTCCGTGACGAGGTGGATCCAATCTACTCGTACATCCTCAAAATATTCGTATGTTTTTGCGCAACATAAATTCAAAGTAAATTGATTGAGTATTCCAATCATACCTTTACAATAACACGAACAAAATTCTCTGATACAACAAAAATATTTGCAGCCTCATCACAGAAACATATCGCTGATGTGTAATATAAATAACTACCTATGTAAGTTACAAATTATTTTCCAATAACACTGATCGTGCGCACTTCCTAAACCGCGAGCCGACGCACGTGTCCATTGTGTTGTTCCCCGGACCCGCCCTAACAACCTTTGTTGCCTGAAGAGAAGTCAAAGATTTCATGGCTTATGGGAAATCCCTCGATCCACTCCAATGGTAAGGGCGCTAACTGAGAGGGTAGCTCTATATTGTTAAATGAAAAAGATTTCTTCAACCCCTGATAGATCTTATAGATAAAAGTTTTGGGAACTTATGTATGATAATAACGCAGTACAAAATCTTGATTTATTTCGTTACTATTTTATTTCTACGTATTTAATAACTATAAGTAGTACATACAATCAAAAACCTCCGTGACAGACGGACCCTGGAGTGGTCATAAAAGTGTTCGGTTTTACCATTCAGAAACGGAGTCAAAGATAATATACGTATTTTTTAGTTAACTAGATGTGATATAAACTTTTTAGACACGTAAAAAATTTTTTTGTTAATGTAATAATAGGCGGTCTTATCGCTCAAAACGATCTCCAGACACCATAAATATATGTTAGGTACATTAAATATATTTGGCGTATAAATTTTAATATGTTGTGCAATTTTGGATAATGAGCTATAATTTTTGTAAACTCGCTTATACCTAAATCGGATTTAAATCAAATAAATAAATGATGAAACCAGACAAGTGACTTGCTTATAAATAGAATTTAACAGAATGATTAAACGTAGGTAATGCGGAGTTTTCCGAGTGCTAAATAGCTGTAACATGTCAACAGGAGGGTCTGGGATCTCTCATAATGAACGTAATCCCATAACACCAGACCGGTGCGGTAGGAGTGCGTGAATTGAATGTAGTCCGTCCCTGGGCGACAAAGTGCAGACACCCCACTCCCGGACGATCCCATTCCCGCAGTTATCCGTAATCCTGGTAAATACAGGCGCACCCACGATGCAGTGCTGGCCATGATGGACTCGCCATATATATGTACCTATTGCGACACGACACCTATCGGCTGCACTACTCAGTAAGGGCTGCCAACTGTGCCAATTCTAAATTGTTTCTTTTAAAACAATTCACTATTTGGCATCGGTAGAAACTGTGCAATTACTATTTTGCTTTATTTAACTTTGAACGTAGAACTTTTAAGTTTACTTTGACGTTGTTTGTTAGACCGTTGGTGAATACTTTTTATGTAAACGATTTTTTATCGCAGTAAAGTGAAATAATGCAAAAATTAGACTTCGGCAATTAGGGAAATTAATTTAATTATGACAGCCCTATGAACTCGGACCCGCAAAAATTCAGCCACGGCCCACGTTACACTTTTGCACGCCATAATCCACACCATTACGCAAAGCTCGTAATTGTCGAGGGGTGTCAGCCCTAATTGCCATATGGGGACCGCCCTGAGGTCCGTATTGTCAAACCGTTCGGTGCTTAGTGTCCTTGGCGGGCGTCGCGTCTGTGTCACATGTCAAATACAATGTTTGGTTGTCTCTTCCATCACGTACGAATAGTTATTGCTTATATTTTTTATTGTGTTTAAATTAGGGAATTAAAATCACGTGAAATCTATTTCCGAATTTGTCAAATTTGCTTACTAACCTTAACTTATTACGTTATTCATAAAATCCATTTACATGTCAAATTCTCTCTTTTTATAAAAGTAAACGATAAAAAAATAAAACCAATTAAATATAAAGATAGTATATTTATGTAGACATTGTACTACAAAAATGTATAACTAAATAAAAGTTGGTTAATATTATAGAATACTTACCTAAATTGAGACATTATTATTTAGATACAATATAATATATTGTTATATTCCTCTAAATGGTTTTATGGTTTTATAGCAGACTATAGCTGACGACGAGATAGAAGCTACTTTTGTGCATTCTATCTCGTCGTCTGCTATAAAATTATTGGCACGAACATGGAACGGATACATCTATTGCACAAAAGTAGCATAGATGGGATTTTTCGCAAATTATTATTTGCTGATCTTAAGTTATGTAGAAGAAGAAGAAGAAGAAGAAGTTATGTACTGGTTCCATGTTGCAGATAAAAATCTCTCCAAAGTTTTGCGTGACCTTGTGACATGACGATTACGTTCTTTAGTTTTCTATATGCGTTAACGATTACATAGATTATCAACCTAGGTTGGTTTTCAAATCCTTTGAAAGTGCAAAGTCTACTGATTACTATATTTATAAACTAGCTGTTCCCCGCGGTTTCACCCGCGTTAATTCCGGAGTTCTTGCGGGAATTCCGGGATAAAATCTACCCTTATGTCTTTCTCTGTATCCTGAACGTGTACGCAAAATTTCATGATGATCGGTTGAGCCGTTAAGGCGTGAAAGCGTAACAGGCAGACAGATTTACTTTCACATTTATAATATTAGTAGGGATAAGTACACAAAAATAAGCCCTTGGGCCCTACCACCATTTCTATATAGCATCGTCTTGCTACATATAACCAACACCACAATTTCACCCATTGTGATTTCGACTTAAAATTAAATTATTCTTCATTGAAATTAAAACGATGTGCTGTCATACCCAGCAACCAGCAGGAGACAGAAAATAGCTCAGTCATTTATAACAAACACTTTGGAAACGCCTTGCCGATGTCAACGGCAAAGAAACTGAACCGTACCACGGGCAAAGAGAGTTACTTCCACCATTTTTGATTGTCTATTATTATTGTGGTATTAGTTTAATTTGGTTCAAACCAAGAATATAAACAAAATGACCGGTTATTATGATTTGCTCGTGTAGTTTGTTTTCCAGATTGAAATTTGAAAGAGACTGTGGACCGCGATTTATTTGCAAAGTATGCATGCTCGTCGATTGTCTTTGAAGTTTGCCTTCCTAAAGACGACATCTGCATGGTAATAATAAAAAACAAATAAAAGGTCGTAATAATGAAATTAAAGCCATGTACATGTGACAGAAGTAAAAACTCTTGGCATCGGAATCGTTACGTTTAAAAAGACTTCATTACCAGAACTTAGGTAGGTATATCTAGACGTTTTGCACTAAGATCAAAGACATTCTATATAATAAATAAGTATCATTGACTAAGATATTATATCATATTTTGCTTATACAGATATCTTACATAATTATGATATTTAACTTATACAGATGTCTTGCAATGTAACGCAAAAAACTATAGGTACGAATACAACTCAAATCCGACCTTGAAATTTTACTCTCGTCGCGCCCAAAAAAGCCAATAGCGGAAAGCTATTATGGAATAGCCAAATAATAAGTTGGCTGATAATTGTATTGCGATTACTTAATGAATTGCTTATAAAAGCATGGGAATTCATTCATAACGTAACGACTACTCTACCTAATTTATGAAAGTCATTAGGCGACTGCAAAGTAAAGAGACCACAGAGAAAATAATTGATTAACTAGAGAGGAAATTTGTACAGCTGTACACGGAACAGGTGGGCCACGGTTGTAAATGAAGTTATAGATTTATAGCAAATGCTCTAACTTTCCCAAAATTTCCACTTATTTTCCACAATAATACCAAAACTGTCAAGTTTTTGTTCAAATAAAACGTAACCAAATTGCGTTTAATACGTTTGTTACGTAAATTTTTTTGCGTGATGAGTAATTTTGTATGCAAAAATCTTCTTCTTCTTCTTTAATAATGGCGTCTATAATTATAATTTGCCAATGGCAATGTTTCTTAATAATAAAAATCTCTTCATCCACTTCTTTAATTATGGCGAAACGCCAATGACAATGTTAGATTGTTCCCCAAGTTAAGACATGACTCTCTTGAAAGCCAGTTTCCTGATCAGGGTCCAAAATAGATGCTGAAAAGTGACTGAAATAATGAAGACAACGTGACACGCGTGTTTTCGGTACGGCTTTCACTCGTCAACAACCTAGGTTGATATGTCAACATGTTGACACGACTGTACCTATCAGCTGTCGAAGTTCACGCGAGCCGCTGCATTGGACTGACCTTTGAAAGTTCCATGGACACGCCAATGTGTTAAATCACCCGAAAGCACTTCTATTTGCTTCTATACTTATATTACAAAGGAAGGAAGGTGGTAAGTTTGTATCTTTGGCTCTACCGGACCGATTCTAAGGGCTGCTGAGTGATATAGAGAAATTTTTAGAGTTCTCGAGGCAGTCCCGAAATGCACGTGAGTCCGCGCTGGAACCGCGCGTTATAATAGTATTTCCTAAAACGTGACTATATAGAAACAAAAGATAACTATAGGTTTGTACATTGGGTATCATAATATATTTCTTTTACCATTGCGTGTAGGTTCATTACAGTCAAGTATGAATCCTAAAATTAATGGAATCGCATTCGAAGCACGCAAAGTGATTCAATTTTACGGGTGTTGTAACCAGCTTAACACGTCTCTTGCCGCGTAAATTCGCTCTTTTCCTCGCGTCTTTATATGCTTCAATTTCAAACGGAATTTTGAATGAAACTGAGGCCTATGTGTAATATCTTTTTGTTTTTAATGAACAAGGAAATTTTGATCTATGCAGTTATTCTAGATGCACTACCCGATCTAGGTAATTTCCTTGTTTTACCCGATATCAGCTTTCTAGCACGTTTACCTTATTTCATTATGTAAGTCTTTTAGCAGTTGGAAAGTTTGTCTCGTTTGTGTGACTGAAGAATAATGAACCGAAATTCTACTGAAATTTTGCCAGGAAGAAATTTATTCCACGCTTCTTGGGGTGAAAAAAATGAGGTCTCATTTCTGACTGCAATAAAAATCGGCCACTGACATTCACAAAACGACCCCAGCGGCGTGTTTTGGTTTAATTAAATCCCCCGCCGTCGACATTCAACCAGTTCAACCATTATGTTAGTTTCAATCTCCGCAAATATTTGTCATCTCTGTGTAAACACTTTATCGGATGACTCCCCGCGGTGCATTTATTTATTGCATCGCAATTGACACACGGCTTTGTTCGATTTCTTTTCTAAATATGTATAATATTTAGTAGGTACCCATACCTATCTATTTTATTATTATATATAGTGGTGCAATTCATTTTTATTTCTTTCACTTCCTTTCCCGCGGTTTCACCCGCGTTAATTTTGGTGTCCCTGCGGGAATTCCGGGACAAAGTCCTTCCCTGTACCCCTGACAACGTGTACGCAAAATTTCATAATGATCGGTTGAGCCGTTAAGACGTGAAAGCGTAACAGACAGACAGGATTACTTTCGCATTTATAACATTAGTAGGGATTGTAGAGGTCTTTATAAAGTTTGTGTTTGTAGAGTTTGTGTTGGTTTATGATATTTAGGTGATTTGACGGAAGTTTTTGTTTTCCTGCAAATGTCTTAAAATCACTGATTATAATAATCATAATTTTAACCGACACTTTTAATTTTACTTTTCACTATGAAAATTAAATTTTCGAAGAAAGAAAAGCAATTATTCTTTTCTGTTAGTGATTCATAGACTTCGTAATGATTTGACATTTCCTGATAATATAAAACTTCCTCAAATAAAATCGAACGCCACCCTCGACGCAGCAGCAAACGCATTGTTATTTCAGCAACAGTCGAATAAAATATGATGCAATTTTTAAATTTTTAAATTTATTTAATTTATTTTAATTTTTTTTAAATTAATTTTTAAATTTTTTGTATTTATCCCCTCACAATAACACACGCAACTTGAGGGTGCAAGTTGCCAATATATCTAGAGCCTTTATAAAACTTCTTATCGTATAAAAGTAATATGGAAGACATAAGATCTAAACATAGTGGCGAAACAGACGCCGTTGCCGTCTAATTGATATTAAATAATCATAGTTTAAGAGGGGAGATTGCGAAAGGGATGCAATTCTTGCATTATTTATTTTGATACGCAGCACATTCAAATGAAAATATACGTAACTAGATTATGTAATCACGATTATCTTGACTTTTTTAGAACTTTTCAGTAGGTATCGTATGTATCAGAAATCTACTGTAAAAAAGGACAAAGTTTTCATTATACTTCTTAAAAACTCTACTCTACTTCTACTTCTCTCATTCAAATATGATACTTTAACATCTTCCCTTATTTCGGTTCTGTATGAGGGTTCGTCAAGGTCTGTTTGATCAATAACATTTTTTGGACAAAACATATTCTAAGAAACTGGAGTGATTTCAGTGCGGGTTGAATATTTATTATATTATCTACTGGATTCCTTTGCTTACGCAACGTCTCGTCTGCCCAATTTCTGAGAAAGCCTCGCTAATATTCATTTTGTTTTGCTTCAATCTCGTACTCTAATATAGGTATGTTGTAGTAGAATGTAATTGCCTATAACCCAGCAAATCTACATAATTTTTGCTATTACGCCGTTTCTAGGAGGATATACAACATTTTAGTCACTTTTTTAACATCTTTATAATGCACAATTCACATGTTACACTAAACTGCCAATCTTGGGTAGGTATTCACTTACATGTTAATTTAAAAGAGAAAAATAGGTAAATAATTTTGTTTATTGTGATGTATAATCTAATAACTACTATACTTACATCACAATGAGTTTTTGGCGGGAACCAAAGATGGCGGTTCCATCATTAATTTACGCATCGGTGAAAAGATTGTAACAGTGGATTTTGTTGTTTCAAGGTGCTGTATTAGACAATAATGTTTGCAATGGTGGTTTTTTATGTGCGTGAGCGAGACGATAATATGTATGTGCTCAAAGAACACTGAGAAAGATTTTACAAACTATAGCACTGAGATTTGCAATTTAAAACCGTACGACTTTAATAAATAGATACACATTTATTTTATTTCAAACTGACTAAACGCAATACATGCGAAAGCCCGTAACAAGGTAAAGAAGAAAGTCACATACTCACATTCCACATGATAAGACGTGCCATAAAGTACAAAAAGGTACTATAAAATGACCTGTAGGTAAGATTTAACAATAAACAGCCTGCCGTGTGAATCTCGCCACGGTCCCCTTCCGCTCGATTTACCCCGGCGCGCCGCCCGTCCCCGGGGGGCAGTCGCGTCATACCCTGGCTGATATTATTTCGTCACCCTTAGTCCACCCTCACCTAAATCTCTATGGCCACCGCTGACTTTATTACATGCTCGTTTGTAGCGCCCCGCCGCCGGCCCCACGTCCGAATGAAATATTTTCATTACCGTCTCGGTAAATGATTTGGGAATTCGTCAAATGATGCCAATTGGTGACTGTAGGGTTACTCCTTGACAGTTTAATCTGTAGTTACTCGATTGCGTCAAGAGTAAGCCGGTTGGTTTCCCAAAGTACCTACACCTAAGTATATTTTCTATATTTCAACATTAACAGGTATTTTATATCATCTAATATGACTAAACAATAATTAATGCCAGACATGCACTTAGACTAATTAAATACCTACTTTTAACAATATGCTTTGCTTCGGTTCTTTTGATAGAGGGGGAAGATAAAAATGACAATATACATTACTAATCTATACTATATCCTTACTAATATTATAAATGCGAAAGTTTGTATGTATGGATGGATGTTTGTTACTCTTTCACGCAAAAACTACTGGATGGATTTAAATGAAACTTTACAATAATATAGCTTATACATCAGATTAACACATAGGGTACTTTTTATCCCGGAATTCCCGCGGGAACTCTGAAATTAACGCGGGTGAAACCGCGGGGCACAACTAGTAGTGTAATCTCTATAGCGTTCTATAGCGTTAACAATTTAAAGCTATAGAACCTTCCTGTCACGTGGTCACTAAAAATCGTCCAACTATTGCGTTACCACGATACTTCCCTTAATTTTGGCAGATCTCGATGTGTACGAGTTATGTGCTTCACCGTTTTCTAGGGGACTCTAGATCACTGCAAGTGGAGGGCGCTGCGTTCGAGCGCGCCGCGGAGCTGCTGCGGCGCTCCCCGGAGTTCACGGTGCTGGCCGCGCTGCGTCAGGAGCCCGCCAACTCCGGCACCATACTGTCCTTCTCGCACGGATACAACAGGTGATATATCATATACATGTGAAACAAATAGACTCTACATCCTTCTCGCACGTATACACCAGCTCCATGAAGTTTGAACTTTTGATTGGATGATTCTATGGTCACCACCTGATGTAAAACGATACGCGTCATAGTTTTCTATAGCGTTCATGATTATAGCTTGTCAACTTGGCTAAGGGGGTAGGTGATGTACTCTATATTCAGCAACTCGATGACACCGAGTCACAAAAGCAAAAGAGAAATCGGTTTGGTTTATGAAATGCGTGGAAATAAATTTTTGGATCCACGTAGGTCTTTTTTTACGTATCCACCATTTTCTACAACTAGATGAAAGGCTTTTCCACTCTGACCTGACGTTACCTATAAATATATGTGAGTTCTACTGCGGCTCCTGCGACGACATCGAGTATTGAACATATTTAGACCAACCCGCCAACTTTTCGTTGGTCTTTCCCCCTCGAAACAGCTCTGGTGGACCCCATTCTGAGGAAATTCTCGTCCATCCCGTATAGTTCATGTGGAGAACGTGTCCAGCCCAGCCAGTCCCACTTTGCTATTATTACGTTTACTTTTTTGTTATAATATGATTTATTTTTAATATTAACGATGGTTCGAGTAGAGGATTGGATGAAGCGGTGCGCCGGGCGGAGCGGGCGCGGTCAGGCGCGGCGCCGGGCGGCGGCGGTGCGGGCGGCGCGGGCGGCGGTCACGGTGAGTTCTAGGTCTCAGTATCGCGGCGCGCGCACGCCCCGGGCCCGGCCGGCCGGCGGCGTGCCCGCGCGCGCACACGGGAGTAACATGTATCTTGGAATGTCCTGTGCCTCGGAATGTCGCCCTCGTCTCGCGAGCGGCCCGCATGCGCCCGCGCCCTCCCTGCCGCCCGTCTGTGTTCTGTCTTGTGTTGTATCTGTCCGAACGCTCCTCACGACTCGCCTGTCAATGTGTACCTGGTTGTTGTTGTATGTCGCGCGACCTGACGGGGGACGCCGCGCCGCCGCGCTCGGCCGCACTTGCATTCCAAGCGACATGGGAATCCGTACCGGGCGTCTCGCGCTGCGTCCGATACCGTCGGCCCGGCTTCTCGTCGACCGGCACCGTTCACGGACCCAACGCGAGACGCTTCCGATTTCTTCGTATAGCGATCGATGAGACCGTCTAGCCACTCTGTGAACACCGAACGCGATCCGTTCCGAGGTACATGGTCCCCTATCCCGGCCGAGCGATATTGAGACGTAGAGCGAGCCGAGCCCGCGCCGCGGCCGATCC
This sequence comes from Zygaena filipendulae, assembly GCA_907165275.2. Taxonomy (NCBI): domain Eukaryota; kingdom Metazoa; phylum Arthropoda; class Insecta; order Lepidoptera; family Zygaenidae; genus Zygaena; species Zygaena filipendulae. The sequence goes on from OU015653.1 coordinate 13,570,434, forward strand.
TGCGCCGTCCGCCCTTCGCATATATGTGTCGTTTGCTTTGTTTGTGTGTACCTCGGAACAGTTCGCGTCGCGGCGGCGGGAATCGTTCCGGGCGCGATGCGTTGCGTCGCGCGTTGCATCGTGAGGGTGGTGCGCAGGTACCTGGAGGTGCAGTCGAGCGGACGCCGCGACGAGGTGCGGCTACACTACGTGGCGGCGGGGGAGGCGGCGGGCGCGACGCGCGTCGAGACCTTCCCCTTCCGGCTGGCGGACGGCGCATGGCACCGGCTCGCGCTGGCCGTGTCGGGCGCGCAGGCCACGCTCTACGTGGACTGCCACCCGCTCTACCGCCGCCTCATCACGCCGCCCGACAGGAACTTCACGCAGCCCCTGCTCACGCTCTGGGTCGGACAGAGGAACAGCAAACATTCCTTATTCAAGGTGCGAACGAAATTCGATTTTCGAAATCTAACCTTACTAGTTGTTCCTCAAGGATTCACGCGCGATAATTTCAGAATTCCCGAGCTAAAAGTGACCTGTATACTTTTCTGTACCCATAACAATGTATATGCAAAATTAAATGGTAATCGGTTGAGTAGTTATGAGAAAGCGTTATAAACAATTAAATTCAAATTCAGATGAAGCATATTCATAATACAAATGATACTATTTACAAATCGTCTCGTTTTAGGGTACACTTCAAGACGTAAGACTAATTAGTGGACCACATGGCTACCTGGCGCAATGCCCGGGACTAGACTCGGAATGTCCCACGTGCGGACAATTCGCTCTGCTGCAGGCCACTGTGCAAGAGCTTACTGCGCATATCCACGACTTATCGCTAAAGGTAAAGGAGGAGAAATAAGCGATGAAATCTCGGTTAAATATGTTATCTTATAAAAATATGGTTTTATAAGATTATGAGATATTTTCTAGCTCGTGGGGACCGAGGCCAGGTTGGTGCGGTTGGAGGAGTGCGACTGTCAGAAGTCCTGCTACTCCAATGGCACAGTCCACGCCGATGGCTCCTCGTGGCAACGGGACTGCAATCGCTGCTCCTGCGTGGTACGTTTCACCTAAATCCCTAGCATTCTACGAGAAATATTCCATTCCTTTTATTTCATAAGTACCTAATCGATGCATTTTACTATAACGATTTCCAGCACGGCGAGATCACGTGCAGGCCAGTCGAGTGCGACCGCGCTGAATGCAAAAATCCTGTATTTAACCCTGGAGAGTGTTGTCCAACATGCTTGAGTAAGTTTTACCTTGATCTTTCTCTAGTGTTAACTGTACTATATGTACTTAAGTAATACTTCTCAATTTTCCTTTTAGAGCATTGCCTCTTAATGGGCACTCTGTATGAACATGGCGACCGCGCCGCACCCAAGGAGTGTTCAGAGTGCGTGTGCCATGATGGCTTTATGAACTGCACCAAGAAAGACCCGGACACCGCGTGTCCGCCTCTGCCCTGCGATCCACCAGATCAGTTCACAGTGCCTGGCGAGTGTTGCAAGTTTTGTCCTGGTACGTGCTCTTTAATAGGTGGTAAAAATTCTAATAGATGTAGCAGAAATGAGAATAAGATCAACGAGCCACTTATACAAAACTATGCTATCTTAGTTTGTGTATAACGTCGTTACATAATTGAAATCCTGCTTTCAGGTGTGGACTACTGCAGCATGGGGCACTCTTGTGATGAAAATGCAACTTGCATGAATCTAAATACCAAATATACCTGTAAATGTAACCAGGGCTTCCAAGGAGACGGACTTATTTGTGAAGGTATTCAAAATTACACTCCTCAGTTTCATAATATCGGTATCCTTCCAAATTTGGAATTTGTTTCAAATATGTGCACTTCATTTCCAGATGTGGATGAATGCCAACAACCAGGTGGCTTCTACGGCCACCACTGCCACTCGAACACTAGATGTGTCAATGTGGTGGGAGGCTACGTATGCCAGTGCCTGCCAGGCTACGAGAGGAGAGACAAGTTCAATTGTGTCGAGGTTAGATAAAATAGGTCCGACGCACAATCAGGATCAATCAGTGCATAAAACGTTGTAGATAAGTAGTAGTAAAAAAATATACTGGAAACGGAGAGGCACCGCCATTTATGGTTTTTTAAATTTTTTTTATTCAGGAATGAAACATACAGAAGTAGGTAATTAGGTTTATAGTTTAATATCTGAAGAGCAACCTTACAACCTTTATCTTTAACACTTCCCAAGACTAATTTATTTTTATAAAAGAAAAGGAACATCTCACAGCATCTCACCACCTTCACTGCAAAACAGTGTAAAATCTAACACCTGTGACAGGTGGACGAGTGCGCGGGCGAGTCGCACGGCTGCCACCCGGATGCCGTGTGCAGCAACACTCCTGGGTCCTACATGTGCCGCTGCAGGGAGGGCTACAGCGGAGACGGATATTCTTGCACACGTTAGTATCAAATCTTTGTTTAATTATCATCATCTTCAACAATAACAACGCTCATGATCTTTAGTAAGTCTTGACATATTCTCTGGTAACCTATAAAAAATTAAGTATAAAATTGTGAAAGCTGAGCCCCCACCCTAAAGCTGAACTCATGTTTGCCCTTTTTCGTTTCTTTATGTTTTTTTTTAACGGGCCAGTAGATGCGCATGCTGTGGCCGTCCATTATCCAGTTACATAATTTTTTAACTTTGTAAGATGACACCAACGTACAGATGCATTATTATAGTATTGTTGATAGTCCTTAAATAAATAAATAAAAAATAAATAGTAAGTACACCTGCCCCCTTAGCAAAGTTGACAAAAGTTGACACTATAGAAAAGTAAGGTACTTACCGTTATTTCACGTGGTCACTCAAAATTGGACAACTGACAGTTTTCCCCAATCATGATCTCCAAAGTCCTGGCGAAATTGGTTTCACTTCGCCATGGGAAGTGTCACCAATAATGTTTGTTTGTTGGTGAACTTCCAGCGATTTGCTCGGTTGGCTGCCTGAACGGCGGCGTGTGCGCAGCGCCGGAGCGGTGCGTGTGCGCCGGCGGGTTCACGGGCGCGCGCTGCGAGCGGGACGTGGACGAGTGCGCGCCGCACCCCGCGCACCCCGCGCACCCCGGCGCGCGGCCCGCCTGCGTGCCCCGCGCCGCCTGCGTCAACACGCCCGGCTCGTACTACTGCGTGTGCCGCGACGGGTACCGCAGGGACCCTCATGCTGAATACTGCCAAGGTATACTGCAGATATTTTGAGTTTAATTTATCCTTGCCCTGCAGTTTCACCCACGTTAATTTCGGAGTTGCTGCGGGAATTCCGGGACAGAAATATCTTAATTTATGTCTTTTTTTGTACCCCTGGAAGGAAACAAACAAACTCAAATTCGCATTAATAATAATAGTTTTTCAAGTAGTTAACTATTCTTAACCTGTTTTGTTTTTATTTTCATCTAAAAGTTAGCTTAGCAAAAGTAAAATGGTAACACCATGATTTCCGTGTATAAACTCTATCTTCTTGGTCTGAAACTACATAAAAATTGTACTTGTAAATTAGGAGTCAGGATCTCTCCGTGTACTCGTAATATGTATTTGTTTAATATCAGCGGATATTAAAATGTTGTGCATGTTCTGATTAAACTCTTGAACTAGTTTACTACGTGAATAAATAATAACGTCATCTACATAGATACGTATGCAAAATATTGCAGATGTCGACGAATGCGAAGAGGGCCTGCACACTTGCCACCCGAGCGCACGTTGCGTCAACACCGACGGGGGCTTCGGGTGTGAGTGCGACACGCAGCCCTGCCAACTCAGTGAGTATTCCATGAAATTTAATGCTGATGATGTGGACATCATCGTTCCGTCATTGAAATTCTGAAAGATTTTGCACACTATAGCACAATGGTTTCGAACCGAACAACGATGCTAATAGATAAAATATAATTTATTCGGAACTGACTAGATGCTTGAAAGTTCATGAGAAAAAGAAAATTTTTGATGATTTCTTTCTACTAAGTTATATTGAATCTTGAACATAAGTGATACACCAGATGTGCATTTTACACCACTCTAAAACAAATAACATTTTTTGCATCTAGGGAACGTTTGTGATGATGATGATTGATTTTGATTTTGATGATGGTAATGATGATGATGATGAAGATGATACCATGCTTGCATAATTCCAGGTTGTTCGTGGCAAGGCGAGATGATGTCGGACGGCGCGCAGTGGGCGGAGGAGGGCGGCTGCCGCGCGTGCTCCTGCACCGCTGGGGTGGTGACCTGTGCGCGTACGCTGTGCTCCTGCGACATCCTCGACAACGTCACCACCCCTGTACGTATTGCTTGGAACAGGAGGCCAATTACTAACAAAGTTGGTTAACTGTAACCAGCATTCATGGTTGACATGGCTAGTTGGTGTTTTGACGTGTATGTTTGTACGTGGTGATCAGACGCAGAGCGACATGCTGCGTGCGCCGGAGTCGTGCTGCCCGCACTGCGAGCCGCGCTACCGCTGCCGCCACCAGGAGATGCACCACGTCTCCTTCCGCAGCGGCGAGCGCTGGCTCTACCAGTGCCAGATCTGTGAATGCCTCGTGAGTGAGACTTACTAAGAATCTAATTTGCAGTTTACTGAAAACAAATCATCAAGCGATTAATACCCAGAGATGCAAAACATCCGAAAGCGTCTGGAGCTGAGATAATCTTAATTTAAGGTTTTCCAAGTAATTATTTGGATATCACACAAAATAACTACCTACGATTCTTCTAACAGGAAACAATGAATTGAGTCGTACCATTTGAGATCGTTCACATACCGATAAATTAATCTGTATTTGAAATTACCTCACTCACCGTATGCCGTCTTTAAGTTCTCCACATAACTCGATCTATAACTGTTCCATGACCGGCCCGCGTCTGTCCATATTTTCTTCGTCCCTGATGTTATCCATTATGGAACGTAGTGACTGTTTTTTTTTACAATCTCAGTGACAGGAGTTTTTTGAGTTTACTTAATTCAACTTGCCGCTGATTTCCAAAATAATATGCATAATAATGACTGTTTCTTTTTTCAGCTCGGCGAGGTAGACTGTTGGGAGCCAGAATGTGAAGAAGCTGGCGTCGGGTGCTGCGCGGGCGCGGACGCGGGCGCGGACGGCGCGCACCCGGCGGGCGGCGCGGGGCGGGAGGGGGCCGCGGGGGGCAGCTGGCGCGCGCCGCATCGCCTCTCGCTGGCGGGCTGCGCGCCGCCGCACTGCCCCGCCTGCCAGGTACACACGGCCGCACACCCGCCCGTACACACACAAACACACACATATGCCCACGGACCCACACACCCGACCATACACACACCCAAACACACACAGACTCACACACCTACATTCACACAGGTCACACACTCACACATCCCGCTTCACCTCTGTCATCTAGCTCTAGAGCCATCGTTTTGCTGCAACCAAAATCCATGCCAAACATGCTGATTCAAAATATATTACCATGAAACTAGCTACGTATCCAACAGACGATAGGATTGGCCAAGCGGTTGCTTCTCAATCGAGAAGGGAGGGATATTTTGTGGCATACATAGTATACACATGATTTGCTTGATTTCCACGACAAAAGCGTTGGTGTACGATCAAGTCTGGTGTGTTACGAAATGTCAAAAGTTATTATTACTTATCCATCTTTAAAACCTTATATCTACAGCATATCAGTACAACCTGAAGCTCTGTCTGAAGAGTGTCTGAAGCAATAAGTCTGGGTATACGAACAGTCGATATCATGTCGCTTAATGTAATGTCATCGTGAAGCATAACGCCCCGCACGACTAAGTTTATTATACAATTTGCAAGAGAAATGAGACTCAATGCCGTTCATTTATGAGCACGTTCTTCCAAATACCTAATGGAACAGGTGTGTGTATTGATGAATAAGGGAGCCACCACTATTTCTGTAGCAGTCATTTCAAATTTTAAATTCCGTTCCGGGAATTTCGACCTTCTGCTATAAGAAATGGTATTTGCACATTGCTTATTTGGAAGATATCCCACTTCTCATGCAAATTGGGCGGTAAACTTGAAGCATTGTCGGGAGTACTCAATGCGCGTGGCCACTAACTCCATGTTCCGTGCGCTTGTGACCTTGTACCTTCGCTTCGTGTGTGAAAAGGCGTCGTTTGCGCTTGTTGCAGGGCGGGCTGTGTGCTACATTGGTGAGCAATCTCGCGTGTTGTGTGCATCGGTAACCACCCCCACTCTTCTTATACATTCATACATTCTGCTCTTCTTTTAACCCGTGTTCGTTACGCCTGCATCCTCGATTCAGTATGCCTGGTGATATTTTTGTTTAGTAAATATACCTACTTTGCTCAGACCAGATACATTGAATCGAGTGGCAATACAGCTTCATTACGTGTTGCATGCTTCATAACTTCACCATCGATCATGAACTACATGCATCAGGCATGCATCAATTTTCAACCATGTGCGTTTGGTTTTATTTTTGTTGAGCATGTGAAAAGTGAAAAATCGAACTTTCTATTTTTCACAATTTTAAACAATTTTTTTTTTTTTTTTTTACAATTTTAAATTCTATAATACCTTTATTTTGTTGTATATCCTGCTAGTTTATATTTTGAAGCACTAGATTTAGACAATTTGTAGACGGACATTGTAAAAATTAAAAATTCTACAAGACATATCTCCTGTACCTACAGATAAACAGTAGATGTAATGGTAGAAACTTATTCCACTAATATCTCACTCTCTTGCTCCCGGTAGGCTGTAGAAGCATTCGGTATACGGTTTCCAACCATGGACATTGATCTTTCCATTTTGATCACACTGTTTATTGTATCCGTCTTAGAAGTAGCTCCTAGCGGTAAATATAGACAGCATTTATAGCACTTATACATAACCACCGAGTAGATATAAATATAGTTACGATCATAATGGAATACAAGACGTGAAGGTGTTTTTGATGAGCACTAAAATTGCTCCGCTGAGAACAAGAGAGAGGGAATGTGATAGTACGTAAAGTTATCGATGCTGTGGCCCAACACAGGTCGAATTGCCCCTTTAGCCCAGTTGACAATCTACAATCGTTAACGCATAGAAAAATAAGGGACGGAATCGTCACGTAGTCACGCCAATTAATCACGTGACATGATTCGTTTCTTAATTTTCTATGCGTTAAGATTTGACCTGGCTAAGGGGGCAGGTTTTGTTAGTGGAGACCTGGAGGGGAGTCCAGGTATGAGTGTCAGTGTGCGCGTGGTCCGCAGAGGGGGGCGCGGCGTGACGGCGGCGCTGGCGCTGGTGGCGCTGTGGTGGGGCTCGCGGGGGGCGGGGGCGGGCGGCGCGGGGGGCGCGGCGCACCGCAAGCACCGCGGCGCGCGGCCCTAGAGCCGCCCTGAGCGACGCGCACACATTCACACACACAGACACACACACACACACACACCTATTTATTCTAGATAGTGATAATGTTAACTAATTGAGGCGGGCGCGCGACCGCTCGGCGGCCTTAACTTAGCGAGCGGCGGCCGCCCGGCACCGCCCTGTGATATACTGTATCATATTATAACGGGAGGGGTTGCGACGCCGACCGCTGTCGGTCGACTGTATCATCATGTGTTTTATCTTCGTTATAGCAATATTATAGTGTTATCGAGTAGCTAGGACTATAGAACGGTGTGCCGCGACGCGAACCTCTGATAGAGATGCCTTCCTATTGTAATAACGTGACGGCGCGGCGCGGCGGGGCCCGGGATTCGCGCGACGTTCCACACGTACAGTAGTTGTAATGTAATTATGTAACTCATCGATTCTCGCTTTAAACCCGCCTTCGAACGTCGCGCGAGATCTGAGCATCGCGTCCCGCCCCGGGCGGCGCGCGGAGCGGGCGCGGGCCGCGGAGCGAGTGGCTGTGGACGGTTGCCTGTTAGCTGCGGATGGTTGACTGCTGACTGCCGAATGTGTGAGGCTGAGCCCGCGCCGCACACTCGAGACGCCCCCGACCCTTGCGCGTTCCTACCGCACTCGTCTACTCTTCGAAGCCTAAATTTAAAATAAACGAATGTCGATCGCTTAAATTATTATAACTTATTAGACTTGTAACGGTACTATTTAGCTAATTGTTGTGAATATATTGTATAGTGTCGCTATATACGCAGAGGGAGGGGGCGCCGCGCGCGGGCCACGCCGGGGGCGCAGACTGTGTTTATTGTAAGTGTGAGGGCGCGGGCGGCTTCGGCTGCGGCGGCTTCTTCAATTATAGCGTTACGTCATAATTATGTTAATACTAGATAAGCCGCGCGCGCCGCGCCGCCCGCCCCCGCCGCCCGCCCCGGCGCGTGCGCATACGTGCTCTGTTGTACGAATTTTTTCATAATATATTATAGTTTTTGTTTGTCTTTATATAGAGAAAGTAATTTTTCTTGAAATAATTTGAAAATAACCAAAAATAGGTACCAAATATAGAGATGATAAATAATATGATTGTTTCATAATTTCGTAAAGCATTTTATTGCTTGCATGTTGTATTGTGTTCAGAAAATTACAATTAAAAAAAGATAATCTCCAAGATTGTTTTAATGAGTTACTTATTTCTTTTTAAGCAATACTAAATGTAAAAGGAAACGAATATTATTACAAAATTACCACTTTTTTATTTAACTTAGCTATAATACAACCAAAACTAAAAAAAAAAAAATTATCGAGCAGAAAAAACTTTAAAAACACTTTTACCATATTTTTACAATATCCCACGTAGTTAATATAATTATTTGGATCCGTTCAACGCACAATAATTTTGTCAAAGTCATGGAGAAGCCTACATACAAAGACAGGGTAAAGTTTATCAATTGACAGAGATCATAAACCTGAACACCATTTGTAAAGAGAACAAAACTGAGTTTTCTACCCAAAACCTGACTTCTATTGGTGACTGTAGTTGTAGAAGTTATGAAAAATATTTTGAAATAGGTTAGGTACCTATACCCACCTACTCTTACAAAAACATGTGCATTTCTCTACATTTCCCGAACCTTAAAACAACATTTTTCAAACATTTCAATGAACCTATTTAGTTATCTAGTAGAGCGACTGTCGTTTGTATGGTAAATGTTTTGGAGGTTATATAATCACATGGCGGGGTTCGCGAGGGCGACGGGCGAGGTGAAGGAGACGAGCGCGGGGGGCGCGCGCGGCTCGAGGCAAGCGATGCGCATCGCATGCGGCTTGAGGGTGCGCGCCTCGCTGCGCTCCACCACCGACGTCGTCAAAAAGTACGCCGCAGCGAACAGGGTTACCGCCTGCGATGAGCAGTGTACTTGTTAATCCGCCATCTTGCAAACTACTGAATCCCAACGTAAAGACGGAACGCGTAGAACAAACAAATGAATCCAGGAAAAAGACCCCACGCCTTGCACGTACACAGAAACACGCGCACACACTTACAAGAAAAAGACACCATACCTGGGAATCGTTGTGGCACTTTCCTAAGCACCACATGCATACCTACGCAACCGGCTTCACTTCGTTGTTCGATACATTCCGTCTTTAGTTTTTATTTGATCTGAGCGTAATGTATATCTACCTAACTTAACGTATATGTAAGTACTAGCACCACCCACCACCAAAAACCTAAAGTATTTCATCTGAAAAACCGCATCAAAATCGATCCATTCGTTTAGGAGCTACGATGCCACAGACAGACACACAGATACGCAAGCAGACACGTTAAACTTATAACGCCAATCTTTTTAGATCGGGGGTTAAAAATAAATTGATAACAAAATATGTAAATTGAGTAAATACAAATTTCAATGAAAAAAGCTTATTGTTAGTTGAAAATTGACGAAGGTTGCCATTTTTTTATCTAACTTTCTGATACAAGACAAGGTTGCAGAATATTCTTATCATCACAATTTACCTATACGTATTTACCCTATATTCTATTATTATCGATTTCTTTTTTCGCGAAATATCTTGAAAGATATTAGAATAATATGATTTTTCATATCTGTTGGCGCTATTTTTACTCCTGTAACCTGCATGTACATACCTTAAGTAGTAAGTACGTATACTCACTGCCTCATATAAACTACGGCACGAAACTGAACCAAATGCTAACCAAAGCGAATACGGCGCATGAGGCGAGAGCAGAGAGCGAGTTGACGAAAGCACGGAGCTCCTTGATGGCGGGGTGGAGGCAGCCACTGGAGTAGAGCGGCACGTCGCACTGGTCGGCGTGCTGTGCAAAGAAAGAAAGACACACCTGAGAAACTCCAACTAAAACTGCCCACTAGATACTGCTGCAAACGGACGGCTTGTGCAGGACTGCGTTCCGTGGCTATGGGTGTAAGTAGTCGTTCGGTTAAAATTTAACTCGTTTGAGTTTATTTTGTACTTTTTTTCTGAGTAAATAAATTATAAAAAAAAAAAAGTTGCAACCGAGCCACGGAACAATCGAGTTGTTTTTATAACCTTGAAATATTTGAAATTTCAGGCGCCATTTGTTTTCTTTCAACTCACATTGCGAAAAAGACTGTCTTACATCCAATTATCAACTTTTTGTGACTACGACACCTCCCCTTTGTTTGTAAGAACCCCGCTTGATTTCTTTTTCGACGAATTTGGCTTTTGCCGCGAAATTTAACACTTCTTAAACGTCATTTCATTTCATATAGCTGTCAGAGTGAAAATTAACTTGCTTCGGAGATGGTTGTTTGGTTCTGCACTCTGAGCCACGGAATGGGTGAAACTACGCTCTGACAGCTGTTAGAGTAAAATTTCACCTAGCCACGGAATAGAGCGCGCGCCAGAGCGTGCTCGAGTGCACTCGAGTGAAGCCACGGAACGCCCACCAGGGTGCGCGCGTGGCGTAGGGCTTGAGCCGGGGTTGACATTGTCCAACACACACACACACACACACAGCAGTAACAGTACACACCGCTTTCACCTCTAGGCTCGGCGCTACGTCAGGGCAGACTGCGGAGCCTGAGGACTGATGAGACTTGAAGTTAGTGGGGAGGCTGAAAATATCGCTTCTTTACATAGTAATAGTATTATCTGGAAAAAGTTTGAAACTACACCTTCAATCACTTTTTTCGTGTTGTATAAGAAATAAGACACACCCAGATACACTGTCAGATATATCGAGATAAGTATTTTATTTGTTAGTCCCGTGTGCCAAATTCCATCCAAATCGAAAGGACGTGTGAAGAATCTAGAATTTGTATGTTCCATTCTCTATACGATAAAAAGTCGACCAAATTGACGACATTTGCGAGCACGATAAGGGCAGTAATGTAAGGAAGTATGTAGTAAAGGGGAGTTTATGGATGGATGACTTATGCTTTACCAACCTTTCCGTTCGATACCCTCCCACAACAAGCGGGAGGCAGGGTCCGACGGTGCTGATACCAATCAGTGTATGAATGCACGCCGCAGCACTTCAACTGTAAAAATGTTAATGTTGTTTAGATACTGTATTAGAATGTTAGCCAGTTACCAAATAAATCAATCAGTTACATAACCATAGCTAATTACAAACCACACAAAAATTTAGTGAAAGTGACCGACGTCATCATAGGTTTAGTAGCAATGCCAGGTTTCGTAGATTTGATCCCAGCACCAGGATAGATTAATATAAGGAACATTTGTGATTGAGTCTCGGTGATAAGTACGCGTTATATCAGTTATCTCTGTGCTTAGTTTGGGAACAGGTAGAGTCTGGTGATAGAAGCGTTATTATTATATAATACGTATATACATATATTATTAAATTAAACTATCGTTTTGAAGGAAAGTAATTTAATTTGGCTTACAAAAGCACACTATACAAAAGAACTAAAAACTCAAATTATAAAAAGATTAGCTGTCTCCCGCGGTTTCACCCGCGATAATTTCGGAGTTCCCGCGGGAATTCCGAGATAAACTATACCTATAAACCTTCCTCTGGAACCTCTCTATGTATTGGTGAAAACAGCATGAAAATCCGTTCAGTTGTTTTTGAGTTTATCGCGAACAGACAGACAGACGGGGTGGAGCTTTGTTTTATAATATGTAGTGAAATAGTACATTGTTATCCTAGGGGTGAAAGTAACTTATTTAGTTACTTTCACTTTAAGTCTTTCTCCCGAGGATAACACTGTGCTTTTCATTACGAATGCAAGGAAAGTCAAAATAAAAATAGGAATTAGCTAAAGAAAAAATGAGTGAAGATCGGATAGTCGCTTGACGCTTTCCCACCTATTTCTTTTTCTTTGGCCGCCTAGCTATTCAGCCAGTATTTTTTATTTACATTGAGGCGACCTAAAAAAAATATTATCTTTAATTATTAAGTATTAATTAAAGAAAATAAAAAATATAAATAGGAATTAGCTTAAGAAAAACTGAGTGAATTTTATTTTAATTAATACCTACTTAAACTTCACGTTATTTCAATTTTACATCGCGCTGGCTGTATAGAAAGTTGAAACATGGTTCAATAGAAATGTGAAAATAGACCTAGTTTTTTTTTAATAATTTGACAGTTGTCAGTTGAAAGCGATTCTCCCTAGGGCTGAAAAGGGTTACTTTCAACCCGCTTCTCAGGCAACTTCGGACCTACTTTCCGAGTATGAGTAATGAAAAATCTTATACTTACTTAAAATTTCTACGAATAAATAATATGCCAAACGGGTGCAGCCCAGCTCAGCATATTGCTTGGCACGGAACCGTAGTGCTGATTCTCAGCAAGATCCAGACTTGAGTATTGACATTTGGCAAAACTAAAAGGCTGTGTGTGTAATATCTCTATAGCTGAGCATTAATACTACCTCGAGCTGCATGGCAGCGAACGAGCTCTTGACGGATGAGTCGCACGTGTCCAGCGACATGGCGCGCTGCATGCTCACGTTGAGCGCGCCCGGGTCGCGCAGCGCGCGCGTCAGCCCCGCCAGCGCGCCCAGCCCCGACGACAGCAGCAACATGGCAGCCGTCACCACCACCATCAGCTGGACATGGGAAAGGGAAGGAATAAACTACAGTTCACCCCAGAAGAGAAGGACATACAATAATAATAATAATCGACGACGTTGACGACCCGATTGGCGCAATGGTCACCATGCCTGCCCGCTAATCAAGAGGATCCGGGTTCGATTCCCGGTGGGAATGGACTTTGTGTGATGAACACAGGGTTCCATTTTCCAGTCTGGGTGTGTATATATATCTATAGTATAATAATGTAATAATATGTGTAGCACATACCACGTTTGCTTGGTTTCCACGACACAAGCTTATAGCTTAGGGTGGGATCAAGTAGATCTGTGTGTTGTAAAGTGGATTAGTATTATTATTATTATTATTATTAATCAGGCGTGCACCCAGCCCCCAAAAAAGGTTGTGGTCACGGCATGGCGACCCAAAAAATAAATGGTATTCAGTTTAGGTAGAAACTTGCAACTGAAATAAGTCGAGTACCTCAGAAGACTCTCGAGCGGCTACAACATAAGCTACTGCTATCGACTGAATCGAAACTGAAATAAAACAGATATACCTATAGGATGTAAGGTTTAGGATTCAAGTTTTGCTTAAAGCTCTTACTGTAGCGGATAGTGAAACAGATTTAGGATGGTAGGGCACGAGCGTGGCCACCCAGCAGGCTGGCAGGCAGAGCAGGGCGCCGGCGACGACTGTGATGGTCGCGCCCAGCTCTACGCCCAGGTCTGACGTCCAGAAGTAGTACGACAGCCGCATCAGCCCCCATGCTGCCGAACCGCCCAGGACACCACCGCCGCTCTACAAAGTATTCGAGACACGAAATTAAAAAACTTATTTTGATTTATGAAATCAGCAGGGCAACAATGTAACTTCAGTTGCTTTCATTTTTCTATTTCAATTGGAAATATGGCGGGCTAGTGGTTAATGAATCATGTTTAGATACTTAAATTGTCTTGTTGATTAAAATTTTTGGTGATGAAACTTGTATATGTAGGTATATGCCGCCATGTTACTGATAATGGGAATACTGATGGAAAGTAAGAATACATTGCATATAGAAACAAAGAAAACGACTAGCTACATATGTAATGAAACTTACAAGTAAAAGACCAGCGCATGAAAATAACACCAAGCCGCTAGTTCTCATTACTCCCTAGTACTCACTCACTCACTGAGATTATAATCTTTTTTATTTTTATTTATGATAAAATATATTACGAAGACATGAGTAACTAATATACCTACATAAATATCAAAATTTGAATGTGACACAGAAAGTGAATGCAAAATTTGACATCGTAAATATTTGTTCATAATTTTAACTGCTGATATAGCTACACAATTTTAAAAAAAGAGGAAATATTTATTGACGCTAATGGTTTTATTGTTGTACACAAAATATTATGTATTCTATTAAATTATAATAAAACTAAAACTGGTACACACAAGTAGGTACGTACGTAAATTGAAAACATTCAAAAGATGACTTCTATTATATTGTAGGTACACGAATCCCGCTTAAACTAAGTACTCACTGAACTTAATTGAACGGCATTATTTTTATGTCATACATATACTCTTACTTTAAAAAATATAGACTTTGCTTCATTGGAAACAGACACTACTCTCGCATTTATAAGAGTCTCCCTAATAATAACTTACCTAAATCTATGGGTCTACCCCTTCGGTCGTAGATCAACTTAAAATCGTCGGGCAAAAGAAGAAAGGATGAATCATTATTCGGCTTGGGAAAGTAAAAAAAGCATGAGTGTCGTCGAACACTCGGAAAGAAGTTTCTGCACCTCGTTATGAGAAAAAAACCAATAAGCAACCCATAAAAATAATCGTCCCAAAAACCATTAACCAATAAGCGCGCACCTACGACTCCGTAATTTCGTTCTGATCGCAAGGTCATTAGGAGTTTAATATAATGTCTTATGTGTACCATGCCTTATTGTTATTTGTCATTTACCTACCATCTGTTCGCTATAATGAATGAAATCATAGTTAGATAAGAAAAGCAATCAACTCTCAATACATAAGGCGAACGCATACGCGTCACAAATTGAATGGAATCAGTTTTGGTCCGTATCTTCCAAATGATCTATTCGTATTTGCAAAAGAATTATAAAGTTTTGTACTTTTATGTTGTGCTGTGTAATATTGGTAATATTGTAACGAGTTATGAGGATGTTTTTGAATTTGGAGGTTAGTGGGTAGACATGAGTGGGAGTTCACAATAGTACAGTCAGGACAATTTTGTCAGTCGGTGAAATTTAGGATTCAACGAATCGCAAAAGTGATTATGTTTTTATGAGGCTGACTGCACCCAACTCCGCTATAGTCATGGGTGAAAGACCCAATAAATGTAAAATGGCATCAAACCTGATTCTCGCTTTGTACAGCTCCTGCTACGGAACCAACTCTGCATTCGCATCAAAACAGCTCTTCCATCTTATCTTCTTAATATATATAAATCACGTGTCACGTTGTTTATCCGCGATGGACTCCGAAACTACTGAACGGATTTTGATAAAATTTTGTAACAATTTATAATATGGTCCAACTTAAAAGATAGGATAGTTTTTATCCCGGAATTCCCGCGGGAACTCCGAAATTACCGCGGATGAAATCGCGGGGGACAGCTAGTACAACAGTAAATACATATAAATTGATTAAGTTAGGTCAAAGTGGATGAAACGATCGATTTTATTTTAATGATATCATGATGTTATTTGAAGTCCGTATCGAAGTACTTTCTTATTAGTGTAACTTAATTTTAAATAAAAAAATTAACCATAGACGTAAACGTCGGCGGAGAAGTAATATTCAACGGTGGGGCAAGCATCCCCGACGACTACTACCACAAGTTAACCTTTGTAGCTTTTCCAGTGAGTAAGTTTATAAGGATTATTTTCCGTTACTCCCCGCGTAGGTCTCTGGATGACATGGATATAATTAATACATTTTTCGTAATGAAAAGTAACTTTCCTATACCGTACCAAGACCTAAAGTTATTACCTACCTATATCTTCTTCTTCTTTATAAATAAAAATGAATGTTTATATGTATGCGTTTCGAAACCATTGATCCGATTGTGATGAAACTTTGGCGGGTTGTTCTGCCTGCGTTCGCAAAGGTTCCTGATCCCAAAACTCACGCGCGTGAAACCTCGGAGTACAGCTAGTTTTAGAATACAAATTCACAATCCGTTCAGCAATTATTATAAACCTGAGAGGAAGTTAATAAACAAAATTCTCCTATCCTTTGTGGAGTAGAAATCCTTTGAATACTATACCCACAGGACAGGTGATAACAGTTGACCATATAGTACTGCCCCCTTAGCCAAGTTAACAATATATAATCGTTAACGTATAGAAAACAAAGGAAGGAAATCACTATCTTGTAAGACCACGTCATGTGGTCACGCAAAACTGAACTTTTGATTAGACGATTTTACGTGACCGCGAGATGCGTTCCTTACTTTCTATGCGTTAACGATTATGTATTGTCTACTTTGCTAAGAGGGCTGATGTAGTTCATTAAATTAAAATTTAATGTATGTCATGCTAGGTGCCCCATAAAATGGAGATTGCATACATACGCGTGGCGGTGACCAACCATCACGCGCCGCCGGCGGTGAGCTACGACCGAGACATTAGCACAATCACCATCCGATACAGAACCAAACAGAAAAGCGACTCGACGTACTCAATAATAGTGCGAGCCGTGCCAATAGTCGAAGACTACTCGGACGAATACTACGATGACAACGAAGAGTACGCAGAAGAAGAGTACGCTGAAGAAGAGTACGCTGAAGAATACGCCTATGAAGATAACGCTGATGAAGATAACGCTAATGAAGAATAAGTTATAAATGTAAGAAATAAAACACAAAAAGCAACTAAAGAAATAAATACTTATTAACTGCGCCCCGCGGTTTCAACCGCGGAAATTTCGGAGTTCCTGCGGGAATTTCGGAATAAAAAGTACCCTATGTCCTTCTCTGACAACGTGTATGCAAAATTTGATGGTTATAGGTTGAGCTGTTAAGGCGTGAAAGCGGAACAGACAGAGTTACTTTCGCATTTATAATATTGCTAGGGATGTATTAAAAACGCCTATGAATTTTGTCAAGATTAAAAAGTTCTAATTGCTTTTTTTTAAATAAATTATGATCTCTTACTAACGACAAATACTTAAAAATAGCCTGTGGATTTCATCCTTATACTTAGTTATTATGTTTAACAAGAAATTCACTACATTATTTCTATTTTAATAATCTTATAATACTTTTATTAATAAATTGTTCCAACCAGTAGCCGTAGGCGAAAATCACTCACGATAGAAATACGTGTGTGTATACTTAGAATAACTTAAAAGTTATGCTTTACATTCTTCCTTGATGAAAATAAATAGGTAAAAACATGTCTCAAAAATTGCAATCTTAAATGTACTTATCACTGTGTGTTATTTAATAAATATTTCTGCTTACCTTAATAGTGTATATAAATAAAAATTAAATGCTGTTTATTGCCAATAGGCAAAATGGGTAAAAAAATCAAAATTCTATTTAGTCCGTCAGTTAGATAATAAAAAAATAAAAGACACGTATTTTTTGCTTTTTTAAAATAATGGAAATATGCATAGATAAAGCGCATTAAAGTTTAGGGTGGGGGACTCGTGATGTCACAGCTCGCTATAACGTGCGAACAAACTGTAGCGAGGCGTGACGTCATGTGAAATTTCGACTTGATATATCTCCGTTATTTTTTGGTTACATAAAAAATAAAAAAATACGTATCCAATATTTTTTAATAATCTACAAAACGGACTAAAAAAGAAAATTTAGGAAACTAGCCATTGGAATCGTTAGAGACTGGCTGAAACGATTTGACTGTTTTTTTTAATGTTCTGAATGTTCATCTTTGTAAGGTTTTTAGGAAAAGGATAATTGGAAAGTAAGAAAATGCAGAAAAACTAAAACTGCGTGGGATTATTGTGAATTTATTGAAATTTGGCCAAAACTTTTAAGCTAGTTCTAAATAAATAATTAAATTGTTGACATGAAGGCACCGGATGTTCGGTCGTTGCAAACTTTATGCGCATCACTTCCGTTTCCTGCTAAATTTTTACTCTCGACGAGCCTAAAGTTGGCATAAATTCAAAACCACTGACCGACGCTATGTCAGCGAAGATAATCACATTGCGATAAGCGAAGTAATAAAAAATCTTAATACACGAAGTTACGTGAATCGGTTTGGTTGATTATTTCACCAGAGTGTAGGCAAATGTCTCATATAATGGCTTATTTACAAAAATATATCATGGTTATATATTCTTATTTTGCGCTTTGTAATATTTTTGCGTTTGCGTCAATCTCTGATATCAATGTCTTTGAATTTGGAGGTAAGTAGCTTTAAAAAAAAAGTGTTCAATGAGGAAGGTTCATATTTATATTTTATCCTGGAATTCCGAAATTACCGCAGGTGAAACCGCGGGGGAGTTCTTCTATAGTAAGTGTAAAATAAAGAGTACCTATCATAATTTTATAACTTGCATAGATTGCGTTTTATTAAATACTAGCTGTGCCCTGCGGTTTCACCCACGTGAGTTTCGGAATTCCCGCAGTGACTCCAAAGTAGCCTAATTTACTCCTTATAGCATCAGCTAATTAGCAGTGAAGGTCCCGTCAAAATTGGTCTCCGAAACGCGAAGGTTCACCCGCGTGCGAGTTTCGGAATTCCTGCAGCATCTCTTTATCAAGATCCTCTGCGGACGCAGGCAAAACAACCCACCAAAGTTTCATCGCAATCGACTAATGGTTTAGAAATGCATAGAGGACAAACATACAAACGTAAATTTTTATTTATGAAGAAGATCTATGATTAAACAAGACTTGTAACAAGTGTTTTTGCACAATTTTAGATATTCAAGCTGGAGGAGACGTGATATTCAGCGGTGGCGGGGACATTATCAACAGTTACTATTACAGGATAGTCCGTGTACCCTTTCCTGTAAGTTATATATAGATATAGTAAACGAGTACTTATTTCCAGCATTTTTCTAAAGGTACCTCCAGGCATACTGGCAGTTAGCACTCACTCATAGAAACATTACTAACCGTTAAATATTCATTAAACAACAGGCTCTGTTGTCATACAAAATAATTAAAAAAAAAAATCAAAAATCATACAAAATAATTATGGATAAATAAAAAATAAAAAACACATAAAAGAAGAAAGAACATAGCACTTTGTTGATCTATAATAACAGTAGTCTATATGTAGGCCATATAACGAGCAGAAATATGTATTTGGGCTTACATAGGTACCACCTAACATGCAAGTGACGTACATACGTGTGGAAGTGGAGAACAAGCACGGCCCGCCGCTGGTCAGTTACGACAGGGACTTGACTACAATCACTATCAAATACAGAACAGAACAGAACAGCCAATCGAAATACACCATAATAGTGAGAGCCACGCCAATTATTGACGAATTTTCTTACGAGTACGACAGCAGTGAAAACAGAGTGTCTCCTAAGTAATTAGTGAAGAAGATCTAAAAAAGAAGGAATAAAATCCGAAAAAAAGCAAACGGAAGAGAAACATCCAGATATTTTGTTGAAATTAAAGAACTTTAATTGATAAATTGACATTTTATTAAAATAAATTTATGTCCTGTCTATTGCTTGGTACAGTCAACTAAGGTCGAATTAACATCCGCATTTAAAACATCTATACAACACTTGAACCTGCATCACTCGCTGAATAAATTCATATTATTAATTAAGATAACAATAGAATAGAATTCAATAATAAGTAAATAATATTTTTATATCGGCAGCATTACAAAATTTTTAACCCTGCAGAATTGGCAAAAACGCCCACATTTGGCACACTTGGTCAGAAGACTGGGGTCATCACAGAGGCAAATTTTGGTTTCTGCAACGGATGAGACAAAAGAAGATTCCATTTCAAAAAGAAATCTCGTTAATGATTTTTTGTAATTTCAATTATATAAATGCGACGTGTCGTGTATCGTGTGTCGATTCGTCAAAGTCACGGTTAATTTTGATAAAATTGTTACCTACACGCTACTTAATAATACTAACCAATACACATTGACCAAAGATATAACTTTAACCCATCTTTTGAACATAAATCAATTAGGTAGTTTAATTCTTTTTTTTAGTTCCCATAAAATTAACTAAACTATAATTTTACTAATAAATATTCGGAGTTAATTGATCACAAATTGATATTTCCTCTGCAATAAATCCACCGGCCGCACTCAGAGTCGCTTTAATGATTACTTAATTTTAAGTAAAGATTTTAGAAACAAAACTGCCGCTCTCAGACGATCATTGAATTAATTTTAATTAGCATTCAACTGAATTTAATTAAATGAAACTATCTGAGTGCGGCAGTTTCGTTTTTAAAGTCTTTACTTGAAATTAAGTAATCATTAAAACGACTCTGAGTGCGGCCGTATGGCATTTCACTATAGCTTATACCTAACAGTGGTGGAGTCTTTTTCATCACAATCGAGTCGGATTTCTTGAAGTTAACATGAAGTTTTATTGGTTGTTGATTGTCATGGTGAACGTTCATCGGGAAGAAGCGGCTACGCCGATCGAGGAATATGAGGATATCTTTGAATTTGGAAGTAAGACCTGTCTATAAAAAATATAAGAGAATAATATATTATTTCTTGTAAAAACCGCATGTTCTTACAGTTTACTTATTAAATTACCACAGTCAAAACAAGAGGTCGCTTCGTTTACTCCTATGTTGCTATGATGGATACCAAATATGTCGAAGTTCTAATACCTGTAAGTATACCAAGCGAGTACCAGTTGACTTCTTTGAAACCAGATCATTTAATGAAATGCAAATACGGGTTAAAGTTATTCGTTACTATACTCGAAGGGGTTGTACCAGTTTCGTACGAAAACTCATGTAAAATTAGCCCATTTTTAGTGGAGAACGACTCATTGAACTTTTATTTAAGCGATGCTGTATTATAAATTGTATAAGTTTGAAACTATCGTGAGCCAAAATATATGTAACTAGCTGTTTCACTCGCGATAAGTTGGAAGTTCCCGCGGGAATCCCGGATTAAAAAGTACCCTATGTCCTTCTCTGTATCCCTGACAACGTGTATGCAAATTTTCATGATAATCGGTTGAGCCGTTAAGGCGTGAAAGCGTAACAGACAGACAGAGTTACTTTCGCATTTATAATATTAGTAGTGATTGTATGTACATCGTTCATAATGTAGAGATATTCAAATTGTAAACAGGTGAGCGAATGCGTCGAGATAACGTACGTACGCGTTGAAGTGACCAACTGGGCTGGACCTCCGGTGGTCTTCTATAATACTGAAGAGAAAAAGGTGATTATCAAGTACCGATCCTCGCAGACCAGCACTTGCAAGTACGTTATCATTGTGAAGGGAGAAGACGCACATGATTGTCCCATGTTTACTCGAAATAAAGCAATTTCATGAATAAATCTAATTCAATCAATGTTAAAATTTCCTATTTTATTTACTGGGTAGCCCCGATTATAGTCTTTTTTTAGTTAGGAAGGAAAATATATCACAAATCTATCTGCATCTCCAGAACTTAGCGGAAATAAGAAGATTATGTTACTGTTTGATGCGTAAAAATAAAATTGAGTGACGTTTAGAACAGGAATAGAGAAAATTTTCAAAATCAATAGGATTTATGAATGTTGCTATACTGTTGTGTTACCGAATTTTAGTGCAAAAAAAAAACAGTGTACCATCCTTTATTTAGGCAATACAATTAGAACCGAGCAATACCGAACAAGACTGTTTGTTCCATAATAGTTTAGTTATTATAAACTAGCTGTTGCCGCAGTTATACCCGCTTTAATTTCGAAAAAAGCGCCCTATCTCTTTCTCAGTACCTCTGAAAACCTATATGAAAAAAACATACATGTATGTAGCAGAAAGTCCTTTTTGAAAGTCGGTTAAAAATTTAATTATTATTGGTTGAGTAGTTTTGTCATAAAAGGTAACAGACCGACAGACAGAGTTACTTTTGCATTTATAATACGAATTTTACACAAAAATTGGAGATTAATAATAGATTAATAAACTCAAATTACTATGATTCGTTATGGTTAATTAAGATAACCGACGTAGTCGATGGATTTCCGCGCGTGATACATGACTTTGTGAGTTCACATACAAAAGACATCAACGCGAGTTAAAAACTAGTAATAAGTTTTTGAGTGATAAAGATGAACAAACAAACCCTATTGTGCCTTTTCGTGGTCATACAACATTATGATGCACAACAAATAGATAAAGATGTAGACTTGTACGAATTTGGAGGTCAGATGACATCTATTTTTCGTTGTATCGCTTGTTTAAGCAGTAATTAAGTAATATTACTAATGAGAGTAATCATATTTTTTTTATATGAGCGAGACAGTAGAGCTGGCTCATTTGAAAAAAAAAACAAGAGTAGAGTATAAGGTAGTTATGTAGTTATTTTGCAGTGCGAAATAGTATATTTCATTATAAGTGCGGAAAGCCTGTCATTGCAAAGAGTTCCGACAAATGTCTACCCGAGCCGAGGCGCAGCCGAAGGTGAGGGTTGACAGTCGGAACTAGTTGCAATGACGGTTCCGCACGTGTACTGAACAACTATTTTTAATACAGTTACGAAAAAATTAAGCAATTTAATAAAATATCAAAAACACAACAAACTCAACTAAGTTCCAACTGTGATCAAGAGATGGCGCTAGTCGTATTAGTAATGCGGAACCTACGTTTCGCAATGCAAAAAGTGTGTCAAAGTCGTGTCGCCATTTTTGACAGTTGGCAAAGAGAACGCACGAGTTCGGGAAAGGTAAACAAAAAGCTCGAGTTTGTAATAGCCCACTTCCCGAACGCTATACGTCCCTGCAATACGCCACTTTTTGAGCAACTGTATTAAAAAATTATTTATCTTCTTTCAGTCAAAACAAAAGGTCGTGTGTTGTACAGCACCGCTGGCGACATGACCAAACACGAAAAATATGTGGACCTTCCTCTAATGGTGCGTCTAACAGTGATTGATGATTGCCGAGTTATTTTTGCGATGAGTCGTGTAGAAAAGAAACACGCGTGAATTATTTCCTTGCAAAAAATGTAATTATACCCGCGACAACTCGCTATACGTTATAGTTATACATAGATTTGCAGATTGTAGAAGGTAATGTTGAAATGAAATCAATAGTGAAAGAAAAGAAAGCCATATCGTATTACATAATTATAATTATGACCGCATGCGGGAATAAGTAATGGTTGTAAGAAAAAAAAAACATTGTGAATGACCTATTTAAGTAACAGAAATTATAGTTTTGTCAATATTTTTATTATTATCACTCCTTAAATCAAGTAAAGAATTGCTGTAAATCTTTATTCAAAAATGACATAAATTTTGCAAGAAAAAAATTCCTTTCACATAAAGATCTACAATCAAAAAAAATTATAATCGGTAAACAGATTTTGACCTTAATAAGAATTTTAAACAAACATTCGTTTAACATAAATATTCTTAAATCAAATGCCTTATAGTTTCTGACGCTTTTAGAAAACAATTATTTTTCACGTAGCCTCTTAAAGAATTTCAAGATTTTTCCTTTATTTCTCCCAGGTGGATGATTGTGTGGACATACTCTACATACGCGTGGTAGTTATCAACAAGAGCGGACCTCCAGTGGTGCAGTATGACGCAGACAACAGGAACGTCTCCATCACCTACCGACCCAAGCAAGCCAGCGAGTGTCGGTACTGGATGGTCGTTAAAGGTGAAAATACCGAGGAGTGCACCGAGACACCAGGGCCAGATGTTTCCGAATAAACGACTGCAACATCTTTCCCTTTCTATAATTATTACGAAAACCTAAAATTACTTTTATCGAATCGTGGCGACCTGCAACTTGGCCCGTGAACGTAGGAATGTCTCTGGCATATTGGAATAAAAGTAGGCTATATCAAATTTATGTACCTAATCGGCTCTATAAATTTCGACCAAAAATTTGGATGCGACCAAAAATTCACGCAGATTCTCTATTACTAAAAAGAGAGAAAAAAACGATTTCGTACATCAGTGTATACTGCTATCGGAAAATCGTATAATTTTTCTTTTAATCAACGGCGTCGTCAGTCAGGGATATTGTATTGTATATTCATCAGTGCTGTATTTCTTTATTTATTTATTGGCACACAAAACGAGACACAAACAATAAGAGGTACATAAGTATTATACATTACTAGAACTGGAATGTGTCCCAAAGTACGAATACTGTGAAAAAGAAATTGTAAAATACTCGTCCACTACGTTAGGTTTGAACTGACACACGATAGAGTAAAATTAGATATTAATAGTTACGCAAAAATCAAAAGTATATCTGATGTATGAGCACACAACATAACGAATTTTCTGTAAAAAAAAAATTGGCGGCTATAATTCAATTCATAAATAAACGAACGAAAAGTTATTGTTATTAGTCTTCATACAAAAGTGTTGTCACGTTAAAAGAAGAATTTTTTTTTTACGAAACCGGTTACGTAAAACTGGTTTCGTAGGTTGCCGGAAAACGTTAAAGTGATTACTTCTCTTTCAAAGAGTATATAACCTGTACTCTTTGTCCTCTTTAACGGCTGACAAAAGAAGTGTCTTTTTGACGGTTCTTAAAAGTTTTGCGTGGTTTTTACATAAAATGGCAAATTTAATTTCAGATTTTAGATATTATGTACATTTTAGATTATTATAAACTGGTAAATGTCTTCATAACCATACTGATATCACAGATAATAACAAAAAGTAAGACGTAAGTTAACTTCGTCACTATTTATAACTTAGTCTCATCGTTGTTGGATTGAGCTTCATAATTCGTTGATATATGTATAATAGGTATACATAGTATGATAGCCTTACCCCAATGGAACCCCTACTCGTAAAATAATAATACCCATGCCCAAAATAATAATAATTATTATTATTAGCACTTATTTATTAATAACTAGTTTGGCGGTGCCGTCCACGCAGTGGTTATGTACTCTTTGGTGCCGTCCGTGAATAGACAGTAGGTAAGAATCAAATAGGTAAATAGCTATAGATATTATAGTGTTATCAAAAAAGTTCTTACCGTAATGATATTACACAAAGAACGTTCGTTTCGTATAATTGATTTTTTGTTTTTTTTTTTTTTTATTGAAACACAAACGCAACCGATGTTTGCGTGGAACGAGCGCAAAATTACGTTCGTGAGACCCAGTACGCTGGTTTCACCACTATCATCATGCCTATGCCTCCCTCAAGGATCGCTACAACGACAGATCTTGCGCTTCCCGCATCCAAATCTCGTTTCACCACTCAGTAAATTTCAACAGTGTGCGTGCGCGCTGTATGATTCTTAAGTGAACCGACTCAGTTTCATGTCCATAAATGTTATATTACCATATCAGGTAATACATTAGCGGGGCAGTATGCACCCGCTGCGGGAGCGCGCTTGCGATGAGCTGCTGGAGATAGCTGGGCTGGGCACCCCGCCCCCGCCCCCCGAGAAGACGCGGCCGCCGCGCGTGCGTCGCCCGAGGGAGTTCAAACTGGTTGGTACAAGTTCCAGCATTAGGAGTAAATGTGGTACAAGTTACCCATATTCATGGTCATAGGGCACTTCCTAGAACCCAGTTGGCTAGCTACCTTGAAGTTGAAAATCTCTAACGGTACATTCCAGCAGCCTCACTTGAATACCAGTTCCCATTCCAAGTTAGTTGTGGTCTAACGCTACAGCCTAAACTTCTCTTTCTCAGATCAATTTCTTATTATTATTATCTATAGTTTCTATACTTACTTATACGTTTTATATTTCAGCCGCCACGATTCCCTTTGCTCTCAATAGATTTCTACGAGAAATGGTGCAATCATCAGAAATTGGTAAATACGAAATCTTGTCTGTATCTGAAACCGAAATTCTACTAAAAAACTTTTGTTTTTTATGTTTGTACGTGCATCACGCTAAAACTACTGAAGCCGAACCGACATTCAACATTTGCATTGCATATTTTCTACTTAGTAAAATAATAATTAAAATATAGGCTCCGTTGCATCGTAATCGGTACTCGGAAAGAGAAGTCAGGGTCACTAACCCCTGCAGAAACTGTGCTTTCAATAGTATTATATATGTAATTTCTATATTATAATATATTTGTAATAATATGTGTAGTATATACCATCGTCTGCTTGCTTGGTATCTACGACACAAGTTTATAGCTTAGTGTGGGATCAAGTAGATCTGTGTGTTGTAAAGTGGATTAAAAAAAATGAAATAAACTAAAAGTTTCCATCAGCTTCAAATGGCGTCGCACAAGGTGGACGACAGCCCTCCGGCGCTGTTCCCCGAGCTGTACTTGAAGCCGCGCCGTCTCGACTACTACGCGAGGCAGCTCGAAGAGAACATGAACGTCAACAAGGACCTGCTGAAGAGGATCAACGTCATACAGAGGACCGGGGTGCGTATGCCTTGTAGTCAAATGTATAAGCAAAGATCACTTACTGCGTGAAGAAACGACACTCTCCTTTCGTCGTCAACTTCATGCCGCCCCTCCTCTACGAAGTAGCGGTGAGCCTAGAGGTGAGAGCAGTGTTGGCTGTTACTCAGTGTGCGTGGGTTGGACAATATCAAATTGAATTTCGAACTCAAATTCTGTCGCTAGTTGAACCCTGGCGCAAACCCTACGAACACAGAACAGAAAATGACAGGTAGAAGGGACATCAACTTAGTATGAAAACAGATGAAAACCAGTGTCGCCGGGTGATTTTCGCACACAAAACTATTCACCACGCACGAAAACATTCATTATCCTAACGTAAATAAATAAATGTATTAAACGCTTCATGGTTATGTTTTTACTTAGTCACAGTTTTCAAAATTCACAGTTTTTGGAATATTGTGGTAAATATACTTGGGATGGCAGCAAATGAAGTTTTGCGCAAATTAGAGTGTGGCGACCTCTACGCCACAAGATACGAACTAGAATGAAGCGACGAATACTAACTACGTGAATCGCGCTAACGAAGTTTTCACATGTACGCTGCATATATACGACCTCCGACGATCTACAGTAGTCGGAGCCACGGTTCCCCGGGCATACCACCTCGCCCGGCGGGAAGCTTCCCCTTTGGTGGCGGTCGAGCCATATCATCATCCCGCTCCCGCTACAAGAGCATACCTATGCTCTAACTTCCTTTGCAACGGTAGCGCGCCTGTTCCGCCTACATGTCCTCTCTAGTTAATTTATTTGCTCTGTGCCTAAGACAAACGTGTTTGTATATGTGCGTTTGTCGCACATATGTATACTGCACGTATTCAGACAACGACAAACTTAACACCCATTTTCCGGTACAGCTGTTACAACTTCCTACAGTACATTGGTGCATGGACATATTGTTTTATACCAGGGTTACGTAGACTGCTGGGGCCCGGAGCGAAACAACAAGTACAACAAGCTGTTGTGCAAGCAGAGGCAGCGCAATCTCGATGCTATACGCAAGAACAATCTCTACTTCTATTCAAGGCTGCTCATTGCTGTATGTATAAATTGTATAATATCTCAACAGTGTAATTTCCACTCGCTATGTTCTCTGTCCATCTGTATTTTATAATAATAATAGTAATAACTTTATATCTCACAAGTAAATTGGAATCCACCCTTCTAATCTTTTTTTTTTTATTTTCGTCAGAGATCTGAGCAGTGGCTGACATCTGAGTTGGAAACTCTTTGGCAGGACACGAAAGCTAAACTTATTTTGGGAGCGGCGTAAGATTTGGATTTTTTAATGCATTTAAACTGGGTGTTTGTAAAAAAATTTCATCTACATATTTTTTTTTGTTTTGGGTAAAATGCCACTGTTTTGTTCGCAGATTGCCCTTTATTTTGTTCAAAACAGAGAAAATCGACCGCGATATAAGAGATCCTGCATTTGACAGGCCTCCAAATCTTAATCGAACGAAGTATGTATATGTTATTGTTATTTAGCATAACTGATAACGTTAAGAGAAACTTCTTCACTCAGTTATAGCTATGGCAGTTTATTGTTAGGGTTTCGTACCCAAAGGTTAATAAAACTGGACCCTATCACTAAATCTCCGCTGTCCGTCCATCTGTCTGTCCGTCTGTCACCAGACTGTATCTTATGAACCGTGATAGTTAGTTAAAATTTTCACAGATGATGTATTTCTGTTGCCGCTATAACAGCAAATATACTAATAAAACAGAATAAAATAAATTTTTAAGGGAGCTCCCATAACACAGACGTGATTTTTTATTGTTTGTTCGTACCTAATGGTACGGAACCCTTCGTACGCGAGTTCGATTCGCACTTGGCCAGTTTTTGTATTATAGACTATAGTTAAAGTTGAAGGCGTCAAGATGCAGCGGCTAATAAAGTGAAAAGATTTTTTTTAATAATAAATACCTAATCTATTTGTTGATGGACAGTTACATCACAAACGCGCAAGTTCGCCAGATATCTGTACAAAAAACTGTATCGGTACTACCCCTACTTATACCCATCATCTTTTGTAGCGGGAATGGTCGGTCTCAATACTTTAGAATTTAGACGCAAGATACTTCTGGTTATCCATTTTTACAATCTTCTGCACAACGTAATCGATAACTCCCCTGCTTTGGAACGGATTGCACTGTACGTCCCCAAAAACTAGACTCGCGGCTGCGGCGGCGGGGGGGGCGGCGGGGGCGCACGCTGTGTGCGCCCACTGCTCGCGTCAGCGCCGGCCACGCGCCGCGCGCTCGGGCCGCGGACTTACTGAACGCACTGCTCGCCTACTCACCTGGCACTGATATATTTGCCGACAGTTTATCAACAGTGGTTGCAAATGCCATTATATTTCTAAGTCAATCGGACTATCTAACACTGTAATCCATTGGGTACTTACCTGTATTTACAGTGAAATGTCTTAAAAAATAAAAAAAAATAAACGGAATTTGCCTTTTAATAAGAAACAATAAACCGTAAAAAAATCTTCTAGATTTATCTTCCCACTTCTGATCTCATGACGGGTATATTTTTCTAGAGTAGCAATTGACATCTGGGTGCTGGGTGGTTCCAAGATTGGCAGAGTGATCATAGAGTTGTTCACTGACCTGGCCCCGCTCTCGTGTCAAATGTTCCTGAACCTGGTGCGAGGAGACGACGAAGGTCACGCCTATACCGGCACTAGATTTTTCAGGTAACATTACAGTTGAAACTATAATAATACTTAAAATTCTAGAAAATTCCTGAAAAGAGTGTCATGATGGATCCCATTATTGACTGCTTCTTAAAAAGTCCTCTTACTAGCTGTGCCCCGCGGTTTCACCCGCGTGAGTTTGGGAATTCCCTGTGATTTTTTTTTTCTAAAATAAAATTAGCCTAAGTTACTCCTTGTAACATCAGCTAAGTCCAGTGAAAGCCCCGTTAAAATTTAAATAAAACAGACAGACACACAGAGCCAAATTTAAATAATTAATTTTTTATCTTTCATGTGTATTTAGTGAAAAGCTGTTAATTTGGAATTACAAACAGATTCTTCAATTTTGCTTATATGTACAGATGCATGCTAAATACTTGACCAAAGTTATACCTTTCAACAGAATTTTACCAGTATCTGCTTTTGCAATGGTCGGTATTCTAAATCGTCTACTGCCTCTTTCATATTAAGTTTTAAATATCACAATCAATTCCTTTCTCCCAAGGGTTGTTCCAGACCTGTACTGTAGGGGTGGTGACGTCACCAAAGACAACGGTTTCGGATGCTACATACCTGATGGTCAGACCGACCCCACCAGCCCGGAGACTGTGTCCTTGAAGCACACTGTGCCCGGTTAGTATGAACTACAATAGATATTTTCTAATCCTACTAATATTATAAATGTGAAAGTGTGGATGTTTGGATGTTTGTTACTCAATCACGCAAAAACGGCTCAACGGATTTGGATGAAATTTGGCATGCATGTTGTCAGGAGACAAAAAAAGACATAGGGTACTTTTTATCCCGGAATTCCCGCGGGAACTTCGAAATTACCGCGGGTGAAACCGAGGGCACAGCTAGTCTATGTAATAAATAACACCAAAAGTTTTTTAGAACTGTCAGGTTTGTCGGTCCTAACAAGTTTACCATTCGATTAAAACTTTTCTAAACCTAACCAAACTAAGATATTAGGCAATATGTACAGTAAGCCACCTTTTAAAATTTATAATAGCTCAAAACGTTTGTATGACGTTATAAGTGCGCCGTTCTTGCAGCTCCAATATTTGATTTTGCTTGAATATTGGAGCTGCAAAAACGGCGCACTTTTTACAAATATTACAAATTTTAAAAGGTGGTATACTCGTCTATGTGGCCCACTGTACTTGTCTTACCTGCTTTAGATTAGTTTCTCGCATCGACCACACAGCCCATAGACGCCTAATAACAGGCGAATGGCTCCTGTCAACACATCTGACTTATAGTTCCGATATAAATGTGAATTAGCCAATCACGGCGTGTAACTAGCGCGTGTGGCCTTGAATTAACCAATCACGGCGTTGCAACCCCGCTTCTCTTACCTCAGCTAGTTGCCAGAATGCATTCAATACGCAAAATCAAACATTAGGCGTCTATGGGCTGTGTGGTCGATGGTTTCTCGTAATCAAGATTTGTTTTGGTGACCCCCAGGAGTGTTATCAATGGTGATTAATCCCGATAACGAGGTTAGCGGTCAATTCAACATTATATTCAAGCCACTGCCGCAATTCGACGGGAAACACACCGTTTTTGGCAGAGTGAGTAACTTCTTACATATCTTAAGTTAATTATTTCCCTAAATAGTTTGTGTATAGAATTAGTTAGGTACCGTAAAACTGGGAAAGACGCTTTCAGGACGAATTATTTATTAGTTTACTACAAAACAATGGAAAACTTTACGCTGGCAAAGTTATAGCATATACACAAAAGAAGAAAACATATATCCATATACATCATCGATCTCATATAAAAAGTAGATACACAGTGTCACAGTCCCATACAAAAGTTCACTTAAAACTGTCCACAGTCGTGTTTATGTAGTTATAGCTGTGGTTAAATTGATTTGTAATATGTAATTAAATTTATGTTAATATATTTATGCCATTTTTTACTACAATTGTACCTAAAGCATTAGGTGAAAACGTAATAAATGCTATACGGTCTCATGACCTGATTTAAAAGCGCACCTAAATGTTCAAATGGGCGCTGATTTCATGAGGACATTTTTTGACGTTTATTGTGTATCTACTTTTTATATGAGATATATAAAAACATACATATATATAAATAGAAATTGTGTATTTTGCTTACAAGTGGCAACATTTTAACACGGGTCTGGCTTGCTTCCCACTCCTAGCTGTACCTACTTATTTGGTTATTTGTATTGTCATGTGCCTGTGGGGTTCTGTAAATGTTTGAATTTTGTTTTTTTTTTAATGTTTTGTACGTCTAAATGGACACAGTGGGATGACATACTCTGTAATAATACCAAACATAATTATACCTGTGATCACAAACTGCAATAAATAAATAAATAAATAAATAAATAAATAAAAATAAAAAAGAATCCCTATTTCCCTTGGTCACGGCATCACGCGTGAACGGCTGGACCAATTTCATCAATTATTTTTTTGTTGTGTTTGTTATTGTAAGGAGAACATGTTGGAGAACAATTTTGGAGTTTGTGTGTACCTCTTGAGGTCTTCTAAGGTTTTAGTGCATATTTATAGATAATAGGCGGTCCACCGCAGGCACTGGAACGCATTAGTGCCCTGGGTCTGCCTCTAGGCACCACCACGTCAGACTGCGTCATCAGGTCCTGTGGCTGGTACACCAGAACGGGGCAGTACCGTGAAGGCAAGCCGAACACCATTAAATTCCCGCCACGTCGCAAGCCCAAGAAATGATTTATTAAGATTTAATATTATGCTGTATTTTTCGCCATTATGTATTTTGTTTTTTGTTTTATTATATTTTAAAAGGATTAACTTGTTCCTTTCATTATTTTAAACAGGTAGGTAAGGCTTTTGTTTTGCGTTCTTATTCAGATATGTCGAGATTTAAAGCTTCACAAAAATATATTATTTACTATTTAAGAGTAAAAAGACGCACATTAAGAAGTAAAAATTAATTTATTTCAGTAAAGAAATAATCGGACTATAAATTGGACGAATACATTACGAGATGAAGCGATCGTCGAGCAAATCATTAATAAATAATCAAATCATACAATGATCAGGTTGTCAATAAAAAATATAATCTTTTCAATTCCTTTAGGTCATTGATTTCACTCTTCGTCAGCGTCCGCACGTGCTGTCACTCTATCTTGACGAATAAGCCGCAAGATAATATTAATCCCAGCAGCTGTAATAAACAACCATAAAATATTAAACTATCGAGAGATTTCCACAAATTAACTATAGGCAAGTAAAAAATCTATCACGAACGCAAAAAATTCCAACTCAGTTTCAGGCCTGTCCGTCCATCATTCCTAACTAAGCTTTTGGCTATACCATCACTAGCAGACTCATGTTCTTTTGCGTGCAAGGTTACAATGCCTGTATCCAGTACATACTCTTCAGTTCGAAACTATTAAGTTCATTGATTTACTTACTATACGTTTATGGTCTTAACTATGGGTCTATAAAACTGTGTAGTAGCAGGTGATCCCTAAATCCCTTCACCAAACAAACACATTTCATCAGTCTTACTGGATAGCAGAAAGCAGCTCCACTCACCATTATGAGCGCGACGATGACGGCGACCACTCCAACATACACCGCGTTTTCCCTCAAAAAGTCCACAGTCTTCGTGAGGCAGCCGTCCATGTGCATCGTAGTCAGGTTGGGGGAAGTCTTGCAGTCCATTCTCTGGAAAAGCATTGATATAAAGTTTATTACGAGATTTGCTTCAAATTCAAATTCAAATTCTTCTTAATCGTCTTTAAAAACAGATGGAGTTGGTTCCTAATTCAACTCGTTTAATATTATTTTTTTGTATTATGCAATATAGATAATATTACTATGCAGATTTTCGTCAAATTCATTTCGCATGTTCTTTTTTAATTTTACTAGCATAGAATGGAAGCAGAACCTGTTATTAACTCTTCACTAACCATTCATGGACTAATAGGTGATATATAGTGAATGAAAGATTGTTATTATTAAATAACAATACTGTCGGGGTGGTACAGTGTTATTTTGATGAAAATTTTACTATGTAAACCAACCAATTTTATGAACTGTATCTAAATAGAAAACGCAGAGTTTTATTGTGGTCCAAACTTCTAGTCCTCGAAGCGCCTTCAGAGCTGCAGATGCACTGATACGGTGGTGTTGTTAGCTACGTTTGATTGCGTGGAAGAGTTGTGAGATAAAAATTACCTTGCCAGGATACACTTCCTTGCAGCAGCTCTCTGGCACGTTGTCGTTCCAATCCCTGTAGTTTCTGACGCCGCAGCATTCCAAGTACGTCTGTGTGTCGTCCCACGCGCGCGTATACTCGTGCTTCACTCCGTAGTACGGTATCGAGGCTATCATCTCGCGGTCTAACGTGCTGACCACCTTCTCACGGAACACGAACTGCAGGATCCCGCCGACCAGCATCACCACGAAGATGATGAATACCAGGATGTAGTACTGTAATTGAGAGGAGAAACCTTTGTTGGTCATTACATGATGTTGCCACTCTGTAAATTTACACTCTTCGCTCTGGGCGAAAGTTGAGAGTATATTTTTCAGAGTGCAGAGTGAAAGTAGGAATCGCTGGTTATTTCCATGAACAAAACTCTTCACTTCATACGCCCCCTAAATGTTTAGTAGTAGATACCATACTAACATAACATGCTCTCTTGAGTGTATTTTGTCGTTAATGAGTGGAGGGAACTTTTGGCAGTGTGTTTGAAGATTTTTATAAGGAGTTGTACGTAAGGTTCAGTATCTGTTAGTCATCAATATGCACCGTATGTGTTAACTGTTCACATTAAATAAATAAATTATAAACAGGTGAAGTTAGTTTGTTTGCAGAAGTACTCTCTGGAACTGTTGGAACGATTCTTAAAATTCATCTTAACGGAATACTTTTATTCGGGAGAACAGAGTTCCCCAGGGAGTTCCAAAAATTCACGTGAGTGAAATCGCGGGGCAAAATAAAAATAACCGAGTATAAAAATATTCATAATCATCGCTGCCAAATAAAACCTCACAAATAAGGTCGACGAAAGATTTACTTTGTTACTAATTTAAGTGTTAGTAAACTATTCTGTTTTTGAGGTCACCCAGAAAAGTTGATTGTAGATTGTTTGTGTCTATGAAACGATGTTTATCAGTTTTCGTGCACCTACGTATTATGTTTCCGGCTCCAACCGTTGAACCCTCGTTGAACCCGGCGCGTGTGTTACTCGTTGCCACGCAACGACCCATAAATAAATAAATAACCTACGCACTACCTGTGCGTACAACCTGCCAGAGTACCAAACAGCAGGTGGTCCCATTCACGCAATCACAACCTATCTAAAACCGTGATTACACAAACTAAAACTAAAAAACATACCTACATAGTTCATCGGTTTTATTTTATTTTTTAAACTATAAGTTTTACTTATTTATTCACTTCAGAGTGCTCGCCAATACAAAACCCTGATATTTTGTGTCCTCGGAATTAAACAAAATTTTGTAAACTTTTATATACAGACAAATTATACAGCCCCCTTAGCCAAGTTGACAATTTATGATCATTAACCCTATAGAAAACTAAGGATCGTCATGTCACCAGAGGTGTCTTTATTTTGAACCTTGAACAGGAAACTCGTTTTCGAGAGATTTTTGTTTTTTTCTTTGTAATTTCAAATGTAAAATGGGGTTTTATGTGTTCTATATGGGTTTCTGTGACCTGAAATAAATGTTATTATCTATTAATTAATTTGGGAATCAATCTAACATTGTCATTGACGTTTCACCACAATGAAAGAAGTACAAGAAGAGATTTTTATTACTATCAATAAGAAACATTGTCATTGGTAGAATTAAAAAGAAAGAAGTGACTCACCGTGAGCAGCATGCACTTGACTTCCTTGGCGGCGCCGCAGCAGCCGAGCAGCGACAGCAGCATCACGGCGGCTCCCATGACCACCACCACCACCACGGACGCGATGAACATGTTGCTGCTCAGCAGCGTGCTGGAGAAGGAGCGCGTCGCCCACACCCACGCGCCCAGCGCCAGCGCGAGCACGCCGCCCAGCTGGGGGAGTAAACACACACGTACCACAACCGGCACACTCCGTACTGGGGATGTTACGGAGGTGGTTCCATTGGAGTCGAAGGCGGATTCGTACTCAGGGGTGGTGGCAGAAGAAAGATGTGTTAATCATCATGCAAAATATACAGCACGGGAGCGGGGTTCCCCCCGAGACTGCATAACATGCTCCGCCGCCCGCTGTTATACTCTATGCTTCGACCTACAATAACAATCGGAAGTAACAATTTATCGGAGTCTGAGTCGAAGATCCGTATAACATCCTTATTCCATAGAAGCAAACCGATTGAACTCCCCGCCACTGCTGCAGGCGGGCGGCTTGTGTGCACACGGGCAGGGTGTGCGGGTGCAGTAGGGCACAAGATATTCTCCGACACACACAGCAGCAACAGCCTACGCCGCTATCACCTCCGCTCGCTGCTGAGTTGTAGCGGAGTGACGGAAGGCACTAAGTTGGTGTCGCCTTTACGCAGTTGGTAGTAGTTGATAGATATTCTTTGCGTGAACAGACTTAATATTAGGCCCTGCGGGTACCGGCGAAACGGCACGGCATGTCATCGGATAAGTACTACAATTTCGTGCGCAGATTTCACTCACAATACACAATACATTCTCCAAAAAAACCAAAACTTGTAATGATTGAAATTTTTATTTACAAATAATCAAAAGTCCGGGTTTCAAACTCGAAATTGAGTTTTTTCTAATAGTCGATGGGCTAGACGTTTCTCACCTCGCCGATTTTCTCTCGGTTTTGTTGGCAATAAAATGAGGGTTTCAGATGTTTTATTTTTTTGGACATTTTGGCAATTAATAAAATAATTATAATAAAATTCTTCATTGTCATCAAAGCTGTGATACAAAAAAAAAACACGAAACTTACAAAATTATTAGGCAAAAGGAAGTGATTCAACTTAAGCTGCTCATGACCTAGATCCCGAGTAGCGCGAGTAGCGCTGCTTGACTAAATTTTTTTTAGTCCATCGTGTTCGTGTAAATTAATAACAAATATTGGAAAGTATTTTTTTCTTTTTTTTACGTAATTAAAAAAATAACAGTCATACATTGAGTTGAAATTTCACGTGACGTCACAACCCGGTGCAGTCTTATACCGATTAATGACGTCACGAGTCCCCCTATCCTAAACTTTAATGTGCTTTATCTATGTTTATTTTCATTAATTTGAAAAATCAAAAAATACGTGTCTATTATTTTTTTATTTTCTAACTGACAGACTGATAAGAATTTTTATTTTCATACCCCGGAAAATACTCAATTAGGGGAATACTAATGAACGTAGAAAATTAGACATATAGTGAACGAAGGCGTTACAGTGTCCTATAACTTTCCTTTGAACGAAGGTGTTACCCAAATACCCAAAGATATTATAAGAGAATAGACGAACAATACAAACTTTAACTATGCAATCCACGTCAACCAATTTTTGCGGGGGGAATGATCAAAATAAAAACCAATCACATCGTTGCGACACAAACAAATACCAATCACCGCAAAGTACAATTCAAATAGCCAATCACATCGCTTTCCGTCAAGTGGTATCTATAGACAATAGTCTCTGCTAGCCAACGGCATTTTGTTAGTATGAGATCATTTGACCGCTGCGCGGTTCAAGGGGAAAGCTTAGCGGCCGAGCATATTGTCAATCTATTCTCTTTCAATATTTTTGGTGTTATCAATCAAGGAAATAAGGATGCACTTACAAATGTGACGACGTTGATGCATATTAGCGAAAACTTCATACACCTGCCGCAGCTGTCCATCGCACCTCCCATGCCCATGGTGGAGCTGGAAACGGAACAAATCACATTATGAATATCCAGCACAAGATCGAGTCAGGACCAAATTACGATACCGCAA
Source organism: Zygaena filipendulae (assembly GCA_907165275.2). Classification (NCBI taxonomy): domain Eukaryota; kingdom Metazoa; phylum Arthropoda; class Insecta; order Lepidoptera; family Zygaenidae; genus Zygaena; species Zygaena filipendulae. The sequence continues at coordinate 13,607,620 of OU015653.1, forward strand.
AATAATTTGCACTCCGTGTTCATAGAAATAAAGTCGGAATTACAATGGACGAAATTTTGACAAAGAGCTTTTATTCTTACTAATAGTATAAATGCGAAAGTAAGTTTGTTTGTTTGTTTGTTTGTTACGCTTTCACGCCTCAACGGCTCAACGGATCATCACGAAATTTTCCATGCACGTTGACAGGGGTAAAGAGAAGGACATAGGTAGTTTTCATCCCGGAGTTCCCGCGAGAACATTGAAATTGACGCAGGTGAAACCGCGGGAAACAGCTAGTATTTAAATATTTGCTAAAAGTCTGTTGCGTCTAATCTAATTTGTCATTTTACTGATTTGGAAGTGGTATAACACACCTTCGTTCGGTTAGCTATATGAACTTACCGTGGCGTTTCTTGTTCATTTTCACTCATCACTTATCAATTAAACGTTACGCCTGTGTTATATTTACCTACTGTGTCGTATTAACTGTCTTTTATTTACATTTAAAGATACAATATACTATATATAGGTATAGTATTAAAATCCAAAATCAATAAATATTTTGAACATTTAACAACCGTAACGTTCGTCGTGTCACATCTAGTATGCTATGACTTGTGCCACATCACAATACTTGCTGTCCCGCGCGGTTTCACCCGCGATAATTTCTAAGTTCCAGCGGAATTGTTTCATACAAACTTTGCAACCCCTTTTTCATCCCCTTATGGGTTGTTTCAAAAATCTTCTTATCGGATGCAGTCAGTCATTGGACAAAGCATTTTATATGTACAGCTATAGACTACAAAATATCATTGCACTTTTGGAGTGACTATATAGATATGTAAATGATGCCTTATGCAATGTTAGCCATAAAGGGAGTACCGACCCGCTAAAGTAGATAGATAGATAGATAACTCTTTATTGTAGTTACACCAAACAAAAAAAAGTTTTTACAAATTTTATTAAATTTAATTTAATGGCATACAAAATCTCTCCCAGGCAACCTTTGACGATACAGACCTACCTAGGTATAGGTAGGTTAATTAAGTATGTAATTGTCTTTGAGTGTAACGGTGTAGTATTATATTATCTGTGGAGTAGATAACTAAATATCAATGATCGAAATACCGACTGGTATTAACTACCTATATTTAAAGAATAATATCTAACGGCCGCACTCAGAGTCGCCTTTAATGATTACTTAGTTAAGTATAGATTTTTAAAACAAAACTGTCGCAATCAGAGACGTTCAGTAAATTAATGTTAATTGGCATTTAATGAGATGTAACTTAATTAGTTCAATGCCAATTAACATTAATTTATTAAACTGGTCTGATTGCGGCAGTTTTGTTTTAAAAATCTATACTTAACTAAGTAATCATTAAAGTCGACTCTGAGTGCGGCGGTAAGAGTGAAAACCCTTTAAAACTTAGAACGGCTAAGCCCATAGAAAACCTGTTTTTCCTGACGGTTAGGTAGAGGTACCTAACTACCTACCAATTCTTAGCTATGGTAGTCGAAGTTCCGATCTTAAAACTTGGGCAACGAGTGGCATTGACCTTCAAATTCGACTCAAACGTACCGTTGCAATTTCACAACAATATGTAGGGCACAGCCATGATAGTATAGAACCTCATAGAACATATTCTTGTCTTCAATTATTACAACATCTAGCTTTTGCCCGCGGCTTCGCTCGCGTTCATGTAGATTTTATCAATCAACTAGCTGTGCCCCGCTGTTTCACCCGCGGGAATGTCGGAGATCCCGCAGGAATCCGAATTTTCAAAAATCCTTTCTTAGCGGATGCCTACGTCATTACAACTATCCGTATAACAAATTTCAGCGAAATCCGTTCAGTAGTTTCGGCTGTGCGTTGATAGATGAGTCAGTCAGGTTTGCCTTTTTTATATCTAGAAGACTAGCTGCTCTCCGCGGTTTCAGCCGCGTTAATTTCGAAGTTGCCGCGGGAATTCCAGGATAAAAAGTGCCCTATGTCCTTCATGGTGATCGTTAAGGCGTGAAAGCGTAACAAACAAACAAATAGATAAACTCACATTCGTATTTATAATAGTATGGATTAGTTAGGCTTATGCATTGCAAGAATAAAGACATTTGCACACCTGCCCAGCGAGTCGGCGAGCCGGGCCGCGGCCGCGTCACCCAAGGTGATCCGAAGACGGATAATAATTAATACAAGGTCCGTCCGTTCTCTTGTTGATGGTAGCGAGCGGATAATGGGCGAGTGAAAGTGTGGCTTCCTATTGCAAAGCAACAGGCGTGCAACAGGCTACCAGTGCGCAGTGACAACATTTCGGTCGGTGCTACTTGTACTTTAGTTATGTAGGTACCTACTTACTTAGGTACCTATCTCATTTGTGATACTACTACTACTAGTGCTAGTACTAGTACTTTATTTAAATCTTAAATGGTAATTGTGGTAAAATTATTAGTAATTTAATGTCTCCAAAATCTTCATAGTAGGTACCTAATATACTTATTCTTGTATTTAAAACTCATTCTTTACATAATTTAACGGAAAAGAGCTACAAACTAACAAACAAACAAACTCACACTTGCAAATACTATAATAGTATTAGAAATAAAAAGACCTACGACAGAACGAACGTAGACAACTGAAGTAGGTATTGGGAAAAATGAAATTATTAATGATTGATTTTTTTTTTTTATTATTTTATTATTTTTATCACTAAGACTGCGCTGTCCGTCAGTCCGTCAATCGGTCTGTACGTCTGTCACCAGGTGAATCTCATGAACCGTGATAGTTAGTATTTCTGTTGCTGCTATAACAACAAATACTAAAAAACAGAATAAAATAAATATTAAAGGGGGCTCTCCCGTACACCAAACGTTATAGTTTTTCCCGTTTTTGCTCGATATTGATAACGGCAACAGGTAGACGCTTGAAATATTCACAGAATATTTAGTTATGTATTCACTTTAAACGTAAACAATAAAATTAAAATAAAACAAATAGGTATTTAAGGGAGACTTCCATACAACTTTTTTGCCATTTTTATAGATACCTAATGGTACGGAATTCGGAACCCTTCGTGCGCTAGTCCGACTCGCACTTGGCTGGTAATTTTATTTAAGTAAATAATAAAAAATATGTCTACAGTTTTTGTACATTACAGAATTGTTAAAGAATTTAAAAAACCTTTTCGACAACACTACTTTGCACCTAGACAGACAGACTTATTTACCTAGGTAGGTACATAAGCAACACTCGGAGCGTAGACAATTTACAAATCGCACAATTTTCTCTGGGTTTCTGCCTTAGTCCAGGATCTAGTCCGCCAAGGGCGTTGCCGCCTCGTTTACTATGAGAAAATTGCTCATAGTAATATGAAGTCAATGTTTGTCAACAATCTTCAACTTAGATCGACTGCATGTCATACATGTGGTCACTATAACATTTTTGCAAAGTAGGTAGCAATATCAAACAGGAAGTAAACCTTAAAACCTTAAAATCGTGGCCTATAAAGTACTTATTTACCTCTATGGTAACTCTGAAGTCTCAACACAGTCCACAAATTGGCGCGAAATGTACACAATTACGCACGCAATTTGACCCACTCAAGAAAACAATTTCACTTTAATCATCACTTTATTCTTTCCCATGGCACTTGATCAACTGTTTTCTTTGTTTATTTGTATGTACAGTAAGTATGCATTCAATTTCGGTTTTTTCGATTTGTTCGATTCACAAATCGCGCGTCGCGGTATGTCGGTGGGGCATTTACAACTGGTTTGACTTTGTTTGTACCACTACCACGTCCGACGCGGCGTCCGTAGCGTGGGGCATGCGACGCGACGCCCACTCCCACTCGTGTCGTTAAGTACAAACTGTCACGAACTCATGACATGGAACTACGAGTACCTACGAAGTTACTATACGAGACAAAAACCTTAATACGCAAAAGAGACCGCACTATTTTTTTTTTCATAGATCCATCCTTTTCTCAGGTTTAGCTAGGTTTTATAATAACTGTATGTAGTTTGTTATAGTTGGTTACTAATTATTTTTTATAAGGCATGGTAGGGTAGGTAGTATTTATTTGAGATTTTATGAGTTCTCGTAAGACCTTATACATAATTATATCTTCTATGTAACCCAACGTTTTCTGTTACCACATAGCGGTGTTTATGTGTTGTTTATAAGTCGATAGGTAATAATAATAATCCACTTCACAACACACAGATCTATCTACTTGATCCCACACTAAGCTACAAGCTCAAACCAAGCAAACGTGGTATTATACTACTTATTATATTAATCTGATATATAAGCTATATTATTGTAAAGTGTCATTTAAATCCATCCAGTAGTATTTGCGTGAAAGAGTAACAAACATCCATCCATACCTACTCACAAACTTTCGCATTTATAATATTAGTAGGATGTATATTCGCGCCCTGACTGGAAAAGGGAACCGGAACCCTGTTCTTTACACAAAGTCCACCTTCACCGGAAATCGAACCCGGAACCTCTTGATTAGCGGGTAGGCATGGTGACCTACTGCGCCAATCGGGTTGTAATGAATTACGAAAATATTTCACAAGGGGGACATGGGAATACTGCGTACCCCCTAGTTGTGAACGAGGATAACCATGGAAACCTTGATACAAACTACCCGCATCATTTCATTTTGACCCGAAAACTTCACAACACCGATAACACAGTGCAAAGAAATGAGGTCGAGTTTTCTTTGTACGTAGAATATAATACATTTTGTGAAACTCGATCTTATTTTTTTTTTAATTTTTACTTCAAGTAAGTCGCACAAAGAAAAGTTCTCGCTGAAATTATAATTTTATCGATCTATTATATAATCCTAATAATATTATAAATGCGAAAGTTTCTTTGTTAAGCTTTCTCGCCTTAACTACTCAACCAATCATCACAAAATTTTGCGTTTCACGCTGTCAAATGCAAATAACGTTATGTACACGTTGAAAAGTGCAAATAATATTTGAAAAATCCATTTTCTTTAGCTATCCTATCGAATGGACAGGCGTAAGTGAGAGGCGGCATTTAGCTATGCAAATTTTATGATCCGCAATCGCTTATATTAATCGAAAAACAAGACAACAATTTTAGACGTGAATAAGCTCACGAATTAAGTTCAGTGACCTCATTTTCGTCAAAGGCGACATGCACTTTCATTTGCCGTAGTACAATAGGTATACAGTCAAAAGCAGATCGACCGTACTACGGCAAGACAAAATTATATGTACTTACTTCCCAGAATTTGATCAACGAGATCGATCCCTTTTTTCCAATGAGTACCTACCTAGTCGTATTTTTATCAGCCACGAAACTCCTTTGAGTACTTTTGGTTATAAAACTCATAGTTACGAGTTTGGTTACTAGTCACTTGAAAAAATTATCTGTACAGGAGCACAACATGCGTTCTACACTGCCATAAAACCCAATAACATTTGTGAACCATAGTATTAAAATTGTATGCGTCGAACTGAGATTTGACAGTGAAAATTAAATTTTCTCGACCACCTGACATAGCGTTAACTATCACAGATTGTCAACTTGGCTTAGCACTAAAACATTGTTCAATTCTCCCATTCACCATCCATTATTTCATCATCATCATCAGTTACTTTTTGTTTTTCGATAAAAAAAAGCTGCTAGGGCAACCGTGAGGTAAAACCTCAGGGTAAAACTAGCGCCACCCGCTTAGATTAATCCCGGTTCCTCAGCCTACCCCCGCCCTTTCAATTTAAACTATCCCCTGTGCTTTCCCAATCGGCGCACCGTTAATAATAATAATAATAATTCACTTCACAACACACAGATTTACTTGATGCCACACTAAGCTATAAGCTTGTGTCGTGGAAACCAAGCAAACGCTTATCGCTTTATGTTGGTAATTTTATAGAGCATAGTAACCTTAAACTCTATTCATCTTCTTATTCATTTGCTTAATACCTACTCATTTTTTGTTAATATCTATCTTATTTCCTGCCCCTTCTGTATTACAATATAGTTTATATATTTTTTTGTACTTATAGTCTTCTTCTTAGGGATTATGACAACAATCTTTCTGAATCTGATGATATTCTGTACTAACAAATATTTGCTCTTTAATTTTGTTTTCTCTGACTGACATTGGAATGAATATTGCGCCTATCTATCCGAGGCGGCTGTTGCCATTTTGAAAAAAAAAGAAGAAGAAGAAGCAGTGGATTTTGATGTGTGTTGCGGTGCTGTTAAGGACAAGTTTCGCAGGGGCATTTTTTATGTGTGACTTCTTATTTCGTCTGAGTGTGTACACTGTACAAAAATATGTAACCACTTTTGACAGTTGTTGAATCTTATTGCAATAGTGGTAGGGTTCAACTTCCCATGACAAAAATGTTTACATAAACGATCGAACAAACCTCGAGCCCATTCCTTCGGTGTCTGCCGAGAGCTCTTAAAAACAACCCAAAAATGTGACACCACTTCGTTTTACACAAAAATTAAACAACAGAAAATAATACAGTCGTTTAAATTTATTAGCTTTTCCATTTATAAAACGGTTAGGTATTTTAACAACAAAAAAAAAACGCACGTAATAATTAGGCATTCGGCACTGTTTTTCAAAATAACCGATAAACAAACATTTTACCGTAATCCTATCACACACCGAATGTGTAATTATATTTTTATATATATACTTAATTTTCTCTCAATTCGAGGAATTGAAATATATTTTTTTCGGCTATGCAACAATGCATTACTTTTATAAATCCATATCATCACCACATGTGAGCTTTGGTTGATGATATAAAACTACTGTTATATTTTTCTGAGATAAAACAAATAAATAATAAAAATTTTACAGTTTACACACATTCATAGATCAAAATTATAGGGATTGGTCAAAAATCTGAATTACAGACCAATAGCTAGGAGTAGGTACATAGTTTTTCAACCGATAAGGATTTATTTTCGTATTTTTAACAGACTTCCAAAAAGGAGGAGGTTCTGCATGTACCTATGTATGTTTTTGTGACAGTAGGTACCTACTTGCGCATCGGTGCTGTTTGAAAACAGAAGACTGCGAAAAATTTTAATAAGAAGAAAATAAATAAATACCTAGTAAGAGAGATTTTATCTACGTCTCTTACCTATAATAATAAAATAGGGATATTGTAGCTTTTTAATGGTGAAAGAATTTTTGAAATCGGTCCTTTAATTTTGTGAATTAAATTGTAACAAGCAAACAAACAAAAAATCGAATCTTTCCTCTTTATAATATTAGTATAGATAGGTAGAGCTTGTCTAAACTAAAATGCGGCGCCCCTCCATCGGGCATACGCACACGCACAACCGATAAAATATCGATACGACACATATAAATCTGGTCTGTCTATTCATCACAAGTGCGCAACAGTGTCGCCGCACTCACACTATTACCCCTTGGCCACAGTCTCGGCGGCGGCGATGGCGACGGCGGCTGCGGCAAAAACAAATGGTAGACAACATACAAAGTAGGCCACAGCTATCAGCGGCGCGAGCTGTGGCCACCTTCTTATATTGTCTACCATTTGTTTACCACTTGAGACTGTGGCGCCGCCCTTAAAGATATATTATCAATACATGATCTAGCACATCGAAAAACTGCAAATTAAGTAGTGGGGCGCGTCATTTTACTTTAGACAAGCTATACCTAATATCGACCACCATCGAAACTTTTAATGCTGGTCGTTAGGTATCCGGCGAATTACTGCAATTTCTATTTCTGTAGAAGGGTGAAAATAAATTCTTATCGACTGCAGACTAGCCTCCAGCCTTCATTCCATGTCTTACCTTAGGGTACAGATGTCGCAGGCAATTTACATAATGGGCATGATGACAAGGTATGAAAATTTAAATTCTATTTAGTCCGTCAGTGAGATGGTAAAAAAAAATAATAGACACGTATATTTTGGTTTATCAAATTAATGAAAAAAATACTTAGATAAAGCGCATCAAGGTTTAGGAGTCGCGACGTCTTAACTACGCGCCATACATTACCTCAACACCCTTCTCGCATCGGCTCCCGACTGTGGTTTGTTAGTCAGTCGAGGTGCGCGAGTGTGCGCGATGAGTGCTTGAGGTATTGCGAGCGGATGAACGTTTAAAAAATTTTGCATCTTAAATTATTTTATTGTAATTCTTTATCAGTCTTTACTGTATTATCATTGTATTTCTTATTTTTAATTTCACAGCGTATTAGTATAACTGTAAAGGTGTGAGAAATTTTGTGTAATAAATAAATAAATAACTAAGTATAAAGACTACCTAGGTGTGACGTCACACGGAATTTCAACACAATGTATCTCCGTTATTTTTTGATAACGTAAAAAAAGGAAAAATACGTGTCCAACATTTTTTATTAATCTCCAAGACGGACTAAAAATAAAAATTTGCTCATCGTGCCCATTCGTCCGTTCACGAACGGTGAGCGTTTTGTATTTTTCCACATAAAACTCCAAAAATGTATTATGACTGATTGGTCGACGGCACCGTTTAGGTCAGTTGTAGCACAGATGGACGCAGATAAGCAATAACATGTTAACCCACAAAATTAAGTTATTGATTCAGAACCATTTATTGAGAGTTAGAGAACGTTTTTTAATTATGTGTTTACCTTATTACATCTCTTAAATATGTAACTAAATATTGAACATAAAAAATGTTGATACAAAATGACGCTCCTACTTTTAAAACAGGATTTACTCAAAATTTCTCCAGTGTGGGTTAACACACTATTGCTTATCTATGTCCAGATAATATTAATACTATACTGTTGTGGTCACATTTCGTATATTTTAACCTAAGCTAAAGCTAGTAAATCTACGTGCTTACAAACACTAAACAGCGCGAGCGATTGTACTCACAAATTACACAAATTGCCTGCGACACAGATACCTACCGTCTTCGAATATATCTTTTTGTTTACAACACTGTGTTTTTGGTTCTAAGCAAACTTTTTTCATAGTTGGCATTTTTTACAAAACCCAAGCTAGCTAGTTAATAAGACAACAATCAAAATCGAATTTTAACTCTGTTTCAACTTTTAGTTACCGTATAAAATAGAAATAAATAAACGTATTGGCAATTTGCAACACAATACATAATGTGATTTAACAGGTTACAATTTATGTATATTCATAAAGTTTGGTAAAATTAAAACTACTCTCAATCAAAATCCGAGCGAACAGTAATTAATAATATATTACAAATATAATAATTAGGTTTTATTTTATTTTTCACTAAAATTACAACAAAATACACTTATACAAGCTACGCGCTACGATGTACCATTAGATACAGTTTTGACAATAAATTATACAGCTGCACACCGGCTCGCACAACTTGCTTTTCATTTTATTAGGTTTAAAAAAGTTCTGCAAGCCGGCGTAAAACTCATGAATTCCTTCTTCAGAGTAATAAGGCTCGCGCACACTACATCGAGGTGCGACACCGCGCGCGGGTCAGCACAAATGAGACGAAGCACCTTTTCAATGTCACTGGTTAAAAAACTGACTGTATTATTTTTTAGTACAAAATCTAATGCAAATCTCAAGCGTTTACTCGAGCAAACTGACAGAATACGCTCATCTGATTTTTAACCGACTTCCAAAACGGAGGAACTTCTGAATTCGGCTGTGTGTATGTTTTTGTAACTTACTTATAATATGTTTTTTTAATCAGTGAGAGGTAAAAAAGTGCTTGAACATTTATCAATTTGATCTAGGGATGGGCAAATGAAAAAAAAAAATCTCGAGAGAAGAGAAAAAATCAGAGCAGTCCGCGGTTGAATACATAAAATCCTATCTTGAAAAAATATCGAATTTGATACTCGGAAATAATTATCGAATGTCAATATTTTAAGATTTGAAATATCGTCGGTATATATCGATTATTTTATGCGAAAAAATATCGATATTTCGATATACATATCGATATTTTTTGCCCATCCCTAATTTGATATGAACTATCCCTTGCTGACCGTCGTCGCGACTATAATGTGCGCCAATCTTGATAACAATTTAGAAAGGAATACATACTATAATGCAATGAATAATACAGTAACACAACTGCTACTAAACTGAAACTATTTTAACTCCACAGTAAATGACTCCCTAACCAACCTATCGCTATGTAGAGTTAACATGAAAACTGACAAGAATATTTCTAGCTAGTGAGTGTAAACATGATACACCAGACAAACATTCTTCGACATATTCATGCTCAGAAGTTCATTATCGCAAATGACCGAGATGTGATACAATAATAGTGAATTAATATAACACTAGACGATAATTTTATTATGTTTAAAGAGATGCTGTCGAACGAGATCTCATTCTGCGAGAGCAATCTGCTTTACGATCGAAGCGATCTAAGACGAGGCCTTAACTCAACGTTGAGTTGATGGTAGCTAACATAAAAATCATAAATAAAATATGTTAAAACGTCGAATAACTCTTACGGCCGCACTCAGAGACGTTCATCAAAAAAACGTTAATTAGCATTTAACATCGGTTTTGTTTTTAAAATCTTTACTTAAAATTGAGTTATCATTAAAACCACTCTGAGTGCGGCCCGCAAGGTCGCAGTTTCCTCGTCTCGAGCGACCGCAATATGAGCAGTTCTCTCAAAAAAAAAAAATCTGCTCTCGTTTCAGTTTCAAATCGAAAAGTTAAAAAAAGTAATACCGTCTCAGCCAAAGCACGAACTCGAACTCACGCAGACATCAAAGAATATATTGTAGCACTGCACTGTAACTGAACTAAAGCCAGCGGGGCGCCATCACGCGGCGGGCGCGGGGGGCGCGGGGGGCGCGGCGGGCGCGGCGGGGGGGCGGCTGCGCGGCTCGGGCGGCGCGGGCGCGGGCGCGGGCGCGGGCGCGGGGGCGGGGTCGCGGCGGGCGGCGGGCGGCTGCGGCGCCGCGGCGCTGCACTACCCGCGCCGCGCGTACGCGCCCGCCACGCTCCCGCCGGACGCTGCACATGCAACCACATAACACACGTCACCATACTCACCTAACGTCATACCACAGCCGTGAAACTCTATACGAACTAACCGATTTAGGCTCGGTTTCCACCAAAGCGGAGAGGAGAGGAGACGAGAGGAAAGTTGAAAGGAGATGCGTAGCGGAGAGGAGCTGATGTGAGCTGTGAGCTTTCGGGTGAGCTGTGAGCTTTCGGGTGTGCGAGGCGCGGGGAACGACGCGCGTGCGCGAGCAGCGAACAAACGGCGTGGCGTGGAGAGAGGAAATGTCATATTCTATAGAAAAATGTGACATCTCCTCTCCGCTTTTCCATTTCCACCGAAGCCAAGCGGAAAAGTAGAAATAACGAAATCTGATTGGTTATTCAAAACACATTTCTTCTCGTCTCCTCTCCGCATTAGTGGATACCAAGCCTAGTGGTGATGTGGAAAATCAAAATTCTAATTAGTCCGTCAGTTAGAAAATAAAAAAACAATAGACACGTATTTTTTGCTTTTTTAAATAAATTCAAATATACAGAGATAAAGCGCATTAAAGTTTAGGGTCAGGGGGTCGTGACGTCACTAACCGCTAAAACCGCCATACAAACTGTCATAATCACGCAAAATTTCAACTCAATATATCGCCGTTATTTTTTGATTACGTAAAAAAAGAAAACATACGTGTCCAATATTTTCTAATAATCTACAAGACGGACTAAAAAATAAAAATTAGCCAACATGCCCATTCCCCACCACTAGTGCGGCCGGGTGGCTTGTGTGCACACGTGCGGGATGCGCGCGCGTTTCAACACACACGGCAGCAATTGTGTGTGTGTGTGTGTGTGTGTGTGTGTGTGTGTGTGTGTGTGTATGAGCGCGCGTGCCGCACGTCATACGGCAGGACTCAGAGTGACGAAATGAAAAAAAATGTGACCAAGGAAAAAGCGTTTTTTTGGCTTTACATAAGACTATGGAGAGGCAGTAAAATGTTGTAAACTAACCTTGGTTAGGGAACGGCAAACAGTTGGATTTGAGAACCTCCTCGTGGTTGCCGTACGCGCAGAACTTCACCACCACCGTGTTGGCGGATATGCCTGTGATCTCTGCTTCATAGAACTGGACAATCAAACCAAAAATATTGTTAAAAGTACTTGTATAGCTTCTCAATATACAGTTTTGTTTTACAGCTCAACACAAAAAACAGTAGCTATTTCCCGATGGTATATCAATGACGAAGACTTTTTTTATGGGGTTTGAACAATTTGGCTGTTCCATCGACCACACAGCCCATAGACGCCTAATAACAGGCGAATGGCTCCTGACAACACATCTGACTTATAGTTCCGATATAAATGTCCGCGCGGAAATACTCAATCAGTGTCGACCACTACTGTGACCTGTCAACACGATCGGAGTGCATAAAGGAAGTGCTAAAAAAACTCAAAATGCCTCAGTGTAGCATTAAATGGTGCGGTAAAAAAGCAACACATCTAATATGGAGAAAGATGGGATAACATTTCACTTGTAAGTAACTATTATCTTTATTTGTTTATGAGAAACAAGGAAATCAACAAATTTTTTCGCAAGTACGGAGTTCACGGTTCACTGGTCGTGGTTTTAAAACAAAGTACTCAACCTATCGTGCCGTCTCATTCTTTCCCGTTGCGTAAATTAATCTATTTCTTTCCAACGTTTCGTGGCGCGTGTAACTAGCGCGTGTGGCCTTGAATTAGCCAATCACGGCGTTGCAACCCCGCTTCATCTTACCTCAGCTAGTTGCCAGAATGCATTCAATACGCAAAATCAAACATTAGGCGTCTATGGGCTGTGTGGTCGATGGGCTGTTCTAATGTGGGGTATAATAAAAAAAATCTCTAAGTGAGAGATATCAAACATCACTGTCTTTACTAAATTAAAAGTAAGTGAATAGTGGACATACAGGGAAGTGGACATTCAGAAAAGTGTACGTTCAAGGAGGTGGACGTTCGTGAAATGGACATTCAGAGAATGGATGTCAGGGAATGGAAGTTCAGGGAATGGACATTCAGCGAAGTGGACATTCACAGAAATGGACTTCAGTAAAATAGACCTAGCAGCCGAATTAGTTATTCTGGAAATAGGGCCTAACACCCAAAGAGTCACCTCACACATGGTACTCACATTGTTATCCTCCCAATAGAGCGCGAGGCAGCGGTCGCCGACGCTCCAGCTGATGTCGGCGACGCCCAGCATGGCGCGCGCCTGCTCGTTGACGGCCGCGTTCTGGAAGCCGAGGATGGAGCCCGGCAGGAAGGGGCCGCGCGCCCCGCCGCCCGCGCCCGCGCCACCCGCCCCCGCCCCCGCGCCCGCGCCCGCGCCCGCGCCGTACTGCCGCGGGTAGCCCCCGCCCGCGCCCGCGCCCGCCCCCGCGCCCGCGCCCGCCAGGTACCCCAGCCCCGGGTACACGCCCTGCTGCGGCTCCATGTACCCGTTGTGCTGCGGCGGCTGCCGGCGCTGGTACTGGTCCTGGTACTTGCCGCCGTCGCTGCGCCGGAACGCGTCCTGCTGGGCGAGGTACGGCTTCGGCTGGAACTGCTCCATGTGGGGCTGGTAGCCCCTCGCCGGCGGCGCTTCCTCGCGGGCGCTCGGCAGCAGGTTCAAGTTGGCCGTCGCCTCGACCAAACTGTCCATGGAGTGTACACTCCCGTTGCCGCGGAAACTTTGCGCCACCTGGTGTTTGTTCTCTTGCATACCCCTGTCGGCGCGCATGTTGTTCCTGTCGTAGTGGTTCTGTGAGTGGTGTGCGTAGTTGTTGTAACCCATGTTCATGTTCATCTGCTGTTGGAACTGCTGCTGTTGGTGATGTTGTTGCTGTTGTTGCTGTTGTTGCTGGTGTTGCTGGTGTTGCTGTTGCTGCTGGTGTTGATGGTGTTGCTGGTGCGGTTGTTGTTGTTGTTGGGCCTGTTGATGCAATTGATGTTGCTGTAATTGCTGTTGTTGTTGGTGCTGTTGTTGCTGCTTGTTCTTTTCTTCCAGCTTCCTTTGGAACCTCGGCGGTTTTTCATTGTGAGTTGGATACTTCCTGTCTTCTCTGTGAGACGGGTGGTGATTGTCATTAGAGAAATGCCCCCTGTTTTCAGATCTCTGTCTGCTGTTGTCATATCTCGATCCCTGTGGCCGTGTATTATTTTTGGCGCCATTTCTCTCCCTGTTTGGATTGTAGCCCCTTTCACCTCTGTCTTCCATCGTACTATTATTTTGGCGGTTGTTTCTGTCCTTGTCAGGGACATTGGGCAACTTGTCCTCTAGGAAGTCAAATAGAGAGATTTTCCCTGAAGGTTTGACTGGTATACCATCTTCATCGTTAGGCTCCTTGTTCCTTCCCTTGCGTTTGGGTTGCTCCGGTTCTTTTGGTTGCTTCTCTTTATTTCTGTTTTCAGAGTTATCTCTCTTCTGCAATATTCTGAGAGCCCTTTCTACATTATTCTTAGTGTATTTGAGGGTATTTTCAGCTTGCTCCTCAGAAAATCCAGCGTCTATTATCTTCTGTACATTTGCATCCAGTAATGGTTTAGTGCCACCTCCAAATACCTGGAAATAAAAAACCAATTTTCAACTGCAAGTTGTTAGATTAAGATTAAATTAATCATTAACCAACTTTTCTCTAACCTTCTTAACTCCAGACAGTCTCTGAGCCTCAGCGATGGCACCTTTTCTTTGAGCCTCAAACTCTGCATTATCTTGTTTAGAGGCCTCCTGCAGACTTTTGAACTGTTTATCTACACTCGAGGCTTCGAGTCTCTGACCAAATGGAATCCATGGGGGTGGACCACCATCAACACCTATACCTCCTAGACAAATTATAAATATTGTCAATAATCCTAACTACATAAATTTGAATGTGACTTTGTTCTTTTGTTATGCCTTCACACCTTAATCAATCAACTGATCATGAAATACATACTCATTGTCAGGGGTACCGAAAAGGACTTTTGAACTCCCATATGAACTTTAAAATTTATGTCGATGAAACTGCAAGGAACAGCTAGCAATATATTTAATCAATAAAATCAACAAAACAGAACATTCATTGCAATTGAAGTAGTACTTATATTCTAATACTTAGTAGGGTAAAATTTAAAATGAAAAAGTAACAATTATTCTATCTGGACCTATTTTAATGGTAAATATAAAATGATTAGTTTGACATTCATACAAAATATGATAAGTTTAAAAAATTAAAGATTGTCATACCTCTAGTATGTTTGGCAAGACTTCGATTCAGCTCCCATTTTTCTATCATATGGGACACTTTGCCACCCAGTATTGATATAGTACTTGGTGTGATCCACACAACTCCGTGGTTCATCTCCAGACCCTCATTCTTTAACAATAACTTGGTACCTGGTGGTGTGTTAATGCTTAAACTTGATATAGGAGTTATTTCTAAGCCTGTACAAGTAGATTTTCCATCGTGGAGTGTCAATTTGAGCATTCGAGGTGCAGAAGTCGACTCCTCGTTAGCCTTAGGCGCTGACACATTTCTTATCTTTTGTATTTGAACTACAATAGGCTTTTCTAACTTAGATGGATCCTTCACAAAATCTTCGGGAAAGGCGCCTTCGCCTATATCCCGCAAATCAAACTGGAATGTTAAAATCAATCTTAAGAATATGGTACGAAATATTCACTAATAAACCTATGTATTTTTAATGAATAAGCAACTTACGTCCAAGGCCCGTCTGCTAAGAATATTTACATCGGTTATTTGACCATTTTCACTAATAGTATCGACGCCTTCTTGACTCAAATGCCTGTAAGAAGCACACTATTGTTAGTAAGTAGACATTTTTTACATCGTAGTCGAATGTAAAACAATTTTAAGATTTAAATTACCAGCCCAATTCCTTGAGGCTTTCTCTGAGGGTCATATTTTCATTTGTAGCTAAATTTCGCTAATGACTTCACTCGAAATAATTAAAATTCACGGTTCACGCTTGCGGACATACGGTTCGACGAGCGTTGCCACAGATCTAAAAGATTAAAGTCCAAAAGAAAACTGGATTGACACTTTCTTTTTCATGTGTGGCAAGTCACTACGTGAGAGCTCCTGAATCCAGGAGATAGATAAGTACTTACCGGATAAATAATTAAAAATGCGAAAGTAACTCTGTCTGTTTGTGTATCTTTTACCTTTTCACGCCTTAACTACTCAAACGATTACCATAAAATATTGCATTTAATTTTTATCCAGTAAATCCCGGAGGAACGCGGGAGAAAGGAAATAACGCGGGGAAAATTATAAAAAATATAAAATTTACACTGGAATAGCAAAAGAGCTAAAAACGTTTCCGAAACAACAATAACACCAGTTTGTCTTTGAATATCCATCCTCTCCTTCGCTCTCGCGATAAACATTCTCCGTCTACGACATGTTCTCTTTCGTCTTCTTATTCTTCTTATTGGACTTCCGCACAATTTAACAATTTTCTATACATACAATCGTAGTGATTACCTTCTCTCTGCATACAATAAGTACCTAGGTAATAAATGCTTTGTCCTAAATGACTGGCCAAAACTTGGAGGGTGCGTTTTTCTTTTTTGTATGACGTGATAAAAAGGGAGTGAAAAAGGGGGCAAGGCTTGTTTGAGGAACAATTCTACGGGAACTCCGAAATTATCACGGATGAAACTGACGGGACAGCTAGTACTATTTTACCACATCTTACACAACGTGTTACTGAATTAACTGAAAACTAGAAAGTAGTTTGCTCAGAATCAACTAGCGAATCAATCGCACTATGTTTCAATATAGGTTATATTTTTTCATTTTTACTAGCCCATGTCTAAATTATTTATAATACAATATTTGGCACGTACGCCGCCCGGAGCTTAAAAATTCGAAACGGTAGGCAGAAGAATAAATTGTTCTGAGGCGCGGGCGTAGCGCTTGTAATTTTGTAGATAGGTCACCTCAAAAGTAATGTTTAACTTTAAATTTTTTTTAAATGGGGTGTATCAGGTTTTTGTTTGATTCATTGACACGTTGTATAAATATCAATGCTTTCCCTTAATACCTTGCATTTAGTCAGATTCAACTATTTCAACTACTTTAAGTAAATAAATGTATTTGCTGGATATTATATATTGTTGTTTGGTTTGAAACTGCAAACCATGGTACTATGGGTAGAGCTTGTTTAAACTAAAATGGCACGCCTCTCCATCGGGTATACGTACACGCACAACCGTTAAAATATCGTTACGACACATAAATCTGGTCTGTCTATTAATCACAAGTGCGCAATACTATCGCCGCACTCACACTATTAAATTAAAGAGATATTATCAATACGTCGTGATCTCACACATCTAAAACTGCTAAGTAGTGTGGCATCATGTAGTTTGCAGTAGGTACGAATGATACTTAAAATATCATCGGTGGGTGGGTAGAAGCGCGGGCGTCACAAATTTGACCCATTACAATGTTCTTCCTGCTCTAGCAAGTGTTTTATTATGGGTAGAGTTAGTGATTACCTTCTCTCTGGGTAGAGTCCAATCTTTTATGACTAATGAAATTGTATTACATCAAAAGTCATACTGAAAAAAACGTAATAAATAAACATAACTTACTAGAGCAGGAAGAACATTGAAATGGGTCAAATTTGGGACTTCCGCGCTTCTAGTGTTAATCACGGTGATTCAAGATACTTTAAGTATTAAAGGATTCAGGTCCGTATTCCAAAAGGTTACTCAAGTCATGAATCTAGTTTTAAAACTAATTTCAAGTAAAGCTTTAATTTTAGAACCTTACTTGAAACGAGATTCATCAATCAACAATCAGCTGAGTTATTTCCTTATTATAGAACGACGCTTGAGTACTAATCTATACTCAAGCAAAGATTTGATCTTTGTTTACGTCTGTCATGTCAAGGCCACTCAACCAATCAGAGCTCAAAATCTCTACTCAAGACTAGTTTCAACTGATTAGAACCAATCAGAGTTCAGAATCCCTACTCAAGACTAGTTTCAAGTGATTAGAACTTAAAACGCATTCTATAATAAGACGAAAGCTTGAGTTATGATCTGTGCTCAAAACTAATCTCAAGTAAAACGTGATCTGAGTCACCTTCTGGAATACGGGCCTCAGTGATGTTCTAATGCAGTGATTACTCTGAGGTTTTCTGAAAAGGTTTTCTACATGAGTGGCAGATAATAATGGATCGACGACATTATTGTTCCATACAACAAAATCTAATTTTATCTTTTTTATTGCCACGAGTTGAAATTAAATGTGAGTAGACATAGAATGTAACCACTGTGTTCACTATTTTTGAAGTTTGAACACTGTTATGAAAATATCACGGTCACGTGATTGCTGCAAACGGGCGTCGAGCGGCTGCATGAGGCCGCACCCAAACAGTAAACACTACACTCTACACTGACCTGCATGGACTAAGTTTCCTTTGCCTTCCCCGAAAGAGGTAAACTTGTGGGAAACTCTCTTCCAAAAAAATAAAAAAATGTAAATAACAAGAACAAATTACTCCTGAATTGGCTATATGGACCTAGAAACTCTTGCCTTTCCCGAAAGGGGAGAAAAAAAATGACATGTCAAGTGTCAGGTCTGAGGTCAGTGACCCGAACAACGTCAAAACTCAAATCTTATCTTGCCCAGTCGTAGATGGAGAATTCATTCTCCGTCTACGTGCCCAGTGAATACCTTCTCTCTGATCTTGCCTGCGGTAACCAGTGAAAGTGAAAACGTTTCGTATCATATATCAAGTATCACAATCGCACTGCAGTACTGTAAATTATTCTATGTGCACAAAAGCGTAGTTATAAATACCTAATAACCTAAACTGTCCAAAAGTAGGTACTCTTTGGACTACGTCGAATGATAAGTGTAGTTAATTTGTGCAATAAACTTGATACATTTTACTTCCGTTATCGTTAAAAGATTTCGTTATCGTTCTCAAAGATTAGTCCCTCCCTTCTCCCTGTCGATTACTCAGTTAGTAACAAGGAGGTCACTGCCCATTGTACTAAACACTGACCTGCTGAAGCCATGTCATCGGTAAGTAATAATTCAAGATCATGGTTCACTTTAAATAATTGAAAACATTTATTACTTTACATAATTTAATACTTTCTACAGAAGATTATTACATTGAGTCTGCCACAGTTCTTTTGTGTGAAGAGTTTAAATAAACTTGTTATGGTATATAAGACCCTGCCTGAATTTCATGATCACCTCAGGAATAACAAGCAAAAAGGCAGCCTGTTTCTGTTCAGCTCTGTGTGGCTGTGGTCTGTCTCCATTCAGGTGTTTCATTATGAAGAAGTAATACTAACTTGCATACATACCTACACAATTAAATGTATAATATTAGTGTGATGTTCTTTTTATATTACAGACTCATATATTCAACGTTGAAATGACTTGTGAGGGATGTTCGGGAGCCGTGCAGCGAGTTCTGAATAGGTTAAAAGGTCAGGGAGTAGATGATGTGGCTATTAGTCTGCCAGAACAAAAGGTTTCAGTCACTTCTACTCTCAGTGCCGATAAACTGTTAGAAGTGATAATGAAAACTGGCAAAAAAACCACATATGTAGGCAAGCAGTAAATGTGATTTGTTTTTATATAGAGATTATAATCATTTTATGAAGTTTAGGTGTGTAAGAAATTTAATTATTCAATAAATCTATATATTATGTCATTTAAATAATATTATATAATTGTATTAAATACAAAATATAATTTTATCAATGATGGATGATTGTGCAGCAACAGTATTTTAATACACATAATATTTTTATAATTCATATAACTTTTTATTTATAGTATGAGAAAACAAGGAAATATACTATTAACTACATATTCTTGCTTGTTATATCTTCAATTGTTGTAAGTCTTAAATCAACTATATCCACAGCTTCATGGAGTGCATTTAGGTGGTCAATAATAGCATTCACTGTGGGCAAAACATCAGCACAATCACACTCTTTCATATTATTTTCCCCATGAGTAGTTTTTGCTTCATGTATATCAATACTATCAAACCTCTTTGCTTTTTTCAGAGATGGTTCATGGCCTGAACGATCTGGCATATGATTCTCATTTATGATCTTAAATCCACTGTTGATGGGAAAACTACGCTTTTTGCCTACCCATTCTATAGTTCCGCTTGTGTAGCATACATCGTTTTCCTTCAATTTTATCATTCCAAATAGATCTTCGTCTGCATGTTGACTCTGTACAGACTTACTCATGATAGAGGGTATATTGTAAGTGGTGGGGCGTGGAGGTGTCCGCGGAATGTGGCTTATGTGACCAACACTGTAGGAGGAATCCACTTGGGAAGTATTCACACTAGAAATGTGTCTTGCATTAGGCTTATTAAGAATGTATGTTTGATCACTTTTAGTAGTATTTGGACTTGGAGAGTTGCTCTGGGATCTCAATGGACTTGAACCATATCTAGAGTTCGAATTGTTTTGATTATGCCAATAAGTATCTGTAAGAGTACTATTTGCATTTGGTAGATCTTGAAAACCCAATGTATGCTCTGTTTCCTCAATTTCATTATCATCAAGATGCACAAATGTTGCCACCGGATACTTAGTGCCGTGATAGCACAAGTGCCACAGCCTCACTCCCTAATTCATAGATAACAGAGTTAATAATGTTTTTCTTGTTCTATCTACTCTAAAAGGATGATGATCGTTTCAGCATAATATGTCTAATAAAGTCACATTTCTCTCTAAATTCTATTTTTTGCATGGCAGCTTTGTATTTTTCGGATACAGCATTCAGAGACAAATCCTGGATAAGAGGAGGGGTTAATTTAGACAACAATATAAAACAATTACTTTATATTAATATTTATGTCACATATCTAAATTTTACAAATACCTTGATACACTTCAATCAAATACATTATATTAACATAGTAAATCAATAAAATCTTAAGAAAACACTAGCAACAACAAGTCAACTTACGATAACTACTGTTCACTTTGTACTGCATCCGATTTGAGATCTGAATCCTCGAAAACATAATTCAAAGTAGCTGTGGTACCTACTGTAAGTACTGTATTCGTAATCTCGAATTAGAGTTAATATGATTTATATAAGTAACTATTAATGTTATGTTTAACCCTTTTTAGTAATCTTAACTTACCTCCAGCGCCAAATGCTTTAGGCATTTCTCTTGCGTTATCTTATTGTTATAGTAATAGAGATCAAATACTGACCAATATGTATTGGTGCTGGTAACTGTACTTTAAACTTGCTAATATAATAAATGCGAAAGTGAGTTTGTTACTCTTTCACGGCTAAACGGCTCAACCCATTGTGGGGGTCACAGAGAAGGACATAGGGTACTTTTTATCCCGGAATTCCCACGGGAATCTCGAAGTTAACGCGGAAGAAACTACATTAAATTTTGCATACAACCTACACCCAAGGGTCGGTACAGAAAAAAATATAGGGTACTGGGTAGTAAGTACTTTTATCTCGGAATACCCGCGGGATCTCCAAAAATAACGCGGGTGAAACTGCGGGGTACAAATAGTAAATAAATAAAAGTGCAGTGGTTTGTTAGAAAACAGAATATTACTTCTCAGGAGCACGTCGTTCGTAGATCGTGATATTACGGGAATGGGGGTGAAAGGATTAACGGCCGCACTCAGAGTCGACTTTAATGATTACTTAGTTAAGTATAGATTTTTAAAACAAAACTGCCACAATCAGACAATTTTAATAAATAAATATCAGTTGGCATATAACTAATTAAGTTACATCTCGTTAAATGCCAATTAACATAAATTTATTAAACTTGTCTGATTGCTGCAGTTTTGTTTTAAAAATCTATACTTAACTAAGTAATCATTAAAGTCAACTCTGAGTGCGGCGGTAAGTGTTATTATTAGGCAGTTATTAGCCTTATTAGGTAATGTATAGGTTTCCTAAATTAACAAAATTTTTGTGCCACCGATCCGTGTCCCGCTTTCCGAAGTCAAAAAGTTCAGAAACTCTAAATGCGGGCAGGGTGCTAGCCTAAGAAACTAGTATGCACATCAGAATTTTCAAAACTACCTACCCATATTTAACTACATATTTTGTGTCTTTGAGAAGTTGTATCACAAGCAAGTTGTTAAAAACTGAGCCTACGAGAGCTCAAGGTTGCAGACCTCCATACCTATTATTTGTGACCCGGCCGCCGTTTGCCACTTCCTACAGCCCGCTCCACATTCACGTGAGAATCTTGCGAGAACGCGAGAAAACCCCGAGAAACGGCGGAGAACATCGGCTCCACATCCACGTTCTCGTGGTTTTCTCGCGTTCTCGCAAGATTCTCGCGTGAATGTGGAGCGGGCATTATCGTTTTTAATTCCTTGCATCGGACACAGTTCCAAAGTGCTCTTCTACCTTCTATGTACTATAATATCACAAACATCAGTAACTATAACTATAACCATCTCTTTTTGACAACCTGTGTTCTTGCTTTCGCCGAGCCGGATTTTGAGGCCGACCTTGTCGGTGACGTCTGATTAACTGCACCCGCGACATTCTCTTTAGAATCATTCGCAAGCTCAGTAAAGTTTGTTTTCCATAGCATAACCTGTAAAATAATTGTAATTTTTTCAGGTTGGCTATCAGAGCACATTCCCACAAATAACTTAAATTGATTAAGATGCAGGCCTTCTCCAATTACTTTCCATGTACTTTGTGCTCGTGCACCTTATCCTTACCTACTTATCCTGCTAATATTATAAATATGAAAGTGTGAATTTTTGTTACTCAATCATGCAAAAACGGCTGAACGGATTTGGATGAAATTTGGCATGCACATTGTCAGGGGTACAGAAAAGGACATAGGGTACTTTTTATCCGGTATCGCGGGAGAAACCGCGGGGCACAGGCCACAGCTGGTATTATTATAAATGTGAAAGTGAGTTTGTTTCTTTGTTACACTTTCACGGCTCAACCGATCACCACGAAATTTTGCATACACGTTGTCAGGGGTACAGAGAAGAACATAGGCTACTTTTTATCCCGGAATTCCCACGGGAACTCTGAAATTAACTACATAAAATTTTTCATACTACCTACACGTTATCAAGGGTAGGTACAGAAAAAAATATAGGGTAGTAAGTACTTTTATTTCGGAATAGCCGCGGGATCTCCGAAACTAACGCGGGTGAAACCGCTGGGAACGGCTAGTGCAAGAATGTGTGAAGATTTTTGCCATCTCTAGCTATTGTTTAAATTATGGGAACAGCTAGTTTTATTATGTCATTACCAATTTGTCGCTGCCAGCTGAAGCGAAGGATTTACCGCTGGGCGAAAAGTTCACAGCATTAACAGCTCCCGTGTGACCACTTAGAGTGAATATAGGATGCCCTTCTAGCAAGTCCAAAATCTAGAAATCCAAATTAAATAAGTAGGTTAACCCATCTGTCTGTTTTTTTGTATGTGCCAAAATAGGAAAAACTGAAGTCAATAACATCTACTTTGGCCATTTCTCTTTGTGTGTGTGCATTAAATAAATAAATCAATAAAATAATATTTTATTCTGTAGCTATTGTAATATCAAAACAAATAGTTTAAAGATTACCTTCATTTTGCTATCTTTACTGGCTGTTAAAATATAGCTTCCACTAGGGTGAAATGCTAGTTGACTGACTGCATCATTGTGAATGCTATTAAAACAATAAAAATATATTAATTTCTGCAACATAATTTTAAGTAAAGATTCGCAGGAATTCCGAGATGAAAGTACCCTATATCCTTTTCTCTACCTCTGACTATGTATAGTATGTATAATTTAATGCAGTTTCACCTGCAGTAAATTCAGAGTCCCTGCAAGAATTCCAGGATAAAAAGGACATGCATGCATGTATGCAAAATTTTATGACAAACAAACTCACTTTTGGATTCATAATAGTATGGATTTTCTGGCATTTATTATACCTGTAATATTGAACTAGATTATGAGTCCGTATATCATAAAGCTTGACATTTCCGTGAGATGTTCCAACTGCAATATAGCAACCAGATGGATGCCAAGCCAGATACACTCCATGCCCTTTTTGATCCTTGTATGTATGAATGCATTCTCCAGAGTCCGGGTTCCAAAGTCTTGTAGATTTGTCATCAGAGCATGATGCAATGACAGACCCATCGCTACAGATACGGGCACATCTCACCCAATTTGTGTGGCCAACAAATGATGATATGAATTTAAATTTGTCACTGGACCAAAGTTTAACAATTTTGTCATCAGATGCTGTGATTATCTGAAATAGTTAAAATATTTATCATTATTCATTTGTTTTTAAATAAATCCTTAATATAATGGTAGTAATTAATAAGTAAATCTATGATTTTATAATTGTTAGTAACAACACTGGCACCTGTTTTGTAAAGCTAATTAAAACTCACTAAACAATTACCAATGGCAGATAAGTTAGACAGTCATGGAGATCTTTAGCCTTTGCACAATGGTGGTGTGTATCAGCTAGGCATGCCACCCATACCCCATGCTATATTTTGGTCATTGTACTATAGATATAATTATGATAAAAAAATAGTACAAAAAAAACTATATTTTATCCCATATTCAATTGTTGCACTTTGTTTACCTACTATTTTTATCTTGAAAATAGTTAAAACCTTGGTGGCCAAAGAGTATAAAAAAAATACACATAGAAAAATAAGTAATGATAAAAAAATATATAATTATGTAATATAATTATAATACACCTATCCGTTTTTAAAGTTTTGAAATAAATATTAATATTTTACCTCCAAAAAAGGTAGTAACCTTAGTGTCAGCTGATATGAAACTAGAAAATCCATCATAATTAACTAAGTTTTACAAAGACTAAAAAAATTAAAAGGTTTAACACCTTAGAAGCGTCTGATGTGAACTGTACTGATCTTACAGTCTGTGAATGCGCCTTGAACATCCCCGTGCTACCGGTCACTGTAGGCACCCACAATCTGACTGTTTTATCTCGGGATGCTGAAGCCATATATTTCCCAGATGGTGAAAAAGTAACATCCATGACTGCCTCGTCGTGTCCTTCAAACTTATAGCTCCTCATATTACCGCGGAAATCCCATAGCTGTTGGAGGGAGATTAAGAAATATAAGTTGAAGTCTTTAGTATGCAGAAGAATCGTAAATATATTAAAATACTGATCCATAGTTATAGACAGTAGAGAGCTTTTTACCATAACACTGTTATCCAGTGAGCTAGTCGCAATTTGATGGTCGGTCGGGCTGTAAAAAATAGATGTGATGCCATTTCGATGGCCCTTCAATTGCTTTTCTAAATATGGTTCAGGAAATGTCTGGTTGCTCTCCATGATCACATCCAAAATCACTTCAATTAGTGGTTAAAATATTCTCTTTGGATAAATCCGTGAAACCACAAATTGACCACAAAGGCATAAATTATGTGATTAGAAAGTTAATAGTAATTTCCCAAAAATAAATTCAAATATAACAGAAGCTAACAACTTGACATTAACTTTTTTTTGTTACATGTACCAGTACCCCAATGGGGAAAGCAAAGGAAGTAGTCCATACAGCCAATTCAGTAATATTTTTCTTCTGAAGTTATTTACATCGACATTGGTGAGATGCATTTCGATGCTTTAGGGTACGACCTCATGCAGCCGCTCGACGCTCGTTTCCAGCGACATGTCTGGTCACGTGACCCCTTTTTGAATTTCCCGCGTTTCAAAAGGTGCGGCAGTCATAAAGCTGAAAATGTTGAGCTATGTCGCTCGTCGCTCGTTTTTTATGAGATTTCGTTTGGAGCGACGTATGTTCTCTTATACGTCTGTGGCAGCGATAAATCGATGTGGCGACAAAGCTGAAAATGTTCAGCTTTGTCGCTGCCCGCCGCGCTGTGACGCTGGTATTTGGGAAATGGCCGAAATGGCGTGAGTTGACTTCTTGTGCTACAACGATTTATTTAATTTATTTATCTAGGTAAACAATGGATTCAGACGAGGTAAATATATTAAAACATTTAATTAAAGAATCATAAACGTTTAAACGATAATTTTGTTTCCTCATTGTACAGTTACACTTAATTTCGAACCACCTTTTTTGTTACCTAGCAGTTTTGTTGTCATATTAATGTCTCAGTTTAATATTTTGTTTTTGATACGGTTGTTGTTTATTTCATATCACCTTACAATATAAAAACAGTAATTAAGTATAATAATATAGGGAAGTTAATTTGATTAGCCAAAGAATTGATTGAATGTGAAAACTAGCAGAGTTATAAATTTCAGGATTATCTACAGAACTTACGACTTTGTCTTATTTCATGTACAACCAGCAGTGATGTCAGCCGGCATATCGATGAGAAAGAGGAGTGTGACGTAGATGTAGACGAAAGTGTTTACGAACACGATAATGAGGAAGGTAACCAATTCAAATCAATTCTAACATATTTTCAAAATTTTGTTGACATTTCTATCCTACTAATATTATAAATCTGAAAGTGTGGATGTTTGGATGTTTGTTACTCAATCACGCAAAAACGGCTGAACGGATTTGGATGAAATTTGGCATGCACGTGTGGCATATACGCAGGGGTACAGGAAGGTCATAGGGTACTTTTTATCGCGGGTGAAAGCGTGGGGCACAGCTAGTTTTTAATAAGAATTATCATTGTAATTGGGTTTAAAAAATTCAGGTATACAGTCGAAGTGAGAAGATAAGAAGACGTTCCATTAGAGAGAAAGGAGTGGATGAGTCAATGGTTGTTCTGAACCGTATTGCCGATGCAATTTCCTGAGAAGATCCAGTGCCTGAACCACCTCCACCACCACAATGGATGATGTCGATGGATTCCTACTTGGGGTGGGTTTTAACTTGCGATGATTACCACCGTCGGAAAGAATGGAAACTGTCATTGAGATTTTGAATTTGGTGCTCAAAAAATGTCAGAAATTTGCATCAGACACTTAATTTGTTAACTGGATCTTCTTGTTTTGTTTGTATAAATTGTTCCGTCATTAAGACAAAGTTAAATTTTTTAAGATTGTGATAATTAGTAAAGAACTGAAGATACAAAACTATTCATGTTGACTAGATTCATAATATGATTGTTAAATCAGTAAACGTTTTAAGAGTGTAATAATTATTTATAAAAGAACTGAAGATACAAAAATTTCATGTTAACTAGATTCATAATATATGATTATTAAATTAATAAACCTTGAGATTGTGATAATTACAAAAGAACTGAAGATACAAAACTATTCATGTTGACTAGATTCATAATATGATTGTTAAATCAGTAAACGTTTTAAGAGTGTGATAATTATTTATAAAAGAACTGAAGATAGAAAAACTTCATGTTAACTAGATTCATAATACCTATATGATTATTAAATTAATAAACCTTTTGAGATTGTGACTGAAGATACAAAAACTATTCATGTTGACTAGATTCATAATATATGTTTGTTAAATCAATAAACCTTTTAAGATTGTGATAATTATATATAAAAGAACTGAAGATACAAAAACTTCATGTGGACTAGATTCATAATATATGTTTGTTAAATCACTAAACCTATTAAGATTGTGATAATTATATATAAAAGAACTGAAGATTCAACAACTTCATGTGGAATAGATTCATAATATATTATGATTGTTAAATCAACCAACTTTTTAAGATTGTGATAATCTATACTAATATTATAAAGAGGAAAGATTTGATTTTTGTTTGTTTGTTACGATTTAACTCCAAAACTACTAGACCGATTTTAAAAATTCTTTCACCATTAGATAGCTACATTATCCCTGAGTAACATAGGCTATATTGTAATCCGGGATTCCCGCGGGAACTCTGAAATTATCGCGGGTGATACTGCGTGGGACAGCTAGTTATAAAAGAACAATCGAAAAACAGGTACTAGGTAGGTAGGTACCACAAATTAACTAAGGTAGGTACCATTCTGAGTAGGTACCCCTCGGTCTTATTTTTTTTGTTAAATTTACTCCAATGGGGAAAGCAAAGGAAACTAAGTCCATACAGCCAATATGGTAGTAATTTTCTCTGAAGTATTTACATTGAAATGCATTTTTCAGTTCACTTGTTTTTTTTTAATAATTGTACGGCCTTGGGTACGTGCTCTTTAGAGCCTAAACTAACATGAGTGAAAGTTTACAATCGATCCACGCGTGAGACATTGCTTTCTAAACACTGTTGTGTCTGCGATGAAGAGAATTGTAATGAGTATTGAAATATTTTAGGGCACTATTATCAAAAAATTAGTCCTACTAAGTAATATTATAAATGCAAAAGTGCGGTTGTTTGTTTGTTTGTTACGCTTTCACGGCTAAACGGCTTAACCGATCATCACATTGTCAGGGGTACAGACAAGGACATAGGCTACTATTTATCCCGGAATTTCCACGGGAACTCTAAAATTAACTCAGAAGAAACTACATTGATATTTCGCATACTACGCGGATGAAACCGCGGGGAACAGCTATTGTAAAGATTAGGCTCGTACTATAGTTAGGTATTCTAGAACAAGAAGGCAAAAATTCCTGGGATTAGTGGCACTAGAAGGCACAACTAAAATAATTAATTTGTTCAAAAACAAAATCTCAGTTCCGAGCCATGGTTGGGTCGTATTCTTGTAAGTTGTAACTCCAGAACCAGAAGGCACACTTTCCTAGGACTGGTGGCACTAAAAGGCACAATTAAAATAATGTAATCTTGCAACAAAAAATCTCCGTTCCGTATCGTAATCGGGCCAGAAACTAGGATTCCCTGCAGCCCGACCACAATCGTACTCTTGTAACTCCAGAGCGAGAAGGCACAAATTCCTGGAATTAGTGGCACAAAAGGGAACAATAAAAATAATGAATTTGTGCCAGCGTAAAAACTCTGTTCCATACCGTGATCCGGCCAGGAACCATCATCACACAGTACACTGATTTTGCTGCCGGCGACTTATCGCTACTTTTTTTAGTCGCGGGAAATTTAAAATAGGGACACGTGCAGATAAGTCGCTGCACACGAGCGACGAGCGACTGCCTGCCCATCGCATCTTTTGAGTCGCGGGAAATTCAAAATAGGTTCACGTAACCAGACATGTCGCTGCAAACGAGCGTCGAGCGGCTTGCATGAGGTTGCACCGGGGTGTTTTTGACGCGGCGACAATCAAGTCACGTGACCAAATGTGACCAGATTTTGTGTGTTCTGTGGATTTATCGCTGCAAACGAGCGTCGAGCGGCTTTAAGGTGTAACCTCATGCAGCCGCTCGACGCTCGTTTGCAGCGATAAATCCACAGAACACACAAAATCTGGTCACATTTGGTCACGTGACTTATTGTCGCCGCGTCAAAAACACCCCGGTGCAACCTCATGCAAGCCGCTCGACGCTCGTTTGCAGCGACATGTCTGGTTACGTGAACCTATTTTGAATTTCCCGCGACTCAAAAGATGCGATAGGCAGGTAGTCGCTCGTCGCTCGTGTGCAGCGACTTATCTGCACGTGTCCCTATTTTAAATTTCCCGCGACTAAAAAAAGTAGCAATAAGTCGCCGGCAGCAAAATCAGTGTACTGTGTGATGATGGTTCCTGGCCGGACCATGGTATGGAACAGAGTTTTTACGCTGGCACAAATTCATTATTTTTATTGTTCCCTTTTGTGCCACTAATTCCAGGAATTTATGCCTTCTCGTTCTGGAGTTACAAGAGTACGATTGTGGTCGGGCTGCAGGGAATCCTAGTTTCTGGCCCGATTACGATACGGAACGGAGATTTTTTGTTGCAAGATTACATTATTTTAATTGTGCCTTTTAGTGCCACCAGTCCTAGGAAAGTGTGCCTTCTGGTTCTGGAGTTACAACTTACAAGAATACGACCCAACCATGGCTCGGAAATGAGATTTTTTTTGAACAAATTAATTATTTTAGTTGTGCCTTCCAGTGCCACTAATCCCAGGAATTTTTGCCTTCTGGTTCTAGAATACCTAACTATAGTACGAGCCTAATCTTTACAATAGCTGTTCCCCGCGGTTTCATCCGCGTAGTATGCGAAATATCAATGTAGTTTCTTCTGAGTTAATTTTAGAGTTCCCGTGAAAATTCCGGGATAAATAGTAGCCTATGTCCTTGTCTGTACCCCTGACAATGTGATGATCGGTTAAGGCGTTTAGCCGTGAAAGCGTAACAAACAAACAAACAACCTCACTTTTGCATTTATAATATTAGTAGGATTAATTTGTAAATATTTCCATTGACTTTGATAACAGTGCCCTAAAATATTTCAATACTCATTACAATTCTCTTCATCGCAGACACAACAGTGTTTAGAAAGCAATGTCTCACGCGTGGATCGATTGTAAACTTTCACTCATGTTAGTTTAGGCTCTAAAGAGCACGTACCCAAGGTCGTACAATTATTAAAAAAAAAACAAGTGAACTGACAAAGACTCACCAATGCATTTCAATGTAAATACTTCAGAAGAGAAAATTACTACTGTATTGGCTGTATGGACTTAGTTTCCTTTGCCTTCCCCATTGTAAATTTAACAAAAAAAAAGAAGAATGGTACCTACCTTAGTTAATTTGTGGTACCTACCTACCTCACCTACCTAGTACCTGTTTTTCGATTGTTCTTTTATAACTAGCTGTCCCACGCAGTTTCACCCGCGATAATTTCGGAGTTCCCGCGGGAATCCCGGATTACAATATAGCCTATGTTACTCAGGGATAATGTAGCTTTCTAATGGTGAAAGAATTTTTTAAATCGGTCTAGTAGTTTTGGAGTTAAATCGTAACAAACAAACAAAAAAACAAATCTTTTCTCTTTATAATAATAGTATAGATTTATCACAATCTTAAAAAGTTGGTTGATTTAACAATCATAATATATTATGAATCTATTCCACATGAAGTTTTTGTATCTTAAGTTCTTTTATATATAATTATCACAATCTTAATAGGTTTATTGATTTAACAAACATATCAACATATCTAGTCAACATGAATAGTTTTTGTATCTTCAGTCACAATCTCAAAAGGTTTATTAATTTAATAATCATATATTATGAATCTAGTTAACATGAAGTTTTTCTATCTTCAGTTCTTTTATAAATAATTATCACACTCTTAAAACGTTTACTGATTTAACAATCATATTATGAATCTAGTTAAAAAATAGAACTTTGTCTTAATGACGGGAAAATTTATACAATTCGTTAAACAAAACAAGAAGATCCAGTTAACAAATTAAGTGTCTGATGCAAATCTCGTGACATTTTTTGAGCACCAAATTCAAAATCTCAATGACAGTTTCCATTCTTTCCGATGGTGGTAATCGTCACAAGTTAAATCCCACCCCAAGTAGGAATCCATCGACATCATCCATTGTGGTGGTGGAGGTGGTTCAGGCACTGGATCTTCTCAGGAAATTGCATCAGCAATGGTTCAGAACAACCATTGACTCATCCACTCCTTTCTCTCTAATGGAATGTCTTCTTATCTTCTCACTTCGACTGAATACCTGAATTTTTTAAACTCAATTACAATGATAATTCTTATTAAAACCTAGCTGTGCCCCGCGGTTTCACCCGCGATAATTCCGGGATTAAAAGTACCCTATGACCTTCTCTGTACCCCTGCGTATAATATGCCACACGTGCATGCCAAATTTCATCCAAATCCGTTCAGCCGTTTTTGCGTGATTGAGTAACAAACATCCACACTTTCAGATTTATAATATTAGTAGGATAGAAATGTCGACAAAATTTTGAAAATATGTTAGAATTGAGTTGAATTGGTTACCTTCCTCATTATCGTGTTCGTAAACACTTTCGTCTACATCTACGTCACGCTCCTCTTTCTCATCGATATGCCGGCTGACCTGCTTGTTGTACATGAAATAAGACATAAAGTCGTAAGTTCTGTAGATAATCCTGAAATTTATAACTCTGCACAAACTACTTAGAGTTTTCACTGCTAGTTTTCACATTTAAGTTATCTTTGGCTAATCAATTAATTATAACTTAATTACTGTTTTTATATTGTAAGGTGATATGAAATAAACGACAACAACCGTATCAAAAACAAAATATTAAACTGAGACATTAATATGACAACAAAACTGCTAGGTAACAAAAAAGGTGGTTCGAAATTAACATACACTTTAATCTTGATAAAACTGTACAATGAGGAAACAAAATTATCGTTTAAACGTTTATGATTCTTTAATTAAATGTTTTAATATGTTTACCTCGTCTGAATCCATTGTTTACCTAGATAAATAAATTAAATAAATCGTTGCAGCACCAGAAGTCAACTCACGCCATTTCCCAAATACCAGCGTCCCAGCGCGGCGGGCAGCGACAAAGCTGAACATTTTCAGCTTTGTCGCCACATCGATTTATCGCTGCCACAGACGTATACAGCGCTCCAAACGAAAAACGAGCGACGAGCGACATAGCTCAACATTTTCAGCTTTATGACTGCCGCACCTTTTGAAACGCGGGAAATTCAAAATAGTGTCACGTGACCAGACATGTCGCTGCAAACGAGCGTCGAGCGGCTGCATGAGGTCGTACCCTTACCGGAACTTTTGGCAGCAATCTATTTCATCTTATTTCACTGTTTCCGCACACTGTTCATCACTAATGGATCACTATAACGGTTTATAACTCATTGTGCCAGTCTTCTTCTTCTTCTTCTTTAATAATGGCGTCTATAATTATAATTTGCCAATGACAATGTTTCATATTATAACAATTGTGCCAGTCTATTCTCTCATACTGCATCACGTCATGGGGCAGTGCCCCTAAAAAAAAAAATAGTGTTGTCAGTTGTCAACTTTGAAATTGTCACTTGTCAGAATTCAATTCTGATTATTTTGTTGCGACTTGCGTCAGACATAATGTCTAGTTAATCTGAGCCGCTTGCGTCTGGCTTTTTACACGAGGTGACTAAATGTTTTGATAAAAATATTGCAAAAGTAACTCGTAATTCAGTAAATTATTACAGAAAACTACAATTCATTTATTAAATTCATATGAAGTAAGTTCAGATTAGTCGCTACTTATCAATTACACGGATAATTGGGTGCAGAGTGCAGACATGAGACAGTAGTCATGCTTGACATTGCTCCGCACCGGACCGGGTTGTTGTGCATGAATCGAAATTCGAATTTTCGTCATAGGGTAGACGGCACGATGTTATTTCGATTTTCTTTTATTCCAGAAGCTGTTGTGTTTTGTATTATGAAGTGAAACTAATAACTCCATCGGTTTTCTAAAGCTGTAGGTAAGTACAAACCAAACTGAAATCAAACTTTCTTGGTTCCAGATGAGCATCAAGACTCATTGTGTCCTTGTGTTATTATTTATTCCTTCGTTAAAAAGTGAATGGCAATCAATGATATGAATATACTTAAATATCATTGATTGTTATTATGATAATTTACTTACCAAAATTTTATTAATGAAAACATTTTGCTTCACTACATTGCTATTCCCTGTGGTTTGTTTGCATCGTTAGAATATATAGTATCCTTTGTTTGAATTCAGTACATGTTGTGTTCCAAAATGTATCCAAACCTTTTAAGCCATTTGTGAGATCAGCATCCTATTGATTATTATAATATACACCAAACACATTACACATACTTGCTTTGTTTTGCATCATCTTTCTGTAAGACCAATGTAAACTGCCTCTATGGACTGAATATATAAAAAGTTATTATGTATTATGCAAGATTACTTTATTTTGTCTATATGTAATTTATATTTGTGATTTAAATCACATGAATCTGGTGCATGAGATTTAACCAGAGTATTTACAATAGCTTGGGCTTATATTTTAAATGTAGATTTGGTTTTATTGAAAGTGGTTGTATGAAAGAAAAGATACAATAATTTGATACAAGTTAACATCTAACAATCTAGTTTTCACCTAGGTGTAACATATTAAGTGATTCCCTTGGTAAACCTTTTTAACACTTTTTAACAATTCCATTTCTGATTTATTTCTAACTAACTTTTCCCCACAGTTTCACCTGCGATAGGTTCAGAGTTCCCGCGGAAATTCCGGGATAAAAGGTACTCTATGTCCTTCCCTGTACCCCTGACAATGTGTATGCAAAATTTCATAATGATCGGCTGAGCCGTTGGGGCGTGAAATCGTAACAGACAGACAAACAGACAGATAGAGTTACTTTCGCATTTGTAATATTAGTAAGGATTTATTTCTGATTATATATATCTTCTTACGCATACCCCGCAACATACATTATGATAATTTACTTGGCTTTTAATGTGTTGTTTTTATTAACTTTTTATTATTATCTTCTTACTCTATTTTTACTTTTTAAATTATTTTTGAAACTAAGAAATGCAGATTGTGGACGGTCTTATTGGTAGTTTGAAGCCATCTCCCTTCTACGGTCGCCACTGAAATCAGCGGTCGCCACTGAAAATCAGCGTCGTGGAACTTACTGCCATGGCATAATGCTGAGTGGTAGCCATTTTGGTACCAAATATTCTAGTTTTAAGACTCACGCTTGTACTTGTTTTATCTTTATAGTATCAAATAAACTTTTTTCTATTCTATTCTAAATGGACATATTTTTATTTATTAAAAGTTTTAAATTAAAATTTCGTTTTTTAAATTAAATTGCACATTTTTTACTAATTGACAGTAAGAACAATCAATGAACATTGGAGCCATGGGGGAGGTGGGTGGTGAGGTGAATCTCATTGCAGAGGAGTTGAGTCGTGCCGTGGAGCTCACCCTAAACCCCGCTGTGGCCCATGAAGCGCGCAACCAGGCCTACAATGCTTGCGAAAGGTAATATTATTTAATAATAGAGAACCAGATAGGTAGTCAAATCTGTTGTTGTTATTCATGATAACAGCAACAGACGTACAGGGTTAGGTTTGGTAGGCTAGTATGTTAACAAACATACTAGGTACATGTTTGTTGCGCCGCATACCATAGGTTAGTAATTATGTAGTATTGCAACATAATATATTATACAGATAAAATCTTTATATGTGGGTGTCCAAGCTAAAAGTACCAGTTCTCAGCATTTAGTTTCTGAGATATAAGCAGTTTTGTAAAGGTGGGTCAAAAAATTGCATCCGCGATTTTAATTGATTTTATTTATTTACTTATTTATTTGCAAGAATATGCTGAATTATTAATAAATGCTTATACCGAATCTAGTATTAACTCAATAGTCAATACCCCAACACTGGTATTTTTTTGCTTGGACGCCCACATATTATTATGAATACCATAAAAAGAAACAATAAAAGCAATTTTCCAGACAACCTTAGTATCTTTACTAATTTTATAAAGAGAAAAGATAAAAGATAAACCTAAAAACTCCATAACTGATTTTGAAAAAAAAAAAAAACATCACTTATGGGAAGCTAGTGTTCCTGAGTGTTTTTATTCCCATGGGTGTGCCGAAATTAACCCGAGTGGAAATTTCATGATGATCGGTTGAATGGTTAAGGTGTGAAAGCGTAAATAACAAATAAACCCACATTCCTATTTTAATAGTAAGGCTAGTAAGGATTTAATTTTTGCTTGTAGCTTTAAAGAGAATTCTCCATGGTGCGCACAAGCCGGCCTCCTGTTGGCCAGCGGCAACCAATACTCGGATGTGGTGAAACACTTTGGTCTCCAGCTAATGGAGCATACAGTCAAGTACAGATGGACCCAAATCACTCAAGCTGAGAAAATATTTATCAAGGTATGTTAGAATTTTGAGCTAGTGAACAAACAAGACCATGGAAATAAATGGACATGCTTTATCACGTTTTAGTGGCTAAAATTTACGTTGGCTCATTTTCTAATGCTAACCATATAACCATCTAAATTGAACTAGCTGTCCCCCACGGTTTCACACGCGGTAATTTCGGAGTTTCCGTGGGAATTCAGGATAAACTACATATAAACCTTGCTCTTGAACTACTCTATCTATTAAAAAAAACTGCAACAAAATCTGTTGCATAGTTTTAAAGATCTAAGCATACATATGGACAGGCAGACAGTGGGAAGCGACTTTGTTTTGTACTATGTAGCGATTTTGCTGTCAATTACTTCTATTCGCACTGACGTACGAGATGTGACTGCTGATGTTATATTTTTGAACAATATTAATATACAGGGTGGATATTTGAGATGGGTCAGTAACTTACTGTATAGTAGGTTTTTTTCTAAGAACAGTATCTCTTTTAACTAAAAAAAAAAGTGACTGAACATAGCATTAATGTTTCTTTAAAAGGTTATTGACTTGATATGTACCACCACAAATAATTCCACAGCAGATATTGCGCATTGCCTATTTGTTCATAGTCAGCTAGCTGGTGGCACCTGTGTAAATAATAGAGTCGTTTTTTTTATTAATTTCTATTACAAGCATATAAGAGGAGTTTGTTTCAAGAGGAATGTGGTTGTACACATTCCTCTTGAAACAACCAGGTTTCCATATGCGAGGCACTTCGTGTAGCAACTTTATTATTTTTAATCATATTATTATGATTTTGGTGCCCCCTGAAACTGCCCGGCTGTGTTGATTCAATATGAACTGGTGGGTCTGTCGTCTGTGATCAGGAGAACGCGATGAAGCTGCTGTACATGGGCGGCTGGGAGACGGGCCACCTGAACGACGCGCTGGCCCGCGTCGTGGTCGAGATGATAAAACGCGAGTGGCCGCAGCAGTGGGGCACGCTGCTCTCCGAGCTGAGCGACGCGTGCGCGCGCGGCCACCGGCACACGCAGATCGTGCTGCACGTGTTCCTGCGGCTCGTCGAGGACGTCGCCACTCTGCAGGTCGGCACGCGACTCGACACCACCACACACAATAGGCAGCACACAACTCACAATGCAGAGCACACACCACACGACGCCTACCTGCGGCTCGTCGAGGACGTCGCCACTTTGCAGGTCGGCACGTGATTCGACACCACCACACACAATAGGCAGCACACAACTCACAATGCAAAGCACACACCACACGACGCCTACCTGCGGCTCGTCGAGGACGACGCCACTCTGCGGTCAACACACGACACCACACACCACACAATACGTGCACACACTACACAACACATAATACACACCAAATAAGTAACAACACACAATACACACACCACACGTGACACAATGCATACCACACACAACACAACATGTCATAAATCCACCCCCCACCCGGTGTTTGTTTTCGTATTATAGTGTAGTGGAGGGAAGAAAACAAGGCATTATGTTACTTCTAGATTGGAACCAGTTCCGTACTCAAATCACAACTTTCATCACTAGCACCATTTGCACATGCAATTTTGTCAAACAAAATACTGGACTGTACATCTGAGGTTCAGAAGTTTGATTCCAAAAACGAAATTGTGACTGTGACAAAATTCTATCTTTATCAAAACTTTGACTACATTACTATGGAGGTACTTGCTTCTTTTCAAATAATCATGTTGAATGCGTCTTTGTTAATTAATGTGTAAAATGTGTTCTTAGACACTGGAGCAAAACCAGCGGCGCAAAGACATCTACCAGGCGCTGACGAGCAACATGGCGGAGATCTTCGCGTTTTTCATGCGGCTCATCGAGCTGCACGTGCAGGAGTTCCGCGAGCACACCGCCGCCGGCGACTACGCCGCCGCCGCCAGCAACGGCCGCGTCGTGCAGGTCGCCCCCGAATCATAACATTACACTTCAATGACTTAGGTCCACTTCCCTGACTAATATCCACTTCCATGGTTTAGGTGCACTTCCATGACTTAGGTCTATTTCGATGACTTAGGTTCACTTCCATGCCTTAGACCTATTTCCATGGTTTAGGTGCACTCCGTGTACTTCCATGACTTAGGTCGACTTCCATGACTCAGGTCTATTTCTAGGTCCTCTTCCATGACTCACGTCCACTTCCGTGACTTAAGTCCACTTCTATGACTTAGGTCCACTTCATTGACTTAGGTCCACATCCATGAATTACTTTCGCTTCCAGCATGTCGTAGTAGTTATGGCTTGTTATCTCCACGAGACAGCTAGTTGCAAAAGTGTTTGGTTATTTATTAACATTATTTTAGTTAGACTAAATATTATATAAGCTCTATCACAAAGTGAAGTTTAAATCAGAGTTAACAGAAAGAAAATCAGCAATGTTCTGTTTTATGTCAACATAAAATTGCTTCACGGTCTTCGCTGGTTCACTACTCGTATGACGACACCGGGCGCCTGCAGGTGGTGCTGCTGACGCTGAGCGGCTTCGTGGAGTGGGTGTCGATGGCGCACGTGGCGTCGAGCGAGGGCCGGCTGCTGCACATGCTGTGCCTGCTGCTGCAGGACGACGCCTTCCAGCTGGCCGCCGCCGACTGCCTGCTGCAGATCGTCAACAGGAAGGGCTCGGTTAGTGCAGGCTGTTCGACTGAACCACTTACCAATTTGACTCGGTTACATCTGGGAGTCAAACCTGACCCAACCGAACGTGTCGGTGCGCCCTGTGCGCGCAAATACTTCGGCAGGGACATAACGTATGAAATTGTTATTTTGCTGACGTCGAATAAAGCACTTGATACAGTCATTTAGAATATAATAATAAAGAATAAGTCAATAGAAGTTTATTTGGTACCAATATGAAGCACTGTGTGGCTTAAATTTTTAAAATAGACAAGGTAAAAAAATTGCTGCCACTCTGCAACTAAGTACTCACAAAATATTTTTTTTTAGCAAATAAGTGGGTACATAAATATACTTTTATAGTATGTGTATACTGTATACTTTTGCTATATCATTTATCTACTCGGAACGACTCATCAAATTGATTAAAGATTGATTATTTGTGTAAGTATATACGTGTATTGTGTGTATATATTAGCATGTACTTTTATTTATATGTATATGGATGCATACGATTATGTGTATATATTATTATATATATTTAGTATATTATGTATGTATCTGCTTTTATTTAATTTATTTACTGTATACATGGTAATATTATTTATATTATTATTAATATTATTTATTTATTTTATATTATTTATATTATTTATATTCCAGTTCTGTGTAATGCCGCTAAACTATCCCCTAGCCAAAAGGTTGACTGGTAGAGAATGCCTTAGGCATTAAGTCCGCCTTTTGTGCATAAATGTGCAATAAAGTTCTTTAAATAAATAAATAAAATTATTATTCTGAGAGTTTACGACTTGGTTTCTGCTTACGTTTCCAGACGAAGGAGAGGAAACCGCTGATGATCCTGTTCAGCGAGGACGCCATCTCGTGCATCCAGCGCGCGGCGCTCGCCAGCCTGCACGCGCAGGACGAGCAGCACTACCTGTTCCTCAAGAAGCTGGCGCAGGTGCCCCGCCCCGCCCGACCGGTTTATATTGTGCTAGCGGTTT
The DNA here is from genome assembly GCA_907165275.2 of Zygaena filipendulae. Taxonomy (NCBI): domain Eukaryota; kingdom Metazoa; phylum Arthropoda; class Insecta; order Lepidoptera; family Zygaenidae; genus Zygaena; species Zygaena filipendulae. The sequence continues at coordinate 13,647,030 of OU015653.1, forward strand.
CACCCGCGGTTATTTCGGAGTCCCCGCGGGAATTCCGGGGTAGAAAGTAACCTATGTCACTCAGGATCACTGTTAAATGAAATAATTTTCAAAATCGGTTCAGTAGATCCAGAGATTACCACCTCACAAACTTTACTGTTTTTACTGGGCTTGATCACGAGCACCGGGTCGATTGCCCGCCTATAACGGGGATGTTGACTACTTTTGAAAATCAAAATTCTAATTAGTCCGTCAGTTAGAAAATAAAAAAACAATAGACACGTATTTTTTGCTTTTTCAAATAAATTAAAATATACAGAGATAAAGCGCGTTAAAGTTTAGGGTGGCGGGGTCGTGACGTCACTAACCAATAAAACCGCCATACAAACTGTCCGAATAGTGACGTCACTCGAAATTTCAACTCAATGTATCACCGTTATTTCTTGATTACGTAAAAAAATAAAAAATACGTGTCCAAATTTTTTTATTAATCTACAAGATGGACTAAAAAAAAATGAGTCAACATGCCCACTGCGTGCGCCCCGGGCAGGTGGTGGTGGGGCTGTGCCAGCAGCTGAGCGCGCTGTGGGCGGCGGGGGCGGCGGGGGGGGCGGCGGGCGGCGGCGAGCCGGCGTGGCTGGCGCTGCTGCTGCAGGCGCTGCTGGCGCTGGGCGCGCACCCGTCGCTGACGCTGGCGCAGGCGGCGGCGGCGGGCTGGCTGCAGCTGCTGAAGCACGAGCAGCTGGCGCGCCACCCGCTGCTGCTGGCGCACGTGCCGCAGTACCTGCAGATCGCCGCGCCCAAGCTGCTCAAGGTACGTAGTGTGGACTGTGTACCGTGTACCGTGTGCCATCATCATCATCACCATATCAGCCGAAAGGCTTATCACAAGGATCGCCTCAACGACCGTCTCTTCGCATTTGATGATTTCACGCGACCTCCACCAAGTATATTGCCCTTCAATAAGAGACATCAACTACCAATTTTGCTATGGAACCATCTGGCAAATATTCTTTATAAATGCGAATGTGAGTTTGTATGTTTGTTTGTTACGCTTTCACGCCTTAACTCAATACTCAACCCGTCATCATGAAATTTCGCATACACGTTTTCAAGGGTACATAAAATATTATGGCCATAAGGTAGTCTTATCCCGGAATCCCCGAGGAATCTCCGAAATTACCGCGGGTGAATCCGCGGAGAACAGCTACTTATAGTTAATACATTCAAAACGTGATTTGTGACTTGGTCGGGGCCGGCAGGTGAGCTACCCGGCGCGGCGCTTGCGCGGGCTGCACGACGCGGCCGCCTGCGCCTGCGCCGACTACGACAGCGAGCACGAGTTTAACACCTTCTTCAGCCGCTGCCGCACCGAGATCCTCGACAGCCTCAGGTCCGACCCGATCGCAACTATCACCTATCTTAGGTTACACTATTCAACACTATTCAATATTCATTATTAGCGGCGAAATAAGAGCAACTGATAAGTTTGTATGGATTTTTTTTACTCTTTTACACAAAAAGTACCGAATGGATTTTAATTAAATACAATAATATAGCTTTGTCGACTCGATTGGCGTAGTAGGTCACCATGCTTGCCCGCTAATCAAGAGGTTTCAGGTTCGATAACCGGTGGGAGTGCACTTTGTGTGATGAACACAGGGTTCCACTTTCCAGTCTGGGTGTATTTATATATCTTTAGTATAATAATATCTTATATATATATCTTTAGTATAATAATATCTTATATATATAAATCACGTGTCACGTTGTTTGTTCACGTTGCGATGGACTCCGAAACTACTGAATCGATCGTGATAAAATTTGGTCACTGTGTTGTATTTGACCGAACTTAAATTCCCGCGGGAACTTCGAAATTACCGCGGATGAAATCGCGTGGGACAGCTAGTGTATATATAATTCTATGTAGTATATACCACGTTTGCTTGATTTCCACGACATAAGCTAATGATAGCTTACTGTGGGATCAAGTAGATCTGTGTGTGTGTTGTGAAGCAGAGTATTATTATTGTTATAGCTCATACATTAGAATAACACACACGACACATTTTTCCTGGAATCCCCGCGGGATCTCCGAAAGCGCGGGGAACAGCTGGTTGTATTGTAATCTGGCAGGCACTGCATGAACTGCGCGCCGCTGGTGACGTGGGCGTACGTGGAGCAGTGGACGCGCGCCGCGCTCGAGCGGGCGGAGGCGGGCGCGGAGGCGGAGGCGGGCGCGGAGGCGGAGTGGGAGGCGCTGGCGGCGGCGCTGGACGTGGTGCTGTCGCGCGTGCCGGGCTGCGAGCCGCGCCCGCCCGCCGCGCAGGGCCTGCAGCTGCTGCAGCGCTGCGTGGCGGCGCGCCCCGCCGACGCGGCGCTGCACTCGCTGCTGCTGTCCTTCGTGTCGGCGCTCTTTGTGTTCCTCAGCTGCGCCTCCAGCCAGCTCGCCGGTGTGTTCACTCATATATACTCTCATACTAGCCATACAACTTTTTTCCGAACGTCCGATTTTAATGAAACAAATCTTAAAAGTTGCTCCGTGCGATAATCTGCCTTTGAAAACCGCATGACAATCCATTCAGTAGTTCAGAGATTATCGTGAACAGACACACAAACAAGAGAATTTTGAAAACTTTTTTTGTGGTCGGTTACTCCTTTTTACCGCCCGGGTGTCCACTGTCTAGGGCCCGGAGTGGGCGCGCTCGCCGCGGAGCTGCTGCCCCGCGTGCTGGACAAGGTGTTCGCGGCGCTGACATACACGGGCTCCGCCTCCGCGCCCGCGCCCGCGCCCGCCCCCGCCCCGCTGCCGCGCGACGTGAAGCACCTGCGCCGCCACGCCGCCGGCCTGCTCGTCAAGCTCGCCTGCAAGGTGCTTCATCATCATAATAATAACACAACACAACACACGGAGCCACTTGGATTAAGCTTGGTCGTGACAACCAAGGAACGCGTGATGATAATACATAATGTTACCGGAATTCGAACCCGCGATCTTTTAATTATCGATGAGGTATAGTGATGTCGGGTTATCGTCAAGGTGAGCTCGTAGCTCTAATTTTGTATTGCGTACGACTGCAAGGCGGCAGGGCGATATTCACCACCGACGTGATCCGCAGTACCCGCTGCTGCTGCTGCCGGTGTTCGGGCGGCTGCACGACGCGACCCGCGCGGCGCTCGCGCGCGGCGCCCTCACCCCCATGGAGAGCGTCACCGTCCAGGAGGCGCTGCTGCTCGTCTCCAACCACTTCTGCAACTACGAGCAGCAGAGCGCGCTCGTCGCCGAGGTGCTGGGCGACAGCCGCGCGCGCTGGGCCGAGCTGGCGCCGCACCTGGCCGGCGGGCCCGCGCTGGCGCGCCTGCTGGGGCTGCACGCGCCGCCCGACGCGCCGCCGCCCGAGGAGGCGCAGCGCGCGCGCCGGGCGCTGCTGCACGCGCTGGCGCTGCTGCTGGGCGTGGTGCGGCGCGCGCGCGGGCCCGCCGACCCGGAGCGCGCGGCGCGCGGCGGCTTCGGCGCCGGCACCACGCCCGCCGGGAACCCGCTGTGGCGCAACCCGTGCGCGCCGCACGTGCTGCCGCTGCTGCAGCCGGCGCTGCAGCTGACGCGCGCGCTGCACGAGCTGGCGGCGCCGGACGCGGCGGCGGCGCGGCACCCGGCGCACGCGCGCGCGCTGCGCCCGCCGCCGGCCGAGGCGCGCGTGCTGCTGGCGCTGCCGGCGGACGCGGCGCCGAGCGGGCCCGCGGCCGGCGCCGCCGAGCGCGCGCAGCAACTGCTGCACACGCTGCACGACGACGCGTGCCACCTGGCGGGCGCGGCGGCGGCGGCGCTGGGCCGCGAGCTGTACGCGGCGCCGGGGCTGGCGGGCGCGCTGCTGGCCACGGCGCTGCACGCGCTGCCGCAGCTGCCCGACCACTGGCTGCGGCGCGTCGTGCGGCACGCGCTCAAGCCGCTGCTGCTGCACTGCCCGCCCGCGCACTACAAGGACGTGGCGCTGCCGCTGCTCGACCACGTCGCCCCCTTCAGTGAGTCTACATACATGCGTCGTCGCCGCGCGCCGTCTCCTCTTTCATTTATTTAATAACGTTCCTTGCCCCCCAGTGCTGGTGCACCTGTCGCAGCGTTGGGAGTACGTCGCGTCGTTATACGAGTCCGGCAAACTGGAGGAGGAGGGCGGCAGCGAGTCGCAGGAGGTCCTCGAGGACATCCTCGTCCGACACCTCACTAGGGAGTACTTGGAAGTGCTCAAGGTGAGCTTTCTGCCGGTACATATCGCACATTTTCAAGTTTTTACGCACGAAAAACGTTTTTTTTTTTTTTTTTTTAATTTTTATTTATTAAAATAGGCTGGGAAAGATAGCAAGACTAAATTGCATGAGATCGGCTGTCGCGGAAATCTTTGTCGTCGTTCAGCTCTGTTCATAATAATTTGGAGCGTCTGTCGGGCTGACGTGATGATGGCGATGACTGTGTGTTCCAGAGCGTCCTCGTGGACGGCGGGGCGCTGGCCGCGGAGGCGGCGGGCGGCGTCGACGACATGGAGGAGGACAGCTGCGGGGCGAGCGGCGGGGGCGGGGGTGGTGGTGGGGGCGGCGGGCGCCCCCCCGAGCAGGTGTCGGAGCTGGGCGCGCTGGCGCTGGGCGCGGAGGGCGCGGGCGCGGGCGGCGGCGCGGCGCTGCAGACGGTGCTGCGCGCGCTGGCGTGGCCGGACGCGACGGGCTCGCTGCGCGCCGCCGCGCTGGCGCTGCCGCTGCTGCGCGCGGCGGCGGCCGGCGGGCGGCTGGGCGCCGGCGACGCGGCGGGCGCGCTGCGGCTGGTGCTGCTCGCGCTGCAGGTGCACGGCCAGCACGACGCCAACCAGGCGGCGCTGCTCGCGCTCGCGGTGGCCGCCTACGACGCGCTGCGCCCGCGGCACCCGGCGCTGGCGCACGTGCTGCGCGATATCCCCGGCGTGGACGCGCACGACCTGCAGCGGCTCGACGACAAGCTCGCGCTGCAGACCGCCAACGCCGCCGGGCCCGGCGCCAACAAGACCGCCAAAATTGACAAGAGCAAGAGGGAGCTCTTCAAGAAGATCACTTCCAAGGTGACGATGGACGATTTTTCGTGACCACGTGATGTGATAAATTATTCGTTTTCTTTAGTAATAACGGTCAGTAATCCCTGAATGAGTGTGATTCCAAACGGGTCCATCGAGGAAGGGGGCGATCGATTCGGCTCGCTCCGCTTCTTTAATTATTTTATTGTGACTAGCGTAACACTTGGCCTCGGCGTCAACGTTCCAGCTGATCGGGCGCAACGTGGGCCAGCTGTTCCGGAAGGAGGTGCTGATCGTGGACCTGCCCAGCATGCCGCAGCCGGCGCCGCCCGCGCGGCCGCGCGGCGCGCTCGACGCCCCGGGCGGCGCGGGCCTGGACCGCCTGTTCGCCGCCCACGCGCCCTCGTAGCGCCCCCCCACACGCCCACTCGCCCACTCGCCCACTCGCCCCGACACTATTTAGCCATAAACCCACTCGGAACGGTGACCCGTTCCATTGTGAATAACCATGTTTAATGTTATTTAATTGTATGAATTTTTATTATTGTAATAATAATATGATATACGCTTGATATACTTAGTTAGTGTGTGGTTTTATTTCGTACTTGCTCTCCCCCGCTGTTTCAGCCGCAGTATTTTCGGAGTTCCCGCGGGAATTCCGGAATAAAAAGTACCCTAAGTCCTTCTCGGTAAGTATTTTAAGTGGTGTTCAATAAAGAGTTTATTATTATTATTACCCCTGACAAGGTGTATGCAAAATTTAATGGTTATCGGTCCAGCCAATAAGGCGTGAAAACGTAACTGACAGAGTTACTTAGGCATTTATAATACAAGTAGGGATTAGCTGGTGCCCGCGCTAAGCAGGTGAAAACATTTGCATCCCCAGAACTTTCGTATTGAGAACTAGAGAGAGCCCAGTCACAGATTGAGAAAAAAAAACAATGTCGCTAGGTATAATAAATAGTTTATTACCAAATTAAGAAAATTCAACATTTAGCGCAAAGGCGGTTAATTCCCAGTAGAGTGCCCGCCCTCGAACGTCCCCATCGATCGGTGAGAAATGGGAAATTTTCTACGGATAGAAAACAAAAATGGCCCCCTTGTCACCGGTGACGGGTACAACAGCTCCCTTAGTCAAGTTAGCAATTTGTAAACGCTATAGACAACTAAGGAACGTATCGTCCATATGTCACGTGATCACATAAAAACGATCTTTCGTGATCACGTGACACGACGATACATTTATTAATTTTCTATGACGAATATAGCGAAGAATAGAGATTTTATACAGAAGTGACACTCCGCCTCCTACCAATTTCATGCCTTCTCGTATCACGCAAAGAGCGAGGTATGGAGGGTAGGAGTAAGGAGAACCATCTCGTATGGGGGATTAGTTGAAAAAGTGTCCAGCGGTAAACAGCAAATTATAGTTCGAACACTCACCGAAATGGCGCTAGTGTAGGATGTGGATATGGTATGAACTTAGCAGTTACAGAGTGAAGTGTTCTGAGTGGAAAAGTCTAATAAAAAATGCGCTGTAACAAACCGGAAACTCTTCTTTCCTTTTTTAATTTAGTATCCTACTCTAATAGTTTGTGGCGCTCTTTTTAAAATTCTTACACATGCTACTACGGCGCCACCTTTTAGCACCCTTTCAGCGGACACTTTTTAATATACTGGTGTGCATTCCTACTACGACACCTCCCCTTTGTTCGTAAGAACACCGATTGATTTCTTTTTCAACGAATCCGGTTTTTGGCACAAACTTTGACACTTCTTAAACAATACATAGCTGTCAGAGTGAAAATTAACCTGCTTTGGAGATGGTTGTTTGGTTACTGCACTCTGAGCCACGGAACGGGTGAAACTACGCTCTGACAGTTGTCAGAGTAAAATTTCACCAAGCCACAGAACGGGTTCAGAGCGCGCTCGAGCGCGTTCGAGTGCATTCGTGCGAAGCCACGAAACGCACACCTGAGATGGTCCTCCTTACTTCTACCCTCCATAGAGCGAGTACAGTTTGACACGTCATGTGATTCACAGCCAGCTGACAGTTACTGTCAGCTGGCTGTCAACCTCACGATACGCGCCCGACACGTACACGGGTACAAGCCGGCCGTGTTTACTTGTGGGAAAGTATTTGAATCAGCTCATTTGTATGGAGAGTATGTATGTATGTATGTAATATATTATTTTCACAAAAAGTTACAATTTCATTTACAGTGTCACCGGGCTAATTATAAATGAACAGTCAACTTGGCTAAGGGCTGGGAGTGACCTATCTCTCATAGGTGTAGAGCAGGTGTGCGCCTACGTGGAGGCGGCGGCCGGCCTGCTCCAGCCAGACGCCTGCCGCCCCCACCCGCAGCAGCCCGTCGCCGGGCAGCGGCTCGCAGCGCGCCGGCAGGTCGCCGGGCGCGGGGACGCGGCGCGGGCCCAGCACCGGGTCCTTGTACCGCCACAGGGTCAGGCTCCTCAAGTCTGCGCGATATTATTTGGACGCCGATAAGCAATACCACGTTAACCCACAAAATTAAGTTATTGAGAACGCATTATTGAGAGTTAAAGAACGTTTTTTAGTGATGTGTTTACCTTATTATTTGCGTAAATATGTAAAAAAATGTTGAACATAAAAAAAATGCTGATACAAAATGGCGCTATTTTAACAGCGTGGGTTAACACACTTGCTTATCTATGTCTATTTATAAAGGGGTTTACAAATTTTCTTAAATTTAACTTAAAAGGTATACAAAACGCGGCCTTATCGCTTAAAGCGATCTCTCCTAGGCAACCCTTGAGTGGACAATACCTAGTCTATACTAATATTATAGAAAGCTAAAGTTTGTGAATTGTGAGTTTGTGACGTTTGGAGGTAATCTCTGGATCTACTGAACCGATTTTGAAAATTCTTACACTTATAGGACAGCTATAGTGATCCTAAGATAATGTGTATGTCTAATAGGGATGTTGACTATTTTTGAAAATCAAAATTCTAGTTATTCCGTCAGTTAGAAAAAAAAAACAATAGACACGTATTTATTGCTTTTTCAAATAAATTAAAATATACAGAGATAAAGCACATTAAAGTTTAGGGTGAGGAGGTCGTGACGTCACTAACCGCTAGAACCGTCATACAAACTGTCAGAATAGTGACGTCACGCGAAATTTCAACTCTATATATCGCCGTTATTTTTTGATTAGGTAAACAAAGAAAAAATACGTGTCCAATATTTTTTATTCATCTAAAAAAAAATTAGTCAACATGCCCATTGTCCTATAGACAGCAGCATCTTACCGATCAGTTACACTACATGTGTGGATTAGCACAGAAACAAACGAGAGCCTCGCTCGGCGCCGCCTCACCCCGGATGGCGCGGTACTCGCGGAGCAGCTTCGCCTTGAGCGCCAGCACCGGGTCCCCGTCGGCGACGCTGGCGCGCGCCGCGAACAGCGGCAGCCGCGGCTGCGGGCAGGCCAGCGCCAGCGCCGCCCCCCCCGCCGCGCGGTACGCCACGTGCGGCGCGCCCGGGGCGCACTCCTCGCGCGTCTTGTCCGGCGCCGTCGGCCCGTCCGAGGGCGCCACCTCCACCCAGTCCAGCTGGCGGCGGGTGGGCAATAATAGTAGCCGTTCAACATTAATACTATCGCACAGCTTGTTTTGTAGGCAAAGAATACAGTATATAAGGTGTGGCAATAATAGCTGCAAATATTCACAGAGTTGAAAGTATACAACGTTATAAACGTGTTCATAAGATAAAAAAGAAAACAAACTGTGAAAGCGCTCGCCGCTTAATCGCTTTACGCACACATCGCTGCGCGCCGGTATCTTAAGGTCAATGACCTTGATCGTCCCCCGATAGAGGTGACAAGCTCATCGCTCGCTGTGTGCGTGGAGCATGGCTTGTACATGTATTAATGAGCTACGTGTATTGTGAACCTTGTGAATGTAGTTGTAATGTTTTTTCAATGAATTTATTTTTCTCATATTCTGAAAACCTACCGAACTGATAATATTATTTTTTTGCTTATCCTGTTTGTTATAACGTATACTTTCAGTCCTGTAAATATTTGCAGCAAATTTGGCCACACCTTATATATTCTGTATTCTTGGTAGTTAGTACAGTGTTAACTGGTGCGCTCACATCGAGTGTGGTGGCGAGGTAGAGCGCGTTGTCGCGCAGCACCTGCGCCTCGTCGAAGGCGGAGCGCAGGCCGAAGGGCCGGCCCGCGCCCGCGCCCGCGCCCGCGCCCGCGCCCGCTCCCGCGCCCGCGCCCGCCGCCGCCTGCTCGCGCACCGCCTGCACGAAGGGCATGGCGCGCTTCATGTACTTCTTGAGGTCGGGGATCTCGGCCAGCCGGCTCGATATCACCTTGTTGTCCGGCAGACCCGACGGCTGGGGAAGGAAACATCAACACCGCTTCACTGAACGTCCATCTTCTTCTTCTTAATCGTTTACTCTTGGCAGGGTAGTCGTGGTCACGGAGGTCGTTGCACGGCCTTTTTTATTGTCTCCCGCCATCTCTCTCTAACCGAGGCATTCCGCACACACGTGTTTAGAGACGATTCCGTGAGGGTTTTTATCTGGTCAGTCCATCGCAATGGGGAGCGCCCTCTAGATCGCGAGCCATTAACTCTGCCCTGCACAACGAGTCTCTCCATAGCATCGTCTTCCTTGCGCATAACGTGGCCAAAGTAGCTCAAAATTCGAGAGTGGACAATTGCCGAGAGTCCATCAGATTTATACTATTTATAACACGCATAGTTTACGCAACGTCAACCTACTTAATATTTATTTTCTAATATTAATTTTCTCAACAAAACAGCCTAAGTAACATTTTACGGTTGCCTGGAAGAAAATGCTTTTTAGCAATAAGGCCGCCCTTTGTTGCCTACTTTAGTTATTTTTCTATGTATTTTTATTATCATAGAATATTTGATTTGAAAATAGTGGGTTATCGTCGTCAAAAATCTATTTTTCAAAGCAAAATGGCCTAATAAGATCAATTAATATTAAGTATATAAGTCAGTCAGTGTATACAGAGAACGTTAAGCTCACCCCGTTAAGTTCATTGAGCGTGGTGAGTATGACGTGCTGCCACTTGGGGTACTCCTTGGCCACCCATATCGTGGCCCGGTTGGGCTTCGGCTCGGGCTGCAGCGGCTCGCCCTTCTTGGGCTTCTTGACGGCGCAGTGGTTCTTGAGGTGTATGCGGAAGGAGTGCGCCGCGTTCATGAGGTAGTCGCTGGCCTTCACGGCCACCTCGTCCACCTCGCCCGCCGCCGGCCAGCGCGCGTGCAGGATGCTCTCCTTCTGTTCAACACAACCTCACTGTAACCAAAGGATGGTGATTGTACAAGGAAACGACACTCTCCGCCCCTCACCGATTTCATGCCTCCTCATACCCCGCGAAAAATGCCGAGGAAAGTTTGACACGTGTAGAATCAACGGGTATGTTCCGTTATTACGGATAGCACTGGGCCAGTGCTCGCAGTGACGAGAAATTCGTTCCGTTATAACTTTCAATATACTGCCGTCTGCCGCAGTATCTGCAGTAGGCAGTATCACCATTTTTGTACTTTTTATACTTTTGTACTTTTGTAAAGGTCCACAATGTAACATAACAATGAGATGGATGAGCTTAGATGTTGAGCTTACTGGACTATGTTCCGCCAGTATAGCTCAGTACAAAGGAACGGCTTCGCAGTATTCTGAAATGACGTCAAACTTACAGTACTATCAGTGCATAAGATGTGGTGAAATTAGCTGCAAAAATTTACATAGAGAAAAAATAAAAAAATCAAATAAAAAATGATATAAATCAATCAAAAAGAAAACCTGTGAAGGCGCTCGCCGCTCAATCGCTTTACATACACATCGCCGCGCGTCAGTATTTATTTATTTATTTTTTCGGGAAACAAACGGTACAGAATAAAATAAAAAATAAATATAACATATAAAAATAGTATCTTAAGGTCAATGACTTCGAGCTGACCAGCTGATGCGTCGCTCGCTGTGTGCATGGCGCGTGTCTTGTATACGTATTGGTGAGCTACGTGTATTGTGTACTTTGTGAATGTAGTTGTAATGTTTTTTTATTGAATTTATTTTTGTCATATTCTGAAAAACTACCGAACTTATATTATTATTTTTTCGCTTATGCTATTTGTTATAATGTCTACTTCCAGCCCTGTAAATATTTGCAGCTAACTTTACCACATCCTATATAACGTAACATAAAGTACATGTTACTGTCAGCTCACTGTCGACCAGCAGCAGTACTCACGTGTCCGCAGAGCGCCCACACGTGCTCGGCCACGTGCGGACACACGGGCGCCAGCAGCAGCGCCTGCGCCTCCACGTAGCGCCGCACCAGCGCCGCGTGCATGCCGTCGTACGAGCACAGCTCGCGGTACTTGTCCCGGGCCGCTTGCAGCTCGAAGAAGCCGCTCTTGAGGGCCTCCTTGAACAGCATCCGCCGGTAGTTGTCGTCCGTCTGCGATATCTTCATGTTAATCTCGCTCGTGAACACCTTGTCGTGGAAGTTGTAATCGCCTGGAGCAAGAAAAAAATCGTAGATGTCATATGGACATAGATAAGCAATAGTGTGTTAACCCACATTGGAGAAATTGTGAGTAAATGGTGTTTTAAAGTTATACGTGTAGGTAAGTTTCAACTTACCCGCGCGTTTGTAATTAATCAATAATATGAAACTACGTACTATTATTTGATTTTAAAAATTGTAACTTTACTCAAGCTACAATAAGTTAAGTTTATGTAGAATATATTGTTTTCAACTCTGTTAATTACCAACTCAATATATTATTTACATTGCCAATAGTTAGTAAAAGGCTAGTATGCCTGTCGTATCTTCCTTTTTTAAAGACAATATAGCTCAGGCTAAGTCACTGGGCTGTATTAAAATTGTAAAATTATGTTCAATAAAGAATTTTTAAAACAAACAAACAAACTGTCAAGAACAGCAAAGCGAAGAAGATCGTGCTCAATTTCGGAATTGGGCATTGCATTACATGTGGATTAAATTAGTAGTCACTGAGAAAACAAGGCGTGACTCGTGGGCTGCCGGACTAAAACTGACCCTCAACGGAATTCGGTATTCGAAATTGAAACAAAGAACCTAACGATGTGTACGTGAACCGTGCGTAATTACGTCCGCGCTGGGACGAAGTAAGCTGTTTTCAGCGTACTTGAAATTCCATAAATGCACGCGCCGGATCCTGTTCAATGCTTATTAATTTTACTTTAAGCAGAGGCGTCTTAACGTCTTAGCCATAATATGCGGCGCCCGGGTGTGAAATGGGGATGTGGACTACTTTTAAAAATCAAAATTCTAATTAGTCCGTCAGTTAGAAAATAAAAAAAACAATAGACACGTATTTTTTGCTTCTTTAAATAAATTAAAATATACAGAGATAAAGCGCTTTAAAGTTTAGAGTGAGGGGGTCGTGATGTCACTAACCGCTAGAACCGTCATACAAACTGTCAGAATAGTGACGTCACGCGAAATTTCAACTCAATATATCGCCGTTATTTTTTGATTACGTAAAACGAGAAAAAATACGTGTCTAATATTTTTTAATAGTCAACATGCCCATTGTAGTTGGGTAAGGTAAGTAGGTAGGTAGGTACTATCTACCACCAGATCATTCAGATGTTGATCGCCCAGCCCGGGTGCGGCCGCAGCCAGCGCGCTCCTATGGGAAAGACGCCCCTTTACTGACTTTAACCGCCGCACTCAGAGTCGACTTTAATGGTTACTTAGTTAAGTATAGATTTTTAGAACAAAACTGCCGCAATCAGACAAGTTTAATAAATTAATGTTAATTGGCATTTAACTAATTAAGTTAGATCTCATTAAATGCCAATTAACATTAATTTACTGCACGTCTCTGATTGCGGCAATTTTGTTTTAAAAATCTATACTTAACTAAGTAATCATTAAAGTCGACTCTGAGTGCGGCCGTAAGGTTTGTGATAGCATACCTGTCCTCAAAGTGGACTCGGTGGCGACGATCTCCTTCACCCACTCGATGAACGTGTACAGCCTCAGGATGGCGGCGTCCGCCGTGCTCTCCACGAAGTTGGCGTCCTCCACCGAGTCCCCGGCGTCGGCGAGCGTCAGCCGCATGCCGTCGGCGCTGAACTTGTCCACGGACTCGGCCAGCGTCAGGAAGTTCCCCTCGGACTTGGACATCTTGGCCGAGTTCAGCATGAGGTGGCCGTTGGCGCGGATGCCCTTCGGCCACTTGTCCCGCTCGCCGGGCCAGATGGCGCAGTGGTTGTAGATGTAGAACGTTAAATGGTTCTGGATCAAATCTTTGCCCGACGCTCGGAGATCTACTGGGTACCTGGAAATGAGGGTACCAGACTTGGAGACGCTTAATACGTACACCCGAGGTTATACTTAGAGATTAGCTGTTCTGCGCAGTTTCACCAGCGATAATTTCGAAGTTCCCGCGGAACTGTTGCATACAAACTTTACAACCCCTTTTCATCTCCTTAGGGGTTGAATTTTCAAAAATCCTTTCTTATCGGATGCCTGCGTCATACAAAGAACACACCCTCATAGTTTCTGGCCTCTACGATCAGCGGTTTAGGCTGTGCAATGATCCTTCAGTCGGTCATTCAGTACAAAGGACATTCATGTATAGATAGGGGCTTTGAATTACTCCTCAGAATTGAATCTGAGCTTTACAGTCATCTTGTTAAGTAAAACTCAAAGCAATCTATCAAATATACTTGAGACAAAGAAGACATCATGAAAATTCGAAAACATAAAGTAACAGATATCACCTATAAGCGCAGTTCTAAATATCATCACTTACCAAAACTGGAAGGATTTCTTCATTAAATCCAGTGATTCCTTGGCGATTTTGGTGTTTTTCGGGAACGGTGCGTCCTTGAAGAATATGTAGTCCCACACGGGTATGGTCATGTCTTCGGGCTGCACGGCCAGCGCGTTGCCGCCGCGGCCGCGGAAGGAGCCGCCCTGCAGGAAGTGCGCCACCGTGTAGTACGCGTTGTAGATCGTCGAGTCCGAAAGGGACTCGATCAACCACTTTTGGTCCCACGGCAGTTTCGTTCCTGCAATTTACTTTTGTTAAGAACTAGCTGTGCCTCGCGGTTTCACCCGCAGTAATTTTGGAGTTCCCGCGGGAATTCCGGGATAAAAAGTAGCCTATGTCTTTCTATGTACCCCTGACAATGTGAATACAAAATTTCATGATGATCGGTTGAGCCGTTAAGGCGTGATTGAGTAACAAACATCCAAATATCCAAACATTCACACTTTCACATTTATAATATTAGTAGGATTTTACTAAAGACTAGCTGTACTGTGCCCCGCGGTTTCGCATGCGTGAGTTTGGGAATTCCCGCAGGAACTTCAAAGTAGCCTAATTTATTCTATATAACATAAGCTAAATTGCGTTATAGGATCTGTGTTAGCAAATAAATTTATTTTCTTTCTTTCTAATTAGAAGTGAAAGTCCCGTCAAAATTGGTCCAACCGTTTCGGAGATTCACCTGCATGAGTTTCGGAATTCTCACAGGAACTTCAAAGTAGCCTAATTTACTATTTATAACATCAGCTAATTAGCAGTGAAAGTCCTGTCAAAATCGGTCCAACCGTTTCGAAGATTCACCTGCGTGAGTTTCAGAATTCCCGCAGGAGCTACAAACTTTCATTAGTCGATCTAACGAAACCTACGGTTTCATGCGTGTAATGATAGTGTTTTTGTTGTTGTTCACGGGATATACACTCCACACACTGATCATTTATGGGATTTGTTTTCGCTATAGTTTGATGTGGTGTTTACTTAGAGTAGCCACTGTCATTTGATTGAACGATTTCACTTGATTTAACGTCTTGATTGAGTCCGAATTTTCATTTTACCTCGAGCTAAATATTCATAATGGTGACCCTAAAGTAAAGTACAAGAAACACCCAACTACAGTTGAAATACGTACCGAGCCCATAGGTCCTCGAGCAGGCGTACTCGTGCAGCCATTTCAGGGTGGCTTGGAAGTTCTTCCTCACTTCGTCGTGGTAGGTGTTCATGGCGGCCAAGGCGGTCTCCACCTGCGCCTTCCACTGCTCGTTCCCGTAGTCCAGATACCACTGGTCGCACAGCGCCACCACGCATTCATCGCCGGAACGCGATATTATCGTCTTCTCCGGCTCATAGTATACTACAGCGCTCTCCTCCTCCACCAACTTGGTCTGCAAATTTTTCTTGACATCTTGTATCTTACTGCCTTTGAACTCGCCCACCAAGAGTACCCCGTCGTAAAACCCTTTGAGGTAAGCCATCTCTTTCGCTTGCGTCAGCTTGTCCTTGTCGTTTTGACTCTGGATCTTCAGCTTGTCGTACAGATACACGGCGGCCATGTCGCCGAACTCGGGGATCTCCAGGATCGGCACAGGTTTAAAAGGCAGCACCATGTGGTCCTGGATACCGTATTTCTCACGGAAGGCCGGTTTCTTCTGCAGATCCACTAGGGCGGCATAGTCGTCGGGCGAGTCGGAAGGCACGCTCGTCACTATGCCGGTGCCCTTGTCTTCCTTTATCGTCAACATCGGCAGCGAATATATCTTCGGGTAGCACGTGAACGGCGATTTGAGGGCGACGCCCAAGAGATCCTGCCCCAGGACTTCTAGAAGGACGGTGTGTACCCCGTCGGACTCGGTGAAGCCCTGGTACGCCATGTTGCGAGCGGCGCGGTTGGTGCAGATGAAAATGCCGTCTTTCACGGTTTCGAAGGCGATGTACTTGATGTCGGGGTGCAGCCAGCAGTTGGTCTGGCCGTACATGGTCTCGGGCCGCAGGGTGGCCGCCACCAGACTCACCTTTTTGCCTTTGAATATGCTGCAAGCATAGTTAACTATCTACTAACTAAATATAAAACTAACTAAATATAATAGCTAACTAAATATAAAACTTTAAGATCTATTTTGAATTAACAAAACTAACCGGTTGCATAATTTATTTAGTCTAAACATGAGGTCCTATATATCATTCAGGTACAAATTACAGGTTGTTCAAATCCGTTTAGCAGTTTCGAGTTATGCGCGTTTAAATATACGAACAGACAAAAAAAAAAAAAAAAGACAAGCTTCCTGAAACTGCCAAAAACAATCATAATACATTTCGTCACATATTTTGCATGTTCCCCGTTTATTTTTTTCTTATTTATGTCTTTACTAGCGACCCGCCCCGACTTCGCATGGGAGCATTTACGATGAAAGCTCTCAGTCGGCTTGATTTCTTCCGACATCTTGAACAATTATCGTCATATTTCAAGAAATTAACACAGAAATATATTAAACTAGGTATATGTATAATAAAACTTCCTCTTGAATCACTATCTAGTATCTATCGATGAAAACCGCATTTAGATCCGTTGCGTAGATGCGCACCGAGGGACAGACGGCGGAATGCTACTTTACCTATGTAATATCTGTAATGTAACAAAACTACCCTTTTGATCATACATGGAGAGAAGAAAAGAGACTGAAGAGGTTTCGGAGAAAACAATCAGACTGAAGAGGTTTCGGTCAACAATATCAGTGACCAGCTGTGAGCAGGCACAGCGAATGACCCCGCGCGGTGTCAATAATGTGCAAACTACACAAGAGTTTACTGACCAAAGGTGGTGCCCAACCGAACACAGGTAGCAGAAATGCTGGTGATCGATCTTCGGTGACCGAACTTTCGGCCGCGAACTTTACCGAACAAGCCCCTATTTTTCTCTCAGGGTATTCGGACTGAGGTGGAGTTTATTTTTAAACATACCTAAGAACACTGGGCAAAGGCTCGAGCACCGCCAGCTTCACCAGCGTGTACTCCTGCGGGCCGGCGCCCTCGCCCGTGCTGCGGTCGTGGTCCATGCACGGCTGCCGGTCGAGCGGCGAGAATATCGTGTACCGCTTGCCGTACATGATCTTGTTGCGCTCCTTCAGGTGGTGGAACTGCCACCTAACGAACGAGTCGTAGAACGGGTTCGCATCCGTCGTTATGAACGTGCGCCGCCAGTCTACCTGTTTAAAAACAACACATCAATACAACGGGCATGACGACGTCAGTTACACAGTGAAATTTGCATGTTGAAATTTGCTTATGGACGCATTTTAGAGCCCGTCTTTACTAAAACTATTAAGAATTTTGCTATGGTAATGCCTGTCATTTCCATAGTAAAATTCCATACGAATATTTCGAACATTCGCCGTGTACATAGTAAAAAAATAATAAACACGTTATTTTTTGCTTTTCGAATTACTGAAAAAACGGTTAGATAAAGCGCATTACCCCTTGGCCAGTCTCGGCGGCGGCGGTGGCGGCCAAAACAAATAGTAGACAATATACGAAGTAGGCCACAGCTATCAGCGGCGCGAGCCGTGGACAACTTCTTATGTTGCCTACTATTTGTTTTTGCCGCTGCCGCCGCCATCGCCGCCGCCGAGACTGTGGAGTGGAGAGACTCGTGTCGTTATAACTAAGTATAAAGTGTACCTAGGCGTGACGTCACACGTGTATTGCCGTTATTTTTCGATTAGGTATGTAAAAAATGAAAAAATATGTATTCAATATTTTTTATTAATCTACAAGACGAACTAAAAACTAAAATGTAGCCCATTAATGGTGGTACATACACGACACACAAAAATACAAAAATGGTAAAATGTGTCAACCAGTGTCAACAAAATAGGATATAATTTTTCACAGTTGATGAAGAAAGAGTTATGCTACTTTTAAAGCTGCCTAGTTTTAAATTGTGACATTTAATCATCAAATATAATCATTTAAAAAGCAAGTAAATGTTAATTTAGGAGAATTATGTTAATTATTTAAAAATCCAAGTTCAAATCCAAGTCCATTCAATTAAGATTGAAATTAAAGACAATTGAAATAACTTACATGAATTCCGACTCTCTTCAAATCGGCGACAGCGCGCGGCGGAAAGTAATCCAACCAGTAATGTTCATCAGCAAACTTGGCTATTTCCTCCTCAGGCACTCCAATACTCTTCATAATCTGCCACTGGTACTTCGCACCACCGGTTTTAGCTACTGCCTTACTCTTTTTTCCCTTGCTCTTGTCTTTAGGAACAACATCTTTATCATCCTGCACATTCGTTTCCTCATCATCATCAGGAAATTGTGGTGGGCATCCATAGGTAGCCATCTCTCGTTTCAACTTGTCAGCACAGGCTTTTATAGGCATCCCAGTGCAGTGGAAACCAAATGGGAAGAGTACCTTTTTGCCTTTTAATCTGTGATATCTGGCTGCAAACTGGGGTTTTTCACTTTCATCAATTTATTGTTGTGAAATGTTATTTTTAAAAGAATAAAAACAAAAATTTTATTTTGAAATAGACAAGGCTTTAGACAAGGGCAAAAATTATAATCTTGATAAAGGCTCTTACTCATTGCACCCAATCTGTGCCGATCCTATCTATTGGTGCAATCAAAAAGTGTGTTTTGTAGAACAAAAATCTGCCAGTAGTAATTCACTCCAGCACATGGTGGATCAGAAATGTTCCAGTGACAGTACACCTGCAATTAGTTTGTGTTTTGTGACTATCTTGCAAGGCGTGTCCATTGTTGTGTGCTTCCAAAATGGTGGACAATTTCACCGGAGCTTCAATCTCTTGACTCTATAGCACAATGATAAACTGCTTAGTGTTATGATAGTCTTTAGAGCAGGACACAAATTGAGCCCAGTGAATAAGCCTTATTATGATAGATTGTAGAATTTATATATTATCTAGAAAGTGGAAATGAGGTAGTAAGGGAAGCTACATACCTCAACAGAGGTGTAACTACAAGAAAATACTCAATCTTAACTTTACATCCTGTAAATTGTAATATCAACTATTAATTTGATTACCATACCTCACATTTGGACAGAGAAAATGTGTGTCCCAAATGTAAGCGCCCATTCATGTACGGGTAAGGAAAAGTGCACAAGAATTTCTCGTGTTGCTCCCCATCATCGGGAGCCTCCACTTCAAATATCTTCTCTTTCTCCCATCTCTCCTGTACATTTTTCTCTATGTCTTGCAGATATTGCACTTTAAATGTGCCTTTCCTGTCTAAAGTAGCCTGAAATAGAATGTTTTAATGAACCTAGTATTTTGTTTGTTTGGTCTATGAAAAAATATATATAAATAAACACCTAGGTACTAGCCAAATTTCGGCTTTATAGGACACATAATTTTCAAGATTAAATGTTTTATCAGTGGGTCTTTTATAAACAGAACCAACTTTCATGTGGGTCTAGGCAGGTGCAGATCTGGGTTGAGGGGGGGCAATTTTAGTTTTAGTTCCGAAACTATGAAGGATAGCAAAAAATGCTCAAAGGAGTCCCATGCCAATTTGATAAAAACTAAAACTATATGGGTACTCAAATTTATAAAAATTCTTAGACTAGAATCAAGTTCAGAGTTCTCGAAGCAACCCCGAAATTCACAAAAGTAAAACGGTAAAGTAGGAACATCTATGGAAAATAAAATATTGAATATGGGTAAGTGAAGAATTTATAGGCAAGCTCCACACAAAAAGTGTTCAAAGGATTTGGCTGAAACTTAGCACATTGTTAGCTTATGCCTTGGCTCAATATGTGTGCTGATGTAATGTGTGTGATACATAACACTGGTGCATCATAGAGCTCCCGAGGGAATTTTGAAATCCGCGCTAGTCGAGTCGCAGGGACCGGCAAATAGATAGTCCATTTGCATGTTTTGTAAATCAATTATTGAATATGTAATATTATAATAAATTTTAACTACTAATTTTGTAACTAGATCATAATATAATTGACTAGATCCTTTATTCTAATTCAAGATATAACCTAACAAGAATATTTTAATGCGTCTTGATTTGCATGAAATCTGGTGTAGTCGACAAGTAATTTATATTGAGATGTTTTTTACCATTTTATACGTGACTCAGGAATCAGAAATTAGGTATCTCATCAAATATTAATTTATGTTTTTTACACGTCACACACCATGCGAAAAGTATGTTTTCATTTTTGACAATCCATCACAAATTAACTAGACATATGTCTAAAGATTCAACAATTGACAATGTCAAATTGTAATTAAACCATTTGACATTAAAACTCAGTACGAAATTATTTTTAGATGTGTCTTTTAAATCTGTAAACTATGAAAATAAATTTGAACGATGCACTGTATGAATTATTTCACTCAGAAAAAAATAAAAATAATAAAATCCCAAGTAAAAATAATAACACAACAAACGGTACTGTTAAGCGCGCTCCACATTCGCGCGCGGTTCGCGCGCGAAGCCGCGAAACACCCGCGAACCATGATACCACACTTGTAGTTCGCGGGTGTTTCGCGGCTTCGCGCGCGAATGTGGAGAGCGCTTTACAATAATTCCTGAAACAAACAACAGTTTACAAGAATTGGAACATACCGTATTTTATGACAGAAACAATTCGATAGATTTTAACTCCGTCTACGATTTTTAATAAACTTTGTATGTCAGCGTAGACGGATCTACGTATGTCAGACATTAGTGATGTCTAGTTAATCTGAGCATTAGTGTGGTGCACAGACGAATAAGAGGTGGTGCATGAACTATTGATATTGACTTGTATGTAATATATTAATTATTAAGTAGCATTCTCGTATATTCTAATATTGTATTATTTTATATAGGTAGGTAGTTTATCCTAAATTCAAAATTCATTCTCTAAATGTATTAAATAATTATGAAACTGCTTTGGCGAATAAATTGTGTATTTGTTCAGTTTAATTTGTTATTGGTTTCCTGAATAAATAAATAAATAAATATCATAGTTTCATTAAAGGCAGAGAAGAAAAACCAAAAATTGTTGACATTACTTGTGTATTGGAATGAATCGATGAAATTTGGCGGCAGCACCGGCGCGCGGTGCAAGCAAAAGCAATGCGGTTGCTGTCATTTTGCCGGAAACTTCGCGCGCCTCTGTTGAGCGAAAGCATTTGTAACGTATTTACAAAAAATATAACAGCAACTAATATCTGTTTTAAAAGTGCAATTTCAATTCAAATAATGGGACCACGGACCGCAAAAGCTAAGGTAATTTTGTGTCATGTTAAAAAATACAAACTTCCCTAAACTACGCAAACTGCATGCTAGTTTTTCATGTTTCAGATGCATAACTTGTGCTCAACGTCTGTTTCTGTGTGATTTGTGATTTGAAAAGTGATCTGAATTACCTGTGATAGGAATAAACATTCTTGTTACCTTGATGATGACTAATATGTACCTGAGTCCAACCTAGTTATAATCTAGAATTTTGTTCTACGTTGTACCGTGAACCATATCTCAAACTACGTCGCTAGCCTTGAATATTTAATTTTCTTGTTTTTAAGCTCGTGCTAATTCAAGGTCAAAATTTGTTGTCCACTTGTACACTGGTAGGTTATTTGAATAGTTCAAATGAGATATGAATAAAACACAAAAATATTAATTTAAATAGGTTATCCTATCTTAGTTGAGTTTCCTTGTTTACAGAAAACTGTTGATGTTAAAGTAATGGAGAAGGAGCTTCCTAGAAAAGGTCGCGGCAAAGCAAAAGCTGTAGAAGAACCAGAATTAGAGACAGCAGAGCCAGAAGTTATAGATGAAATTGCTGCTAACATTGAAAAAAAGACAAAACGTGGTAAAAAGGCGGCAAACACAAATGGTGAAGGTGAAACTAATGGTGTGGTAGCAGAAAAAGTAGCAGCAAAGAAAGGCAAAAAGAAGAATGTTGAGGAGCCAGTATTAGAAGAAAAACCCAACTCCATTAGTGATAGTGCTGAGCAAGGGGAGTCACCAGTCCCATCTGAGGAATCTGAACAAAATAGTGAACAGACAGAGACAAATAGTCATGTGGAAGAAGAAACAGATACTCAAACTAAACCTGTTAAAGGCCGAAAGAAACAAACTAAGAATGAAGATTTATTAGAATCAAACAGCTCAGAAACAAAAGTTAAAGAAACTGGTCGGGGTAAAAAGAAACAACCAGTTGTAGAAGATGAACCAGAGAAAGAACAAGATGAAAAGCCTAAACCAGCTGCAAAGGGTAGAGGACGCAAAGCTAACCCTAAAGTTGAGACACAAGTTGAAACAGAGGATAAGACTGAAACAAAAGATGAGGACTCAAAACCTGAGCCTCAAGTCACTAAAGGCAAGAAGAAAACTCAATCCAAAGCCAAAGTAGTTGCAGATAAATCACCAGAAAGTGAGGAGGTTGAGCCACAAGAAAAGAAGGATTTAGAGGAGAAAGTAGAGATTAAAAAAAGTGAGCCTAAAGGGAGGAAAGGAAAGCAAGTGAATATCAAAGAAGAAAGTACTGAAGAGCCTGTTGACGAGCCAGCATCTAAAAAGCGCAAAGTTACCAAAAAGAAGGGTAAGCTTTAGCCAGTTAAGTTATTGTTTTATTTTGTTTTCTTTATTTCAACATTAACAGGTATTTTGCACTAGTCTTAGTCTATAAAGACTAATTAAATACACTCAACCGTTTCACAATGTTTTGGTAGCTTTAATAAGTCTTCTAGTGTTGAGAACTTACATTAAAACAAAAAGGCGGGCGCCCTTTTGTTTTAATCTAAGGTTGGGAATGTTTAATATCTATGATTTAATCTAATATAAAATCTTAATCTATATTAATCTATATTATGTTTCTGATCCCAGGAGTATGTCTTTCGTAGATCGTGATGGGGATAGCTGTGAAATGGTTAAAAATGTTGATTATTAAGTCCATGTTATTATTGTAAACTGTTCATGTCAATAATTAACTGTCCCCTGCGGTTAAATTTTGCATGAAAAGTATCCTACAGAGATATTTTATGGCTTTCTATTAGTGAAAGAATTGTCAGAATTGGTTCAGTAGTACCTGTAGACATTACTGTCTACATCCAGTTCAGACTTACTAGCTACTGATGTGTGTAGATATTAACATGTAAACTTTTTATTACATCCATCAAGTCATGTAC
Organism: Zygaena filipendulae; assembly: GCA_907165275.2. Lineage (NCBI taxonomy): Eukaryota > Metazoa > Arthropoda > Insecta > Lepidoptera > Zygaenidae > Zygaena > Zygaena filipendulae. Next base: position 13,670,062 of record OU015653.1, read on the forward strand.
TAAAAAGTAAACAAGACCTACAATGTGCCTAAAATTTATAGTTATGAGTTAACTATGATATTAACTCATAACTAGTCTTTTTTTTTTCTAAAATTAAATTATACATGATGTTTATTTAACTTGCAAAATAGATTCAAAGGATGAGGAGCCCATAGAAGAAGAAGAAGTTCCACAAACAAAACCAGCAAAAGGCAAACGTGGACAGAAGAAAGTAGCGGAGGAGACAAACGATGCAGAAGACACGGGGGCAAAGCGTCAGCGCAAGCCTGCTGATAAAGGTAATGAGTTTATGACATTTAACCATGTCTTGATAACACATTCTTCTTTCTTTAAAAGATTTCTGTAGTTATGATCAAAGTAGCTTTCGCCCATGACTTCGTTCGAGTGGATACGAAATTAGACATTGAAGAGGTTAAGACGAATAAATCAAGATCATATTTTCTAAAATAGGAAACTGATTGGCCGACTGATAATTTCTTGACTTTGTGGGGCCTGTTCCCAAATCCCATGTTAAATTATTTTTTAAACATTTCCTGTTTTTCTATAATTTGTATTTCTGTAAAATGGTTTTCTTTTGTTGTTAACATTTGGTATTTCTTAAATGATATTTATTAAGTTTCATTGTGTAGCATAGACATCAATATCAAGTTTACTATCGGGCACACAGCATCAGCATACTAAGCATACCGCTCTTGGAGTGGAAGATGTTTTGGTGCTATTGTAAAAATGGAGCCGCGATTCTCCCCCGGCATCACACTTCGTCCGCAGCAACTTTCTTGTTTTGAAGATCCTTCTTCGGATGGCGGCTGTATCTCTACTAATATTAAAAAGAGGAGAGATTTGATTTTTTGTTTGTTTGTTACGATTTAACTCAAAAACTACTGGAACGATTTCAAAAATTCTTTCACCATTAGAAAGCTACATTATCCCTAAGTTATAAGCTATATTGTAATCCGGAATTCCCGCGGGAACTCCGAAATTAACGCGGGTGAAACCGCGGGAAACGGCTAGTGATTTATAAAGTTCTTGCTCATATCTTGTAGTAGGATAACACCTGAATAAATATTGTATAATCATCCAATGTAAGACTAATAGCTGTCCCCTGTGGTTTCACACACAGTAATTTCGCAGTTCCTTCGGAACCTTCCTCTTGAATCACTACCAATTTCTCGATGGAAATTACATCTATGTAGCTACTCACGTTAGCGACTAACGTTGGTATGGGCACTGCGTGCTGCTTGACACCAAGCAACGATTTTTTTTAAGGTAAAGTTTGTAAGGTTGTAGGGAGTAATCTCTGGATCTACTGAACCGATTTTGAAAATTCTTTTACTGATAGAAAGCCACGTTATTTTTTAGTGTCATAGGCTATTAAAGGTTACAAGATCTAAGCGTACAGATGGCGGGATGTGACTTTGTTTTATACTTCGTAAAGATAATATAGGCAGTATAAATATTAAATGAGGAAGAGATCTATTTATTTTTGACAAGTTTATTTTTTTTTTATAACAGTTGAATCGCAAGAGGAGGAAGTAGCGCTTGAGGATGTGCCGCCGACGAAGTCTGCTAGAGGCAAGCGCGGCAAGAAGGCGGCCGTCGAGGCTCCGGAGGCGGAAGAGGAGCCCCAGGACACCGACGAGCCGACCTCCAAGCGCCGGCGCAAGCCCACTGACGACAAGGGTAACTAATTAAGTGATTAACTGTTGCGGTTTGAGCACACTATCGGCCTTTTTGTCGTCGAGTTTTGCCGGATATGTTATTTGCTGTGTGATTCATCAAGTCGACCCTTCCCACGCATAAGGGCGTATCGAGATTATGACAAGTTTTCGGTACGGGCATTTAAATTATTTATTGTGATTACCAAAAATTAAGTAGGTATAAAATCCTTAGTCCCTGTCTAAAAAGTACTTCTATGTTTTGATTAGGCACTATTATATAAAAAAAAAATCTTAAAAGTACCTATTTATCTAGATTAGTTTTACTAAAAATAATTCTAATAATATAATTTAATTTCAGGGATGTACAGAGCTTTTTAGATTTTCAGTAAAAATGTAGTTAAGACTTTATGCGTGGGAAGTGTCGGTTTCTTAGCTTAGACTTGAACTGAGGAGGCTCGGTCGTGTGCTGGAGACCGTTTTGATAATGAATGTTATTATGCTCATGACTGATTAATATTTTGTTTATATTATAAGTATGAGACTGTTCAAATAGTTAATAAATATTATTTCTTTGTATTAATCTCCTTTGCTTTCATTTCAATCAGTTCCTACTCCTTCGTAGTTCCTATATCCTTATCTATAGTAGTACCTACTAACACTTCGGTTTTTCCTGTAAGTTATTGCTATTACGCTTGTTTTCGCATTGGATTTATTATTAAACGGTAACAGCAATTTTTCCTGTACGGAGACATTCAAAAGTTATCATTTTAATAAGTCTTCAATGTTAACAAACGTTAGTGACGGTTCAATCAACAAACATCTAGTAGATTAGGGTAAGAACTGAAGAACATCTCAGTAAGTACTCTGTACATACTAATGTTATAAAGAGGAAAGATTCGATTTTTGTTTGTTTGTTGCGATTTAACCCCAAAACTACCGGACTGATTTCAAAAATTCTCTCACCATTAGAATGTTACATTATCCATGAGTTATATAGGCTATATTGTAACCGGGAATTCCTGCGGGAACCCCGAAATCACCGCGGGGAACAGCTAGTAGTATATATACAAAGGCTGAAAATACGAAAGAATTTTTGGTTTTATCTGATAAAGGGACGCAGATAAGCAATAACATGTTAACCCAAAAAATGAAGTTATTGATTCAGAACAATTTATTGAGAGTTAGAGAACGTTTATTAATTGTGTGTTTACCTTATTACATTGTTTAAATATGTAACTAAATATTGAACATGAAAAATATTGACACAAAATTGCGCTATAATTTTAAAACTTTAATGTACTCTAAATTTCTCCAGTATGGGTTAACACACTATTGCTTATCTATGTCCAAAGTATGTAGGTAGAAACTAGGATATTGAATAGTGACATCTACACAAAGCACAAAATATTTTATCACACGTTTTTGAAGTAAATTACTATGTGTTCTCAACTCGAACACCATTTAATGTGGACGGATACTTGGATAAAATGCAAACAGCATTTGGATGAATATACAGGATACTTTTAAATCAGTAGATAGGAACCATGGACCAATTAAACTGGTCCATGATAGGAACGTAGCGTCTGAAAGAGTTACGCAATAGACCGCGTTTAGTATTTATTACCTTAAAAAAAAACAAAGCGAGAGATCCGATTGTTCAAAATACATACTCGATTTCCAGCTCCGGCTGAGGACACCAAAAAGAAAGCGCCGCTTAAAAACAAATCGACCACCGACTACGAAGGCATAGACTTCTCGAACACGTCCAAGAGCTCGCTGGGCAAGGAGTGGAATTTCAAAATAAGCAGTTGGAACGTGGACGGGGTGAGGGCGTGGCTCGGCAAGGGCGGCCTGGAGTTCATCGAGCACGAGAAGCCGGACATCCTGTGCCTGCAGGAGCTGAAGTGCTCCCAGGAGAAGTTCCCCGAGGAGATCGCGAACCTGCCCGGCTACCACGCGTACTGGCTGCCGGCCGACAAGGACGGCTACTCGGGGGTGGCCGTCTACACCACCAAGCTGGCCATGAGCGTGCAGTACGGCCTGCAGGACCCGGAGTTGGATGCGGAAGGCCGCATCATAACCGCGGAGTACGAGCAGTTCTACCTGATCTGCACGTACGTGCCCAACGCGGGCAGGAAGCTGGTGACGCTGCCCAAGCGGCTGCGGTGGGACGAGCAGTTCACCAAGTACGTCAAGGAGTTGGATAAGAAGAAACCTGTGATAATATGCGGCGACATGAACGTGGCGCACAATGAGATAGGTAAGGAAAAGTTTTTTTTTTAAATTATCGCTTTTGTTTACTTGCGTCATTGCCTTGTCTCCGGCTCCAATATCCCGAATTATCTCCAATATAATGACAAAATGGATTGTCACCCGTCACCCGTGACAGGGTCAATAATTGCAAATGACCGGTAATTAGGTTCAGCTTATTCTTCATAGCTACGGTAGTGACATAGGGTACTTTTATCCCGAAATTCCCACGGGAACTCCGAAATTACCGCGGGTGAAACCGCGGGGGACGGCTAGCATGCAATTAGTCTATTTATCACTAGGATGAGTCACTTGGTGAGTTTCTTGGCTCTTAGAAATATGGTTTAGATGCCAAGCTTCTTAGTTTAAAAAGAAGTCGCTTCGGCTGTCTGAACGGATTTTCATGCGGTTTTCACCAATAGATTGAGTAATTCACGCGGAAGGTTTATATCTATAGTTTATCTTGGAATTCTCGCGGGAACTCCGACCAGCTAATCCTACTAATATTATAAATGTGAAAGTTTGGATGTTTGTTACTCGATCACGCATTAACGGCTGAACGGATTTGGATGAAATTTGGCTCCCGCGGGAACTCCAAAATTACCGCGGGTGAAACCGCGGGGCACATCTAGTTACTTAATAATCAACAAAGTTGCTTTCGTGTTTATGTGTGTTGCCAACTGTGTTATTGTCGCGCGCCGGCGCCGGCGCAGACCTAGCGAACCCGAAGACGAACCGTAGGAACGCCGGCTTCACGGACGAGGAGCGCGCGGGCCTGTCGCGGCTGCTGGCGGCCGGGCTGGCGGACACGTTCCGGCGGCTGCACCCGGCGCGCGCCGGCGCCTACACCTTCTGGACCTACATGATGAACTGCCGCGCCAAGAACGTGGGCTGGTATGTGTAATACGTCACATACTGATACACCTATATAGTATATACAACATGTTAATGAATTAGCTGAAAACCTGATACACCCCATTTGAAAAATTAGCAATGATACGATTTAACTATAAATTATGTCGAAAAAATTAATAGTCTATAAGTTATTTAACGGTGACGTATCTACGAAATTTCAAGGTCTACACTCGCCTACGTGTCAATGACCGATTTGATTTTTTTGCTACCGGCGGCGTACTTACGCGGCAACATTGTATTTAAAATAATTTAGACATGGGCTAGTAAAAATGAAGAAATATAACCGATATTAAAACATAGTGCGATCGATTTGCTAGTCGATTCTGACCAAACTACTTTCTAGTTTTCAGTTAATTCATTAACACGTCGTATAAGATGTGGTAAAATTAGCTGCAAATATTTACAGGGTTGAAAGTATAGTTATAAATATGTATAAAAAAAAGAAAAATAAATAGTTTTTTTTTAAATAAAATCAAAAAGAAAAAGGCGCTCGCGAGTCGCGGCTCAGCCATTGGAATTATTTTTTCTTGTAAAGCGGGAGATAATAATCCTACTAATATTATAAATGCGAAAGTTTGTATGTATGAATGGATGGATGGATGTTTGTTACTCTTTCACGCAAAAACTACTGAATGGATTTAAATGAAACTTTAAAATAATATAGCTTATACATCAGATTAAAACATAGGGTACTTTTTATCCCGGAATTCCCGCGGGAGCTCTGAAATCAACGCGGGTAAAACCGCGGGGCACAACTAGTAGTCCATAAAAAGGTTCGTAGTAAAAGGCACGGCCCGCGCTACAGTTGCACCTGCTGTCCTCAGGCGCCTGGACTACTTCCTAGTGTCGGAGAGGATACTGCCGCTTGTGTGCGACAGCGTCATCAGGGAGCGCGTGTACGGCAGCGACCACTGCCCCATCACGCTGTTCCTGCACCTGACCACCGCGGACAAGCCCAAGGAATGAGCGGAGCGACCCAACTGAACTGATCACTGCGACCCCGATGGGACTGAGAGGGGCGAGACCTCATGGCCCCTGTAAATAATGTTTTTTGTTGTTGTACAATGGGGGATTTTCCAGTAAGTAGAGCTGGTAGAGTTGTCACGGGTGTCATGATTTTTCACTATTTTTTTTTATACATACATGCACATACCATTACCTACGGGCCATGACTATAGATGGGAAATCAACCCGGTTCTTGAGCTTAAACCGGGTTTAAAACCAATCACCGGGTAGCAAAAATACTGCCGCCCTGTTGGTAAAATAAACCGGGTTTAAACTCAATCACCGGGTAGCAAAAATACTGCCGTCCTGTTGCTAAAATAAACCGGATTAAAACCCAATTACCGGGTAGCAAAAATACTGCCGTCCTGTTGCTAAAATAAACTGGGTTTAAACCCAATCACCGGGTAGCAAAAATACTGCCGGCCTGTTACTAAAATATCGTTACGTGAATAAACTTAATTTTTGGCTACGGCCAAAAACGTGCGTAATAATTTACCCTAATATTGATTACATATACAGCGATATTGAATAGATTAATATCGCACGTTTTTGAGCATAGCCAAAAAAGGACGGCAGGTTTACTTGGATTTTAGCTCTTACTGAAAATCCCTCATTATTACCGATTGTATTATATTATACTTAATTTAAAGTTATTGTTTCCCCTCTCCGTCCTGTCTCCTAACCCTACCTATACAGGGTGTCCCGTAAATCGACGTCAAGCCAGCCAGAACCAGGTGATAGGCTAAGTCATAACAGCTGTTAACAGAAAACTATACAAATCGTTGCTATGCCTATTTAAAAAAAAGGACAGTCATTAAAAACCGACGAAAGCAATAATTTTGAAAACTTCATTGGCATCAAAAACTAAAATTTTAAGCAGTAGTTTTCAGAAACACTATTCAGGATTACACAATAAGAAGAAAATTAAAAAAAGTTAAGGTTTGTAGCAACAGGAGTTAAAGAACCGTCTCAGGGTGTAAATTTTTATAAATGACCATTTTTTTAGACTTTTTTTTTACGTTTTTCTATTAAGTTATGACTTGGCCTATCACCCGGTTCGGGCGTGACGTCGATTTACGGGACACCTGTAAATAAGAATTGCTATAAGACATCTGCATTTATTTTTGTCTATTGTATTGTGGATTAAAATATTTTGTATTATTAATTTGGAATTTTATTTCGCATTCTGTAGTCTACGATTTTATTAAAGGTAGAAATGTTTTGAAAGGCTTTGAGGATTTGGTGAAGTCTGTAGTAGGAAGAATCTCGAATAAAATATTTCATGAAAAAATTAGCAAATTAGTAAGTTGTTGCAATAGTAATATAAAACTGAAATTATATTTTTATACAATGCTAACTGTGCCCCGCGGTTTCACCCGCGGTAATTTCGGAGTTCCCGCAGGAACTCCGGGATAAAAAGTACCCTATGTCCTCTGTACCCCTGACAACGTGCATGCAAAATTTCATCCAAATTTGCGTTCAGCCGTTTTTGCGTGATTGAGTAACAAACATCCACACTTTCACATTTATAATATTATTAGGATGAACCCACATAAGAAGAAGCTTCAACTTTGTTAAAAATATTTATTTGACAAAAAAAATAATTTAAAATTAATAAGTATACTATAATATGGTTTTAGTTTCATTGTTATAATTAGGTATTAAAAATTCAGTTGTAAACAAAAACGTATTACTTCAGCACAGACATGTTGGGGCCTTTCCTGCGGTACTTCAAATGTGCCTGTAAAAAAAACCACTTCTTTAGGGCAATGGTTCAAACCGATCCTACTTTGAATTTCAACGTGTTTCTGCTGAAAAATTATGAAAAGTCTGTTGATGAAGATATTTAAAATATAAAAAACAACCTAATATTATTTGTCTGTACCACATTTTCTTCGGGACCAAACGGTAGAGTTAAAAAGAAGTGAATTTTTTTAACTTTAAAGTTTAAAGGCTAAAATCGCAGGCACGTTGCACGAAGGATCTCTCACGTGTCAATAAACTTTAGGTTGTTTTATATTTTTTACTGTGATACCAACGACTTGCACTTACTGCATGTAATGGGCATGTTGACAATTTTTTTTTATTCCGTCTTGTAGATTAATAAAAATATTGGATACGTATTTTTTTCTTTTTTTATTTTATCAAAAAATAACGGCGATACATTGAGTTGAAATTTCGCGTGACGTCACTAACTGGTGCAGTTTTTATGGCGGCTTATAGCGGTTAGTGACGTCACGAGCTCCCATCCTAAACTTTAATGCGCTTTATTTCTGTATATTTTCATTTATTTAAAAAAGCAAAAAATCCCTATTATGAAAAATAGGGATGTTGACGACTTTTTGTTGACTGTACTCATTGCAAATTATATCAACACTTTTTACCTGGATTATTTTGCTGTAAGCATGTCGATTGAGTAAGGGATATACAGCACACAAACTGCTTAGCGCGCTGGGCTCTAGCTCCTTTAACCCAGAGCAAAAGAGATTGACACCTGCTTCCAGGCCTGTCCCAAAATCACACTCGTCCACCGCTATGTTAGCATAGGTGATAACTGGCTGCAGTTCTGACAGAACTTTGTCTTTCACCTCTTGTTCAGTTGCCGATTCCAATCTTTTAAACATTTTATGGAGTTGCACTGAAATTTTAAATAAAACACTGAATTAATAATGATTTTGTTTTTCTTATGGCATAACAATCTCATTTGATATGGGTTTTAAAGTAATAACTTTTATAAAATTTCAAATAAAGTTTTTTTTAAGCAATATTTATATGTAAGACAGCTTGTTCTGTATTTTGTGTATTGTATCAGTGAAGGTACGGTCGCCTGTCACCAATTGGTATGATACAGATTTCAGTTGTACCTTATTATAGAACAACAGGTCAAAAACCATTGGTTGCACAATCTTACCAAAAGTAAAATGTACATTTATTTATTTATTTAATCCTTTATTGCACATAAAATAACAATGATACAGTACCTAAAGAAAAAGGAGAAAGCAAATGGCGGTCTTATCGCATAGTTGCGATCTCTTCCAGACAACCAATTATGCGAAAGGACAAACAAAAATACATAGACACGGGTGGTTGGGCTAAGCATTCCAAACATTATACTATACATACCATATACCATAATAAATATACATTACATTACACATATTGTACATTATAAAAATGTACCTGCCTATAGTATTTTTTTAATAAATTATTATTTCGTCTTTCATAAACAAGCAAGATATGGGTATAAAATATATAAGTTTTCTTTTAATAGGGGATGATTTATTTAAATGTAGAGAACTATAAGTTAATACCAACCATCAGTCTCGACCAATGGCCTATATCCAACCTTTGTTTTCTTATCATATGGCACAACAATACCAGCTCCATGGAATGTTTTTGTGGTCATCTGCGACTGTCTCTTCTTCATGTCAAATTTGTCAAGAGAATACTCAAGTTTCTCTGCCCATTTTTTTATTTTGTCCATTAATTTTTGACAGGCTATCGAAACAAAAGGCGATTTTTTCTTCTCATTTTGTAGGTGCAAACTGGCAGGCAAAATTTTATAAAAATCATATTTTTTTTTCAACATTTTATTCTTCAAGATAAATTCAAAGATAATTAATTAAATCACTGTATTCAATGAGACTTATGTGTTACAATAACTATTTCGATATGATAGTACAGGATCAATACTACAGTCATACAGCATCACCTGGTCTAACAGTTTGTATTTAACACTTGCATACTTTTTGTTGTAAATACATATTTGGGATGCATACTACATACCCAAACTCAGGGTTAGTGTTAATGACAGATACAATTAATGTTGCATCTTTTACTTACTATACAGCAGCAAATATATTAGTAGCTATTGGAGTCAATTTGCAGTCTTTAGAACAATCATTGCTCGCCAAAAACACAGGATCCTCTGTAGGGGAATCTCTGTAGTATCCAATGTGATACTGACTGTTGCCTTTTTGCTTTAGAATGGCCTAAAAAAATTTTCAAATACTCATCTTAAAAATGACTACTAACATCAAAATTAATATCCATTCTTAGTGTCTATACAAAAGATTATTTCTAAACCACTCAGTTATGAATGAATACTGAATAGCATTTGTCAAAAATAAAAAAATGATTCGTAAATGGGCATGACAATGAGATAAAAATCAAAATTCTATTTAGTCATCAGTGACATTGTAAAAAATAAGAATTATTAAATTCAAATTATAGAAAAAATACTTAGATGCATTAGGTAAAGTTTAGGAGTGGGAACTGATGACATCATAACTAGGTATAAGTGTACCTAGGCGATAGGCATGATTCACACTGAATTTCAACTCAATGTATCATAGACCACAGTTATTTTTTGATTACATAAAAAAGGAAAAATACATGTCCAATATATTTTAATAATCTGCAAGATGAACTAAAATTAATTTAGTCATCTAGCCCATTATAAAAATAAAGGAAGTAGGCAATTCTGTTACTGAAAAATATTAAATCACACACTTACTTGGAATTCTGGCACATCATAATAAAATCTCCAGTGAATCAAATAATGATCTTCATTATCAAGAACTGGTAATTTTCCTGACAGTAAATCAAATGGTCCAATAAGTTCCAAGTTACAGTTGGACAAAACTTTCTCTAAAGACTGGTCTTCCTGCTTGAGGCATTCATAGAATTTGAAAAAGTCTGATGGCATGTCTACTAGAAACAGTTGTTTGAACACCTTCTGGTCTGTTGTTTTATCATGGAATCTGATGTCTTTCAGCAAGATTATTTCAGTATCAGTGCTGCCAGGGACTTTTTCACTGTCATTTTTAGCATTTATTGAACTATCATCAGATTTAGATGGTAACGATGCTTCATCTCTCACTACATCATTTTTTGGTTTTTTACTATCTTGTTGGCTCTCAGGACTATTAAATTTTCTTTTTACAACTTGAGGATGCTTGTATTTTTTGTGATGTTCAGGATTCTTTTGATAACATTTCGCACCATATTTACAAGCAGCTTTTGCATCATCTTCTAACAGCTTATCCTGTCCTTGAAACATTTTCAAAAATCAAAATGTTAATTGTAATTTTCTGACTGGGGAAGACAAAAATTTGGATTTACGACGGATTTTGTACACATTTTTGGTCAATTCATTTTTTTTATTAAATTTACCCCAATGGGAAGCAAAGGAAGCGAAGTCCATACGGCCACATTCAGTGGTATTTTTCTTCTGAAGTTATTTACATCGAAATGCATTAAGTAGTGAGATGCATTTCGATGCTTTACCGGAACTTTTGGCAGCAACTCTTCACAGATGAACTTTAATAGGACGATCTGTGGGAAGTTGTATAGTAAAACGACGACATCCCGATGAACGCCCCAGCCCACATTTCATCTTATTTCATTGTTCCCACACGCTGTTCATTCCTAATGGATCACTATTAAGCAAAATCCACCACATTCACACAATATTAATCACGATAACTTATTTGTAAAACAAAAAAAATAAATAAAACTGACGTCCGTCACTGCTAAAATCCCGGAAAAGCTCTAGAGTTTAGAGTAACGTATTTTCTAAAAATATTCTTCGTTGTAACTCACATGTAACTGCTCAGTGATAGATAGGTACCTTACCTAAGTACTACCTATCACAAAACACAAATTAAGTACGGCATTGACACCACAGACTATAAAGTATTTGGTACGTTTGCTTCCATGACAAGGGGAAACTGGGTTATTTCGAACGCACTCACTCTACAACAAAATAATATGCCAAATTTGCCAACTTGAAAATGGCAATATTTTCATCAGTGTCATTTGTGTTTCGCGAGGTATTCTTGGGCAATTTCTTTTTTTATACTAAAAGGCGTTTTCGATAAATGCAGTGTTCATTAATACAATAATTATTTTTGCCAGCCTTATATATTATTTAAGGCATGTACACTAACGCTTTTAAATATGTCATTTCATGAATAAACAATTTGTAGACAGGTAGTTATTGATGAATTGTTTCGATACAAAAATCTGTACAATATGTAATTACTACCTTTAAATGTTTTCAATGAGTGGGTATATATTTTTTAATACACTTCGCCAAGGAAATGTACATAATAAAACATTACTCCTGGTGCTCTTCAATATCTGCAGGCTTCAAATCATGTTTTCCAACTGGTAATTTTTTTTAAATTTAATTTATGATTTTAATTAAATTGCAGTTAAGTATAAACTCTATAATAACATTCATGCATGTAAACAAACTTACGTTATTTTAAGTGAAACATAATACTAAACTATTTTTATTTCTGTGACATATATTTGTGCGAATAGTTTCTACCTACTTAGATCAATAAGTATTACTTAGATGCATAATTCTTCATTTTAATTAGTTCCGTAGGTATGTCCTAATTAAAAAAAAAAATTATAAAATGTACGATTACTTTTGTTACACTACCTATTTGATATATTACACATACATACAAAATAAAGCTATTATACTGTAGTTATAATAATTTAGAGAATCAGAACTACCTAGTATGGAATAAAATAATTTTCCAATAAAAAGCCTCGAAGAAGGAAATAATAACTCAAATTAGTCTTGATATTTTATACTTTATTTGTCATGATTGCACTATTTTTTATTTATGTTTTAGGTATTTATTTCAGTGTGTTATTTTTTTTAATAATATTCTTCCCCTCAGCTCTGCCCCTGTTGGTTTTTAAACCATTCAAAAATGAAAATTCAAATGATTATACGTATATCTTCTCTTTCCGTGAACCGACTGCGATAAAACAAAGTTTATTTTGTTTATTCGTTGTAAAGTTTGTAGTTTTTGTGACAGATAGAAATTTAATAAATCGTGTTTTAGTAATATAATTTATACTAGGAATCCCTTGCACTTGCTGAATTTTTTTATTTTAAATATTTTCAGCACAAGTGCCGTTAATTCGGTACTTATTTAAATCGAAATCCTATTGATTACTTTTTAAATAATTGCAACAAATTTGCCATAAGTAAATTGATCTTTCTACCTAAGTCTAATTAAATTCCAAATGTGGTTGTACGTGCGATCATGCAGTAAAGTCATGGTTCTGGGATATTGACAAAAAACGCAACGTTACGTCGCGTCGTAGAGGTATTGAACTAGGTAGGTAGGTAATTGGGGTAAAATTTAATGCTAACTAATATTATAAACAGTTATAGGCATCAACTACTCAGCCGATCATCATGTAATCTTACATATACATTTTCAGGCGTACAGAGAAGGATATAGGTTACTTTTATCCCGGGATTTCCGCGGGAACTCGGAAATTAACAAGGTGAAACAGCGGGGAATAGCTAGCTAGTGCCATATAAATCTTGTGTAACAACTTAACAAGTAAATTTTTACGTATTGAAAGAAAATCGTTTACATTTTCTTTATCGAATTATTCTGCAGCATTAACTCATCAATTTTTCCATTGGCTACAGAAAATATGTTCGGAAGATAGATTGTATAAAACAATGGGCGGGCACTTGAGAACGGTTTCTTTGTTTTCAATGTGCTCTTATGACTTTTGGGGAAAGCTTAGTAGGTACGGCACAAATATCTTAACAACATGGGTAATATACCTACTTAGGTACATATAACGTACATATAGCGCAGTTGATTCGAATTGTTTCTCCTTCATCAGCGACCAAGTACTTTATACCTGGACTGCTATATTTAGCCTCTTTGTGAATTTAGCGCATGCATGTTGATAAAGTCAAATGCTTTTTAGAAGCATTTAGAATATTAATAAGCAACTATTGCTAAGATATTATGACCTACGTAATTTATATTGTAGGAATTGTATCATATCCATACAATTTTGGAAATATTTTAATAGGCAAGTAAAGTAGGTAGGTATGACTCAAATTTTCAGACTTTTTTAACGAAACGTTAGAATTCCTACCAGAAGCGCTTGTCCTACATAAAATATTAGAACCTCGGTGATGGCATTTTCCATTCTGTTTTTCCTGACTACGCAGATCATGCAATTTATAAGATCTAGTTCCACATTTTTGCTGTTCCACCTCCTGTCTTAGGGGTATTAATTTAGGATTTCCTTCGGGAACTCTTTTTGTTGGGAGAAAAAGCACTCTATTCCAAAATAAGATAGGTATCTAATAGGATAGGTAACCGTATCCCGCGCGAGTAAGAACTCTACTTGCATGAATTTCGGCAGTCTCTCGGGAACTCTATGGTTCGGGATAAAAGTATCCTATGTTACTTAGGTATACTGCAGCTTTCTATCAGTAAAGTCTCTACTTGCATGAATTTCGGCAGTCTCTCGGGAACTCTATGGTTCGGGATAAAAGTATGCTATGTTACTCAGGTATACTGCAGCTAGTAGTAAAGTAGGTAATTTTAAGAATCAGTCCAGTTATAGTTGCAGATATTACCTACTTACCTACCTATATATGAGATCATAATATTATTTTATAAGTCTTTTGTTTTTGTCATATCTGCCTATCCGCGATTTCGAGAAGAATTTTTTTTAAGGATCAACGTGAAATCTCGTTGGATATCATCAAGTAGTTTTTAACCGACTTCCGAAAGGGATGTATGTTCGGGCATAACTCCGTCATATAGACGGATTTGCAAAATTCTTTTTTTGTTCGAAAGGGGTTTATTTCGAAATGGCCCTATTTAAATTTCATAGAGATCTGATGATGAGTTTTGGAGACAGACAACGGAACTCATGTAATCGGTTTAATTTTTTTTGTGAAAATTTTGCTTGTAATGATTTTACATGCACCCTTAAAGTTAATCTTTTTGATGTATCTTCACCAATTTATACGCATGATGTTTTAATATACACCTATTTAGAATAGAGATTTATGACTACTTTAGATTACGCAAGGGATAAATAAATAACGTGTGTATTGGATAACAATAACAGCAAAAATATTGATATGTGCATTCGTTCATTGGTCGTTGTCGTTTGCGCTCTAGATAGATACGCCAGCAGTTGAAACTAGCAAGTGCCAAACGGAAATCGTAGCGACAAGCGACAACATTGTTACACAGCTTTTATGTCTGGCTGAAATAGAATGAAAAGATGTGCATTTTAAATAACTATACGTATATTCATTATTAGGGTACATTTAAAAAAGCATTCCAAAACCAAATGCATATTGTTAAACTGTTATGACTCAGTTACAATCCATTAATTTTGTTAGTATCCGTTGATACAAACAATAAAGATATTCATAAATCAGCGCTTATCTTAAAAGCCTGTCTGAAACATTTATCCGCTAAAATATAGTTCTATAAAAAGTGACGTAATGATAGTACGTTTAATAATACGTAGATTATATTTATTTCAGGCGATGAAAACTTGACCACGAGATGGAGAAACGAGATGTATGGGGCAGTGTGGAGTCAACTGCTGCCGACAATGCTACAGAGCATGCACGTGCCGTCGACCGAGACCGTGTGCGCATGGAGTTCTACGCCACATACGACGTCATGACGGGAGTGCGCATAGCCGCCACTCTGGGTGGTTTTTTTGCGCTTATGGTCTTTTTAATTGTCTATAAAAGTCGAAGCAAGTCAGTGAAGGCTTTAAATGACCCAAAGCTGGTGGAATTGGCTGAAGCAGTGGTCGCCGAAGAACAGGCTGTTGAAGAAGAAAGGCAACTGAATGCAGCAATGGAGGAAGCTCTTTCAGAACGTGCGCGTTCACGTCCTTCTATTGGAGAAGAACCACTATGGCCACGTACGGCTCGCTTCGCATCATACGGTGGTGGATATGGCAGTTTATTAACTCCTCCACGTCGTTTCTCAACGGCTAGAGGTGACTCACTGCCAGGATTTGCGTTTCGGTATGGAGAAAGACGTACATCAGGTGGACCACGAGATCGTCGATTGAGTTCAGCGACCTGTTCTAGTTCCGGCAGTTCTTATTTAGAAAGACGTGGTTCTTCAGTGGTATGTGCTCTTCCCGAGCGACGCTTATCACCATGTCCAAGTGAAAGGCTAGCTCCGCTCGCATCTGTGGGTAGTATAGGGCCGTCTTATGCAGTGGAGTGTGAGTTGGCCTCTGTCGGTGCAGATTCAGTGTTTGCTGAGGATGAAGCCGACTCTACGGACGATGAAGTGGAACAATTTTCGACGGATAGTGGTGGGGGAGAAGCGGCAGCGCTTGGAGAGTGTACTGAACTTGCAAGTAGGCCTGCACAACTTCCATTGCGTATGGATCGTGCTTCGAACTCGCGAGAAACATTGTTTTAATCATGGAAACTCTCGCTGTTACGCGTTTTGTTATAGCTACATTGAAATATTGACCACTTTCGCAGTCAGTATTTGACATATCATTTTCAGTAAAATTGACATATCATTTTATAAACAGAGTTATCAATTAAATTGTGAAAAAAAAGAAAAAGTTTAATTATTGATTTTATTTGCATTCACGATTACCTATAGCTATCTTGAAGCTTTTTTAAGTTAAAGTGAAATGTGAGTTGTGAATCGTGTTTTAAGTTTCATTAGAGAAAAATTGTCCAATCGAGAAAAATTTAAGAACTTATTAGTCATTGCCAATGATATTATCTATAATATAAAAAAATGAATCCCTGTTTCCCTTGGTCACAGCATTACGCTTGAACGGCTGGACCGATTTTGCTAATTCTTTCTTTGTTGTGTTTTTTATTGTAAGCAGAAGAAGAATAAAAGAAGTTTGTAGTTCCTGCGGAAGTTCTGAAATACCCTAACAATGCTTTCCATAGATTTGTACGTTGTAATTTGTAAGCTGGTGTATTTCTGTTGGCTGAATAAATAAATAAATAAATAAGGTATCAAGGGCACACCTAAATCTTTAAACAAGTTTATGATTTTTGTTTTTTATGATAAACACAATTTTTTTTAATATGAGCAGAATTTTCTGCCTTTTGAGCAGAATAATTATATCACTATATATTTTATTTATCATCTTATTAAAACCTTATGTAAGTATTTAATGACTATAATGAGTCTTGCTTGTAACATTATAATACCCTCAAAAAATATTTAAAAAAATGCAGTACGGTAATTAGTATTTGCGAAAGTGTCAATATTTGAATATGCGAATCGGTGTGTAAATAATTTGTTTTGTTATAAATTGATGTTCAGGTTTTCCATACTATGGCAATGTAATGTTGATTGTGATTGTAGTTAGGATTGATATTTAGCTCGTGTTTGTTTTGCAAAAATGCCAACGAAAATTTTATTGTTTCGCCATGACAGTGTTCTGTAATAACAAGCTTAGGAAAAAAATAACGCCGAATTAATCTATACTATAAATATAAACGAATTTGATGTATCATTAGTAGGTATTTAGACGTTTACTTTTCAAAAAGATTTAAACGATCCCATAAGATGTGAGGAATTTGTTTAGAACAATAATTATGGTAGGTACAACAAAAAATATCAATACACATATAAATAATCCAGAAAAATGCGAATTGCCGACCTTTATTGTTTCATTAATCATTTAAGTGTAGGTGCCAGCTGTTTCATTGTGTCTTCACTGTAGATACTAACATAACATTAGAGTTGTAGTCAGTGCCGTCAAATCGAGGGTGTGTACTTGTATTATAAATAGAATTGGTTGTATTTACCAATGAAAAAAATGTAGATAGGTAGGTCTTGTATTGAATGTCGATAGCTACCGAACACAATTATTATCTGGACAAAAAAACAGATATTACATTTGAGAAATCAATGGGCACTCAGTTAAAAATAAATGATAAATGTGTTATTACAATGTATTTACAATTTCGTCTTTACTGGAGCGGCCTAAGATGTTGCTCGTACCGAATTGCTAACACAGATCTTTGTATGTCTGATGTACATCCAGAACTTTATTGATTCTAGTGTGATCCCTCCCGTCACATGTGGTTCGAGGTAGATTACGCATGAGTCGCTTTTATTACAATATAGATTTACGTGTTAGTTTATGTAACTGTTCGTTGCTCCAATTAAAATGAGCTCCCGGTAGCCTGTATAATGTTAAAATTGTACGTAAAAAAACAATGTAAATATAAAACACAACTCATATGTTGTTTCATTTTTCACGATCATAATGTTGTTTTAATAAATAAACACTGAAAAGTTTATTGATGCCACATAAAATTATTCAATGCGTAACTATGCTTAGTGGACAAGCGCTTGTATCGGCGAACGCAAAGAACTGCTTTTACCTTCTTTCCTACTTATTTTCTCCTAAAATGTATGACTCCAAACTCTAATTGGACAGATATTTCTCAACTCACCGAAAATTAATCTGGTCAAAAGATGAAGCTGTATACTTGTGATTTAATTGACACATTGAATTTTGATATGACATTATTATTAGTTGTAGTACCTAGATACTAGCAAGTGCATACACTTACTTACATGTGCATCCGGAAAGGTAAGTTTGAATAAATCTTTCTTCTCTTTTCTTTTCTTTCTTTTCTTTAATTCAGTGGTTAGGTGTAGGATTTTATAATAATAAAATTTATTTATCATTTAGCCTAATTTTCTTTATTGCCCCAAAAGAAATAGTAAAACTAAGACAAATAAAAAGAAAAGACGGAGAAAAAGGCGGCCTTATTGCTAGAAGCAATCTTTTCAAAGTAATTTTAAGGTGATAGAGAGCTGTAAATAGAAACTAGAACTTTATCTTGCCGACGCGTCTGGTAATATCACCACCTTAGTTTTTAATCGCTATAACATGTTATCCTCAAAATATAAATATAAATTCTAAAAGAATATTTATTACTAACTGTACCCCGCGTCACAGCTACACTCCCGCGGGTTTCACCCGTTTTAGGATAAAAAGTACCCTATGTCCTTCTCTATACCACTGCACTGGCAACGTATATGCAAAATTTCATGATGATTGATTGACCCGTTAAGGCGTAACAAACAAACTCACTTTCGCATTTATAATGTTAGAAAGGATAAATAATGATCATCATTCATCATTAATAGTAAAATTATTTGATTTTAACTATTGTAATCGATAATGTAGCTGAAGGCGTAGTAGCTATTATTTACCCCAACTTCCCCTTTATTTATTTTGTTTATTTAGTGTTAGTTTAGTACTTATTACTTCCATGGTTTTTGTTGCTATTATTGCTATTATATAAAATTAAAATAAGTTTTTTTACTATTTTGTTATAATTCTATTGAATTTATAAAATTATTATTATGACACTTCTTAAATATCTTGTTAAATTAAGTATAAGAATGTCAATGAATACACTCGAAAATATGATGTAAACTGTTAGTTTTTCATTATGGCAAATTTATCTACTTACGTCAATTGTCACATTTGTGACATTTGTCATGCACCGTCGTCCCGCACGAGAAGAAAAGCTGATACGACGGTTGACGGCTGAACATTGAGGAAATATTTTTTCAGGATATTCGATTAAAGTTTTTGATTTTTGTGAATTTTTATTGTTTCGGGCTGATAGAAAAAAAGAAACATGGATGATGATTTACCGACCGACTTCCAGGTCATCGTCGTTGGGACGGGTAAGTCGTACATCTTACTCAAATAATTGTTACCGGGTGGGACGTTTGGCCACTTGTAATTTATCGATCTTTTTTTTCAATGCCTTGTCTAGTCATCAATGCCCTAATTTCTAATTTTCACCGCATATTGAACTGCTTATGGGAAAAAAATCGACTGAATACAAAGTTTATTTCAATAACAAGTTAAATAGAAGAGCTAGAAGGGTGAAAAATTGTATTATTTTCGGATAAACGTCGATCCATATTTTGCAATTCACACAATAATATCAACCGATTCGCTTCGGTTGCTTTCTGTAACATGTATAAGTTTTACCCAATCATTTCGTAGGTATTACAGTATATAGGTATTGAACATAAAAATTATATTTACGTGGCTTATTTTTTTAATGTTAGCAGAAATGAGGTCAATAAACTTATGCCATAGAAATTAAGTTTATAGGTTTTTGCACTTAAAATACCTGTAACATTTTTATTTCAATTTCGAAAGAGTGCCTGGTGTAGCAATTGCTCTCAAAGAACTATCTTTGTTTCTAATTGTCAGAACCCCTCTTTCTGTGAACCAAGTGATTTGAAACAGGGTAATTTTTTTAAGTTAGACTTGAAGAAAGGCACCCCATCTAATTCTCTTTTGTTCAGTAATTTTCCATGGCAGAAAAACCCTCTACAAGTTGTTATTTTGCACTTTACTTGTGACATAAAAACCCTTTATACAGACTCATTAGTGGATTGACATATTTTTATTGATATACATATTAATAAACCTACAGCAGTTATTTAGGTATAATTATCATAATATATAAATAAATAAAGCATATAGAAATTCTCAGTCTACTTAATATTATTTTAATTTAAATATGTACTTAAAATTGTCTCATACTGTAAAAATATCTAAGCTAGTATAAGACAATATGTTACTAAATTCTTAATTTACTATAATATTCTATGAAAACACAAATTACAAACTATGATTATAGCCAAGTCATAGTGAGAGATTACCTTTAATATTATAATTCATGTCACAGATTATCTATACATATAATAAAATTGTAACAGGTCTATGTCTGTACATGGGAGATAAATAAGAAAAAATAAATTTAGGGGACTCGAGTGATATAGAAGCCCGGTTTTTAGAATTTTTGTCTGTCTGTCTGTATGTTTGTATTCATGCTACCCAAAAACTGCTGTATCAAATTGAATGTGGTTTTTTTGTTGTATTGCTAAGGGTATAACTTAGACACTTTGGAAATTCCAAATGGAACTCGAGATATTAAAAAAAAATGCTGGTCATGCTACTAATATCATAAATTTGAAAGTGTCAATGTTTGGATGTTTGTTACTCAATCACACAAAAACGGCTGAACGGATTTGGATGAAATTTGGCATGCACATTCTCAGGGGTACAGAGAAGGACATAGGGTACTTTTATTCCGGAATTCTAGGATAAACAATATTATGTAAAATCCTTACCCTTGAATCACTCTATTGATTGGTTAAAACTGCATGAAAAACTATTCAGTACTTTTTGAATTTAGCATGAACAGACAGACAGACACACACTTTATTTTAATAACTTGTACATTTTTGTATCTGCATGGTTTAAAAAGGTTAGAATGAATTTAAAAAAAGTGACACAGTCAAAGTTTATTTATTTCCCTAGGCATGGTGGAGTCAATAGTAGCTGCAGCATGCAGTAGGATCGGCAAGAATGTCCTTCACCTGGACTCCAGCGATCACTACGGAGGCTTATGGGCTTCATACAACTTTGACGGCCTGCAGAAATTCATTAAAGAAGTCAATTCTGATCCGAAGAGACAGCTACAAGTGTATAATTTAGTTGAAAAGTGGTATATCGAGAAGTAAGCAAGTTTTATTATTCTTAGCTAAAACTTAATCATCAAAGTGCAAAACTTTGCTTTGTGATTCCTTTCATGCAAATCTCAGGATTCTCTTGAGAATTACAAAGTTTCTGTGGTCTTAAGTCCTTTTTCCCAAGGGGGTGGGAAAAGATGAAAAGGTGTAGTTGCGAGAAACAGCTAGTCTGGTACCTTCCATCTAACTTGCCTAGTATTTAACTTATAACTTCCAAATAAATAAATGTAACTTGACCTTCAAATAGAGAGTTACCACAAAACGATGAAGGACCAAAAGAAGGCGAGGATGTCAAGACTGACGATGCCAAATCCGAGACTAAGCGGGTGTGGAGCCAGGCTTGCTTTACCAAAGAGTACAGGAAATTCAATATCGACATGACTCCTAAGGTAAGCAATACCATCAATGATATATCTATCTAGTTGTATTTACTAATGGGCCAGAGTTTTTACTAATGGGCTAGTTGACTAAATTTTTTGTTTACTCCGTCTTGTAGATTAAACAAAAATATTGGACACATATTTTTTCCATTTTTACGAAATCAAAAAATAACGGCGATACATTGAGTTGAAATTTCGCGTGACTAGTATTATATTATCTGTGACGTCACTAACTGGTGCATTTTGCATGGCGGCTTATAGCGGTTAGCTACGTCACGAACCCCCACCCTAAACTTTAATGCGTTTTATCTCTGCAGGTATATTTTTGTTTATTTGAAAAAGCAAAAAACACGTGTTCATCATTTTTTTATTTTCCCATTCCCATTACGAGAATTTTCCAGTGTAGTGAACTCTATGCGAACAATAAGGAATCATTTTTTGTTTGGTGACCCAAATAAAAAAAAATAAATAAAAAAAAAATAATAAAAAAAATAAAAGAAATATATCTATAGTATAATATACATATATGTAATAATATGTGTAGTATATACCACGTTTGTTTGGTTTCCACGACACAAGCTTATAGCTTAGTGTGGGATCAAGTAAATCTGTCTGTGTGTTGTGAAGTGGATTATTATTATTATTATTATTATCTCTCAGGTACCTAATAGTTATTCCGACTATTAGGTACCTGAGAGATATTCGCTTGTCGTCAAACGAAACTAGACCCCCGTGTACGTGCGAATGACACTAAAATTCAATTATCTGCACAATGATCTCATCGTTGCTCTGACTCGGCTATATACCAGTAGGCTACACACTTTCTAGGTAAATTCAGATGCGTGATAGATACAATACTATCTTATCAGTGAACGATGAAGAGAACCGAGGTTGATTTCTTGTTGGTAGCGAGAAAGACAAACAAATGGATGCTCGATCAACTCACCATTAAGGCCAGACTGTCCACCATTTGCTACCAGCGGGTGCTTTGCTATTTTAGACACAAACCTCCTTGAACCTGACTAAAATTGTCTTGGAAAAAGTAGAGGGTAAAAGACTATGTGGCGCTCACCTAGTCACTTGTCAATGGGCAGCAGTAACTGGCTAAGGAGCCTCGACTAACCCAATGGGGATGTGGACTACTTTTGAAAATCGAAATTCTAATTAGTCCGTCAGTTAGAAAATAAAAAACAATAGACACGTATTTTTTGCTTTTTCAAATAAGTTAAAATATACAGAGATAAAGCGCATTAGAGTTTAGGGTGAAGGGGTCGTGACGTCACTAACCACTAAAACCGCCATACAAACTGTCAGAATAGTGACGTCACGCGAAATTTCAACTCGATATATCGCCGTTATTTTTTGATTAGGTAAAAAAAGAAAAAAATACGTGTCCAATATTTTTTAATAATCTACAAGACTGACTAAAAATTAAAAATTAGTCAACATGCCCATTACTACTGTCCCACGAAAAGCTGACAAAGAGACGCGTGGCAGCAGTTTGTTAACAGCTCTAACAAAACCTTTAAGGTTGGGCACGTATTACGTCCTTATGTATTTAATTGGAATAAGTAACTATGGAAAATAATTCGGGCTTCAATGTTCAGTCTTTGATAGTTTATAATCGAACTTGTGCGTTTTTGAGGGTCATGATACAAGTCTGGCATAGACATCTGTTTAACTACTTCTTTGATCTAGATTCCGATCTAGACCGTCCGAACAGTCGGGTAATGTGACGTCACACTGTTTGTAAACCGGACATACCCGCGACCTTTACTTGCTATCGGTTCCATTTGTTTATATTACCGGTCGAATCTCCGCAATATTTACGTGTATAGGTACATTTCTGGCTCGATGGTGGAATTTTATGCGAAAAAACAAAAAAAACAAGTGATTTATTTTTTATCACGAGTAAATTTAACTTGCTGATGTTTTAATGAAAGAACGTTCAATGTACACAGACACAGAGTAAATACAGATGCTGAAGATATCAAATATTGTTTACGCGATTATATACACATCGACTGAATCACGGATATCCTGATGTAGGTATCATGATGTTCATAGATTGTCAATAATTTATCAAATTATAATTTGTCGATGTCTTTGGTTAATAGATTCAAATGTTTTGTCA
The DNA here is from genome assembly GCA_907165275.2 of Zygaena filipendulae. NCBI lineage: Eukaryota > Metazoa > Arthropoda > Insecta > Lepidoptera > Zygaenidae > Zygaena > Zygaena filipendulae. The sequence goes on from OU015653.1 coordinate 13,693,802, forward strand.
GACAAATCTAAAGCTTATTGTATACGCAATTGAACACATAAATGACGGGCTAGCTTTTAATTGAGTCGTTCTAATCGACTGCAAATCGAACCTACTAACTCTAAACTTTCCATTCGAAATGTGTCCACTGAGCTGTGGTACAAATTTTGTACATATTAGGTATATCGTATCCGCAATTTCAGTCGCGTTTCACCCTTTTCACTTCAGAGGTTAAAGTAAACCAACAAAACCCCTGAAAGACGTGTTTCTTCACTCAACTATTTACATCTATTTTCATCTCTGTATAGTAGTTGAATTTCCAAAAATATTGACAACGTGTAGTAGGTATGCAAAGTTGCAGTTTCACTCGCGTTATTTTCAGAGATTCCGCGGTAGTTCCAGTATAAACTATACGTATATAAACTTTCTTTCTATCTATTGATGAGAAGCTTTATTTTATTAAAGTCCATTGCGTATAGTTTAAATGATCTTAGCGTATACAGACGGCGGCAAAAGACTTTGTTTTATCCAAACTAATATTCTAAAGCGATTTTGTGAAAAAGATTTGATTTTTTGTTAGTTTGTTTGTTACAATTTAACTCAAAAACTACTGGACCGATTTCTAAAATTCTTTCACCATTAGAATGCTACATTATCCTTGAGTAACATAGGCTATATATTGCACCCGGGAACTCTACAATTACCGCGGGTGAATTGGCTATTTGACAAATTTTTTTTTAGTCGGTCGTGTAGATTAGTAAAAAATACACACGTATTTTTTCTTATTTTACGTTATCAAAAAATAACGGCGATACATTGAGTTGAAATTTCGCGTGACGTCACAACCCGGTGCAGTTTCTATGGGGCTTATACTGAATATTGACGTCCCGAGTCCCCCACCCTAAACTTTAATCCGCTTTATCTATGTTTATTTTCATTAGTTTGAAAAAGCAAAATATACGTGTCTATCATTTTTTTATTTTCCAACTGACGGACTAATTAGAATTTTGATTTTCTTACCCTGGAGAAAACCCAATTCGTGCGGGGGACAGCTATATGTATGACTTGACTTATTGTCCTATGTCCCCTGGGTGGGGCAGAGGGCGTCCACAATGCTCCGCCATCTCGCTCTGTCTCGGGCCGCGCTCCTCAGCTCGGGCCACGTCAGTCCGGCCATCCTCAACTCCGCCGTTACTGAGCGCCGCCAAGTTTGTTTGGGACGGCCACGTTTCCTCTTTCCTTGGGGTGTCCACTCCAGAGCTTGTCTGGGAATATGGTATATGTATAGTGCTATGTAAGACTGTGTCCGCCCCGCGCAGCTGCTGTTCTCGCGCGGGCCGCTCGTCGAGCTGCTGATATCGTCGAACATCGCGCGCTACGCCGAGTTCCGCTGCGTGAGCCGCGTGCTCACGTGGCTGGAGGGGCGGCTGGCGCCGGTGCCGTGCTCGCGCGCCGACGTGTTCGCCACCGAAGCGGTCGGCGTCGCTGAAAAGAGGATGCTCATGAAGATGCTCACCTCCATCGTCGGCTACAGCGAGGAGGAGATGGCCAACGAGTTCAAAGGTGAGGATAATCCGACTAATATTATAAATGCGAAAGTTTGTAAGTACCTATGTATGGATGGATGGATGGATAGATGTTTGTTACTCTTTCATGCAAAAACTACTGAATGGATTTAAATGAAACTTTACAATAATATAGCTTATACATCAGATTAACACATAGGGTACTTATTATCCCGGAATTCCTGCGGGAACTCCGATTTTACCGCGGGTGAAACCGCGGGGCACAGCTAGTACATAATAAATCGAACAGTAAAGCGAGGAACACACTATTATAAGACTAACCGCCGCACTCAGAGTCGACTTTAATGATTACATAGTTAAATATATATTTTTAGAACAAAACTGCCGCAATCAGACAAGTTTAATAAATTAATGTTAATTGGCATTTAACTAATTATGTTACATCTCATTAAATGCCAATTAATATTAATTTACTGAACGTCTCTGATTGCGGCAGTTTTGTTTTAAAAATCTATATTTAACTAAGTAATCATTAAAGTCGACTCTGAGTGCGGCCGCTGCATCTGGCTAATATATTGTTACATTAGGCATGTTGACTAAATCTTTTTTATTGTAGATTAATAAAAAATATTGGACACGTATTTTTTCTTTTTTTACGTAATCAAAAAATAACGGAGCTACATTGAGTTGAAATTTCGTGTGACGTCACTAACCGGACAGTTTGTATGGCGGCTTATAGCGGTCAGTGGCGTCACCAGCCCCCACCCTAAACTACAATGCGCTTTATCCCTGTATATTTTCATTTAGATGAAAAAGTAAAAAATACGTATCTATTGTTTTTTATTTTCTAACTGGCAGACTAATTAGAATGTTGATTTGATTAGATTTTTGATCAAAAGTCGTCAACATCCCTTTTGTTACCCAGCATAGGCCAATAGATTGTGTGAGCTTCAACTCATTCAAGAGAAAGTTTTAAATATCAAAATTCATCAGTTTACGTACATAGTAAGTAAAACTGAAAAATCCGAATGAAACCGCTAGAAAGTATAATATTATAAAGAGCAAAAGTTTGTGAGTTTGTGACGTTGTAGGTGGTAATCTCTGAATCTACTGAACCGATTTAAAAAATTCTTTCACTTATAAGAAGCTACAGTGATCCTGTATGATAGAGGGTACTTTTTATCCCGGAATTCCTGCGGGAACTCCGGAGATTTTGAGGTTGTAATCTATAGATCTACTGAATCGATTTTGAAATTTCTTCCACTTATAGATAGGAATGTAAAATGATCCCGAGTGACATAGGGTACTTTTTATCGCGGAATTCCCGCGGGAACTCTGAAATTACCGCGGGTGAAACCGCGGGGTTCAGCCAGTAGTTACATAATGTGAATGATAACCGAATAGAAATCTCCAGATATTTATGAATATCCACTTAATGTCCTCAGTCCATTTATGTACCTATTCAAGTATTCAAGTAATAAATACGTAGCTTAGGTAAAATTGAATTGAGTTGAGTGTTCAAGGCTCCCTTTCTATTTGACGGCAGCAAATAAATATTTTGAAAGCCAAAAACGAGTGATTAATAAAATAGCATTGTGAGATACTTGTAATCCTTACATAATTATTATAAAACAAAGACGTCCACCGCGTCTGTCTGTCTGTTCGCGATAAACTGAAAGACTACTGAACGAATTTTCATGCGATTTCCACCAATAGATAGAGGGATTCAAGAGGAAGGTTCATACGTAGGTACAGTTTATCCTGGAAATTCCGCAGGAACTCCCGAGTGAAACCGCGGGGGACAGCTAGTTAATAATTAAAAAACATTGTCTAGCATAACTCAGCTTCCACGTTATACAGAACTAACTCGTGTCTTGGTTTTGGTTTAGTAAGCTTGTAGAAAAACCGTTCTAGCTTGTACCGAGCTTGGATAGGACGTTCACCTGGGCCCTTATTCAATATGACCAACAACATTCCTTGCCCATAACGCGCTTCCCAAAAACACCAACCCACACGCTCCATATGCAAAAATACTATAAGAAAATATTCTTTATATACAAAAGAAACGTAGTAAATGTATTTTTTTAAAGTGAAACTTCTTTGAACACAAAGGAGAAGCAATTTAAGTTGCGCCCTATCTTACCGTGACGCGTTATGGTCATAGTGAATAAGGGGCCCTGTACTTACCTCCTCGGTACAAACGAGCGACTTTAATAGGACACTCTTTAGTCATTCTCCTTCGATATGCAACGAGTTTACAAATTCAATTATGTAGGTTTGTGTAGGTGTTAAAATTAGGTATTTTACAGTCTCGTGGCCTCGGAGCATGTAAAAAGTGCAATTGTCTCCGGCCACCGTTCGCTGACGCTTTGTAACACAAAAAAATTATTGAACCACCGACGAGACGGGTTGTTAACCTGATAGACTCGAGAGCTATAGTCATAATTGTACAACACTAGCTGTACCCCGCAGTTTTATCAGCGTGAATTCCGGAATCACCTCGAGAACTCTCTATACGTACTCTTTGTAGTGTCCCTCTCTTGTCTATTAGTTGTGAAAATAGTTTCAGCAGCAGATGTATGTTTGTGATGCATAAACTCAAATTCTATTCAACCAATTTTAAAAGCTCTATCACTTATAAGAAGCGACAGTGTTCCTGAATGACATAGGTTACTTTTTATCTCGGAATTCTCACGGAAACTCCGAAATTAAAGTGAGTGAAACCGCGGGGACTGCTAGTATGTAATAAACGTTGAATCTAATTGTAATTAATAGTATAAAGTTCAAAATCTGACCAAACTGTTTACATAATATTTATTTATTTATTTAAACTTTATGCACATCATGGTACAAAAGGCGGACTTAATGCCACAGTGGCATTCTCTGCCAGTCAACCTTCAGGTAGTACAGAGAGCTCACTTGGCGGTGCATTTACGATATATATATTGTAATATATTTGATACTGACCGTACACATAATATAATACTATACTAGACTATAATGTACTTATAAATAGATGTAGTACAGCCAGAAAACCGGGTGTTTAACCACCCAAGCACCGGGTATAAACCCGATCGATTGCCCCTCTAGGATTGGTTACTTGACAAATTTTTTTTTAATCCGTCGTGTAGATTAGTAAAAAAATATTTTCTTTTTTTACGTAATCAAAAAATAACGGCGATACATTGAGTTGAAATTTCGCGTGACGTCACAACCCGGTGCAGTTTGTACGCGACTTATACTGAATATTGACGTCACGAGTCCCCCACCCTAAACGTTATTGCGCTTTATCTATGTTTATTTTCATTTAATTTGAAAAAGCAAAAAATACGTGTCTATTATTTTTATATTTTCTAACTGAGAATATACCCAATTGTGCTAGCGTTGATTGTCGTATTATCTTCCTATAAATTGTAAAGATTCCTGTATTTACTGCTAAGTTATTGTGATGCCAAATAGAAGATTATGTCTAGTTTGTGTCCATGTCCACCCAGACTGGAGCGACAGGACGTTCAAGGAGTACCTGTCGCACAAGGGGCTGACGCCGACGCTGGTGCACTACGTGCTGTACGCGATCGCCGGCGGCACGGACGCGATGCCGTGCCTGGAGGGCGTGCGCGAGTGCAAGAAGTTCCTCATGAGCCTCGGCCGCTACGGGAACACGCCCTTCCTGTGGCCCATGTACGGCAGCGGGGAGCTGCCGCAGTGCTTCTGCAGGTCGGTGCTGCACGTCACTAAGTACTTACTGCATTGATCCGATCAGCGGAGATATAATACAAATTACTTGCCGGAGTCTGTGTTCTCCCAGAACTATAACAGGCATGCTTACGGGGTGTCAAATCAAAACTCTATTTAGTCCGTCAGTTATGCACAGTGAATTTTTTTTTTGGGTTAGTATGGGGAAATTCTAAACTATAAGTGATAGAGAAAAACTCTCTTAGGAACCGTGATCTTAATTTTAGATAAAATAAAAATGATATTTAAAAAAAAAAATTAAAATCTTAATAGATTTGGAGATATCGGATTTATTAAAAAAAAAAAAAATTGATGAATATTGATGACTGAAACAAAACAAAACCACAAATCTGCCACTTGCCTTAATCATACGAAACAAACTCTATCTTAAAAATTGTTCAAAATGTCCTAAATAAAATAAATAAAATATAAAATATAAAAATAATAATAATTTTTCATAAAATTTTTTAAATACCATTTGTATTTTATCTAAAATTAAGATCACGGTCCCTAAGAGAGTTTTCCCTATCTCTTATAGTTTAGAATTTTCCCATACTGACCCGAAAAAAAAACTCACCGTGTATTAGGATGCGGTAAAATTAGCTGCAAATATTTACAGGGCTGAAAGTATACGTTATAACGAACAGGATAAGCGAAAAAATGCATGTTTCAATAATGCATGAAAATCAAGCACAATTTAGGCCACGCGGTACGTCGTTGCTCGGACGTGGTTATGACGCGCCATTTCCGAGCAGCGACATACCTACCGTGTGTCAAATTGTGCTTTATTTCCATGCATTTTGTATAAAAAAATTTAATGGAACAGGAAGACGCCCGTGCCATGTCCGCGCCCGACGCCATTTATATGTATGTAGCCTGCGCCTAGCCATTCTTGATTCTTTGTACATATTTGTTTAATTTTTAGTGTGTTCTTTTGGGACGTTTCAAAGATCGTTTGAAACCACTGCCATTGTGTAATCGTTAAATAATAAATTAGACACATTAATCAAAACTAAATAATTCATCAGCGAAAGACCGTTAGGTACTGTAATCTATACACATAAATAAAATTGAAATGTCTGTTTGTAATTCCAAATCAACAGCTTTTCACTAAATCTAGGTATATGAAAATATATAAAAAAATCTATTTTTTAAATTTTTTCTCTGTCTGTCTGTTAGGCTATACATATGTTATGTCTGTTTGTTCCGGCTACTTTCCCTGTCAGATAGCTGATGTTACAAGGAGTAACTTAGACTACCTACTTTTATTTTAGAACTAACTGACCCCCACGGTTTCACCCGCGGTTATTTCGGAGTTCCTGCGAGAATTCCGGAATAAAAAGTACCCTATGTCACTCAGGATCACTAGCTTCCTATGTGAAGTGGATTATTATTATTATTATTATCATCTATAAGTGAAAGAATTTTCAGAATCGGTTCAGTAGATCTATAGATTACAACATCACAAACTCCGGAGTTCCCGCGAGAATTCCGGGACAAAAGTACCCTTTGTCAGTCAGGATCACCGTAGCTTAATATAAGTAAACTGATTTTTAAAATCGGTTCATTAGATCCAGAGATTACCCCCTACAATCTCACAAATTCACAATCTCCGGAGTTCCCGCGGGAATTCCGGGATAAAAGTACTCTCTCTCATTCAAGATCACTGTAGCTTCTTATAAGTTAAAGAATTTTTAATATCGGTTCAGTAGAACCAGAGATTACCCCCTACAATCTCACAAACACGCGAACTCACCAACTCCGGAATTCCCGCGCGGGAATTCCGGGTTAAAAAGAACCCTATGACACTCAGGATCACTGTAGCTTTCTATATGTGAAAGAATTTTCAAAATCAGTTCAGTAGATCCAGAGATTACCCCTTACAACGTCACAAACTCACAAACTTTTGCTCTTTATAATATTAGTATAGAAAAAAGTTCCCGCGGGAATTCCGAAACTCACGCGGGAGAAACCGCGGGTACAGCTATATAAATTATAATTGAAGTGCGCAACGAAAGCGTTCGCGGTGCGCGATGACCCAAATGTGCATCAGCCTGCTTTCGCGATCACTTCTTTACAATGCACTTTCTAATTAAATAATATCGCATTTGAAAATTGTAGTCTTTGTTTATTTAAAAAAAAATTATATAATATGATCTTTCTTCCTTCTCGCAGTCTTTATTGTTGAAGGTCGTGCACGCCCTGAAAGTGCCGAGTTAAATTTCCGACGAGCTGCGTTCACACCTGGGCTCTTGTTCACTATGACCAACAACATTTCTTGCCCATAACGCTCGTCCCAAAAACACAATCCCAAACGCTCCAGATGCAAAAATAAAAGAAATTTATATTCTTTATGACAAAAGAAACGATGTAAATGCATTTTTTTAAAGTAAAACTTTTTTGAACACGAGCGAAAAGCAATTAAAGTGGCGCCTCATCTTAACGTGACGCGTTATGGTCATAGTGAATAAGGGCCCTGTCTGTTGTCTTCAGTTTTTCTCAAGGCGGTGGAGAGAGCGAGTCCCGTATTGGTCCTGGTCTGGTCTGGTGGTCTTTTCCCGTTGACTTTGCTCCCTACAGCAAATTTGAAGTTGATCGAAACAGTCTGGTTGCCTTCGGGCTATATGATCAAACTCAGGCCCCGTTGATGACAGATTGTTGACAGCCAAAGTTTTGAAGGTTATAGTCAAATGTAGAATTTAGCAGTCTATGGAAAACGATATAATTAATTCACACTTAGTTTTAAATATGTCCTTGGATGTAGTTTATTTACAATCACAATAAATATGTAATACCTACGCCACACTCGAGCTTTTAACACGATAAACCTTTTAACGAAACGTAAATGTTTACGTTACAATATATTAGACAAGATTGATACACAATTTATTTTAAAATTCTTTCGATATATGTTACATTAACTGATAAAAGCTAACGCGCCAAAAACTGATATTTTAGAATTTAAATTATAATAGTTCATTAGTTCCTGAGATAATCCTAACATCTAAACTCACCAAGTTTGTTTTTGTGATTTAGTTTGGATCTGCTGTTAGTAAATTTATTTTTCAGGTATATTTTCTATATAAACGTTTAGCTTTGGATATGGAAGAGTGGGACAAGTATATCAAATGCTTAAAAGTAGGTCCCAACAACTGCTTGTAACCTGTTCTTATAACCTAATAAATATTTTGATTTTGATTCAGACTGTGCGCGGTGTACGGCGGCGTGTACTGCCTGAACCGGCCCATAGACAAAGTGGAGACGAAGACTGTGGACGAAGGCAAGACGGTGGTGACGATTGCGAGCAAATCGAAGACTTTGCAGTGCGACCACCTCGTGATCGGCATCAACGAGTGCCCCAAGCAGCTGCTGGAGCCGGCGCCGGCGGGCGGCTGCGACATATCCAAGGGGGTGTTCATCACCGACGGATCCATCCTGGCCAGCGACAAGGAGCCGCTGACGCTGCTGCGCTTCCCGCCGCTGCTCGAGGGCGGGGCCGCGGTCACCGTGCTCGAGGTGGGCCCCGCCACCGGCTCCTGCCCCCGGGGACTGTGTGAGTGCCACAGACGAAATTATTATATATTATTATAGATTGGGATTTTTTGTTTATTTGTTTGTTACGATTTAACTCAAAAACTACTGGACCTATTTCAAAAGTTGTTACACCATTATTAAATATTATAGAAGATAGAATTGCTTCCAGAAGACAAGGTAAAGTAGAAATAACTTCAGAAGAAAATAGAAACAACTGAATTGGCTGAATGGACTAAGTTTCCTTTGCCTTCCCCGAAACGGCAAAATTCAAACGATTGAAAGACTGACTTCCATGGCTATGAAAAAAATAAAAAAATGATGTTTTAAATGTTGCCAGTCGTGGTGTACTTCGTGACGAACAAAGTGAGGGACGCGGAGAGCGACCTGCTGCCGTACGCGGAGAAGATCCTCGACATGAGCGGCGGCGGGCGGGCCGCGCCCGGCGACAAGCCCAAGGTGAACACGCCCTTATTGTCATAGCCGTAAGACGCGTTATAACGTCATCCTAAGTCCTAGGTAAACTTAATTTGATTAATGCGAGTGTGAGTTTGTTGTTGAATAAAATAAAATAAAATAAAAAATTGTTACGCTTTCAAGCCTCAGTCGATCATCATGGAGTTTTGCATTTACATCGTCAGAGATGTAGAAAAGGACAAAGGAGAGGGTACTTTTTCCCCGGAATCCCCGCGGGAACTCCGAAATTAATGCGGGAGAAACCACGGGAAAAAGCTAGTTTTTATAACAAACACTCCACATTACACAATCAGCAGTGCAAAATGGTTGTGAACAAAAACTCAATAAAAGCTTGTAAAAATGTGTGTCTCAGTATCTATGCGACCGACAGTAGTGTATGTACCTAGTTACATGTCGTTGATGCCAATGTGTATGGTGATCCCCGCAGTGTCTGTGGTCGCTGTGCTGCAACGTGCGCGACGCGAGCGGCTCGGCGCGCAGCTCGGAGGCGCGCGTGCACGTGTGCGCGGGCCCGGACGCGGGGCTCGACTTCGACCGCGCCGTCCACCAGGTGCGTACGTACGGGGGTGTGTACCCCGAGCGGCTCGGCGCGCAGCTCGGAGGCGCGCGTGCACGTGTGCGCGGGCCCGGACGCGGGGCTCGACTTCGACCGCGCCGTCCACCAGGTGCGTACGTACGGGGGTGTGTACCCCGAGCGGCTCGGCGCGCAGCTCGGAGGCGCGCGTGCACGTGTGCGCGGGCCCGGACGCGGGGCTCGACTTCGACCGCGCCGTCCACCAGGTGCGTACGTACGGGGGTGTGTACCCCGAGCGGCTCGGCGCGCAGCTCGGAGGCGCGCGTGCACGTGTGCGCGGGCCCGGACGCGGGGCTCGACTTCGACCGCGCCGTCCACCAGGTGCGTACGTACGGGGGTGTGTACCCCGAGCGGCTCGGCGCGCAGCTCGGAGGCGCGCGTGCACGTGTGCGCGGGCCCGGACGCGGGGCTCGACTTCGACCGCGCCGTCCACCAGGTGCGTACGTACGGGGGTGTGTACCCCGAGCGGCTCGGCGCGCAGCTCGGAGGCGCGCGTGCACGTGTGCGCGGGCCCGGACGCGGGGCTCGACTTCGACCGCGCCGTCCACCAGGTGCGTACGTACGGGGGTGTGTACCCCGAGCGACTCGGCGCGCAGCTCGGAAGATGAAACTTTTGTCTGCGTGGCCGAACATTTGTGAGGAGTATGTAAGGCCTACTAGTATATGTTGATCGTTGTAGGCAATTGGTTTGTACCGTTTGTGTTAACATTGAAATATTTTCGTCGCAGGCGGAGGAGATCTTCAAGCAGATATGCGCGGGCGAGGAGTTCCTGCCGCGCGCGCCCGACCCCGAGGAGATCGTGTTCGAGGACGACGTCGCGCCCGGGCCCGAGTTCGAGCGCGACCACGACGAGCAGTAGGCGCGCGCCGCGCCCGCTACTGCCGCTGCCCGCTAGCCGCTAGCCGCTCCCGGCGGAACAGTACCGAAGTAATGTTCCGATTTTGAATTCACAGAAAACGTTTGCTTAGTGTATGTTCCGTTTTTACCGACAGCACTGGCCCAGAGGCGCGTTCCGTGGATTCGCACGAATGCACTCGAGCGCGCTCGAGCGCATTCGTGCGAATCCACGGAACGCGCCCCAACTTTTGTACGAAAACAAGTTTTGAACTCACAGTGACATAATATTATTACGTCGGGAATTTGGCACGAAGTGGGGCTAGGCGCGTTGTCTCCAAGCGTTACACTTGTGTGACGTTATGCTAACGGGGTATATCCGATTATATTTTTTGTTTATTACTGGGGCGTATTTCCTGGAACAAAATTCGTGAACAAACCAAGTTTGTTTACATCAATTAGGTAACAAATACGAGTGCAGCGTCAAAAATACCGGTCTATCAAGACGTATTCGTCAGCAATTTTTAAGCGATTTATGTTAAGTTTTGATAGAATAATAACATGATGTGGACGACGACTTTGTATCACACAAGATTAATGTCGATATTATATTTGTATATCAAGTTATTATACGATACATCCGAGTGTTATATAGTTTATACAAGAAAAGAAAACCGGGTACGTGCAATAGTGTGAATATACACGCACAAGTAAAAAGTTTTTTGTTACAACGCCATCTGTTGATTATTAATCGAGTTAATGAAAAATCATGAAATCCCAGGAAACTCCTACAGTGCCCAAAAGAGTTTTAATTCAAATACGAATCGATTGAAATCCATTCCCGTCGCAGGCGAGCAAAAGAGACTCAAACAGATAATAATTTTCTTGTAACATTCGTATGATTATTCCGAGGTAAATGCGCTCGGATGTCTCGAATATTAGCGTTTTAGAAGCTAAGATGTAATCTCGGTAAGATTCCAGAGCTTCGCTTGATTTCCAATTGCATTCCGACCGGTATTGTTTTTAATGCTTTAAAAAAAACCTATAAAACAAGAAAAAAAGTTATTTTGTATCGAATAAGCTACTTTAAGATACTGTGTATGTATTTGATGGTGACATGGAGAAGATCTCATGAATTTATTGCTATTGAAAATGGCATCGGAATTTTTTACTGACTTATGGAAATCGTTAGATTTTTTGTATGTGTATGTGTTTGGCAGTTGAGAGAAAAAAAATTAGCTAGTTTGTCTTGATGTGAATGAGCAAGATCGAATCTTAGCGAGGTTCAGTTGGATCGGCGTTTAGCTAGAGTTTTACATTGAATAGTAAAATATTAGTAGATTTTCAATTGAAATCAACGCTTTCAATGATACGATAGGTTTATGATACTACAGTGTAGATATAATGCTCTCTCTAACTGATATTTTAACTGTATGCCGTATTACTGTACTGTATATCCGTTCTCACTAGACCCACAGCTTGTTCAATTTATTGAAACGAAGCAATTATTGCTTCGTCAAAAAGTTTCATCCGAATCAAATTTAAAGACCTGTGAGTCAAAATGAACATTATATGGGTAACAAGTTATATTATGTAAAACATTATAACACAATAACATTAATCGTTCTTCTAAGTAATTCCATTGTATACCAATTTTATTGAGTGAATATTTCAATGCTTTAATAAGTTTGATTTGAACTCAGGTTCTGAGGTTGAACCCTCAGAAACTCTTCAAGGCTGTCATCTAAGCAAGAGGCGATAGGTGTTTACAAATAAAAATAAATTTACAGTTTCTCGCATTCGTTATATGTAGAGAGGTAAGCGATATATAAGGGTTCAAGTCACATGAACATAGTACAGTCAACTAACTACAAAATATATAGGTGAACAGGGAGTAAATTAAGATAATGTACCTTTATGATCTGCCCAATAACGGAATTCAAATATGTCAATATATTGTATTATTGTATTAGGCCTAGAGTTAATTTTTGAGAAGTACATCCAAGTGTTATGAATTTTGAATCCGATAAAACAGCACAGATATGAGATAATAATCAGTTTCAAATATGTATAATAGGTAGCATTATACTCGTAGTAATATTGGTGGAATAATAAAACTATTTTTTACTGTTGTTCTGCGATTAATGTAGCTGACTGTACTATAGTAATGTGAAAATAAGCAGTCGTGATCAGAGCAACTCTCTTAAGTTTAGGTATAGCAATAATTGCATGCATCAGTTTATAACATAGTTATGTATAGCGCTATACCAATTGTTTCAATGTTTATTTTTATTAAATTAATTAGCACCATAGACTAATTTATTAATCTAATAAGGCTGCTAACGAACTGCTAATACTTTGAGTAAAAAAAGTGAATTTTGTTCCTTTTTTAACTGAGGAACTTCTGAGATGCTATAATATGACGGAAGTTCTATAAGGCATACCAGTCTTATTAAAATAATGTAGTTAGTTTATGCTTATCAGTAAAGCTATGATATTTATTACAAAATCAGCAAATTATGCAGCTTGAGTATTTATAATTCAATTGATTAAACTGTAATTACAAGAAAAGTGTTTTATTTCGGAGACCTGTTATTAACCTGTTATTTTCAAATAAAAATAATAATATTTCGTCTGAGGACTTGATTTGCACCAGTAGTTATAAATTCACTGCATCGAATTTTGATTTGCTGGGATATCAGTGTCTGCATTGAAAATCTACCTATACTAATATTATAAAGAGGAAAAAATTTGATTTTTTGTTTGTTTGTTACGATTTAACTCAAAAACTACTGGACCGATTTCAAAAATTCTTTCACCACTAGAAAGCTACATTATCTATACATTATCTCCGGAATCCCCGCGGGAACTCCGAAATTAACGCGGGTGAAAATAATTAAGTTAGTCAAGCACTCCATGCTTTTGTGATCTTGAGTGAGTTGCATCACGCTAAAACTGCCAGATTTGATATTGGGGTGTTCTCACCTTCTCGGTCAACAAGTTGGATGGGTGGGTACTTTATACTGGGATAAAGTCTCCGGATAAAGTCTGTTTCCGAGATCGGTCAGACCGCAGGGCTCAGCTAGTTAGGTAATAATATTAGACGAAGATAAAAAGGCGGAACGACAGTCATATCTGTAATTTATACCTACCTAATTGAATCTATTTTAATTAAAGTGATGTCTATATCAATAGAATTATTGACCTTTATATCAAGGAGGGAGCAGATTAGAAACATTTTTTCATAATGTATAGATGTACCTAAAAAAAAATTCAGCGAGAGTGGTTTCAATAATAATTATATATCTATCTATACTAACTGTCTGCGCGATTTCACCCGCGATAATTTCGAAGTTCTCGCGGAATTGTTCCATACAAATTTTGCAACCCCTTTTCATCCCCTTAGGGGTTGAATTTTCAAAAATCCTTTCTTATCGGATGCTTACGTCATACAAAGAACATACCCTCCAAGTTTCAGATCTCTACGATCAGCGGTTAAGGCTGTGCGTTGATCCATCAGTCATTCAGGACAAAGCATTTTATATGTATAGATGTATGGGTACTAAAGAAGCCTATCAAATGCTGAAACATATAGGTAGTTATTACACCTACTCTGGCTTGAACCTAGCTAACAAGATTATAGTATTGTACCTGATAATTAAGTTATGGTTACTATTACAAAATTATTTTATGCATTTTGCTGCTTTTGACTTCATGCGTGATCTAGGTACTAATATTATAAAGAGGTGATTTGATTTTTTTCAAAAATTCTTTCACCATTAAAAACCCTTTTTTTTTTTTTTTTTTGACCCAGGGAAAATGCTTTATGCATACCACCGCCCCCGGGCCGGGGCGATGGTTATGTGGGACTCTGCCCTGAAAAGGGCAACCCGCCCTGAGAAGGGCGGGAATGCTACCCACTAAAAACCCTGGGGTGTTCCTCCTCCGCGCCTGTTGCCGGGGCCGCGGGAATCGCTTTCGCATGCTCCGCAGCCCCGACGGCGCCAGCCCGTTGCCGGGCTCCTCCTCGAAGGGCACAAGTGCCCCTCAGAATGACGACGATGCGCCGGAACACGCGACGCACCGCCGTCCTCCTCCCTCTCGGGGACCTTGTGCAAAGGACGCCGGTCGGGCCCATGACCGGCGCCCAAGGCCCCCTGCGACGGGTCGGGTCAGTGGCCCCGCCGCCCACCACGACGGCCGCAGAGGGTGAGGAGGGCCGACTAGCTCCGCGCCAGCACTCCCCTCCCCCCGCAGCCCCTCCACGCCGCCAATCACCGGGGCGGCCCCGTCGAGGCCGCAGAGGAAAAACGTCTCCACGGCCTCTAACCCTCAGCCGCGGTGCTCCCCGAGCCACCGCAGCCCGCCTCAGTGGCGCCGCCGCCCCGGAGGACGACAGCGCCACCTACATGGGCCGCCTCGACCCCGTGCTTGCCGCCTGCAAGTGGGTGAGACGGCCCCGTCCGGTGCCTCATGTCGGGCGCAGCGCCGTCCCCCAGATCAGCGCCGCACCCGGCATTCCGGCCCGCCTCTGGGTCCCTCTTAGCTTCACCGTGGGTGACGAGTCCACGGCTACTAGAGTCCCCCCGCCACGACAAGGCGAGGACCCAATCGGGGGGGACCATTAAAAACCTACATTATCCCTGAGTAACATAGGCTATATTGTAATGCGGAATCCCCGCGGGAACTCCGAAATTAACGCGAGCGAAACCGCGGGGAACAGTCAGTGCTTAACTTTTAAAGTATGAATTTTTTCGACATAAAATATATTTTAATCATATTATTGTTTATTTTCTTATAAGAAAATAAACAATGGGACACCCCGTATAAGAAAATAATAGATAAGTAGTTAAAAGTTATTCAACATTAGTTTGGAGGTGACCTATCTACGAAATTCCAAGCGCTACGCCCGTGCCTACCGGTTCGATTTTTTTTTGCTGCGGGCGGCGTACGCGCCAAATATTGTAATATAAATAATTTAGACATGGGCTAGTAAAAATGAAAAAATATAACCTATATTAAAACATAGTGCGATCGATTCGCTAGTTGATTCTGAGCAAACTACTTTCTAGTTTTCAGTTAATCGATTAACACGTTGTATAAATATTAAAAAAAAAAACAAAAATATAATAACTAGAGCTATTTCATTAAAAAAGCTTTTTATCTAAAAAATTGAGCAATTATTTAAAATTACAAATAGGTATCAAGACTTAGAAATCAGAATCCATCAGTTTTATTTATATTTTCTGCAATTTTAATTTTTTGACCGCAGCGGGCTCATCTAGTTCGGTAATAATATTATACAAAGATAAAAAGTCAGAACGATAGGTAGTCATATATCTGTAATTTATACCAAATTGAATAACTATCGATTTTAATTAAAATGGTGTCTCTGTCTATATCAAAAGAATTGTTGACCTTATGTCAAGGAGGGTTACAGCAGATTAGAAACAATACTGGCCTTGTTGTACTTGAGGAATCTACGACCCTATTATTGAATACTGTGTGTCCTGCAGCTTCACCCGCGTGAGTTTCGGAATTCCCCCAGGAACTCTGTTAAAAGTAGTCAAGTTACTTTTTATAACATCAGCTATCTCCCAGTAAAAGTCTATTCAAAATCGGTCCAACCGTTTCGAAGATTAGCCGGAACAGACAGACAGACAAAAAATTCAAGAATCGGTTTTTTAAGTAACATATATTTTATATTGTGTATGTTGACATTACACACTCCAATCTTAATTATATATAGATGTATCGATTGAAAGCGAGAGTGGTTTCAAATCTATGAAATACTTGAACTATGGCTAACAAGATTAAGATTATCGTACATAATAAATTCAGTAACGGTTGCTAAAATAGTTTGATCCATTTTCACAGCTTTTAACTAGAAATTCATACAGGGTAAGGATAGAACTACCAGAAATATATTTATGTAAACAGTTTTATTCAGTTTTTATATAGTTTAGAGGTATATAAATGTTAGAAAATAAAAATATAATAGGCATTTCATAATGAGAATATTTTGTCTAAAGAAATAACGTAATATTACACATACCAAGATCTAAAATCCATCAGTCGTCTATATTTTCTACAATTTTAATTTTTCATCATGATTTAATTGATATATAAAATATTATGCAAACTTGTGAAAATATTCATAGATTTACAAAAAACACATTGTATCTTTTTTACTAATACATAATATTTCATAAAGAATATCCTTAATACTTATACTATAATACATATAGAAACTGTTAAACACTCACATATAAACAGAAACATGGTCCAAATTTACATCTTACATTAAAAAAATATTTAATCCTAAAATAATCTTTTTTCATAAGAGAATAAGCCATGGACATTGCCCTCCAGCTGTGCCGAGTATGTCCTTTTCATGAACCGTAGGTCGCCTGAATAGCTCATGTTTCTAAGCATCTGAATAGAGAGTGCACCGAGGTCCTGGCAACTGTGTTGCATACCCGCCTGCAGGTAGGGTAGGAATCGGAACACAGACCCTTTATCTACAATACTACCGCTCACACCTTGGGCTACTCTGTGTTTGTCCGTTTCTTTATGGAAGTACCGACTCATAGCTGATCCTTTGCCGTCCTTATTTTCCATAGCTTCTAAACTACCCATGCCCCTATATTTCTTTAGTCTGACACCATCAGAAAAGTAATATTCACCTGGAGCCTCAGAGGTTCCAGCTAGAAGAGAGCCCATCATGACTGTTGAAGCTCCCAGTGAGAGTGATTTTACAATGTGGCCAACTGACTGGATTCCACCATCAGCAATCACAGGGACATTGAAACGACGGGAATATGAAGCCACTTGAAAGACTGCTGTAGCTTGAGGGCATCCACAGGCCATTACTTCCTGTGTAATGCAGATGGAGCCACTGCCCATGCCAACACGTAAGGCGTCCGCGCCAGCTTCTATAAGGTTCTTCGCTTGCATTCTAGTTACTACATTCCCGGCAATCACTTGAATTTCAGGGTAAGTTGCCTTAATAAACTTAATCATATCAATTTGATATGAGGAATTCCCCTGAGAAGAGTCGAGCACTATAACATCAAC
The DNA here is from genome assembly GCA_907165275.2 of Zygaena filipendulae. NCBI lineage: Eukaryota > Metazoa > Arthropoda > Insecta > Lepidoptera > Zygaenidae > Zygaena > Zygaena filipendulae. The sequence goes on from OU015653.1 coordinate 13,711,536, forward strand.
ACCATTTTGGACAAGTAACTTGAGGCGTTCTTTATCAGCCTCTCGAGTGCCAATAGCTGCTCCAACTAACAGCTGCTTATTGGAGTCCTTAGAGGCATTTGGATAACTTCTTGCCTTTTTCAAATCTGTCCTAGCAATCAGGGCCACAAGCTCACCAGCATTGTTTATGATGGGCAGTTTGCCTTTCTTGCTCTTTTCGAGAATGTGGTTGGCTTCCTGGAGGGTAACACCGGATTGGGCAGTGATAATATCATTGATTGGCGTCATAACTTCCCGAAGACTCAGATGTGGTGAGTTTTCCCTGAAATCAATATCTCTGGACGTAACAATTCCTATGAGTCGCCCACCTAGTTTACCGTTCTCGGTGACTGGGTACCCGGTGAAGCCATTTCTTTTCTTGGACTCGATCACGTCGGCGACGGTGTTGCTCGGCCCCATACAAAGCGGGTCGCGGATGAAGCCGTGCTTATACTTTTTCACCTTGTGAACCTCGCTGGCTTGGTAGTCGGGGGTGCAGTTGTGGTGGATGATGCCTATGCCGCCGCAGAGCGCCATGGCTATGGCCATATCAGATTCCGTCACTGTGTCCATTGGCGACGACACGAGAGGTGTCTTCAGGTTTATTTTCTTTGTCAGAGGCGATGCTAGATCGACTTCCTCTGCGGTGAAGTTTATGAAACCCGGCAACAACAAGAAATCGTTGTACGTCAAGCCTTCTTTGTTGCTGAACATTTCTTGGGCGGACAGCCCGTCCCTAAGATCTTCAGCGTTTCCTGACATGGTTTTATTATTGACAGGTTAAAAACACCGATTCACACTTATTACACGTGGTGTATTTATTTAGAATGCGAATGGTCTTCACGAAAATTTCTGCTCGTGCGTGACCTTTTTCTGTTACTTACTTGAGTCAATAAAGTAGTTGTGTATTTCAAGAATATGGATTCGAACTAACACAAAAGAAAAAG